>CM036764.1:32421449-33621449 GCA_020796225.1 Arion vulgaris
ACAGTGCCAAAGAACACACATACCAACTACTGTATACACAAATGGTCAAAACATTACAAAGAGAAAATCGTTATTATTATGAAAAATTCTTCCTCAAAGACCTCAGCAGAACAAACCAGGTCACTATATTTTGCCTACATACCCAGCATTGCATACTCAACAAACCCTACATAGACTAGGAATAAGTCAAGCAACTCTCTGCCAGTGTCAGCAGGTGGAAAATACACCAGAGCATGTCTTGCAAGACTGTCCTCTCATAGGGCAGCTGAGAAGCAGCATGTAGCCACACACAGTTGGCATAACAACTGAACTTTGGGGAAACCTGACAGACCTCAAACTGACTGCCAAATTTGTGCCCCATAGAGAATGAATTGCCAGTGTGGACCTCAGAAACAACAAAGGTTGTGAAAAACACTGTTTATGAAGTGCACACAGAAGCCTGTTCTATAAATTTCTTTTTGTATCCTGCGCTGTGAGGCAAAGGTGCATGGGGACAACGCCATGCCAGGATTAGTGAGCTGGCACTAATCAAGATCCTGCCCCACCTCCTCATGGTGACCCTGGAAACAGACAGTGGTTCTGGTCTGACTAAGCGGGCAGGGATCGAGGACGGACTACTCTGGTATAAGTAGAGTTGCAGACGTAGTCATGTTGGATGGGATCCACTCGCAAAGCAGACGAGCGAGATCCCAGAGTGACTATTAATGCACGTTCCTCCTGGCGAAGCAAAAACTTATCTTAACTTTCCACCCCATAGTTCACTAGTGAAAAATGTTTTATTCCGTCATCTGTCTACCCTTAAGTCAGATCCTGAGACCAGTTCTGTCTTCCCCAACTATCCTTTGGTGGCTTACAGACGGGACAGAAGTCTTAAGGATATGTTGGTACACAGTCGACTTAAGTCCAATATCCAGATTCAGTCCAGTGTGGCCGTCGGCGTTGCAACACCTGTGCTTATGTGATACAGACGCGTACTGTATCTTTTCCTTTAGCCACATTTCTTATTGAAGATGGTTTCACATGCGATTCCCGTAATCTTATCTATGCCATTATCTGTAAGCGGTGCAACAAGGCTTATATCGGCAAGAGGCTCAGTGACCGATTCACCCAACACTTGCGCGACATACGCCAATTCTCTGTGACCCTGTAGCCACCCATTTCAATGATACTGGCCATTTATGAGCTCACGATGTCCAGGTCACAGCCATCCGATCCTGTTCCTCGGATGATCGCAGTCGATTTGCTCTGGAGAATTGGTTGATTTCTTTGTATGGTACCTTGCGACCACATGGGCTCAACGTATTACATTCCTATGCTTCTTAGTACTTTCTTCTCATGTCTTGTAATCTATATGGGTATATGTTGCATGTATTCAAGTTGTATATTTACTAGATTTTTCATTGTTTCTCTTCCGTTTTATTTCTAGTTTTTATGTTTGTTTTTGTGTTACATTTATTTCGTTATTCGTTTTTATTCCCAGATTTTCATTAGAAACGTTTGTATTTGGTCGTCCTTTTGTTTTTTTAAAATTTGTCACTCCTGTTGTTCGTTTGTTGATAAAGGCCTTGTTGGTCGAAACGTTGCTGTATTTTGTCATTGTTTTTGTAATTTGTAAAACTACAGTACTTTGTAATTACGTGTTTTGCCAATCAAATAGTTTTACTGCAGTCTCATCTATTTTGAAATCTCCAGAGCTTTCGTTTTCTCTTAGAGTATTGATAATGTAGCTTTTATCCATAGTCTCTATATAGCTTAACTCTATATACTCAGGTAACATGGACCAAGAATGGAGAGGAGATTGAGGCTCTTAGCATCACGCCATCTGGTATACTTATCTATCCTGAAGCTCAATTTGAACATTCAGGAGTGTATATCTGTATTGCAGAAAATGAGGCAGGAAAACGTATGAGCGATCCGGTCACTGTTGAGGTTAAAAGTAAGTGTATAGTGCCATGATTGAACCGTATACAAATGTCCGTAATTTAAATAAAAATTACTGATGAAATAATGTAATACTTGGTTTTGTGTGTGGTTATATATATATATATATATATATATATATATATATATATATATATATATATATATATATATATATATATATATAAAGGCTAGAATCATCAAATAGCCTGTCTTAAGCAGAACTTTGCCCCACTAACAGTCCTTGTGGAATTTTTCTCTCTCATATACCAGACAGATGTCCCCCTCTACAGCTGTCATGCTTAAATCATCAGTTATATCCTGAATCCATTTTCTCTGTGGTCTTCCTATTCTTCCCTTTGCCCTGATGCCTTCTTCCATAATGGTTTTCTCCAATCTATCGTGTCTTTTTATTTATATGTCCAAAATACTTCAAATTTTCACATTCTTATTTGTAGCATGAGCCAGTTTTCTTTTATTATTGAGTTCTTTCTGGATAGATCTATGTGTTCTCTTCTCTGTCCTTGATAAACGGAGGACTATTCTGTACACCTAAATACAGGCCTAACACTGTATTATCAATAAACCACATTCATGAAAATTGGTTCTTTACTTTACTTGACAAACAGAATATGTATGTTTGCATTTTGCATGGACAATGTTTCATAGTGTCAAGGGTTTATTCATAGTGAGTCTTGTATCCTTTGCTTGATAAAGACCTTTCAGCATGTCCAAAATGCTGATTTAGTTTGTTTTTGTACTTTGTAAAACTATCCTACTTTGTGTTTGGATATTTGGATATTTGGATAAACCTACAATATTTGTTTAAAAACAAATATTCAAAATCAAAGTGAATAGGATAATAATACTTGCTACTCTTATAAGAATATTGCTTCTCTTTTTTGTTCCATTATTCTAGAGGGAATAACTTTGCTTTTCACCTACTTCCCTGTTTATTTATTTTTTAACTCACATTATATATAGCCTACATACTTTTCTTTTTAAAACTTTCTGAGCCTTTGAAGCTCATGCTGCAGATATTACACACCTACATTTATATCTGACCTATAAGAGAGAGAAATTCTAAAGGACTGTTACTTTACTTCCCAGATCTGTTCTGGTACCCAACTGAGGCTCGGTTAACATGAGCCATTTGCATTTAAAAAAACATATCCTATGCTGGGATTCAAACCAAAACCATTTCCCATCTAGGATGCCAGTACACTAACCACTGAACCACCATGACTCACATGTTTTTGTATAGAGTTATTGTCTTTTGCTCACATTGTGTACTGTATCCTTTTTTAATAAGGCTGTTATAGTCAAAATTTCAATTCAGCCTTTTTTTTATACTTTATAGAACTATCTTAATTTCTGTTTTTATGCTATCATTGTGTATGGGCCATGTTTCATATAGAGCTATCTTTTTTTGCCCATAGTATGTCTTGTTTCCTTTACTAAATTAAGCTCTTTTGGTTGAAATATTAGTTTAGTCAATTTTTGTATTTTTTTTAACTAGCTTACTTCATGTTGCTTACTTCATGTTCACCATTAGTCTTTCTTCAATCTTCATTATTATTTTTTTCTATCTTTTTCTAATCCTGTTTTGCCTCACATTTTGCCTCAGGATAAAAAGTTCTTTTTCTTTTGTCGTCACACTGCTACCAGGTTGTTGCCCAGTGTCATGGTTTTCTGTTTTTGTCTTGCGTTGTTCTAGTGGCTTGGGTGATTGTTATTTTTGCTCTTTGACAGGATTCTGCCATCTAACCATCTTTTTGTGGTCTTCCTCTCGCCTTCTTTCCTTATGTTCTGTTGTAGAAGACATTGTATACTGTGAAGTTTGGATGCATTTTTATTAAGTGGCCAAACCCCTTCATTCTTTGTTTCTCAATGTAATTCAAGCAAGATTCTGTGCCAACTTTCTTTCTTATGCTGATGTTGGTGACTGTCTTTTTGGTGTTGGCAACTTTTCACAGGCAGCACATTTCACATGTAGTTATTTTTGTGACTGCACTTTGCTCATTGTCCATGTTTGGCCCTGGTAACATAAAGTAGGTATGAAAATGCTGTTGATCTTCTGTTGCTTAGCTGTGAGTGAAATTTGATGGGTGCTTTAACAATGGGGCTAGCTGGTAGGTTACAGCATTTGCTTTTACACTCTAGCCTCTATCTCTCTATCTAGTCTTCCGGATAAAAAGTTACTTACTGTTTAGATGTAAGTTTATTATTAATTCTATCTCTCAATAAAAAAAATTCACATTTTATTATTTTGTTCTCTTTATTTATTTTTTTATTTCTTTGTTTGTAACAAGAGGTTTCAGAGATTACACAGCATTTGTTATATTTGAAAATTTTAATAAATGTTTGTGTCCAAATTTATTTACGACTTTCTTTAATAAATTCAGTTACAATTAAAAATAATCCAACATGTTATTCTTTCAGCCAAAGATGGTGTTTCACCAATAAGAGGAGGTAAGATTATCAAGATTTTCTTATTTCATATCTTATGTTTGAATAGATGAATCTATTCATGTGGTCTTCTACTTAAGATAACCAATCTCATTAACCATGTTAAGATATTAAACTCAACAGATTTAAAGTCCCATGCTGAAATGATAAATGTTATGTTCATTAATCTATGACAATGATAATTCAAATTTTATAAAGATGATAAATTTCTAATCATTGAAAAGGCATTGAATCTGTACAAAAATAAAGATAAAAATAGTTCATAAACTCTGATTTAACCAGAAGGTTTAAAGAAACATTTGTTGCAAAAATTAGGCAGCAAATAAAAATTAAATCACAAACAAAAAATTAATTTTAGTCAAAAAGAAAAAAAAAAAAAAAACCCTGACAGTTTGCAATATTAAAATTATATTATTGATAAATATTTCAGTTCAAGTTTTGTTCAAATAGCATTTAGCAGATTTCCTACTGAAATACAATTTTTTCATATTCCATTTTGTGAGGACATTACATATTTTTAAAGGCAATTTGCATTTCATAAAAATGTGTTTTCCATTTCAAAATGTTTGCCAAAAAATGTAGCATTCATAAATTCATTTACTTCTTAATACAGAAAATGGGAATGGTTATCTTTATTGCATTTGAGTGAATAGTTATGATGCATGAAAACTGTTTTTCTTTTCTTTCATGTCTTAGCTTACTTGGTTAATTTAGTTATTGATTACTGAATCAATGTTATAGCAATTCGAACAGAATTTTAATAATGATTCAGAATTGCAACTGTTCTCTTGAAGTCTACTTGTTATTTTAGTTTGCTTAAAATTACTTACTATAGTTCCTTCCAAAATTCGTGATCACACTAAAGTTTAATTTTTACGAAATCTATCTGATGCAAACTAGTGATTTTTTGCAAGCTCACGACCTTATGAATACATGTTTAACTAATTGGTAGGTAGCTTGGTTGATGCAAAAACGTTTTTTGTTATATAATTTTGCATAAGCACAGCAAAATGATCATCAAAGTTTAGAACTTACAGTAATACACAAAATGGTGGCGAATGATTGCAAAGGCGTATTCCTATTACATATTATAAAAGAAAGGTCACATAGTGAACAAATGATACCTTCCACTTCTATAAATGAGATGAAGTAAATGTTGTGTACATATGCCAATGACAGTCGGTAGAATACATTGTGAACTGATTAATTCCACTGGATTCCCGATTTTTGTCTTGCACTGAATTGCATGTGAAACACGGAAATGCTTAGTTATAGACAAACTTGACAATCGTACTGTAAAATTTTGACAAGTATACCATATCGACATCGCTGCAATTTTAGTAATAACATATAATAAAATCTTACAGAACTAAAGGTTTGGGTGGGCAAAAATACTTTTGGAAGGTCATCACTGTTACCTATATTAAAATGTAAAAATCAAGAATTTATGTCAAGTGGATGATTTTATATCGGTTGATAACGATGATCACGAATTTTGGAATGAACTTTAGTATTAAGAATTGACTCTTAATGGTGTGGTATCACAAGCCAGTCATTTTGAATAGTTTAAAAAATTTTTTTTAGATGCTTGGCTATTCACTAGGTGTTAAGTTTTAGAAATCATTTTAAAATAAGCTAGTTACATAGGCAATTTAATATACATTATACAGTGTGTATTTACGCATACAGTATAATATATACTGTTTTGAGAACAATGTTAGATAGATTTGGCTGGCCAGAATGTAGTGCCCTACACAAATAGGATCTTAGTATTTAAACAGTTGGGATACAGTATCAGTTACAATTTAGGTTGCACATCGCAAACTGCATATTTTATCGTGATTTATTTTTCACTAAATCTATATTATATCATCAATGATTACTGATAAACAACTGCCTTTAAAGAATGGTACTGTATAGGCTTATAACTTGGAGTTTCATATTTTAACTGGATATTTTTCCAGAGATCCCTAATCTCAGTGTAGGTGAAATCGAGTTCCTAGTCCTATCAGAGATGGAGGATAAAGCATAGGTCCCATGTTCAATTTGAGAACGTAAAAGAACTCTTGGCAGCTCAAAATCGAGAAGAGCAGGCTGAAAAACGACTGACTGTCAAAAATTCTTTAGTAAAGATAAAAAAATATAATTCTTACAAAATTATCTTCAAAATTACATTTGGGACGCTCGCCGGTGCTACAGTGTTTGTGCACTGCAGCTGAGATCTTCCTGTGAAAGAAAGAGATCAGAGCACACATGGTTACTCACTGAAGTGCAATGATAATGGGGTCCTATCAATCAATCATTTATTTTATATAGACTGCTAAGAGCTGATGTTGCTAGAACAGTTCGTAGCATAATTCATTTTTCATTATTTCCAGTTCAGTTAAAATTGCTAGCCGAATAGTGTAGCAGCTCTGTTCTTTTAATCATTTTGAATTTCAGCGTGATATCTGCATTACTTATCATAGGTGTCTTCCTTACATTTGTCTGCTACTTGCTTATCTGCTGTCCAACTTTTTTCTCTGCATATCTTGGTTGTTATTACTTAAAAAGACAATTATCTACAAAATCCAAATCTTATGCCAATGCAACAGTTTCTCATCATATTTATATTGACATCTATTGCTGTTCAACTTGTAACAACCTGCAAAAATATATAGTATAGGCCTACACAAGAGTAATGTTTTGTTTCATAATTGAAATGCTTAATTCTGCTCAGAAACTAATTTTTGTATATGAACATGAAAAAAAATATATAGTATGTGTCACCTTGTAACAAAGAAAACTTGTTATGATTATTATTTAATTATTGCAGTGATATATCCTATACTAGTATTTTTGCAATTTTAGCTTCTATTATACCCTTTCTTTAAATATATACTTTCTCATGAGTGGTATGCCTTAGCTTTGGTTTATGTTTTTCTTTGTTTAGTTGCAAACAGAGTACACATCCTTAGCAGCATTCTTCTTATGTAATAATGTTTCATTATCTTTACTTCAATCCATGTTTTGCTTTTTTTCATCTTCTCCCTCTATTTGGACACTTGAAACACATTAATTATACCGATAGTGTTATCTGTTCTATAAATTTTTGCAATACTTGGGTCTATGCATTTCAATTTTAAAGTGTTATTTCACTAGACCAGTTGAATTGTCTCAGTATACAATATATTCTTGACAGTTTTGAAGTATGTGCTATACAGTTACTACATCTAAGTTTTAACTTTTCCCTCCATTCATTTATCCTACTACTCTCCTTTTTCATTTGGAATACACATATGTTATTTTGGTTGTACTACTTGTTAAACTGCTTTTCTTCTTTGAACGCTCCATATCGACTCGTTGTTAAACGGCTATTTGTAATTTGTATGTGATCTGAGCCTAAGAACAATTGTACATTGTGCAAGTTATGCGCCTACAAGTAGGCCAGCACATCCGATTTTATTGTGCCTTTTATTTATTTACTAGGGTAGCTTCCAGGCACCTACCTCAGTCACCTTTTACAATAAGCCGTGTAGGTCACAGCACAGTGTTCTTTGCTTCCGTTATGGGCCCCGGCAACACAAGTGCGGCGTGTTAAACAAAAATATGTCAACACTCATTCTTTTTGTGTGTTTATCTACAGCCATTTCATTTGTTGAATGAAATATGTTATTGGGTCTCTCTCTTATTTTTACTTATAAACTCTAGAAAGTTTTAAAATTTAACAAGTGACAGCAAATGACATCTTTAACAAACTCACTACCAAATTTAAAAATTTAATTCTGCCATATCAACATTTTCCAGATTAAAAAATAATAATTCCTCTCATACCATTATACGTTACATAGGGCCTGCAAGTAATTTCTTCATAGCGCTCTATCCTGGGCAACTCGCTCAATCTCCTCCATGGAACTGAGACCGATATTTCCTGCCTCTCTCAGCAAAGTTCGTTTCAGGGTCTCTTTAGGTCGACCTCTCTTTCTTGAACCCTTTGCATCCCACTTCAATGCCTGCTTTGATATTCGTTTGATCATTTCTTCTCAAGGTGTGTCCAACATATCTCCATCTTCTCTTTCTTATAACAGTTGTTATTAGTGGTTGACCAGACATGTCTCTGATTTCATCACTTCTTCTGAATTCGTTCCATTTTATATTCATTATTTTTCGCAGACGTCTATTTTTAAATGCATTCAACTTGCTTTCTATATCTTTAGTCATTTTCCAACTATTTAAAAATATATAAACTTTATCCAGTTAATAAATTTACCAAACTCCCGATCAGACCACAATGTTGAAATAGATAACTTTGCTGAAGAAAAAAACCAGAAATTGCATCAAAATGCATTGATGAAATTTAGCACTAATTTTACATTAAATAATGCTTGGCTAGTGTACAACAGTTGGGTTATTTTAAATAGACAATCTTGACGCACGATGGGACAGTTAGTACAGAGTGAGTTAACTTTTTGTATAAAAGTTTATACAATTACATGTCTTGTTTTGACAGTTTGTTTGTAATTTTTTTTATTGATATGGTCTGGTTCACAGGTTTCAATACATCACAACCTGATTTTCAAATAATGCCACTAGAAATATATGTAACACATACCTGCACCTGTATATTTGAAACTCATTGCCTGGTCATATTAAACCTTTTGTAAAACATCTTTCCATTTACTATTGTCTGTTGTAGCTACAGTACTGTTGTGTTACTCATTGCAGTGACTGTATTTTTTTCTACATATGTTTATCTGGTTTGTAAGTTTGTTGATTTAATTTTAGTTTATCATACATATCATGTATTTTCTATTCTCATATATACTATATTCTCTAGTACTTACTTTTGTTCTCATAGTGCATGACATCATCATTTTTCCAGACACTGAGGAAAATATAGATGCAGAAACAGAGAAAGATTCTGAAGGAAATATTGAACCAAAGAAAATGATAGATTCTGAAACAGATGTTGAAACAAATATTGATAATTCAGAGAAAATTATAGATGTTGAAACCGAGGATGATTCTAAAGAAAATATTGATAAATCAGAAATAGACTCTGAAACAGATGAAGTGACTGAAGGAATAACAGAATCAAGTTTAAATGTAGACACACAAGAAAGTATAGAAAATGAAAAGTCTAAGGAAAGTTCAGAAGAAAATATGGATGGAGAAATAACAAATTTAGATATTGAAGTCACAGAATGGATTTACAATGAAAAAGGACCAGAAAAACCAGAGCATGAAAAAGAAAATGTAGATTATAATTTCGAAGCTGGTAAAACTAGTGATGAAAAGATAGATTATGGAGGAAGAACGGTTGAAACTAAAAATAATATGGAGGAGTATGATGAAAGAGATGGAACCATAAATATATATGAAGGTCAGGATGTTTATGAAGGTAGATATGAAACCATAGACAAGAAAGAGGATGGAAATATAAATGACATTGGCAGACGAAAGAGTAAGTTCACAAGCGTTTTAATTGCCTTGCTTAATAAATTAATTCTTAGATCACAATTTGTCTAAATGTGCCACATGTGCTTTCTTGTTCAAGCATCAACAGTATTCACTTTATCATATTGAGCTTCCTCTTTTGTGCAACAGTTCTGTTTACTAAATAAAGTTTGCGGAGTCTTTTATTTGTGATCTAAGTATTAAAATTTATCATGCTTTTTTAAAAAATTGTTTGCTTTGATATGTTTGCCTTTGTTTTGTAGGCTTTAAAGTAGCAGTCATTAATTATTTTTTTTTATAATAAATATATTTCTTCACAAATTGTGGCCTTTCCTAATTCCATAACAGGCATTATTTTTTAATATGCTGGATCATTCATATACTAATGATTAAAACTTTAAATCCTTGCAAAAATAAGACAAACATTTAACTGATTTGCTGCTTAGTTGGGTTTTTTTGCCTCTCGACAGAATGATTTTGTTAGTTTAAAAAAATGCACTTGTAGTTCAGCAACACTTAAATATTTTTTCTGAATACAATATACAATATGACTTATTATATATCAAATCGAAGACAAATGGATGTAATTTTACACACTATATACTGTATTAACAAACATCATCATCAAGGTGCGTATCCTTTATAGGACATTGCTCTCTTTGCAGCGCATCTGAAATTCACTCTGTCTCTAGTCAGTTCACCCACTTTGTTGATGGTCATATTCATGGTTTTTTTAAAATATCTTGTAGCCATCTTCTTCTTGGTCTGCCTCTGCATCCTGGGACCCTGTCCTCTAATATTGTTCTTTACAGGCCATCGTGATGCTTAATGCGACCAAAGTATCTAATTTTTCTGTATAGTATGTTGTTTATCAGCCAATTCTCTTTAACTCTTAGTGGACCAGGGCAAAAGTCACGTTTTTACAAGCGCTTTCACGTTTTGATAACCAAACGCCACTTAGCGTGGCGGAATGAAAAACGCGTCCACTTCAAACACCACTTAGTGTGGCGCTTGGTCCACTAAGAGTTAACATTTAATTCTTTCAGGACATCAGCGTTCTTTCTTTTTCTTAGCAAATATACTGCAGTGTTAATTATGCAGAAACATATTAGCATTAATTTTTTTTTAAATTGAAATTTGGAGAATAAAATCCAACTAAACAAGGCTCTTGAGGAACAATAGGTTGACTAAATAATTCTGACTGGTCTCTTTATATTGGAAATATATTTATGAATACATAAACATTAGGAAAATTTGTGTTTCGATGCATTGTTTATTAAATGTTTGCAAACTAACATCATGACCATTCATGAAAAATCTATGGGTTTTTTTTTGGTCACAGGGTATCCTAGAATGAATGATAAACTTTGTTTCAGTTCTATTTTTAGAATAAGCCAAGGTGATATGTATTTGTTATTGTTTACACTACACTTTTAAGTAGTTTTTGGTTAATATAAAAGTAAAATAGGAACAGAAATGAATGGAAAAGCAACAAATAAATCCTATCTTTAAAACAACAATACATCCCTGCGATGAGCCTTGTGTATCTTTTAAAGCAGTGGCCTGCATGCAATCAGTTAATATCAGAATGGGCCTAGCACTCTATAACATCAAAGGTTGTGTCTTTATAATGTTTTTTTTATATCTACCAAAATAGACCTGTTTTGCCTAGGTCATTATGAAAGAATATTTTTACATAAAGATTAACTGAAAATAAAGTACACACTGATTTTATACTTGCCATACTTTTTTGGGGTTATATTTTCAATATTCTATTGGATGACGCAATGTTTGTAAAATAAAAACATAAGTCAGAAAATTGCAACATTATGCACACAATTCTACTATAATGTTTGAGAAGAATGTTACATCTTCAAACTTGTAAGCTTAACCAATTCACAACAGTTATAGTGTGCTCTTTTCAGCACCAAAATTATTACACATATAGGTTAGATAATATAAAATATCATATGTAAATTTGTATAAGCATATATTAAAATAAAACTTGTAATAGGAAGAACAATTATTCAATTTATCAAAAGACATAAGCAAAAAATTGGATAAATCAGCTCAACTGGCCACTTCATTTTTATAATTCAATTATGAATACATTAACAATTTTTCTAAATAGTGAATGAATGCATGGTTTGCTAATTGTTTACAAACTAACAAAATAATTACCAGTTAATAAATTTTAAAAAAAATTGTTAAAAATCAAGATTTCAAAACAGTAGTGTAGGTCTGCCATTAAAATCAACATTACCACCTGGTGTTTTATGTGGCAAAGATCTGAAGGTAATTAGAAGTAACACTACCTTCATTCCATAGCAGTACTTCTCTCCAAAAATATTTGGGGGATTTCTGACCCTCCTATCATTATCCTTTTTATCACAATTCTACAAGAACTTGGTTGGTGTGCCCTCCACAATTGGTTCTGAAACACCAACAATGCTAATTCTAATCAATATGTTGTGGGCATCTGTGGCTTAGCAGTAGGGAACTCAATCACAACCTAAAAGTATCTGGTTCAAACTATGCGACAAGCAGTTTGGAAGCAAATTTGTTCCAGTGTATTTTTACGAACGGTAAAAATAGACCTCACCATTCAGAAAGCATTGGTAAACTACTGAATGTATAAGTGGTGCCTAGAAAATCAACAACTCGTTTACTGTAGTCAATGGTGATGTCCTGTAAATAATATGCCATGATTTTCATTTCATGTTGAAATCAGCTTCTACTTCTAGTTCACTTTAGAATAAGAATATTTACTACTCATAACTATTTAAAACCAATCTTGAGCCTGCATAGTTATAAGAAGTGGAGACTGAGTAGATAGCAAGTCATCTGTAACATATATATTAATTGCTCAGCAATACTTTATTTGCAACGGATCTTAGAATGAATGGTTAACTAACGATGATATTTAGCAAAATGTACTTTGATGTGTTCATTTTTGTTTTCACCTCAAGCTATCTCTAGTAAATGTATATAATGTTGATGGAAAGGGAAAGTAACCAAAAACACTATCTAAAAAGATCATCAAAATGATCCTAATACAAGCTGTTAGGGCCAAGGAATCGTTGAAATTATGTTCTATAAGGAAAGAAGTTAATATTCATCAGTAGCGCAATATACTTAAATGCAACTGTTAACTGCTTCTTCTGCTGCTTCTTCTTCTGCAATCAACTTCTGCTATGTGACTACTCCGGTATGTGTCAAAAACAGGGTGGTGCACTTGAGATCTTCACCGGTCCCACATAGTTTGTTTTGTAGGGTTGTTTCTGTTCACCAGATTTCTATTCTCACACTGCTCAGGCTGAGACAGTCTTGCAGGATGTGCTCTAGGGACTGCTTTGGTGCTTCACAGGTGCAGGCAGCCAAGTCCCTGAGACCGTTCTGTAGAGGTATGCTCTGAGACTGCAGCGTCCTGTTCTAAGTCTGAAGACTGTAGTCTGTGCTTTTCTGTTTAGTATATTTATACTGTCGTGCTCTGGGTTGTATCATCCGTTTGTTTTTCTCTATACCATTGTTCTGGATTGTCTCAGTAGAGTCTGCTTCTGACTGTTAACTGCTAAAATGCATAGGTCCAATTGTATCAAGTCCATGATAATTGTTTTCATTGGAAGTTTCTTTCTAGTGCATATCTACATGTATACTTGTGTTTGACCTCTGAAGTATAATAAGCCATGCAATAAACTATTATATCATCATGTTCACTTCAAGATGTCAATAAACAAAATATATTTTTACTTTGAAAATGACTTTAAGAAACAAGAATCATGTTGTTGAATCACGAACATCTTTGCCTTCTGTACATATTTTGTAACAAGCATATTTCAAATACTCTTTACTCTGTCTATTAAACAGTTTTTTAATTCTTTGGTATTTTTAAAGTTATTTTTCTTTAATATTCACAATAATTTTGCTATAAATATGCTAGTGTTCATGCACTTATTTTGTTTGCATTAATTTGCTTATTAATTCATGTTACATTGCATACTGAAGAGCTTACAAGTGATATTATATGTTGTGTGATTATGTACAAAACTACTATTTATTGCTTCCTAACATAACTTTCTATCTTTAAACAAATTCAAAAGGATGCAGATCCAATAACAACATAAAAGAAAGCAGGCTTAATTATTAGACTATTTGGTAAAATTATATCCAGGAACTAATAGAAGTTTGAAATGGTAAATTATTTAAATGCAGTAAAATTTATAGCTAATATTTTTTAAACTAGACATTAACGCTGTTAATTATGCAACATTAGATCTTTTTTCTAAAGGATACTGTGTTCGGAAAAGTTGGTAGTTAAAAATTGTTTAGATAATTAAAACATATATAGTAAGTATGCTTCAGTCTATTGATCTACATAACAGTAACCATTGAAAGTAAGGATAGTTACTGATGATATAATTATTCAGTAGTTTGTCCTGCACAGGACTTTGCCACATTAGCAGTCATTTGAAATGTTTATCATTCACCAGATGTATTACCTCTTGCTGTCATATTCAAGTTATCCATCATATTCTGTAACCCTCTTCACCTTGGTCTTCCTTAGCTCTGCTTTTCCAAAACAGCATTCCTCTATAATTGTCTTTTCTAAAGTTTCCTTCCATTCTCTGTCTTGTCCTTAATCTTCTTTTGTTCACCAGAAATTCTCTTAAATTCTGAGTTCTTCTTGGAAAGATCTGTATGTTCTTTTTTTTTGCCAATGATATACTAATGATATACTGTATATTTTTATGTAACTCATGGGTAGCAAGTTGAAATTTTCTTTTTGGTTTCATATTTTTGTTTGCATTATGATTTATGCAATGATATATAATTTCTCAAGAATCACAGCATGTAATAGTACAGTACGACTTCTTGATTGTACAGTAACTTGGAATTCATCATTGATTATTTCAGATGCACACAAATATACACACATATATTCTGATCCAGCGAGTCCATTTATTCATTGCATACATTTATGTTTCTCAGGTAATGAGGGTAATGAATGTGCCCAAATGCTTACATCATGCTCAATCCTGTTACCACGAAATCTGAATCAATTAGTATATTGCGCGTGAGTAACAGATTCATTCAAAGTATCTTTCATTTTATTAAACAGATATAGGCCCTATATTTTTTTTTTCCATAGCATATCTTCTGTCTATATATTCTTCATTCTTTTTCTTCTTCACTTTTCAGCTCCCGCGAGCAGGACTTCACTAAACGTCTTCCAGCCCTTCCTTTCTCTTGCCATCCCTTCCAATTATTTACACATCTTGCCTATCCTTTTAATATCAATCTTCAGTTCTCTTCTCCAGGTATTTCTAGACCTTCCCCTACTGATCTTTTCCTGTATGTCAAAAACAGTGTCTGTCTTGCAATGCTTCTTGTCGGCTTTCTCACTGTGTGTCCTATCCATCGCCAGTGCCTCTTCCTTAGCTATTTTCCCACTGGTATCAGCTTAGTTCTTTTTGTGAGTTCATCTTTCATAAGCATATCATACCATCTCAGTCCCTCTATTCTATGTATATATTCTTCATTGCTGCTGCTTTATTTCCATGTCTGTAATTTGATTCTGCAGGTCTTAATTTTGATACTTTTTTAAAGTTAATCTCTTACTGTTTTTCTCTGTTTGTTTCTCTTGATATAATGTTTTACTTGTAAAATACTTTGCTAACTTTTTTTTTTATCTGTAACTATTTCTTCTCAAAAGTTTCAGAACATAGTAACAATATGTATTGCAAAACCTTCACAGCTGTTGTATTACCAGAACTGAATTTCACAACCCCAATGGGGAATTTCTGTTTTTAATATTTTGTTTGTATCTACATTGTTCATTATTTTTACTATCTTCAAATATGGTAGCCTCATGAAATTATCTAAGAATTTTAGTTAGAAATAAGCTTTATTTTATCAAGCCTATTTTCTTATTCTCTCTTTCCTTTTTTGCTATCAAATTTTTTTTTCTAGCAAGTACTGTATCTTCTTTTGATATGTACACAGTGACCTATGTTTTCATTCTTTTATATGCTAACTTGTCTCAATATTTTGACTTTTTAATACAACCTGCTGCCCTTCATGTATCACATATATTTCTCAGAGCTGTACCAGATTACATTGCATGTGTGGATAATTATTTCAATAAGTGCACTGGGATAATCAATGAAGTTTCCATGAATGCTGTCAGGATGGCTTACATTGATACACAAACAAAGTGCTCCTTGCGTAAGTTGCTGTGCTTATGATCCTGCTGCATAAAGCTTTGCTTTAAGTTTTCATTGTATTATTAAGATATGCTGAACTGACGCATTTGAAAGTGTTTACAAACACTGATAAAAAATTGTATAAATTTTGCGTCCAGTTTGATGAATGAATTGTGCATGGTGACTGTGTTTGACTATGCTATTTTTCTTTTCATATTTTTTTTTACACTATGAATTAAGAGTACAACTTTTTGTGCAGTGCAGTTCACTTAACTTAAGTGCATGAGAGCTACTCTTTCTGTGTGAATTAATATAACTGTTTTCAAGAACCGTCAGAAAAACTGCTCATAAATGTATTTTCTTCTATTAATTTAATTTTTTTAATGGAAAAATATATGTCAATTAATGAAGATGTAAAATACTTGTTATGCTGTTGTAACTATTCTTTCATTTTTATAAAATATTATAAATACTTACAGAAACAACGAAAACTTGTCCAAAACTTGCAGAATGTAAGGTGATTTCTGCCCAGATGCCTGCTAATGTAATGGACAAATCTAATCCCTCAGTTCATGACCTTTGCGAGTAAGTTCTCCAATATGTTTTTATTTCACATATGTGCCATTGATAAACCTTATTTGGTTTCATAATATATTTTATGCTCATGATTCTAGATATGTACATGATCTGCTAAAAGTATTAAATTTTAGATGGAAACTAATTGTTTATTTTTAGTTATTGCAAAATTTAAAATAAGTATATTTTTACATTTTGTCACTTTTCACAAGATCTGTAATTATTATCAAGTCAAGTAGTAGTATATCCCTTGCGGAACGTCACTTTCATCACAGCCCACCAGAAAAACTCTCTGTCTCTTGCAAATTCTCCCACCTCCTTCTGTGTCAAGTTCACGGTTTCTTTGATGTCCTGCTGCCACCTTTGTCTTGGTCATTCCCTGTCTCGACTCCAGGAACCATGCCTTCCATTACCACTTTCTCCAAACCACTGTGATGTTTAACTTGGCTAAAATATTTTATCTTCTGAGACATGATGTTATTTATGAGCCAATACTCTTTGATATGCAGGTCTTGTAGGATGTCTTTGTTTTTCTATATTCTGTCCAGGATGTTCTAAGAACTTTTCTGTAACACCTTGTTTCAAAACTTCTATTTTTTCTCTAATGTTTGTTTATGGCCCACGATTATCATATCCTTTTGAAATGATGAGACATTTTTAGAAAAATAATTCTATCAACTTCTTCTGTATAAATATTTATGTTGCCCTAAATAAAACTCGGTTTCCTTACAAGTCTGCAACTTTTATTTGCTACATTGTTTAAAAGTGAACTAGTTGTCTTTTGAAAGTATTTGGATAATTTTGACTTTATTTAATTTTGAAGAAATCTTTTTGGTTGATTTTTATTTTGATTACAATAATTGTACATATGTATATTTTAGGTAAGAGAGAGATCACTGGAAATTTGAGTAACCTTTAAAATAGGGACATTTCTTCTTTTCCAAGTAGATTTGAAAAAAGTGTGCTGCACGTAACCATCGATATATAGCCTTATAATAAGCATTTCTACTTTGTAATTCAATTAATACTGTAATAGATTGATATGAATGTCATCATTGTTCGTTGGTTAATAATTTTGTGTGCTCAGATCTCTTTCTCACAGGAAGATCTTAATGGTAATGCACCAATTCCATTGCACCATTGAGGTTTACCGATAGAATTATGAGGATGGTGAAAATGTTGTCGGAATTTTGATTTAATTTTGATTAATATTTTCAGGACTACATCTTTCCAGCATACTCTTATCGATTTTTAGTTGTCAGGGGTTCTTTTATGTATTCAATTTGAACAAGGCACATACTTTTTATTTTCTGTCTCCGAAAGGAATATGTATTCACTTTGGATAAGGAATCACTGAAAACAGCCCAAATACTCCACACAGGATACAAACTGAGTAGTTTTGAAACAGAAGACAAACACAGTGACAGATGATGATAAAATTACATTTTCAGATTTTAAAAAAATCAAGAGGTGTATACTTTTCTTCTTTACATTTATTGCTTTCAATGAAAGATAATGTTTTTAAATTAAGAGAATGTATTTCAATTTTCATGTCTTAATTTTTGTTTTCAGTGATGTCAATGCACTCTTACAATGTGTCGATCAGAATCTAGCAGAGTGCAATACTACAATGTCCTCACCACATGAGGGTGCTAGTTTGTATGACATTAGTAACTGGTTCACACAATATTGCAATAGATGTAAGTATTATATGAAACATAAATTATTAAGGAGCTTGAAAGCACATGATCTAAGTCAAAATAACTACATAGGAAATGCGATGCCAATGAAAAGCTACCAATAACACCAGAAAAGACAGTCACCAATGCTATCATAAGAATGAACGTTGGGGGACAGAACATTGCTTGAATTACATTGAGAAATAAAGAATTCAGTGGTTCAGCTAATAAAAATGCAATCAATCTCCCCTGTATACAGTCTTCTACAACAGAACATCAGGAAAGAATGCGAAAGGAAGACCACGAAAAAGATAAGTTAAATGGCATAGCAAAATCATGTAAAAAAGCAAAAATAACTATCACCCAAGCCACTAGAACAGAGCAAGACAAGAACAGAAAACCATGACACTGGGCAACAAGCTGGTAAAAGTGTGATAACAAAAGAAGTAGAAGAAGAGCGTACACGATATAGGAAAACATGATTGCACTAACTGTCCTTGGGAAACATGAAAAAACCTACAACCAAATTTACTGCAACTATTTTACTTTTAGAATAAAAAAACTCCCTTTAGTGTGGCTCATTGTAAAAAAGGCATCCAACCCAAAGCTACATAGTGTTGTGTTTAGTCCACAAGGAGTTAATGTGAAAGTCACCAGATTGGGGTTCATCTTGGGGCTTGCTACCCCATCCAGTAAAAAACATTAGCTACAAAATCCAACTAACCATGAATGCTCATAAGTTAGTTGAGAGCCTATGCCCAAACAGAAGTTTAAAATGCAAGAGAGAGAGAAAGAGAGAATGTGGAAGTCTGAAAGCGAATGGAAAAAAGGATCACAAAAACATGGATGACTGTCCAAAACAATTTGGTGCTAAGAACAACTATTTCTGACATGTACATTAATTTGCTGTAAACTGCAATACATTACCTTTTTCAGGACAAATAAAAAGTGTAAGAATATATAAGAACAGCATCATCGTCATATTGTCGGTTAATGCTAATGTCCGCAAATTGTCTGTTTCATGTCTTGATGACAAACTATGCCATAGACATTTGTTTTCCTCTAAGTGTTTCCATGACAATTATGACTTCCACTTGCCTATATTTCTTCAATCTTTCCTTCTAGCACAACATAGTGTCCTGCCTCTTAAAATTACTTGTAATTTTTATCTTTTTCAGTATTTCTTTCTTTATTATCAAATTGTTTAACCCTTTAGCTGCTAAGGACGTATATATACGTTTTCCCATTCACTTCTAAAGATGCATTAGCACGCCTGTTGTTATCTCTCCTCTGTGGGCTAAAGACGTGTTAACACGTTATACATTGCTACTGTCACTGCTATAGGTGTATATTCACGTTTGTGACCTAGAAACAAAGACTAGCTATTTTTAGCTCAGCCTTCAGAAATATGTAGCAGCGAAAGGTATGGACTATGATATTTTCTCTCTACTCTTCTCAAGAAAAAGTCTCAATTCAGCTGTATTCCAATATTTTGATTAATTAAATTCTTTAGTCTAACTATATATCCACTATCCATATGTCTGTACCATCAATATTGCATGTTGAAAACTATCAAATAATATTTTGTTTGTATTTGTTTTTAATGTAAATATTTGTTACTTGTGTAACTTTCATGTAGTTGAATGTCTATTTAGGACATTCCAGTACTCTAGTTGACTTGTCTGTTTTATACATATATATATTCTCTCGTACCTTCATACATTACATAGGGCCTGCAAGTAATTTCTCCATACCAATCTGTCCTTGGCAACTCGCTCAATCTCTTCCATGGAGTCTGATATTTCTTGCCCCTCTCAGCAAAGTTTGTCTCAGGGTTTCCCTAGGGTGTCCTCTCTTTCTTGAACCCTTTGTTTCCAATTTCAATGCCTGCTTTGGTATTCTTTGATCATTTCTTCTCAAGGTATGCCCAATATATCTCCATTTTCTCCTTCTTATAACAATGCATGTTTTATATCTACCATAAAAAATATAGTATTGAATTGACATAAATGCAACCATTTTGACTGTCCTATACGAATTATTTTCATGCAAAACTAATTGCAGTTCAGTTGTCAGTTTTGGTGTAATCAGAACAAAACTCTCAACTTTACAATAAGTGAAGCAGAGAAAGAGTAAATAGTTTTCAAAGTTGAATAAGTAATAGATTTTAGTAAAGTTTTGACTTGGACACGGAACAAACGCAAAAATAATTTAAAAAGATATATAGTTCTTATGCCCTATTTTAGCAGACTAAGAGTGTTTTCAAAATGTAATATTTTCTCTTATTATCGCATACAAAATACTATATTGCTGTCATCCATATTAAGTTATTAATTAAAGTCACTCTTGTTGCGCTGAAAATAAGCTCAAATTAAACATTTTCATTAAGTTTGAAATTTAGAGAACTATTAGAATTTAAAATGTAACAAATTATTAAACATATTATCGTTTTTAAAAGTTGGTACTTTCTCTCTCTAGTGATCCTAAACAGCAAGTCTATGGACACATGCTTTGAAATCAATAAATGTGATCTACAAATTGAAACAGTAGCTACTGATAATTCTACCTACTGGTGCAGGTATGTTATAGCATGTTGTTACAATACTTCTCAATAATCAGCGTGCCCAAAACTTGGCACTGTTATGTATTATAGAGTGTTAGCTTCATTATATTACTGCTGGTTGTAAAATTCCAAAACATTGGCGAAAGCTGATACTTTTCGGACTCAATTGTCCTACACATTTAGGATGACGTTCACATGTCCAAGAATGGTTAGAATCTTCCTAATCCAGAACGGCCCAAACCACAGGCAGAAAACGGCGGGAAATCCAATAGAGAAGTCGCACATCACTAATTGTCACTTGACATTAAAGTTCCTGGGTACAAGGACTCAAGGCAAGTGGTTCAGACTACAGGTTTCCTGAAGAGATCACACTTGAAGAATCTAATCTTCAAGTACCTCTGAAGTCGGCAAAAGCCCACCGGCATGGCGTGGGACACCAGTCAAATAGTAGACGCAGACTTTCAATTAAAAATCAGTCAGAACCACCTGAATTTATGCCTGAATTTACAGTAGGCAAAAGCAAAAGAAGAAGATAATATTACCGATATCAGTTTCTACCTACTGTTGATGCTCAGTCACATAGAATATCTGTGTATTATGCTCTGGGATTAAGTGAATATTATACTGTTATAATTTTTGTTTTACTTTTCTGTTGTGATTGATTAAAATATCAAATTAAATAACAATGGTAGTTAAAAGCATACAGAAGTCGTACAAATTGTTTTACAAACTGTAAATACAAGAATCAAAATTAAGAAACTTAGGGATGCAAAAAATAAAATAAAATCTTAAGAAAAATGGCTACAATTTTGAAATGCAAACATGTCACCATGAACACTAATAGAACATTGTTCAACACAATCTTTTACACATTATGTTATCGGTGCCAAACCTGGACCCTGACATCAAATGATAGAAGAAAGCTAGTCATGACAGAGATGAAGCATCTATGCAGAATGCTGGGTGTATCAAGAAGAGACTGGTTTAGAAATGTAAACATCAGGAAAAAAAGTGGGTAAAATATCAGTACTGAACTTCATAAAGAAACAAGAAATTAAATGATTCTGCCACATTAGCAAATTACCAACAGACAGTGTGCCTCACAGATCAATGCTACTCTGAAACAGTGGAAACAAAGTCAAAGGTAGTCAACACAAAAGGTGGACCACAGAAATAACAGAGGAATTGAAAAACACTATTTATGAAGCGCACACAAAAGCCTGTTCTAGAAATCACTTCTTATCCTGATGCTGCGAGACAAAACAGGAGAAAGAGAAAATAAGAAAGGGTTGACAGTGTATTGAACAGTATGATTGCACTTTAATACATGCACAAATCAGTGTAAATATATGAGAATCGTGGCATATCCCAAAGGACGCAGCCATCAACCACAGTAAATGAGTCGTTGATTTTCTAGGCACCACTTATACGTTCAGCAGTTTATCATTGCTTTCTGAACGGTGAGGTCTCTTTTTACCTTTTGTAAAATATCCACGAAACAATTTGCTTCCAAACTTGCCCACCGTGGGGTTTTAACCAGGTACGCTTGGGTCTGTGATCAAACTCACTACCGCTTGAGCTACAGACGCTCACATAAATATATACTATGTTTAAAAAATAAATAGAATTACAGCTGCAAAGCCTTTTAGCAAACCTTGCAGCTAAGCGTGCATCACATTAGAGGTAAAAGTTTTTTTAAAAAATACTTCTTCTTCTTCTTCTTCTTCTTTCTCGAATCCTGTATGCCTCACAGCGTCAGGTCAGGAAGAGATTTCTAAAACGGGCCCTAGTATGCGCTTCGTAGATAGTCTCTTTCATCGCCTCTGTTATCTCTGAGGTCCATCTTTTGCGTGGCGGCCTTTTGCTTTGTACCCATTGTATCGGAGCAGCATTGCTCTTTGAGGTGCACTGTCTGATGGTAATCTGCTTACGTGACCGAACCATTTAATTTGTTGTTTCTTGATGAAGTCTAGTACTGATGTTGTACCCACTTTTTCCTGATGTCGTCATTTCTCAACCGGTCTCTTCTTGTTACACCCAGCATTCTGCGTAGACACTTCATCTCTGTTGTGACTAGTTTTCTTCTATCGTTTGTTGTCAGCGTCCAGGTTTGGCACTGGTAACATAATGTGGGGAGAAAGATTGTGTTGAACATTGCTCTTTAAAAATACTTTTGGTATAATATTGCAAGTTCGAGCTATATTGCGGTGACCATGAGTTATAGCATCAAAATTTTCATTTTAAAAAATATTTAAAAAAATATTAACAGCATGGTAAAGCTGAACTGTGTTAAAAGGGATTTATGTTTTTCAAATAAAAATAGCATAAGCAGTATAGTATATATATATATATATATATATATATATATATATATATATATATATATATATATATATATATATATATATATATATATATATATATATATATATATGAAATGCATATTTTGCATACTAAATTTGCATGTAGGTCACAAACATAAACTTTTAACTAATGGAATATGACATACTATGTACTTAATCTTTTTCAATGTGCAGTCTGGTTAACTCACTTGTGAATTGCACACACATGACAATCAACAACTGTGGTCTTGACGAACTAGTAAACGACTTGAATATTTTGGAATCTCAAACCAGTGAAATCTATTGCTCAAATGGTAAGCTGCTTGTCATACATATTTCTACATGTGTTCTAATTGTCTTCAGATATATCTCAACTTATGAGTTTATTAAAAATCAGAATATGTCTGGTTTTGAGGAATCAGACAATCGCTCATTTATATTCACTAAAAGAGTGTCTAAAGATGAAGGCTTGACTTCATCATCCCAGGTTTTACCTCATATAGCTTGATCACTTTCCGTGGAAATGGCACGCCACCTGCCAAAAGTATTGCACAACGTATATGCTCTATAGCTCCTGCAACAATCTTGGGAATCTCTGGAAAAAATGCACTCATGAGAGGGATATCACTGTTGAGATTCTAACCCATGACCTTCATAACACAGAACAACAGCTTAACAGCTTAGTCACATTGACCCCACCACCTCAACATTAATACAGAATACTCATTGATTATTTTAACAAATGAAGCTAATATATATGTGGTGTTATCAAATGTAACAATCATGTACAGAGGAAGATACATCAAGATTTGCATGCAGGCCTTGATCATGAGCTGGAACCAAGTGAATATTGCTGGATGTTTACCTCTCAATCACTTGTTGCCACTGATCTCGTTACTTCTTCTTCAAATGCTCCATATTGACCTCTTGTTAACACTCTGTGTGATTTGTATGTGATCTGAGCCTATGAGCATTTGCATGTTGTGCCAGTTATGCGCCTACAAGTATTCCAGCACATCCGATTTCTGCGAAGCTTTTTATTTACTCGGGCAGCTTCCCTAGGTCCTACATCAATTGCCATTTACAGCATGCCTTGTAGGTCGCAGTGGCGCTATTCTTTGCTCCCTTGCATGCCCTGGCACCACACAGGCGGATCTCATTACTGAGTTACTTCCTTACTGAAATTACATTATTTCTTGCAACATTTTAGCGTCCACTTTTATAAAACTTTGGTGTTCTAGGACTTGCATTATGTTCAGCTTCACTATCATCAGTGTTTGCACACAGTGCATCACTGTTATTCATAACTATTGTTATTGCTATCACTTAGATTCCTCTGTGGCATGAAGGTAAGATGCTAGACTCTCACTCCACAGGTACTTTGTATGTTCCCTGTGGTGTGGATCAATCAGTATTTTGTTCCAGAGATCACTGACTTCAATGTAGGTTAGACTGAGTTTCTCGTCTTATCGGAGATGGTCAATAAAAAGTATGTCCGGTGCTCAAGCTGAACACGTTAAAGAACCATTAGCAGTTGAAAATTGATGAGTCGACTGCAAAGCTGGTGACTGAAAATAATTAATTAGCTAGATTAAAAATGAAATTCCCAAAACATTTTCACTTTCTTTGCAATTGTATCGGGAGCCCTTATCAGTGCTAAAGAGTTTGTACCCTGTCACTGAGACTTTCCTCAGTAAGAAAGCGATTGGAGCCCATGATTAGTCATTGAAATGCAATGATAATGGTCCTATCAATAAATTACTATCACTGTAGTCTCTGAATAAATTAATATCTATGGAGGAGATTGAGCGAGTTGCCCAGGATAGAGCAGTGTGGAGAAATTGCTTGAAGGCCCTATGTAACCATATAACAGTAGAAGAGGAGTTATTATTATTATCAACAAAAAATGAATTTAATAAGACTACCACAAGAGATTTCCACTGCTGCCAATCTGCCATTTTTCTACCAATCATTCCCAATGTCTGCCCATACTTTTTTCATCTCTCCATCCACTGCTCTGCTTTATGTTTTCATTAGACATTCAGGTCTTCTTTTACCATCTACCATCAATTGGAGAAATGTCATAGCCAATGTCTCTACTGGAATACATGCCCAATCCATCACCATCTTATTTTTTAACTCTTTCCACGCTTTAAGCAGCACACTGTGCCACGGCGGAAGTCCGTTGCACCCTATTAGCCACACACTGCGTCATAGAGTTGCTTCCCTTATAAGAAGTCTTTCTAGTTTTACTTCTACTGTTTTACTTATACTACTTTTCAACCTTGTTATTCTATTGGGTTGTTCAGTTTACGTCAATTTAATATACAATAATATATATATATGTTTATTTATTGACGAGTAGTTGGATCTTTTATTTAAAAAATTTTTTTACCCCCCTTGAATTAACTGCTTAAAACTTGAGAAATAGCTGCGCATGGAAAGAGTTAATAATGATCTCCAATGATGCACTATTGATTAGTTCTAAAAGCTCTTCAATTGCTATCATGTTTGACCAGAAAATTTGAAGGATTCATCTTGGGAGATTTAATTTAGAATATTTCCAAATTTTGTATGATGTTGTTGAGTCATTTTCATGCACTCACTCTCTGTCAACCATGAATACAATCATGTCAGCTCTACTAGCCAGAAAGGGCTAACAGGCAAGTATATTTTCAATATACATTACACAGTCTTTTTGATATTTGTAAACTTGAGAATACCAGTGTGTTATATCCATCACCAGGTAAACATTTTCCAGAGATTACTCCTGAACCTGAAAGCACAAGTGAATCCAATGAGGTAGATACCGAACAAACAGGAGAAGCAGAGACTACAGAATCAACAGGTGGTGATATTGGTGATGGTGATAATGGTGATGGTGAAAACAATGAAAATACGGAAGCAGGTGCTAAAGGTAAGCACAAGGGTGGTGATACTGACGATGGTGATAAAGACTTTACAAATACTGCTGGTAATGAAGATCATGATGATGCTGATGAAGACAATGAAGAGAATGAAGACCATGAAGAAGCAGAGAGCAAGATTGAAGATATCTTCACTAAAGAGAGAGAAAAATTCAGCAAACATAATGATATTAATGAAGAAGAAGATGATAGCACTGAAGACAATTTCAATGAAATAGATGAAATGAACAGTGCAAAGAAAATGGAAAAAGATCCATTTGCTGAAATTGAGAGACAAGGTGTAGAATATGAGAAATCAGAGGAAGAAGATGATCATTTATCTAAAGATGACATTTACAAGAAATCAACAGAGAATGAAGATGAAGACAGTGCCAACCAGGTTGGAGATGGAGACAGTGCCAACCAGGTTGAAGATGGAGACCAAGAAGAAACTAAACCCCCTGTGGTGGAAGGTGAGAAGGATATTTCTTCAGCAGTTTAGCAGCTTCAGGAATGTGGGGAGCAACATATAACTGTGTAAAGTTCAATAGCATTCAGGGCAGGTTTGGTACAAATATTTGTTCCAGTACATTAATTCCTAGACATTAATTCTGGAAAACGATATCAAAATTATTCCATGCATTATTACTCTGAGTTAAAATAAACATCTCAGCCGCTTAAAAGATAAGGGAATTGGAAAATATATTATAATTATAGTCCACCAAACGAATGATTTATTTAAAATGTTCACATACAAAACCTATAAGAACAATATATAAAATAGACAGTATTATAAAAGTTCAAAATGTCACCCAAATGTTTGAAAAGGTTAAAAATTCTACAAAATCATAATCATTAACAAAATAGAAGTAAATAACATATAAAGAAAACATCTTTATCATCAACTCTGTATTTTTACCCTATAAACAATTCCTCAAAGATAGTTCCATTAGTTTTGTTGACGTTTTTGTTTTTTATTTCATACATGTACTATGCTACTGATAATTATTAGCCTAAAGTGTACTGTTAGATTTTCATTTCATGGAAACTTTTCTTTTTTTAGTCTTATTTTCAACAAGCACTACGTGCAGACTGAACCGTTTAGACTTCTATAGTATTTTTATTATTGATTTACCATTTAAATCAGCATTGTTGCATTTACACAACTATTGTCATTTACAACAGTGTAACATTTACACAATGAGTTGGAGAAAATAGGTGCATTATATATAACCTGGTCTCTCAATCCTTGTGTCTTAGAAATAATTAATAAACTCAAGAAAAATAAAATATTTAGTCTATATATAGATTGTAAACATCAATCCGTTCTTGGCAAGATCAAACTTATCACAAAAGTGATTAAAATTGGTTGAAAGAAACACAAAAGAAGAAGAAGAAGAACTACTAGTTGATGAAAAGACAAAGCAAACTATATCATTCATACACTGTTGTTACAGTCCTTTAACCTGTTGTACATAGCAGAAATATTTTACTTAGAGGAAGACATATATGATCTGGTTTACAATAGGAAAAACTGCACTTAAGTAAAAGTTAGCTGAATGTACAAAGTCTTTCAGGATTGAGACAATGTCTAGTTCTGAGTGAAACAACTTTCATTTAGTTAAGACACAAACAGATCTGCTGAGACAGCATTTAATCATTAGAATGTTGATTATCCAGACTAATCTCAGCCAAATCAAATTGAGGTGACATTTTGAATAACTGATAACAGCTAGATCCTATTTTGTTCTTTGTTTTGTGTGTGTCTATTTTAATTGTGAAATTGTTGATGGATAACTATGTTAATCACAATATTTGGGACATTTAAATCAAATTCCTAACAGATTAAAAGACGGTAAAATTAAGTCTGAACTTTACACAGTTATATGGAAATAACAAGGATGCTAATTTTGTTAACTTTATCGCTTTGGAGTTTCAAGGAATGATAGATGTTGTAAGCATCGGATTTCAGGGATATTCACCTCAGTTGTCGTTGACAGATGCTTGCCTGCTTTAATTATTATTCAGTATTGTGATTTAAGTCACTGCAACCTACACACACCTATCTTCAACAATTACAACATACCTATTTCAACATAATGTACAAGCCTACCTCATTAAGTGTTCATTTTACCACCTAGCAGCTTGTATATTTAACTTTTTTTTAAGCTTTCACTCACCCGTGTCTTGCCGGATTCTCAAAGGAGACAAAGAATAGTAACACTGCTACCTACAAGGTGTGTCGTAAGAGACGAATGACATAGGGGTTAAGGAAGCTACACTAGTAAATAAAAAGCATAGCAGAAATCGGATGTGCTGGCATACTTGTAGGCGTATAATTGGCACAACGTACAACCTCTAGGCTCGGATCACATACAAATCACAAAGAGTGATTAACAAGTGTTCGATATTGAGCGTTCAAAGAAGGAGAACCTTTTCACTTCGTAATGTATTTTAAAACTTATGGATGCATTTATTATGCAATATATACTAAATTAGCCGGTATACTGGCTTTGTGTCATCTTACAAAATACAGCGAGCCAGTATATCGGCTCAGAAGGGTGAAGGGGTTAAACCACAGATGTAACACTAATGACATATAGTCTTGAAGTCCACAGCTTTTGAGTAGATCTAACACCTTTTATTTGTTCATGCTTTACTAAAGACAGGCATGTTGCTATAAATACTAATGGCTAGTGGCTTGGAAAACTAACTTTACTGTACTCTAACTAGACACATATATTCTCCATAAACTGATGGTCAAAAGGTCTGCATACTTGTTTCCTGTGACCTGCTGGTTATACACATGTCTTCTCATGTCTTGGACGCTGACATCAAATAATAGAAGAAAACTAGTCAGGACAGAGATGAAGTGTCTGCGCATAATGCTGGTGGTAACAAGAAGAGACTGGTTGAGAAATGAAGACATCAGGAAAAAAGTAGGTACAACATCAGTACTAAACTTCATCAGAAAACAACAAATTAAATGGTTCGCAGCATATGCAGATTAAAAACAGACAGTGCATCTCAAAGAGCGATGTTGCTCCAATACAATTAATATAAAGCAAAAGGCTGGACATGCAAAGATGGACCTCAGAGATAATAGAAGCAACAAAGTAACTATTTCTCAAGCGCACACAAGTGCTTGTCTAGTAAACTCTTCTTATCTTGACGCTGTGAGGCATAACAGGATTGGAAAAAAGAAAGATAGTCTTCTCATGTGTTTCCTTTCTTATTGAGCTACACTTGATTCCAAGTTCCTGTAAACTTAAGATAGTTGCTTTTTAAACTAGTCTGTCAGTTCTTTTGGTGGCAATCTTTTGAGATGCTTGATGTGGTTACTGTTTCAAAGTTGTAAAGTGTTTTTTTCTATTTTGGGGCTTATGTATGATATTATCTGCAATGATAGAACTAGTATAATATTAGTTCTTACTAGTAGTTCTATAACTGTTGCAAGTAGCTCTGCAACTCTACAAACAAATTTCTTAATAATCCTGTCTGGCTCCATATTACTGTAAAAACTTCATCTTTAGAATACCTAGAATATCTTTTACTTGCAAGCATGTATAAAACTTACTAAAACACTGTTCATAACAAACTTTAAAAAATGGTGTGTATCAATGTGTAATTTTAGTTCATTTTTGTTGAGTGTTTGCTGTTTATTGTTGTAATTTATTTGTTGAAATACCTTCCAAAAAGCTGTGGAAAATATTTCACTTCTTCTTATAATTTTCCTATGATAAATCATTTTCAAGCTTACAGATGAATGCCTTCATAGCAAAATAACAATGTTATAGTTGTTTTACTCACTAATCACCATCCAGAAATCCCCAAAGATATATTTATACAGGGTGTTCAAGATAAAGTAGCCTATTTACAAATCAAAAGTTGCGTTACGCATTGCTTTTGTCTATTTACTATTTGAACTGGTTCTGACTAGCTCGTGCTACGTCACATTGGTTCATCGCCCCTTCCCGCACCATAATTACACATTACAACAAGACTTGCGTACTTGACCTATACTATGTCATAACTGAACCTTCTCACTTTCATAAATATATGCCAGATTGGCTCCCTTGATAGTCTACTTTTTATCTTGAACACCCTGCATAACATCTATATTGTCAAGTAGTGTGTCAGTATTAAATGTGCCCATTTTAAAATTTGCAATGTTTATAAACATTTTAAAAAATAAAATAAATTATCTATTATCATTTCTATTATGGTAAGGACATCATAGAAGAAAGATCTTAGTGCTTTTATTTGTATATCTGTTTCATTCTATTCACATTTCAATTGTACTGTTTAATTTGTAGATGTATTATTTAATCAATATTTATCATAGCATATCAACACTCTTTTCATTTCTCGCAATAATATTTTCTAATAATAACTATTAACTGTATTTTTGCGATTTGTCTCCAATGCACAGCTCAATTAAATTTCTTCAAAATGTTTTTCATTCATATTATCTCATTTTTTGCAACTCATCTTAAAATATTGGTTGAAATAGTTTCCTAAATGTCTAATTATTTTTGGGATGGATTCATCTTAGAAAGTTGAGAAAATCTTCAAGTTCTTGATCTTCAATACATCTTTGTAAAAGCTCAATTAATTTTCTTCAAAATGTTTTTCATTCATGTTATCTCATTTTTTGCAACTCAACTTAAAATATTGGTTGAAATAGTAATATGAAATATTACAAGTAAGCCAGCACATCCAATTTTGCTTGCTTTTTATTTACTAGGTAGCTTCCTAGGTCCTACATCAGTCGCCTCTTACGATGTTCCTTGTAAGTCGCAGTGGTACTATTCTTTGCTTCCCTTGGGGGCCCCGGCACCACGGGCGTCTTCTAATTAAGTATGAATCTCATTAATTTCTATCCATGCTTACATCATCTACTATGTTGCAATGAAATTGAAAATTGTTATAGATACACTTTTCACATAAATTTTTGTGTCAAACTTTCTTACGCTCCTTTTCTCATTTATGATTTATCTGATTTGTTCTATGCTGTTGAAAATGTCTCAGTATATTGACATTTTTGCTTGATTTGTAGCTTGTTGACTCTGCTAGTGTGTTTTACTAAACACAATTATATCTAAACACATATCTCGCTGTCTTTGTGATGTTGACATACGGTGCTCTCATCATGTTAGAAAATGTACTTTGTTTGCATTCCGTGGGGAGAAATATGATAGTTGGGATAGATCACTTAGTTCTTATGATAGTTGGATAGATGCCTCATTTCTTGTGATGAAAAGATCTTTTAGTTCTTGTGATAGTTATAAAGATCACTTAGTTCTTGTAACAGTTGCAAAGATCTTTTCGTTCTCATAACAATTGGAAAGACTTCTTAGTTCTTGTGATAATGGGAAAGATCTTTCAGTTCTTTTGACAGTTGGAAATATCACTTAGTTCTTGTGACAGTTAGAAAGATCCCTTAGTTCTCATAACAGTTCAAAAGATCTCTTAGTTCTTGTGATTGTTGAAAACATCTCTTAGTTCTTCTAACAGTTGCAAAGATCTTTTAATTCTCTTAACAGTTGAAAAGACACCTTAGCTCTCAAAACAGTTGGAATGATCTTTTAGTTCTTGTGATAATTAAAAAGAGGTTTTAGATCTTGTAATAGTTGGAAAATCTCTAAGGTATTGCAACATGTTGCAATATGACAGCTATTATGATCTCATAGTGCATGTGAAAATTGACCAGATCTCAGAGTGCTTGTGACAGGCAGCAAGATTACATAGTCCCTGTGGCAGTGGTAAATATATGTTCATATAGCATTTGTTATATTTTGTCAAAGTTCACAGCCAGGCTGTGATACCTCGCCCTTGAACCTAACGCATATGTTTACAGCACGTCATTTTGGAGACTGGAACTGCATTCCCTCTTTGATTATCACTTGCTTAACCAAATTGCAGTGACACAGCTTGTTATCAGGGCCACCACATGAAGATGGAGTAGGATCTTGGACAGTCACGGTTTGATGTCATTTAAAAATATTGATTGCTTCTTTTAATTAAATCGGTCAAATTTAAAATAAAATTCCTTGCTATGTTGACATTTCAGGTGAATTGTTTCAAATAAGATAAGATAAAAGTAAACAGTTGAAACACGAGTAACAAAGAATGGAAGATTTAGTAAAAATCAATATTGCAAACAGTATTATTTATACTTCATAAAACAATTTTAACTGAAATATTTTAATGGAAAAGTATTGCTAACTTTTATATAAAATTTATTATTTTCAGCTTCACAAAAAGGCAACGGATCTGCTGTCTTAAAGACATCTATTCTCCTAGCTACCATCTTGCAACTAGTGATGGCGGTTAGCTTGTCATGCAGATAGAGTGTGCTAGATTATGGAAGACAACAAAATGATATTTCTGTATGTACGTGTGTGTGTGTGTGTGTGTGTGTGCATAATTTCTTGTTCATTTTGTGTGCTAAAAGAGATTAATTGCCATAGATAAAGTGAATGACTGGTCGTTTTGTTTGTTTTCTTGTTTTCAATGATAGTATGACTTCATTGCCATGTGCCTTCAGTATTAATGGATCAGGGCTATATTAGGGAAGATAGTAGGAATATATGCATACATGTGTGAGACTATATGTGTACATACATATTTGCTTATGTCCAGCAGAATAAAAAAATCAATTAAAGAAAATAAACACAGAATAAAACCAGAGATAATCACTAAGATCAAATGTTGATGAAATAAATTCATGCATACAACCTTTAAAAAATCAGAATTCTGAAGAAGATAAAGATATTTCACTGTGTTGCACTGTTTTTATTAAAGCACCCTACATCATGAAATTTATCGCTTATTAATATCCTAAAATGTATTTAAACCATATTGTACAACATTTACTATGTACTAAATATGATAGCTTTTATGTAAGTATGAACAATTCAAGTGACACAATTAAAACAGAATTTTACTTTACTAACAAAAAACTTGTAAAAAACCATCCTTAGTCTTTTGAAGAACAAAACGTTAATTTATTTTCTGAGAATTATAAATGAGTATTTGCAAAGAAACATAGAGATATTGATAAATAATGTGTACTGTATGGCATGTTTGAACTACAGCTATGTAGACATTTATAAGCAAAATATATTATTAATTACTTATCCATATTTTACTTGTTTTTATGTTAAGAGTGTTAATTTTACATGCTTACATTTTATTTATAATTTCTTATTTTGTGTAGTTTGAACACAGTATCATTATTTAGTGATCTATAAATTCTTGTTAGCAAACATAGTTTAAAGGATTTAAAGGGTTTTAATCCAATTGTAGTAAGTTAGTCGCCGAGTGATTACGGGGCCCATACTAGGGGTGTAAAGAAAAGAACCACTGTTACCTGCCATGCATATTGTAAAAGGCAACTAAGGAGGTTGGGTATGGGGATAGCTACCCCACCTGCAAAAAACCTAGATAGCTACAGAAACCACAACCAAGGAAATTCATAGCTTGCCACCTGAAGAAGAAGAAGGACCCACAAGAAAATGGTGAGAGAATGGAGAGATCTGAAAAAGATGACATTGGATATTAGAGTTTGGAATGCCTTGGTTGCGGACCTATGCCTCCCTAAGGGTGAAGAAGAAGAAGAAGAAGAAGTAAGTTAATGAATTGAAACATTTAATGTTGATGATATTAAATCAAGATGGGAAAACCATGAGAGAATCCCCAGTAGATACATCAACCAAACACAGAACAGGAGTTGTTAGTCTAAACACACTGAAATACATGCTTAGGAGATGATCAGAGCAATTATGGACATGTCCAATGTGCAATGAAGATGATCCTCAAATGAAAAATTTTGATAATATAAAGAAGTTTTTAATGACAGCAAATTGCTTGATGAGACAATGAATGATTTGTCATAACTAAATAACTTCCAAAGTAACCAGTTACTGACTGAAGATTTCTAGAAAATTTTGTAGTGAACTTGAAAGGTTCTCAACCACACAGCTGTAGCATTGAAAAATGTGCAACAACACTATCATAGCATTGAAAAATGTGCAACAACACTATCATAGCATTTTAAAATGTGCAACAACACTATCATAGCATTGAAAAATGTGCAACTACACTGCCATATCATTGAAAATTCTGCAACTACATTGTCATAGCATTGAAAAATGTGCAACTAAACTGTCATAGAAATGAAAAATGTGCAACTAACCTCTTATATCATTGAAAAATGTGCAACAACATTGTCATAGCATTTTAAATGTGCAACTACACTGTAATAGCATTGAAAATTGTGCAACAACACTGTTATAGCATTGAAAAATGTGCAACAACACTGTTATAGCATTGAAAAATGTGCAACAACACTGTTATAGCATTTAAAAATGTGCAACAACACTGTTATAGCATTGAAAAATATGCTACAACACTATCATATCATTTTAAAATGTACTACTACACTGTCATAGCATTACAAGTTTTTTTAACTATCTTTCTATAGACTTCAAAGTTTCTATACTACGCAATCAATAATCTAGACAGCTCTGATACTTATGTATGGAAACTCTATTTTGGAAATAGACAAAATTACATTTCTCATACTGTTCTTTTACATGACATAATTTGAACTTAATAAATGAGCATAAATCAAATTATTTGCCAGCTTTACATCATTAGAATACAATATATCACCCTATATAAAAAAGACCTTTCAAAGGAAATAGATGCAAAAGCATATCACACACGTTTATTTGATAGAAAGTGTATAGCCTTCTAGGTAAGCATTAAAAACGAACAATCATTGATGGTAACATATAAAAATTTGTGAAATTTTCTTACTGCCGCCATGTTTTAGTCTTATATCATAAAATAGTTTTTAGATTTCTGCATGTCTGACATTTTTAATTATAAAAAATTATTAAATTTCACTTTGGATTCAATCCAGCAAGATATTATGCATAAAACAGATCTTATGTTAATTAGATTACGGTAACACTAGTTTACAATGTAATTATCAATATTTTAGTATAATTTTGCTTCTACACCCTGTCAAACATATGAATCTGTAATTTCACATTTTCTTCTCACATTACATCTAAATGATTACATTATACGGACATTAAAACTTGACTACTTTTATAATAATTCTTGACTATCTTTCATGGCAAAGTAATGGATCATGTTAATCATAGTTATTCAACAAATTATACAATTTTAAAGTTGGTAAGTCAAGTCAAGTGACTTGATAGAACATGAGATATGTGCTCTGCATAATAATTATAACATTGATTTCACATATATTACTTTTAATATTTACAAAATAGTGTTATTTTGTGCCAAGAGCATGTGCTTCCATAATAAACATTTTTAAAAGTAAACTTTTTAGTTTTTTTTTCTATGTTGTCTTTACATCATCATCAAATAGATTGTCCTGAGCAGAACTTTGCTACCCCAACAGTCCTCTGGAATTTCTCTCTCTCATAGGCCATATGTCCCACCTCTGCAGCCATCATGTTCAAACCATCAGTTACATCCTGAATCCATCTTCTCCGAGGTCTTCCTCTTCTTCTCTTTGCCAGTATGCCTCCTTCCAAAATGGTCTTCTCCAGCCCTTTGTGTCTTTTTATATGTCCAAAATACCTCAATGTTCTCTTTCTTATTTGTAGCATCCATGAGTTTTCTTTGAGTTTGAGTTCTTTCTGGATGGATCTATTTGTTCTCTTCTCTGTCCATGATATACGAAGGACTCTTCTATAACACTTATACTCAAAAGCACATATATGTTTTTCCACTGCCTTATTAAATGTCCATACTTCACACCCTTACGTTGTCTTTACATGTCTGCAGTTAAATTTATAAAATTTTAATTGTTTTTGTACCAATTTGGTTATAAAGTTAAAAAAAAATATTTTAAAGTGTTATGTTTAAAACCCTATAGACATCACCCTGGTTTTCTCATAAACACATAAATCACCAACTTGGCATGGTAGCTTATTGCTGTCGTGCAATAATACAAGCATTCATAAAATGGTTTAAGACCCACAATTACTGCATTATATAAGAGTATTGTTGTTTTATTATCAGACTTGCTTAATCGTTTCACTCCATAATCAGTGCAGTATGCTCTCATTTATGTGACATGAGCGAGTATCAGACACTGGACAGAGTTCGAGAATTAGGCATTACGTTTGGATACACCAGACAGTGTCGTTTTCATGGTAGAGAGAGAAGATATACTAATCAACTTCTCATGGATACGGTGAGCAAATAGACTTTGCGATGGCTGCTGCAGCGGAGGACAGAGCATGAATGGGAATGCCCAATGTGCCATGACGTCAATCGCATAACATAACTCCATAATTTTTTTTTAACCCTTGGATGTAGTTATATTGCAATGTATACTGAATTAGCCTGTATACTGACTTTGTGTTACCTTAAAAATACCAAGACAGTATATCGGCTCGGAAGGGTGAATGGGTTAGTTTAGTGTTATTAATATGAATTTAGTCATTTTGTGTTATTTCTGTTGTTTGATTATTATTGTTATTCAATTTATGACTAAGCATTTATGAATTATTAGTTAAGTGTGAATTTATTGAAGAATAGCAACAGTGCCTTTGAGTTATTTGTATCTTATGTACTTGTACATGTGTGTGTGTGCACATGTGTGTATATGTGTGCAACTATGAACATATTTTACTAAAAAAACAATAACATAAATAGGTGTACGTAGTATTTTTTAATGGCTTATCTCATCAGAACAGTATTTGTTCAAACAGATGCTATCACACATTTTAACTCCTTGTGGACCAACGCCACACTATGTGGCTGTGGGTTGGATGCCTTTTACCAGAACCACACCAAAGGGCGTTTTTATTCTAAAAACAAATGGCTTGTAAAAACATTGTGCCCTGGTCCACTAAGAGTTAATAAACATCTGGATATAATCTTGTGCATTTTATCACTTTTGTCAAGGATCAACACTTTTCTAATTTTTGCTTTCTTAATGTTTTTTTAAGGATTATTTTTGCCAAATACAAGCAGAAAGAAGAATATTTCCATATGCACAGTTTTTTGTGTTTCCTACATAACATGTTTTACTGCTTAATTTTGATAATGAAAATCCATAATTTTTGCAGAATTTTACCCACCCCCAAAAAAATTGTTCTGTCTGCATTATCCCTTTTCCCATAACTGTTATACAACGTGGTTTTAATTGACAACTTTCATGAGCAGGATACATCAGGTTATACTGCTCAGTTGTAACTATTTTCTTTTAACTTCTAAGTTACGAGCACTAAACTATTTTCTCAAATGTTTGTTAAATTGTCTCATCATAAATATATATAAAACTGTTTCAATTTTGATCACTATCCTACTTATCAGTTAAAGTGATACCTGCAGTAGACTAGAAAATTGTATTTATTTAATTTTACTTCAAAGTTAAATTTATTTTTGGGCTGAAATTCAGATGTGCATGTCCTACATGCCAAGGGCTGATAATACATACGATCTGAGCACAAACCACACAAATCCCAAAGAGTGATTAACTTAGTTGATAAGAACAAATGAAAACAAATATTTATGTTTTTTAATTTGAGACTTTCTGAGATCTCTAAGCATGACTGGTCACATACATTTTTACTTGTGCCTGTGAGACTTGGACACCAATGGCAGACCTTTTCAAGAAAATTATAGCTGTGAAAATGTGATCCTTCACCAAAGTGCAGGACATTTCATATATGAACCTGTTCTGAAACCAGGAACTCCATCAACTCATTATTGGGAAATTTTAGTTGTGCAATAAACTACTGTCAATTGCAAAAAAACAAAGTGTAATGGTATGGATGCATGTCAAGATCTTTATTCCTTGCTAAAACTATTTAAGATATAGTGGAAGGAAATAAGACCCAAATCGAGAAGAGTAGGCTGGAAAGCCACAGCTCGGAAAAATTCATGAGAAGATTAAAAATAAAATTCCTAAAAAATATCTTCACTATCTTTAAAATTACATCGGGGACCCTCGCCGGTGCTACGGAGTTCACGCACTGCAACTGAGATCCTCCTGTATAAGTAAGAGATCGGAGCACACATGGTTACCAAAGTGCAATGATGATGGTCCAATCAATACACAAGTAGAAAACAAAATGGATGGTCAATACAAAAGAGTGAACTTGAGGTAAACAACACTCAGCAGAAGGATTGTAACAGATAGACCTCAAAGAAAATTTCTTGAAATCATCCTCATCCACTGCACGATGACAAACATGCTACAAAATCAAGATCTCTAATATATCATGGTCTCATTGTATCAAACTATTTATTAGTATATTCCCAGATTCAATATTACAACAGACTTTGTTAGGTAAATCATACTAAAAGTAAATACATGACAAACAACCCCTTCTGGCATTGAGAATTAATCAAATGCAGTGAGATCGGTTCCCGTAACCAATTTTATATTGTTTTGTTTAACTCTTTGTGGACCAAACGCCACACTACATGGCTTTGCCTGGATGCCTTTTTACCAGGAGCCACACTAAAGGGCATTTTTTAATTCTAAAAACAAATGGCTTGTAAAAACATGGCTTTTGCCCTGGTCTATTAAGCGTTAATACTGGTATTGAATTTATTAGTGCAACCAAGTATAATGCGCATCGCCTCGTTCTGTATTCTTTCCAGTCGTTCTATCTGACTATGACTGAGAGTCAGGATCGCCAGCGCATACTCAAGCACAGAAAGGACCAGACCCTGGTATAAAATACAAAGATGGCGCTGTTCACAATCCGCCCAGCCATTACCCTCATCGCCAGCAAACCTTTCCTCGCCTTCATTATCACATGAGCTATGTGTTCCGTAAAAGCTAGACTACGATCAAAGCGCAACCCCAGGTATTTCATAGACTGAGATCGCTCCACTACCTCTGAACACAAAACCACAGATGGTGTTGGAGTGTTGACGATGTGGTTGTTTAAAGAGAACCATGTCACCGCTGCTTTTGTGGGGTTGACCAATGCTCCTGCTTCAACGCACCATCTACCTATGCGGTCGAGTTCTGACTGAAGTTCCTCCACAAGCTGTTCTCTATCCTTGCCCTGACGATACACCAACACATCATCTGCATATGACATTGTCCTTCCTCTACCCGTGATCTGCTCTTTTGTGATGCTCACAGTATAGGCATTGAACAACACCGGAGATAATGGTGACCCTGTGGTAAGCCAGGGTGGATTGTTGTTGCTGATGCGCCAACTGCCACATTTAAACACTATCTTTCGCTGGAAGAGGGCGCAAAGATCCCAATTGAGGAGGAATGGGCTGATATTGAGTTCAGTCAGCTGCACCATTAAAAATGCAACGGCACTCTATTATAGGCATCTTCAAGGTCAATTGCAGCAGCACTGTCTCAATGCCCGAGTGAAAACCCTCATAGACATCGTAGCGAACACCGCTGAGTTACGCCATGTCTCTCTATATGGACGGTACCCTCCAAGGGTGGGTGGAAGGAGACGTAACCTCTCTAGTTGGCAGGATATTTTTCTGGCAATTATTTTCTCCAGCAACTTGCCTATTGTATTCTGCATGGTGATTACCCGATAGCCCTGAATTTTTGTGTGGTCTTTGCCAGGCTTCGGCAGAGGTACCAGGTAGCTGTGCAACCATTCTTCGTTGATTATTGCTAAAGGCACACAAAAAACCCCAACAACAAAATATTACCACCATCATTATAATAAAATATATTTTTTCTAAAAGGGCTAATGTATCAAAGATTCCTAGTTACAGAGATTAAAGAATGGAATAAAAGTTTGTCTTTCCATGCAACATCTTGATAGTTTCATACTGTTGCACTAAAGACACGTCGTGCAGGGCGATGCGCTATCTCCTTGACTATCCTACTATGGAGTATAGAATACTGATGAGCCGTGCTGACATACCTTCGAGTCAATGCTGACACACAACATCCTCTGCACTTGGAAATAAAGAGACAAAAGGAAATAGGTTAAAAAGAGGAAAATCTTGGATGGGTCAGGCCGAGGACTGTATTGAACAGGTGTGTACACTTGAAGACATTGATCCGGTGAAGAATGGATACCAGTGCCAGAGCAATCGCTACATCCTTTTCTGTATGCATCGAACTTGATAAAGAATGCAGGCAACACAACCCACTTGTTGTGGAGGCAGAGGTTCAGGCATTAATTTCTGAGAACGCATCTGATCATGATGTAATCATTTATACGGATGGTTCGGTGATTCGACATGTGCGGAGCTCGTGGGCTTTCACTGCTCAGGTCGGAGGTGATGTTGTGAAGGAAGACAGTGGTGGTTTTGCCGTGACTACAAGCAGTCTCACTATGGAAATCATGGCGGTTACCAAGCGATGATTTGGCTAGAATCACAGACTTTTATCCATGCATGTTTTCTCAGTGACTCAATGAGTATGCTCAGGAAGATTGAAACAGGATGGGCTAGGAGACATTGGATAGAATCGCTGGGGAGGTCTAAGCTGACAAAGATCAGTTTTATTTTTGTACCAGGGCATGCAGGTGTAAGGGGAATGAACGTGCGGATAGGCTTGCAGGTATGGCTGCTGTCCAAGCGGACGAGCAATGGACCAGGCTGATATTATAAATTCCTAAGGGAGAGAGGGCGTGTACATGATTCACGTAATAGCGGTGCATCCACAACACTAACCAGACTGCAAGAACTCAAAGTTAAGTGTGGTGTAGCTGGACAAGAACGCTATGCTGGCAGACAAAGAAGAATTGTAAACCAACAAAGAACCGGTGTCGTTAGTCGCCACAGCTGATGGACATACTGAGGGAGAATCGGAGCACTTATGGACTAATTTGTTCGACGTGCAGTGATGGTGATCCGACGACTAAACTAAACTAAACTAATTGAATTTATTAACACTGTACTTACATTTTTTTAAAAACAAAATCAATGTAATTTTTAACGCCATGTTAAAATAACACAAAAAAGTTTTGAAAAATAACTAATTAGACATCATATTTACTATTTCAATTAATTTCTTAGCAAAGAGTAAATACAAAGACACCTATATATGTTCCATATTGGTGCGATGACATATGTATCAATGAGTGTTTTTAATCTATGATATTTCTGGTAGTCAATGTTTATATTTTCTAAATTTGTAGTCCGCATTGTTATTTTGTTTTTAACTCTACATACTTGTAGTTGTAGGCATTGCAGTACTTGTTGGCCAAACATATCCTAACTAAAGCTTTTATGTGTAGAAATTCTCACACTTTTGTTCTAAAATTGCAGTGTGCACAACTATTGATGACTGCCAGCCCACATTTAAAAATCCTCCATTTTCAAGTCTGAAATACATATTGCAAGCTATTTTAAAGTTTCCGTCTTGCTAAAGGCACACAAAAAACCCCAACAACAAAATATTACCACCATCATTATAATAAAATATATTTTTTTCTAAAAGGGCTAATGTATCAAAGATTCCTAGTTACAGAGATTAAAGAATGGAATAAAAGTTTGTCTTTCCATGCAACATCTTGATAGTTTGGCTCTGGCAGGTCAAGAAGTCTGCATACTGTTTCAAATACAATAAACAAGACTTTTGTTGTGTAGGAATGCTTTTAAAAAAAAACATATTCTGTATGCTCTCATGTCTTCCAGAAAAAAACCAGTTTAAAAAAACAATGTTTCTTGTGTCATAAATTTCAACTCAAATTTTTCATTTTCTTTTCTTTGTTTACATAGACCTTCCACCTGTGTGGTGCCGGGGCCCACAAGGAAAGCAAAGAATAGTACCACTGCGACCTACAAGGCATGCCGTAAGAGGCGACTAATGTAGGATCTAGGAAAGCTACCCTACTAAATATAAAGAATCGCAGAAATTGGATGTGCTGTCCTACTTGTTAGCGCTTAACTGGCACAACATACAATTGCTCTTAGGCTCAGATCACATACAAATCACTTAGAATGGTTAACAAGTGGTCGATGTGGAGCGTTCGAAGAAGAAGAAAGTCTTTCATTAATCATTACTTTTTTCCACAACACGAATGGAATCTGCTGACATAATGTCTATGGAAATGCATCTGAAAAGTTTTAAGATGTATTTGTAGAATCATTCCATATTGTCATTGTCTAACATATGTTTATCTTCTGAGACCAATAGATGAATGTGACTGTTAGTTTTATTTGATATACACTTAAAAAGTGTCATGAATAAACTTTGACAACACTCAGATACGATTAAAACAAGGTCAGAAGAACTGAGGCCCTGAAATGTGAGTCTAATTCACAAGGAAAATACAAAAACATCTTTTTCATTCTTGCTCTCATTCTTTTTTTCTCTATTCTTATTTTGCCTCACAGCGTCACGATAAGAAGTAAGTTCTAGAACGGGTTTACTGGTTCTTGCAATCTCTTCATAATTCTATGAGCATAAATTAGATTATACAACTGTCTGCTTGCTAGACCTGTCCCAGAATCCTCAAGATTGGTTACACGGTGATCTAGTCCATTACATTCAGGCTAGAATACAAAAATTCTATCCATAGAAAACGGAAAATCAACTTTGGTTAGAGGTAGGTCAAAATTCACATCTTGCTAGATACAGCCTATTGAAAATATGGCATATCCTTTACAGGTCTTCGTCATCAACCACAGTAAATGAGCCGTCAATTTTCTAGGCACAACTTATATGTTCCATAGTTTACCATTGCTTTCTGAATGTTGAGGTCTATTTTAACCATTCGTTAGAGTCCACAGTAACGAATTTGCTTCCAAACTGCCTGCCTCGGAGTTTAAACCAGGTACACTTGGGTTGTGATGAAGATCACTACCACTTCAGCTACAGATGCCCACACCTTAATTCATTCAGGAGCGCATTAGTCTATAGTAAATCAAGAAGTCTACTACTATTACTACTTTTGTAGAGATTATAATCTGCTCTGTTGAAGATGGAATGTGTCAGTTACAGAAAATAATCAGAGTATACAAACAAATATAGCGATACTGGACAGTCGACAACTGGATCAAATGTCAATGCCTTGCACAATTAGCTACATCCATGTAGAAACTGAACTTGACATTTACAAGACTGTTGCCTGGACAAGACTGTGAACTTTGTCCTGATGACAAGCTTGATGATCTAGCATTACCAATAACCTAAACGATTAACAAGAAGAATAAAGAATATTTTTTAAACAAAAAAACTATCGTTACTTCCTGTAGTACCGCTTTTTAAGGCGGTGTAGGACAGGTGGAAAGCAAGCCTGAGGAATTTAATGGCCGCATGGCTAGTGCAGTTGCAGCAAAGCTGTTCAGGTTAGAATTTTTCATTTATGCCCACAACAGAAAACAAAATCCTTGGCCTTACCGTGAATCGAACACAGGTTTCCTACATGGGAGCCACGCTCTAATCCATTTGGCCAGACGCTCCTCATCATAAAGAGTATTCTTCTTCTTCTTCTTTGTCGTCACATTGCTACCGGGTTGTTGCCCAGTGTTGTGGTTTTCTGTTTTTGTCTTGCGCTGTTCTGGTGGCTTGTGTGATTGTTATCTTTGCTCTTTCACAGGATTCTGCTACACCATCTAACCATCTTTTCTGTGGTCTTCCTCTTGCCTTCTTTCCTGATGTGCTGTTGTAGAAGACTCTGTATACTGTGGAGTTTGGATTCATTCTTATTAAGTGGCCAAACCACTTCATTCTTTGTTTATCTATGTAATTCAAGCACGATTTTGTGCCAACTTTCTTTCTTATGCTGATGTTGGTGATTCTGTCTTTTCTTGTGTTGTTGGTAACTTTTCGCAGGCAACGCATTTCACATGTAGTTATTTTTGTGACTGCGCTTTGCTCGATGTCCATGTTTGGCTCTGGTAACACAAAGTAGGTATAAAAATGCTGTTGAGTATAACTAAGAAAAAACTGTAATTGAAAAACATAAAGTGTAATAGCATTATAAATGTAAGAAACATCAAGATTTAAAAAGGAAATAAATTGCCAGAGCATATCCTCCTCCACAAGATCTTGCTAATGATTATAGATAACATTCGACTGATTCCACCAGCTTTTCTCCATAGCATCCAATGGTGAAACATGTAAAAACAAAGTACTAGCTTTACATACAGTCATCATCATCAGGTGTCGTGCCGGCTGACGTAGGCGATCATGGATCTCCACAAATCTCTGTTGTTGGTGTTTGCTATCAATTCAGATGTTGACGCTCTACCGTGCCATGAAGTCAGGCTATCCAAAATTATCTCTCTCTCTGTCTTCCTCTGTCTTGTTTACCCTAGATTTTACCGGTTGTCACAATGTGTTCTAAATCTCCCCTCCTCATACATGCCCGAAAGATGATGACTGCCTCTTTCTTATATTGAGGATAAGCTTTCTCTGTGTCTTGGATCTCATTCAGCACCTCAACATTAGTCATTTTAGCAGTCCATGGATTCTCATCATTCTTCTATAAAACCACATTTCTGTGGCCTTCAGGGATTTTTCTATCTGTGTGTTCATTGTCCACGACTCGCATCCATATGCCAGTATTGGTTCTATGTAGCACTGAGTAACTCGCATTCTGATCGGGATTGACAAGGACTTGTTGCAGATAATGCTTCTCATTCTCAGGAATGATGTTTTCGCTTGTCCTATTCTGCTCTTTATTTCTGATCGGCATCTGCCATCTGATGTTACCAGGACTCTGAGGTATTTAAATTGCTGCACTTGTCTTAGATCAGTCCCATTTACTGTGATGGCACATTTTGGCAAAATCTGCTTTTTTGATAACATCGTAACTTCTGTCTTCTTAATATTCAAATTGAGTCCTTTGTTGTTACTTTCTGTTACAACCTTATTTACACACAGTACAAAAACAATATACAGCAAACAATATACAGTGATTTTTTACAAAAGGCCTTTATCAAACAAATGATACACCAGAAGAAAAGAAATTTAGATGTCTTGGATGGCAGACGTAACATATACAATCAGACAATAAATCTCTACGCCCTACAATGGAAATATGTGACTAAAAACGAAATAACTGTGAAGAACTAGAAATGGAAAAAAGTAGACAAAACAATAATAATCAAATATATCCCCGATAAGTTATTCCAAAACAAACTTTTATTGTGAAACCTGGGTTCAGCTTTATGGTAATTAATATTTAGAGTGTATTTGCGTTTTAGTGTGGTTAACACTGAGAAGGACTAACTGTTTTGCTGCGTGTACAAAAAGATATGCAAAAATAAAATGTAACATGAAATAGAACCAATTCACTTTTTGTGAATATGAATTCATTATTAGAAAAAGAAGACTGGATGTGAAACCAGTCATGTAATTCATAAAAGAACAACAGATTAAATGGTTTGGACACCTGATAAGAATGCCCTGGTATCGCCTACCACAGAAAGCCACACAGAAAAGGTATAATGAGTACAAAGCAAGAAGAAGACCATGCAAAGATGGAGTTGAAACATCAAGAACAGCCTTAAGAAAATGAATAACATCTTACAAAGTGCATTAGAACAAGAACACACAAGATCACTCAATTCCACCTGAACACTTCTATAAAGAAGTAAATGGTGGAAGAGAAGAAGTTATTATTGAGTGACATGCTATCTGATAAATTTCCACAAAGTATATAATAGTAAAGCAAAGTTCATTTGCGTTGCAATGTTTTTCATGTCATTTGACGTTTTCTTCTATGACTTGATGTAACACTGTCCAGATTATTTAAGATTGTTTTCTAACCTATTGCTTCTATTGATTGGTATCAGTGGATGTCGTTTATAGAGGTTTCCAACCTTCGGAGGCGTATGTGAATCTACTATCCTGGAATCTCCTGTCTTAATAATGAGAGAACAGTGAAGACTGTATTAACAGCATTGATCCTAAGGGAGTTGAAGATGGATAGGGAGGATGTATTTGGTTGTTCAGTAACCACCTGTTTTATGAGGACATTGAAAGTGATGTTGAAGCTATACGGCATTTTAAGGAGTCTTGAATCAAACATCATATGAACAAAACTAGATGCCTGAGGAGTACTCGCAGTCGATGCTTCAGAAGATCCAGAATGGGAGGTTGCGGTATAAGTAGATATCATCTATTGAGGTTTCCAACCTCCAGAGACTCATGTAAATTTACTGTCCTGGTCATGTGGGTGTTCCCGACAATGAGAGAGTGGACATGCTTGCATCAAAAGTATGTAATTACAAAGTACTGTAGTTTTACAAATTACAAAAACAATGACAAAATACAGCAACGTTTCGACCAACAAGGCCTTTATCAAGCAAACGAACAAACAGGAGTGACAAATTAAAATGAAACACAAATGGACGACCAAATACAAACGTATCTAAGGAAAATCTGGAATAAAAACGAATAACGAAATAAATGTAACACAAAAACACACATAAAAACTAGAAATAGAAAGGAAAAGAAACAATGAAACATCTAGTAAATATATAACTTGAATACATTTCAACATATACCCATATAGATTACAAAGCATGGGAAGAGAAAGTACTAAGAAGCATAAGAATGGAATATAACATGAATACATGCAACATATACCCATATAGATTACAAAGCATGGGAAGAGAAAGTACTAAGAAGCATAAGAATGTAATACGTTGAGCCGCGTGGTCGCAAGGTACCATACAAAGAAATCAACCGATTCTCCAGAGCAAATCGACTGCGATCATCCGAGGAACATGATCGGATGGCTGTGACCTGGACATCGTGAGCACCTAAATGGCCGGTATCATTGAAATGGGTGGCTACAGGGTCACAGAGCATTGGCGTATGTCGCGTAAGTGTTGGGCGAATCGGTCACTGAGCCTCTTGCCTGTCTCGCCGATATAAGCCTTGTTACACCGCTTACAGATAATGGCATAGATAAGATTAGGGGACTCGCATGTGAACCCATCGTCAATAAGAAACGTGCCTAAAGGAAAGATACAGTACGCGTCTGTATCACATAAGCACACGTGTTGCAACGCCGACGACCACACTGGACAGTGCCAAAATGAGTCTGAATTTTGGGACTTAAGGCGACTGTGTACCAACATATCCTTAAGACTTCTGTCCCGTCTGTAAGACACCAAAGGATAGTTGGGGAAGACAGAACGGTCTCAGGATCTGATCTAAGGAGAGACAGATGACGGAATAAAACATTTTCACCAGGGAACTATGGGGGTGGTAAGTTAAGATTTACTCTGTCAGAGTTAGTAGTCCTATGCTGACTGGTAAGGGCCTGCTGGCGAGTGATTTTCTGAACTCGATGCATAGCCGAGACAAGCACCCTCTCCGGGTATAGGCGCCTACGAAAGAAATCAAGCATCTCGAGCTCTCTCAAGAAAATCATCGTCCTCACTACAAAGGCGACGAAGGCGTAAGAGCTGCGAGAATGGCAAAGAGTCACGACAAGCCCGGGGATGGGAAGAAGTATAGAGGAGAAAACTTTGTGCATCAGTAGGCTTGTAATATACTGATGTAGTGATAGCGGATAGGCGTAAGGTGATAGTAATGTCAAGAAAGTTGACACAAGTAGTGGAGATGTGAGAAGTAAAACGAATAGAAGGGTTGAAAACATTAATGAAATTAATGAAACGTGACAAATCGGCTTCAGGCATATCAGTGATGCCAATACAGTCATCAATGTATCTGTGATAGACAGACGGAAGGGGGCCATCATGTGTAGTCCATACTAGGTGTTCAAGATAACCCATGAACAGACAAGCATAACTAGGTCCCATTTTAGTACCCATGCAACCCCACTGATCTGCTCAAAGAATTGGTCATTAAACTGAAAGGAGTTAAGAGTGAGAACTAGTTCCGCAAGACGAAGGAGAGCAGAAGTTGACACAAGTGGATTAGTTCTCCTATTGAGAAAGAACTGGAGAGCTATAAGGCCGTCAGGATGAGGTATAGAAGTGTACAATGAGCACACATCAAGGAGGAAGAGACGGTAGGTTCTCTCGGTAGCAACTCAATGGTAGAAAAGACAGACAAAGCGTGGTTTGTATCCTTCAAAAATGACGGGAGTGTGGTGACTATGGGATTAAAGATGCTATCAAGGAATTCGGAGATGTGTTCCGTAGGGCAAGAGCAAGCAGAAACGATAGGCCTACCGGGATTGTGGAGTTTATGAATTTTGGGAGCATATAAAAGGCGGGTTTACCCAAACAGCTATCGATCACACAGAGTGATGATGCACTGGATGGAAGGTCGTTCGTGGCAATTAAGTTCTTAATGACTTCACGAACCTTATTATTATTAGACTGAGTGACATCAGTAGGGCTGGTTTTATAAAACTGAGTGTCACGCAGCTGGGTATGACCTTCCTGAAGGTAAAGATCTTTGCTCCAGACGACTATAGCTCCGCCTTTGTCGGCGGGTTTGATAACAATGTCATCACGTCGACGGAGGTGTGATAGAGCACGAAACTCCGACGGTGACATGTTAGACTGCCAAAGGCGTTTAGGGTGGAGCAGTCCAATATCATGTATAGTATTCTTGATGTAGAGATCAAGAGCGTTAGAGGCACCAGGTTTGGGTGTCCAGTCATGTTTACAGTAGAAAACTTGGAAAACATACTAGTGTCAGGACATAGGTCAGAGTCTTATATGCTCCTCAAAATTCATAAACTCCACAATCCCGGTAGGCCTATCGTTTCTGCTTGCTCTTGCCCTACGGAACACATCTCCGAATTCCTTGATAGCATCTTTAATCCCATAGTCACCACACTCCCGTCATTTTTGAAGGATACAAACCACGCTTTGTCTGTCTTTTCTACCATTGAGTTGCTACCGAGAGAACCTACCGTCTCTTCCTCCTTGATGTGTGCTCATTGTACACTTCTATACCTCATCCTGACGGCCTTATAGCTCTCCAGTTCTTTCTCAATAGGAGAACTAATCCACTTGTGTCAACTTCTGCTCTCCTTCGTCTTTTCGGAACTAGTTCTCACTCTTAACTCCTTTCAGTTTAATGACCAATTCTTTGAGCAGATCAGTGGGTTGCCATGGGTACTAAAATGGGACCTAGTTATGCTTGTCTGTTCATGGGTTATCTTGAACACCTAGTATGGACTACATATGATGGCCCCCTTCCGTCTATCACAGATACATTGATGACTGTATTGGCATCACTGATATGCCTGAAGCCGATTTGTCACGTTTCATTAATTTCATTAATGTTTTCAACTTTTCTATTCGTTTTACTTCTCACATCTCCACTACTTGTGTCAACTTTCTTGACATTACTATCACCTTACGCCTATCCGCTATCACTACATCAGTATATTACAAGCCTACTGATGCACAAAGTTTTCTCCTCTATACTTCTTCCCATCCCCGGGCTTGTCGTGACTCTTTGCCATTCTCGCAGCTCTTACGCCTTCGTCGCCTTTGTAGTGAGGACGATGATTTTCTTGAGAGGGCTCGCGAGATGCTTGATTTCTTTCGTAGGCGCCTATACCCGGAGAGGGTGCTTGTCTCGGCTATGCATCGAGTTCAGAAAATCACTCGCCAGCAGGCCCTTACCAGTCAGCATAGGACTACTAACTCTGACAGAGTAAAACTTATCTTAACTTACCACCCCCATAGTTCCCTGGTGAAAAATGTTTTATTCCGTCATCTGTCTCTCCTTAGATCAGATCCTGAGACCGTTCTGTCTTCCCCAACTATCCTTTGGTGTCTTACAGACGGGGCAGAAGTCTTAAGGATATGTTGGTACACAGTCGCCTTAAGTCCAATATCCAGACTCATTTTGGCACTGTCCAGTGTGGTCGTCGGCGTTGCAACACGTGTGCTTATGTGATACAGACGCGTACTGTATCTTTCCTTTAGGCACGTTTCTTATTGACGATGGGTTCACATGCGAGTCCGTAATCTTATCTATGCCATTATCTGTAAGCGGTGTAACAAGGCTTATATCGGCGAGACAGGCAAGAGGCTCAGTGACCGATTCGCCCACACTTACGCGACATACGCCAATGCTCTGTGACCCTGTAGCCACCCATTTCAATGATACCGGCCATTTAGGTGCTCACGATGTCCAGGTCACAGCCATCCGATCATGTTCCTCGGATGATCGCAGTCGATTTGCTCTGGAGAATCGGTTGATTTCTTTGTATGGTACCTTGCGACCACGCGGGCTCAACGTATTACATTCTTATGCTTCTTAGTACTTTCTCTTCCCATGCTTTGTAATCTATATGGGTATATGTTGCATGTATTCATGTTATATTCCATTCTTATGCTTCTTAGTACTTTCTCTTCCCATGCTTTGTAATCTATATGGGTATATGTTGAAATGTATTCAAGTTATATATTTACTAGATGTTTCATTGTTTCTTTTCCTTTCTATTTCTAGTTTTTATGTGTGTTTTTGTGTTACATTTATTTCGTTATTCGTTTTTATTCCAGATTTTCCTTAGATACGTTTGTATTTGGTCGTCCATTTGTGTTTCATTTTAATTTGTCACTCCTGTTTGTTCGTTTGCTTGATAAAGGCCTTGTTGGTCGAAACGTTGCTGTATTTTGTCATTGTTTTTGTAATTTGTAAAACTACAGTACTTTGTAATTACATGTTTTGCCAATGAAATAGTTTTACTGCAGTTCCATATATATATACTGAACATCAAAAGTATCAATTGTTGAGTTTAGGATGGACAAGGGGGATATTCTTTGGTCTTTTGTTGGATGAGGACATTAAAATTGATGTTGAATCAATCCAGCTATTTAGGGAGTTTGGAATTAAACGTACAAGCAGAGCTTGATGGCTGAGGTGCAGAGAGAGAAGTGTTTTTAACCAGCGAGCCACAGGAACCATCAATATGCATACCCTTCAGCATCTTTTGGGGGAGACTGAGCACCTATTGGTCTCCACGAAGTGCTGAGGTGTCAGTTCAGTAACCAATAACAAAACCTGAGGAACAGAATGAGAATGCTCCAGTAATCCGCAGGAACAATCAGCATGCATACCTTTCAAATTTACTGAGAGACTGAGCACCTATAGTCTTGCCCGGATTGCTATGATGTCGGTTCAGTAACCAAACTTCTCATGAAACACTACAAGAGTGTTATATTTTTATTGCGTACTGGTTTTAGGCAGATTACACTGTGACATGGAGGTGAAATACTCCTCTCGCTTCAAAGATACTAGATTTGTTACCAGAGATCACTGATCTCCATATAGGCAAGATCAAATTCCTAAATCTATCGGAGACAGACGATAAAATGTAGGCCCCATGTTCAAGTTGAGCATATACAAGAACCTGTGGCAGTTGAATATTGGTAAGAGTAGGCTGCAAAGCCACATTTGGGCAAAATACATTTAAAAAAAAAATCTTATACAAATTTACACCATCTTCAAAATTACATCAGGAACCCTTGCCAGTGCTACGAAGTTTGTGCTCTGCCACTGAAATCTTCCTGTGTATAAACAAACAAAAATTCAGAGCATTTATGGTTATTCAACGAAGTACAATGATCGATCAATTAGTTCAGTAGAGTGTGCCACCATTTCAAGAGACTGGAAGTGTTTGAGATGCATTGCAACCACCATTGACATAGAACAAATGCTATCTACAATGATGTGGAGATAGCATTTGATCTGAATCTTCTTTAACAGTCCTCAAATTATTAAATGAAACAAAAAAACAAATAGAACAACAGACTTCGCAGAAAATAAGGTTATCTAAAATTTTATTAGATATCCGTCTATTCTGATTAATGAAGATACAATTTTATTTTACACAACCCAAAAATATTGGGTGGACAAAAACAGACACAAATATACACAATTAGAAGATAAATAAAGAATTCTATACTTGACACTTTCTTCTTTTTAAACTTGCTACTTCTGCATTGTAGTGTCTGCACATTCAGCTAATTTTTGACAAATAGTCTTAGTGACATATTTAAGCTGCTTCTTGGTAAACAGTCTGACATTTGTAGTGCTTCAGAAATTTCTTGACCAACAGATTTCTATTATTTCAACTGTAACTAGACAATCACGGAGCTGTCAACATCAAATAGCTTGTCCTGAGCAGAACTTTGCAACACTAACAGTTCTTTGGAATTTCTCTCTCATAAACCAGATGTTCGACCTCTGCAGCCGTCATGCTCAAATCGTCAGTTACATTCCAAGTCCATCTTCTTCGTGGTCTTCCTCTACGCGAGGATTTCTCCTTCCATAATGGTCTTCTCCAACCCTTCGTGTCTCTTCATATGTCCAAAATAATTTTCTTATTCTTAGTTGTACAATGAGTTGTACCAGTTGATAATAAAGACTTTTTGATCTCAATATGCTGGTCTCAATTTTACTGTCCAAATTTTCAATTCCTGTGCAGATATGACTCAGATTTACTGTGATTTTATTATTATCAAAATATTAATATCATGTTATTGTATCATGACTGGTACAGTATCATACACTGACTTTGTTAACACTTTGGTTGCCACCGTTGATAAAAGTTAGCAAAATACAAAGTCCCTTTGCTGCCGTGTCGACTTTTGTTGTCCAACATTTGTCGGTGACAATGTATTTTGAAACGGGAGTTTAGCTGACTGTACACCGGTATTACCTTACGCACTACTTCCGTATCATTACAAAAAGCTCTCCAAAATAGCGGGTCAAATGTACGTGTGGTTAACATATTATAAGTACGATTTTGAATGATTTTTTTCTCGATTTTTGTAAGTAAACAAAGATTTTCAAAATGGGTGACATAGCTGATGAATAGTGATGTCCAAAACGACTCTTTTTCAGACTTTTTAGCCAATGATAGTGTTAAAACGGACTTTGACTGTGACACAAATTTGAACTTTGATTCACATGACGATGTTTAAAGATCGATAGCAGATATTCCCACGGGTACAGGAGTAGGTTTACCATCAAACGGCAGCATATCATACTGTGGATAGGTATGGAGTGTGACACCAATATCAGTTACAGCAATAGCTTGTGGATTATGAAGAATATATTCTACATATAGACAGGTTAGTAGTTCATTAATTTATAAACATTATTCCATAGTTTATTAGTTTATTTTTTACAATTTGTTTTGAAATTGTCACACTGAAAACTGATCATGACTAAAAAATAGCGTAGCAGTGAGCCAGACTTGGTTGAAAAATGGGTGGCAGCGAAAGTATTAATAGTTTTTAAGCCAGTGAATGTGACGTTTGTCTGTCACATTTTAAAGTCTATGCAAAGTTCAGTTTGCATAAGAAATGAGAATTACAATAAAAATTAACAGAGATGAGAAGTTCAAAGAATTACATACATCACCAACACAAAATCATAATAAATAGAACGTTGAACAAAGCAACATATGAAGAAAAAAATGAAATAACTAAATACTTAAAAACATATTGTTTGTCAAAACCTTATAGATGAACATAATATTTTGTTCAGTTTCTGAGCATATATTTCTTATTTCTATAAAAAATCATTAAGATCGAGGTAAAATAGAGCAGTAACAAAATAATAATTGGAGTAAGACTTACCTAAATGGCAAGGGTCATTGGTGATAAGGAAGCAAGTCTTCACATGAAAATCAGTTACAGGCACAATATTAAACACCTGAATTCATAGCAGGTGAACGAGGAGAAAAAAGGTAAATTAACCCCTTTCTCTTTCTCAGCCGATATACTGGCCCAAAGTATTTTTAACACTTTCGCTGCCACGGACAACAAAAGTCTACCAAGCACAAACTCCCTTTCACTGCCACTGTTGACTTTTGTTGGCCATGGGTATGTCTTTTTTCATGGAGAGTTTTGCTGACTGTACACCAGTATTACATCACACAATACTTTAGTATTGTTCAGAAGAACTCTCCAAAATGGCAGATCTAATGCACATATTTATAATGCTACATTGTAGTCCATTTTTCAACTAATTTATAGCGATTATTCATAAGTAAACAAAGATTTTTTAAATGAAGCATGTAGTTGATGATAGTGAGGTCCAAAAAAATAATGTGGCAGTGAGCCAGACTTGGTTTAAAAAATAATGGCAACGAAAGTGTTAAAGATGATGCACAGCCAGTAAACTGTCCAATCTAGCATATATTGCAAATAAATCCATCAGGAGGTAAAAAAAATGATGAGTAAATGGGTTAACATATATGAAAGTAAAGATTCTTTTTGATCATAAGTGTTTATATCTACAATTTGAAAATCTTTTAAAATATGTGTATCATATTTAGAAAACAAAATAATTATATAAAATAATAGAGAAACTATAGAAATATAAATAAGTTTATAAGTTTGATATTTAATCAACAATAGAAGGCCACAATATTGAAATAACACAGTATGAGTATTTTCTCATTTGAAAATACAGAACCAGTAGATAACAACACTTACAAATAACTACATAAGCTGACTTCAATCATATAACATACGTTTAGAATGCTATTAGAATTAAAATACTCGTGCATATTTATTTTCAACAAAAATACTGAAGTAAGTTCTTTCACTCAAAATTAAGGGGGGATTCGGGTCTTGAAAATCAAGAATCTATTTTCGTTGTTTTCATATTAATATAAAATTTGTATAAGCATTTTGAAAGAGTATGACTTAGAATAGTAGAAAAAATTAGTAAAAAAAAATGTCAAAGTGTTGCCATGGAAACAATACAAAATGGCCGCTAAAAACAAAATTTCAAATCCCTAAGGCTCTGAATCTAATGAATGTAAATGAATTCTGTTTTCACTCTAAGGTGTGCAATTGTAATATCTAAAATATTACATATGATTTTTAGGATATATTAAATATTTAATTTTTTAATAAATTTTTTGTAAAAATTCCTCAAAATGTGGTCAAAAAAGCTGTTTTTGGAGGGTGTGTTTACACAAAAATTCATAAAAATGTAATATTTAATATATCCTAAAAAGGATCAGTAATTTTGTAGATATTACAATTGCGCACCTTAGAGTGAAAACAGAATTCATTTATATTCATTAACTTCAGAGCCTTAGGATTTGAAATTTGTGCTTAGCGGCCATTTTGTATTGTTTCCATGGCAACGCGTTGACTTTTTTTTTCTAATTTTTTTTTCTATTCTAAGTCATAATCTTTCAAAATTGATATACAAATTCTACATTAATACCAAAGCAAAGAAAATAGTTTCCAGACCAGAGTCCCCCTTAAGTAGTTTACCAAGTTGGATAATTGTTAGTTGTGTTTATTTCATAGAGAGAAAAGAATAATTTCAATACTTCAAACAAAATTAGATGTTGACATCTGTACCTTCAAGTAAAAAATTGGGAGTCCTAGTGCAACAGTTAACTAAACACATCACAAGAAAATTAACTTTCAAGATTTTACATTTTTGTTCTTCATTAGGTGGAGCTTCTGGAGACCCGGGTTCAATCCCCAGTACAGCCAAGAAGTTGTTTTTTTCTGTCTGGAGCATCAAAAATCATAACCTGAACAGTTTTGTTGCGACTGCACTAGCCATGCTGCCATTAAATTCTACAGGCTTATGCCCCCATTCTACATCACCCTAAATAGTGGTATTACAGGCAATAACAAGCTTTTTATTCTTCATTAGAAAATAACACAGAAGAGACAACACAGCTTACCCAATCATTCAAAGACTGGAAAGTAGTTTGAATCATGGTCTAATCATTTCTTATATTTTCATGCCACATTGCAATCAATACACATAGGTATTAAATTAGTTTGTTTTTTAAATTGTGTAGTTCACCAGTCACGATAAATAGAGTATATTATACAAAAGGCACTTTATATAAATATTGTAATTTACTACTGTTAATAAATAATAAGAAAAGGCACAAATAAGTACATAACCATAACGCATTTTCTAAAAATAGTAATAGGTAAAACATACACATTTTCAGGAATAGATATTTTGTTCAAACAAGCGTAATTAGCTTCCAAAAGGCCACACACAAAAAATAACATTTTAATAACAAAGTTATAGGTAGGCACTATTTGTTCTTGGAAGTTCACATTTTGAATATACAAGACAAACTGCATAGAAATTATTTTGATTCTCAAACTCAGTGTTCATTAAATTTAACACTGAATAATACATGCTTATATAAACTAGTCCAAAATAACAAGATGAATAACATAATTCCTGTAAATTGGTGGTTTCAACAAAATTAATTCAACAAACACTGTTATCAAAAAACTATATCAAAATTTGTTCCAACATTCTTTTTAGACAAAACATTATTCTGAGATATAAAACAAAGAAAAATCACCTTTGTACAATGTGAAAAAAAAAAGATCAAGCCACAATTGAACGTAATCTTAACAACATAATAATAATCCTTTCTATTTACATTATGTAATGGTAGAACGTTCAATTCACGATAAGGGTAATGATTTTTTCTGTTGTTTGCCTAAATGAAAAATCCTAACCTGAACAGCTTCGGCTACTCACTAGCCATGCGGCCAATAAAAAATTCCTCTGGCTCTCGTCCACACAGCCCTAAAAAGTGGTACTAGCGGCAGTAATGACAGTTTTGTTTTTTTAATGGAAGAAAATTCCAGGGAAAAAGAGAAATTATCACCTCATCTTCAAATGCTAGTGTCTAGTAAAAATGAAATGTCTTGTAGTCTTTGGGTGTGAAGTGCCTGTCGTCTCATATTTCTAGGTTCTAGTATGCAGGAGGTAAAAGGTCCAATTTCTTTCCTCACATGTGGATTGAACCCACAATCCTCTTTCGTCTGAGTTGATAGGTGAAGACTTATGCATTATGCTAATCCTAATGTCTAGTACCAAACTAAATTAGCACAAATACTGGGCAGACTGTATGGATGGTGTTAGTGCCCTTTGTGGGAGACTATCTTATGGTAACCTTGATACATGTCCTCCATATCAATAACATATTGTCAACAAATTTCAAAGATGTGTGTTATGTGTTTAATTTCAAACAGGTTTTTCATGAAATCTATCATGCAGTTGGTAATGGGATACAAGAAGGATCTGTATTGGTAGTCAGCAAAATACTTTTCTGGATTTTGGTATCTTTTCTCAAAATATAATAAATCTTGGCTGCTATCAAATATTGATGGTTATTTATTGTTTTTAAATACACATCTACATGTTGAAATGTGCAATTAAATACAAACAAAGATTTTAGTGGTTGTTATAAAATCACAGATCTGCTACCTGACCATCTCACATAACATCCAAGATCTCAGCAATTCTGACTAAAATGAATCTTGCTCTGGTTGGTCTAACTATTGATTTAGAATAACATGTGAATCTAGTTTGTTTCTCAAAAGTAAATGCAATTTTTGATGAGCTAAAAAGAAAACTTGAGGCATAAAATAGTTTGAGTTCTAGGTTTTAAAGTAGAAGCTCAATACAAATATTTGGGGGGGCCCTCGGCAGTCCTGACTTTGTGCACTGCAGCTGAGATCTTCCTGTGTGAGAAAGAGATCGGATCACAGATAGTTACTCACCGAGGTGCAGTGAAGATGATCTAATCAATCAATACAAATATGTTGCCTAGGTTTCTGTAAATCAATAGACACTTGTACATTGTGGAAAATTAAAACTCAAAGAGATCAGTGTGAGAGCAAGCACACACACACACACACACACTCTGTCTATTTGTAAAATCAGCAATGAACAGCAATCACTCTGAATGCCCATTACTAAATAAATTAAAGCAGTAAATATCATTATGTCTCAATTCCTTGATTGGATATGGTTTGTCTTAACAAAGAAGTGACGACTGGTTTCCATTTTATTCACTCCCACCTTGAGAAAACATTACATCTCATTCGCTGCACATTTAGGTTAGTTAGCCTTTCAAAACACATCTGGCCAAGACTTTGTTGTCCTACATGTTTACAGCAGATAGCACCAAGTTTCTCATGGCATTCTTGGCTGAAAAATTGAGGAATTAATTTGAAAATGCATAGTAATTACAAAATGCAGTCCTATTTTTTTAATGATTGTGCTATGACATTAAACCTGCATATTTACCTTCCCTGACTGAACATACATATTTTTAGTTAATTTAGAGATAAGCAGCTAATCTCAGATGGTATAAAGGTTTTTTTATTACAGTAAAGTATGTGAAATTCCAGTGGAAGCGTATGGCTGTGAAGCATGGACATTTAACAAGGCAGTGGAAAAACATATATGTGCTTTTTAATATAATTGTCACAGAAGAATCCTCTGTATATCATGGAAGAGAACAAATAGATCTATCCAGAAAGACCTCAAAAATCAAAGAAAAACTGGCTGATGCTACAACTAAGAATGAGAAAACTGAAGTATTGTGGACATATACAGAGACAAGAAGGGTTGGATAAGACTATTATGGTAGGAGGCATCCCAGCAAAGATGAGAAGAGGAATAATGTGGAGATGGATTAAGGATGTAACTGATGATTTGAGCATGACGACTGCAGTAGGACATCTGGCCTATGAGAGAACAATTCTGAAGAACTGTATGGGTGGCAAAATTCTGTTCAGGACAATCTATTGGATGATGATCTGAAATTAACGGAAAAATGTAAGTAGCGACTGCTAGTCCTTCTGTCATATCAATTGGTTATGTTCATGGTTGATTACAGACTAGTCAATATTTTCGTCTGGAACATATTCGGAACAACGTGCAGTCATCTGCTGCACTAAAGATACTACCATTGTATAAATTAGATAAGTGCTTCGCCCGAGTGGTTACCGGGGCCCAAATTTGGGGTATAAAGAATAGAACCACTGTTACCTGCCATGCATGTCGTAGGGGGCGACTAAGGAGGTTTGGCTAAAATAGGATGCATGTGTCCTAAATGTGTAGAAGTCTATGCGTTTAGGGGCCTACCAAACCAATGTGCAACATATACACGTTCTTGACAAAGATCAAACATATCACAAAAGTGATTAAAATTGGTCGTAAAGAACGACAGAAAGAAAGAAGAAGATAAGTGTGACCTACTGTCACTGCATTGCAGTTATGCTGGGGAGTTTTGAATTAAACGATCTAAAGGCAAAGGATTTACTTCAATGCACCAAGTTTCCTCATATGGCTCCATCCATCTCTGTCGGAAAAGATGGCATGCTATTTGCTGAGAGAGTTACAAGCACTAGGTCAACAATCCTAGCATTCTCATGGAAAATTTGCACATGTGACATGGTCTGGATTTGAACCCACAACCTTCAGAACAATAAGCAAGAGTCTTATTCACGTCGCCATTGAGATCCCCAGTTCAAATTGTGTGTTGCCCAATTCAAAGCATATATGTATATTTTCGCAGACTAGAGTCGCTTACACAAGAATATTAATGGATTTATGGGTGTAAGAATAAGGGAGGTATGTTGTGGATGGCATAAGCTGAATAGATGATATGTCAGGTGACCATAGTTGAGTCTAAAAATAGGGGAAATGGATCATAATAGATGGAAACAAGATAAACTACTTTTACAATGTCATCAGTACTCTCGTAAAGGAATGTACAGATTGAGGTTATGGAAAGCAGACCCTGAAATTAATCAGTTTATAGAGGATAATACAGTGGATGATGATGATGTTGCATGCAGATGGATCTGTGCATCTTCATTTTTTCTAATCCTGTTTTGCCTCATAACGTCAGTATAAGAGATTTTTAGAACGGACGTATGTGTGCACTTCATTAATAGCGTTTTTCACTCCCTGTTATTTCTGAGGTCTACCTCTGGCATGAACAGCCGTTTAGTTTGTATCCACTGTATCGGAGTAGCATTGCTCTTTTGTCTGTTGGTAATCTGCTTATGTAACAAAACCATTTAATTTGTAGTTTCTTGATGAAGTTCAGTACTGATGTTGTACCCACATTTTTCCGTGATGTCTTCATTGCTAAACCAAGTCTTTTTGATACTCCCAGCATTCTGCGTAGACACTTCATCTCTGCTGTGACTAATTTTTATAACAGACGACTTCAATTTAAATTATAATATACAGATATAAACTGTACTAACTTAATGACATAATCAACTAGCTCTCACTTACGTTCAAAATATGTAGTGTCCATATCATCTTCAGGTTGTGGGACAAATGGGGCTTCTACATTCAGCAAGTTGTCCCAGTCAACACAGGAAAAAAATGGCAATGCTTTGACTTCTAAGGAACAAATAGTAAGGATGTCATAAACAATACATCTAGAGAAAGAAATTTAATCTTCATACATAATCCAAAACTCCACATTTGATCAATAATATGGCTACTCCACATTTGATCAATAATATGGCTATTTATCAATGCTCTAAATGAATGAAAGAGTTCCCGTCTGCATATCAAAGGATCAGGAGTCTGAACACTGCTGTATCTTTGAAATTTAACCTAACATAATCTACTTCAAATCACATATCTATTCTGTAAATATCAAGAACCCATTTCTATAGTGTTATTTTTTTTACCAACAGTACACAATGGGTATCTGGCCTTTCCATCTTTTTTTTTTCGATCCAGAAGCACATGAGTTTTCAGCTCTTCGACTCAGTGCCATAGACATCGTAACCCTTTAGTTCGGTGCCACGAACACTGTCAATCTGGAGAACCTGTGGCTTTTGTGCCAGTCCGCGGAATTGAACCACTCACATGGGGCTGGTCACCCATCATCCAAAGCGCTACGAACATTCTGGGCAGGCGGCCTTTCCATCTTTTAAAGACGGTAAATTGACAAGTGTTTTACTGTGAAAACTTGAGTTTGGGCTTGTCTCGCTTTCCTTTCAGCTCATCCCTCTCTTTTCAAAAGATACACCTTTGTGTAATGTTTTCAACATAATTCGATCATCAGCTAGTTTTTTCCCAGTTGTTGGAACAGATAGAAAAGTTCTTTATTGAGACCTTGCAGACATCCTTATATCTGAGCAGTGATATGCCTTCGTGCCTCTTCCCTTCCAAAAATTCACAGAACAACACGATGGGTAATGTGGTCAATGTCACACAGGTCATCTTTGCATCTCAGTATTTCTCTGGTACCCCAATCGAGGCTGGGTCAGCCTAATAGTCATTTGCAAAGGGAAAAATTTCCTCCAATCCAACTGAGGAATTGAATTTAGAACATCCATCTAGAAAGCCACTAAACTAATCAGTGTGTTACCATAGTTCTCAAAATATATGTTATGTGTTCAGTGAAAATACCTTTAGCAGCAGGTCTTTTGTCAGCATCAAAAGTTAGTAACGCCTCAATTGCTGCCTTTGACTCATCACTAAGTGCTTCCTCTCCTTCAGGCCAAGTGACATCTGTAAAACAAATTCAGCAAATATTCACAAGACTATATTTAGAATTGATCTATATACTTCAATAGAAATTGTTCCAGTTGACATACAACAGATAGCAAAGAAAAGACATATTTTTAGAAAACATATTTCGACTAATTGTTATGTACACATATGTACTATTATGGATACTTCTTCTTTGACCGCTCCATATTGACCACTTGTGAGCAACTGTGTGTGATTTGTATGTGATCGGAGCCTAAGAGCAATTGTACATTATGCCAGTTATGCGCCCAGAAGTAGGTCAGCACATCCGATTTCTGCGACGCTTTTTATTTACTTAGGTAGCTTCCTAGGTCATACACCAGTCGCCTCTTACGACATGCCTTGTAGGTCACAGTGGTACTATTCTTTGCTTCCCTTAGGGCCCCAGCACCACAGGGGCGGTGCTTTATTCATTGTCTGTATTTGGCACTGGTAGCATAAAGTAAATATGAAGATACTTTTCATCACTTGTTTAGTTGACAGGGAGATGTTTGTATGTCGCAATGTATTCCTGTTCTCATCGCACACCACACAGATCACAATGAATGATTAACTTGGTTGATAAGAATGAATGCAGTGAAAAAAAAAGAAGAAAAACTGAATAAAACATCCAAAAATTGTTGTCACCAAACAATTTGCATGTCGTTTATTTTCTGGAGTAACTTCCTCTAAATCACATCATAAGACTGTCAAATTTGTCTGCTACATTTTAACTGATTCACTACCGGGTTTTTTTCGTGTCTGGACGGAATTATATTTTTAGTTTCCAAAATATTGCACACATACTTTAGCTAAACTAAAATATTGTTTATAAATATGATTTCAATTTTAACTTATTATATATCAAATTAAAGATAAATGAATGTACTTTCATAAAATATTTATTGTGTCCAAAAATATAATGTTGTGTTGACTATGCATGAAAAATATTAGCATGTATTAAAAAAATAATGGAAATTGTGAGAACGAATATCCAACTTTTCAAGGGCCTTGATGAACATTATGTGGAATAAATCAGTCTAACTGCTCTCTTTATATATGTAATCCATTTATGAATACACAAACATTAAGAAAATAGTGAAGGAGTGTATGGTTTATTAACTGTTCACAAAGTAGCATTATGAACATTCATAAAAATCGCTAGTTTTTACGGTAACAGGGTATCCTAAAATGATTGATAAACTGTTTCAATTCGAATTCTAGCATAAGCCATGCTGCTATGTATTCGTTATCGCTTACACATCACTTCTAAGTAGTTTCCGGTTAATATAAATCTTCAATCGGAACAAAAAATAATAAAAACTCAACAAAATAGTAATCGTCTTTTGAGCGACGCTGGGCCAGGCAGATAAGAAATAGTTACACTTGAGTGTTCCACGGTACGAATCAGTTAAGCAAGCGATACAGAATAACTAAAGTTATATGAAGTTATTGAGAATAAATATGATTGCAAACACCTTACTTCTGTTGAGAATGTTTTCAAAAACAGCTTCAGGAGTTTGATCATTAAATGGAGGCAAGCCAGTCAGAAACTCATACAAACAGACACCCAGAGACCACCAGTCAACAGCAAAACCTGATAAGGAATACAAATCAAATTATAATCATGTTTATAGCAAATGAGGATTGAACTTCTTCCCCCTTCACCCCTAGGGAGGCATAGGTCCGTAACCAAGGTTTTCCAAGCGCTTCTATCCACGGCCATCTTTTCCAGATCTCTCCACTCTCTCCCCATATTCTTGTATCACATTACCAGCTCTCCCCTACAGGTGTTCCTGTGTCTTACCTTACTTCTATTACCCTAGGGGAGAGCCACAGTAGCGTAGTTGTTAGTGAACTCGCTTCTCAAGGCTGGTGGTCCGGGTTTAGCTCCCATAGTGGGCGTAGAATTTTCCCGGACCCCGATGTCTCAGGTCGACCCAGCCTCAACTGGGTACCAGACATGCTCTGGGAAGTAAAGGCGGCCGGCGTGATGCTGACCACATCACCCATCGTGTGCCGAAAGGTTAATGAAAAATACAGGCCTAACACTGTATTGCCCTATATACTCCAAGGTATGAAAGGGTTCCTTTACTTACTTATTACCCTAGGGGTTCCATCCGAGGGCATGTCTCATCATACTATCAGGAGGTCTCCTCAGTGTGTCCTATCCATTGCCACCTTCTGTCCCCTTATCTTTTGTTCCACCTGCCGTTGTCCTGCTCTGTCCCACAGTTCCTTGTTTATATCAAGATTGAACTGCCATTTTTAAAAGTGGGTATAAAGTTGTAAGCATAAGGGCAATTGAGTAGTGAAGATCCTTTTCAAGGTGATCACGATAACTAGAGTAACAAACATAAGCACTAAACCCATACCTGGTGTGCTTGATAGTCAGAACATACTTAACAAAGCAGGGACAATGAGTTAAACGGTGTCTCATTCTGATGACCAGTACCTATGGTAGTAACATAATGACCCAGGACATGGCAATTCATTTGCCTCAAACAAAATGTAAAGAATGTTTTAACTAAGCAGACAATTTAATTTTTTTCTTTAAGCAAAATAACTAAACTAACAATAAAAACATGATATATGAGAAATAAACAATGATCAAGAAGAGTTAAGGACTTTCGGATGAAGAAAGAACTGCTTTCATAAGATGAATCTGAAATATGAAGACAGCATAAGTTGTTTTATTATTTGAAAAAAAAAAACAACCCAGCAAGGTTACCATGAGGTTTGTGTAGTAAGATCTCTGGAGCCAAATAATCTGGAGTCCCTAAAATTCTCCCCTCATCTTGTGCTATTTCAGGTCCTCTACGGACACTCTTAGGGGTCCTCAAAGGTGTCTGAAGCTTAACTCCTGTCATAAAAGCTGGAGTCTGTCGCTGAGCACATGGTGTAAAGTAAGGTGTTTGAAACACTGAATCCCTCATCTGTGGATTTGGTGTCTGCACTGTGCCACTCTAAAGAAAGAAAAATAGAAATGCTTTTTATATGAACAAACAGAGGAAGTTATAAGAAAAGTTACCAACATCAGAAAATACAGTCATCAACATCAGCGTAAGAAATAAAGTTACGACAGAACCTTGCTTGAATTACATTGATGCCTGTGTGTTGTCGGGCCCTCAAGAGGAGCAAAGAATAGTAACACTGTGACCTACAAGGCATGTTGTAGAGGCGACTGAGGTAGGGGCCAAGGAAGCTACCCTAGTTAATAAAACGCCACAGAAATTGAATGTGCTGGCCTACTTGTATGCACATAACTGGCACAAAGTATAATTGCTCTTAGGCTCAGATCACATACAAATCACAAAGAGTGGTTTAACAAATGGTCTATATGGAGCGTTTGAAGAAGGATTACACTGAGAAACAAAAAATGAAGTGGTTCAGCCACTTAATAAGAATGGAACCAAACACCACAGTATACAATCTTTTTTAACAGAATATCAGGAAATCAGGAAAGAAGGCGAGAGAAAGACCTTGAAAAAGATGAGAAATGATATAGCAGAATCTTGTCAAAAATGAAAAGAACCATCCCCAAGCCGCAAGACAAAAATAGAAAACCATGACACTGAGCAACAACCCTGTAACAATGTCAGAACAAAAGAAGAAGAAACAACAACAAACATTAATTACTAATTGTCTTAATATGATAAGAGTGTATTGAGTAAAGCAGTATTTAACTGAACTTTTTGATCAGCCTGGTGCACACTTCTTCGACACTAATCTTTGGCCTGTGAGGCAGGTAGAACAGCACGGATGGAACAAAAACGTCAAAGTAGAAAGGCAGTAAAACTTTCCACAAGTGCAAGTATTACTTGTCCACACTGTACAAGAACATTTCAAGTCTGCATCGGGCTCACTAGTCATCTACGCACACACAGACAAACATAACGCAACTACATTCCCTTGGATGAAAATTGCGGTCATCATCACCAGTGATGGACAAACTTTAGCTGAACTTGTTTGAAGTCTGTAACTGTGCTACAATGAGTCAAACTATTATGTGCATGATACGGTACTAGGCTAATAAAAACAGTGGAATCAGAGATGGTAACACACAAACAATTGTCCCAGAATAAAATGGTGATATTTGGTACACATTTTCAAACATATAGCTCATTTTATAAAACGTCTAAGGATAGAGGATTGACTTTATTGTATTTGGTTTTACCCCATATTGCTCTGTCTCAATCTACAGAAATGGCACGCCACATGCCAAGAGTATTGCATAAACTCCTTAGCTCCTGCAACAATCCTAGGAGCCTCATGATAAAATGCACTCTTGAACAGAATGGCGCAGTCTGGACTCGAACCCACACCCTTCAGAACGCAAGGCAACAGCTTAACCACAGAGACACTTGGTTAATTCCTACAATAATGTAAACTGTTTTAAAGAAATTAGAGACTATTTGTCAACCTGTGATCTTTTATTATTATATTCCTCTCATACCATTACACGTTACATTGGGTCTGCAAGTAATTTATCCATACCGCTCTATCCTGGACAATTCGTTCAATCTCATCTAAGGAGTTTAGTCCGGTATTTCAAGTCTCTCTCAGTAAAGTTTGTTTCAGGGTTTCCCTAAGGTATCATTTCTTAATTGAACCCTTTACCTCTCTTTCAATGCTTGCTTTGTTTTTTTTAAAAATCATTTCTTCTCAGCATATGTCCAACATATCTCCATCTTCTATTTCTTATAACAGCTGGTACTATTCGTTGACCAGACATTTCTCTGATTTCATCATTTCCCCTTAATTTGCCTTATTGATCTTCTATACCACTGAGAACAAACGGTGTACTTTTATATTAATTAGTACAGATCTTTTTAAGTTTACTTTAAGTTTTCATTTCATTATGATGACGGGTATGATTGTGCCACAATCAGACCACTGAACAATTGATTTTAGGGAACAATTGCAAAAGTAGTCATTTATTGTGTATGCTATTGGTTACTAAACTGACGTCATTGCACTCCGGGCAGACCTGTAGGTGCTCAGTCTGCCCCAACAGATATCGAAGAGTATGCATACTGATGGTTCCCATGGCTCGCTGATTAAACACACCTCTCACTCTGCCCCTCAACATCCAGTTCTACTTGTACAATGGGTAACTCCAAACTGTCTAAATCGCTTGATCGATTCAACATCTATTTTAGTGTCTTCATCCAATAGATAGTCGCAAAGAGACCGAAGAACATCTCCCTTATCCATCTTCATCTCCCCAACAATCGATGCTGTTAATGCAAGCCTGTCCGCTCTCTCATTACCGCAAACACTCGCATGCCCATGTCTGAGAAAGGCTGAACATCTTAGAAATACACGAATATTCAAAGCTGATTTAGCATGTTATCAATGTGAAAGATATAAAGTAAATGAGCGGGATGATAAATAAATTTGTCACCATCAGCTCCTGGCCTTGAAGTGGTGATGTATTTGTCTGCCCACTTTCTTCAGTACTGTCACAACAGTTGATCAGTTTACTATTCTTGGTGACTGGCCTCCACTGAAATTTAAAATGATAAATAACATCAATGTATAACAACTATGCATTTGTTACACTGTACTAAAACATTCACAATGTGCTTCTATCTTCAGTTCAAATGACAATACTATATAAAAAGAAGATAACATTTCACTCACAAAAAATGTCTCAGAACAGTAAGGCATGTTAAACAAAGGTAGGTTGATGAAGATATATGGAGATTAAAAAATAATTGTGTGATCTAGATGGAAGTCAAGAATCACACAATTAACAATACAGATCTGATATTTTTTTAAATGATTGATTGAAGATAGGACCATTGTCATTGCACTTCGGTGAGTAACCATGTGTGTTTCGATCGCCTTCTTACACAGAGATCTCGCTGCAGTGCACGAACCCCAAAGCATCGGTGAGGGTTCCCGATGTACTTTAGAAGAACTATTTTGCTGAAATATAATTTTTTTAAATCTTTCTAATGAATTTTGCCGGGCACCAGCCCGATTCTCTTCTCGATTTTGAACTGCAAAATGTTTCTTTTATATGCTCAACTCTAACACAATATGCATGTTTCAGCATCCGTCTCTGAAAGGACTAGGAACTAGAGCTCCTGACACTGATGTCAGGGATTTCTGGAAAAATATCCCGATGGCTCCAGGAGGGAGCAAACCGAGTATTTTTCAGATGAGATCCAAGCACCTAACCTCCACACCACAAGGAACCACCCCCTCCTTTACAAATTTTTTGCCATGGCAGAACCGGCCACATGTTGGAAGAAATCAATTCAAAGCTTATCTGAAGGCAACTAGCCACTACTCATCACAAGAGAAGTAATCAAAACTCATAAAGAGTGAACTAGACATTACAAAACAGGTTACGACTAATTATATAACTCGTCACTAAGCAGCTAATCACAACTCTTCACTCAACATGAGGGAACTAGCACTCATCATGAGGGAACTAGCCACAACTCATCAAGAACTAACAATAAATCACCCTGAGGAAACTAGCAGAACTCTTCAACCTAATCCCTTTTATTGGAAGAACACTATTTACTTAACTTGAATATACATACAACATTGTCCAAAATGATTGAAATTATAATATAAAATAAGTAAAAACTGCAATAATGTTACTTACATCATCCACACAACTCCGTGGTTTGGCAAAAACTGCTTGGTTTTCTTCCTCAACAGTGTTAGCTCCTTCAGCAATACTAGGCATTCTTTTACAAGCAGAGTAAACCATTCTCTGCTGCTTACCTGATCTTGTCTCCAGTGTTCTCTACTTGGAACCCCAATTGTTTCTGCTGATGTGACTCTTCAGAATGACTGTCTGACTCTTGTTTCACTTTTGGAGAGAAAGCTCCTAATGTAAATGGTAGAATAGTATTGCAGTTCGACGACACAAAAGTATTTGAATCTCCCCATATAAGTTGAACATTTGAATCCAGTGTACTACTGTCAGTCACTGAGGTTTCAGTAGGGCTTTTAGACAATTGTTGACATGCAGCCTGTTGGGGGCTTAACTTGCTCTCAGTTTGGGCCCCTTCTCCTTCAAATTCAATTGTAACATTTAAGAAGCTACAGTCAGTTCCAATTGATGAATCCATGGTTGATATGCCCTTCTTGATTATCAATGGGGACTGTTCAGAATTTCCTGATGCTGGTGATGAATGCATGGCTGGACCAGGAGATGGAGCGTCTAGAAAGAATTTAGTATCATTCTCCTTAGTATAAGTTTCAGAATACTCTTCTGTGTTCAACAGTTTGTAGACAGTACTATCAAAATAAGAAGAGACATTCGTTAATGCAGAAGCTTGATGAAGAAGAAATCCTGATTGCACAGTATCATTGCGGTGTCCAAAACATTCTTCTCTAAAAGACTCAGGTTCTCTACCAATATTCCCTTTTTTTGATGTCCTGTTGTTGGATCCTTCAGAAATGTGTTCCTCTGCTAATGTCTCATTTTTCAAATCTGCAACTTTTACAGGTGTCAATTGTGAAGGGAATTCTCTGCGAGCAACAATGTCTTTCAAGACTAATGCATTCACTTCATCAGTTAAACCAGTGTGACTAGAAGAGGCCAACTGTGGTGATTCACTCTCTCTCAGAAAAGCAACTTTTCGATGCTGTGGTGGGTTGCTTAAATTAATTTTGATGAAAGGACTGCCTGGCAAGTTACGTCTTTGACCAAACAATGAAGAGATAGGCTCAACTGTTTCCTGTTGCTTGTGAATAGTGTGGACAGGTTTCTTGTGTAGAGCTGCTAAACTATTGTACAAAGCAAAGTCTTGCTTGCTACCAACCTGGTCAAACAGGTTGTGAACAGATGTATTTCTTTTCAAACAAACTTGTTTTCTAGGTCTAGCACCATCACTCTCTCCCATCCTCATTCTGCACAGCTCAGGAGTCATTCCTGTATGTGCTGGAGTCTCATTGCCAGCCATTTTCAGTTCTTCATCTGACCTTTCACTAACTGAATTCTGAAAAGGTCTTTTCCTATGAAACTTGTTATCCAATACAGGTTTGGGTCTATTTACTTCTTCACTTAAGCAAGAGTTATAGTCCAGAGATTTGCTTTTGTGCTGCAGTATGTTTCTGCTTCTTTCTGAACTTGAATTCAAGTGAGATGAGGAATAAGACAAACATCTATCAAATGTGTCAGAAAGAACACGTCTCAGTCCAGGTTTACTTAACTTTCTCACCATAGGCCCACTGCCTGGTGCAAGATCACTCTGTTTTCTAGCCAAACTTTCAGACTGCTTGCTAGGAACAACATTGAAACTTGGAACAAAGGCAGCTACGCTATTTTCAAAGTACAAAGTTTTCAAAGGCACACGACTCAAACCAGACAGCTTACTCAAGTCCTTCAACTCTGGACCTGAATCTAAACTTATTTGAGACGGGCCAAAGTCCAATGAAAGACGAGTGCTGTTGAACATATTATCCCGCTGCTGTAGATGTGAAGAAAAGTCACTAGAAAACTCTAAATCTGCTGAACCTGCTACTGATACAAGTCTGGATCTGTTGTAGCTATGAATGATTCCCAATGATTCATCAAGTGAAGTAACAACACCTCTGGCTACTTCCACTGATGTGTTAGAAAATATATTTGAGTCATGTGATAGAACTACATTACTGCTGGACTGCTTCTCAAGAGGATGATGGACACTGCTGGTGCCGGAAGAATTTATAGGTGAATTTTGTAGTACTTTTGTAAATACAGAGTTAGTTTCAATTTCAGAGTAATCACAGTGTAAGGATCTAGCTGATAACTTGGCCACATCTGGTGTGTCCCGATAGTTTAGACAAGAATAGGTACTACTTCTGGGATGAATATCTTCCACTTTACTCCTGTTTATATGCATAAAGGAACAAATGCTGCCTTCATGGTTACTTTCTAAATAAGATCCTTCTTTCATGAACTGAAGGTTCATAGCTGAACAGCTGCTCTTGATAGAATTACAAGTACGATGTAGTAACGGTGTGCTATCATCCACACCTTCTACACGAAAAATTGGCATGATGTGACTGTCACAGCTCAATGGGTCTTCCAATTTCTTTGAATTCCAATTATTTTGTTTTCCTTTTCCTACACTATTAGGCACTTCGATGCTGTCTCCGAAATTAGAAATAAATGATGCTCCGTTATTGATGAAACTAGGATCGTTGCTGCTGTTAACTGACATATCCAGTTCAGAACCATCATCTGAATGCCGATTTGATGCAGGTTCCTTCAAAACATTTTTGCCAGACAGGGTCGAAAGATTTTCTCTGTCATTCACTCCTGTAAAAATAACAGTGATAAATAAATACTCTTAAAAAAGATTATAGATAATTTTTTATTTTATAAATTTTGCACATTTAAGGAATAAATTGTGGTTTTTTTTTTTTAAAGGAAAACCAATATGTGGGATTGATTCTGCAAAACTGACAGAATATCAAATGCGAAGTGTAAATGAAACCTGAAGTCCAGTAGTTTTGTATAAATTTGTATAAATAAAGAAGTGCCGAAACACGTAAAAACAAAGTACTAAAAAACTATATACAGCGATGTTTCTACCAAAAGGTCTTTATCAAGCAAAGGCTACAAAAGAAGTGAAGAAATTCCGACTTCTTATAATGCAGACATACATAGACAGTCAAAAAAAGAATCCTTAAAGGGTCCTAAAAAGGGATTTATGTGCATATTGTCATTTTTATACAAGATTATATGCAGTCTAACTTTCAACTGTGGCTTCATTTCATTATTTTGAGTGTTGTTTAAAAGTGAGTGCAGTCTTCTTCTTTCGTTCCATATCAGCCACTTGTTAAACCACTCTTTGTGATTTGTATGTGATCTGAGCCTGGGAGCGATTGTACGTTGTGCCAGTTATGCGCCTACAAGTAGGCCAGCACATCCGATTTCTGCTATGCTTTTATATACTAGGATAGCTTTCCTGGGCATACCTTGTAGATCGCAGTGTTAATATTCTTTGCTTTCCTTAGGGTCCCGGCAACACACGGGCGGAGTGAGTGCAGTAAAAGTGATGGTAGTATGAGTGGTTCTCACTATAAGCACTTACACCAGGGTCTATTGAAAGATAGATGCTGTTATATTGTAAGAGTCCATGAGATGTTTTCTACAAGTTATATGATAGGAAGCTGATCAGAGACAAATCCAGGGCATATCAAAAGATTACAATAGAAGGTAATAAATGTAGCTACCAGATACGAAATAATGCTACCACAAGAAATAACTAAATCATGCTGACTCACTTGAAAACAGTGCTGACTGCAACATGCTGCATGCATTTCTTGACTGGGAGTCACTGGCTGAGGAGTGTCTCCAGCTCAAAGAGTCTTGTAAAGTTGGAGTTAGACTCTTTACTGGTGGTGTAGATATAACAGTACTGTGTAGTCTACGTGTCTATAGAGATCAAGATGACATTCAACAAGGTCTGTTACATAAGCAACAGTGAAATGGCTACATTTTTTATAAAATTAATCTTATTCTTTTGTAATCATCATTCACTTTACAATGGGAATACAAATTCTCTGATATAGTCTACTGTCTGTTCACTATTTAAGCACCTATAATAGATTCTGAGGTCCACAATAGGATATCCAAAGCCAGTGCTGCGTTCGGAAGATTACGTGTCACTGTGTGGGACGGAAGGGGATAAGCATAGTCACAAAGCTGAAAGTTTACCAGGCCATAGTGCTAACCACGCTGCTGTACGCAAGCGAGACATGGACAGTGTATAGCAGACACGGAAGAAAATTAAACCATTTCCACACAAGCTGTCTACGCAGAATACTAAAAATAAACTGGCAGGACAAAATTCCAGACAGTGAAGTCCTCACAAGAGCAAAGATCCCAAGCGTCAACACCCTGTTGCAGAAGGCCCAACTGAGATGGGTCGGTCACGTTGCTCGAATGCCTGATAAACGCATCCCAAAACAGTTGATGTATGGCGAGCTTGAAGGGGGCAGACGTTTAGCTGGTGGACAGAAAAACGCTTTAAAGACACTCTTAAAGTGTCTCTGAAATGCTTCGATATAGACAATACGTGCTGGGAATCCCTTCAAGCTCGCCAAATGTGGCGCTGTAACAACAAAAGAGGAACCCGAATAGCTGAGAATCATCGTATTGTTGAGTCACAGAGAAACGAGCAGCGCGAAAAGACAGAGCACACAACACACACATGTCTAACCTTGATCATGTATGCCCCACCTGTGGTCGGGATTCTGTTCTAGGATTGGACTCTACAGTCACCTCCGCACACACCAGAGAGGTGCAACAGTACACGTCTGAGATTGTTGTCATCATCGCTCGCGATGGACGGCTATTATTTAAGCACCATCTTAGTTTCTCTTCAATGGGTGTGGGTGATATTTTTTTCTCAGAGGTCTGCCTGCTGTGGACAGTTTTAACTTGTGTGTTTTCCTATCATATCAACTAATTCACTGTGACATCAGCTAGAGATGCCCACCGTGAATTTGCTGCACAAATGATGTCTCATTTTGTTGTGTCCTGTTAAAAGGTGAAGTGGGACTACTTGGTCTCTTCTGGACAGTTGGTAATATCTATCCTCTGCTTTTATGTTTGGTTATTTTCATCTTTGCATTGTATTGTCCTTGGAAGGTAGCTGTGACTTGTACATCATTAGTTTAACAAAGGAAAATGTGTTCAAGCAATGTTGTGTAAATATTGCTGGTGATGAGATACAGTTAACAAAGAATGACAAAATGTAAACCAAATCTTCCACCAGACACAGCAGTAACTTATTTCTGTCAGACAGGGAGAACCAACAAGTGATTAGTTCTCTCTTTGCTGTTTTCTTTCTCTTCAAATAAAATCTCTCTAAAAATATAAGTCAGGAAGTAAAATACCATCTAATAACGAAGTACCTGTTTGTTGTCTGCAGGTGTGAGCATGCATCTTAGAAATGATTGTCTGTGTGCTTTGTCAAGAGGAGTTTGGGGTTCAGGGGGCAATGAGCTTTGACTTGAGTCTGGTGTTATCTCTTGCACATCATGATGGCCATCATTAACGATCCGAGATGTCTTGCGGTGTGATGCGTCTACAGTCTACAAGTAAAACAAATGCTTCATTGTATGAAATAACTAGATCATTATAAGTTCTGTTAATCATAATTCTAACAGGCAAGTTCTGAGAGTTCAAGAACTGCCCGAGTGGTTACCGGGCCCAAATTTGGGTGTAAAGAATTGAACCAGTTACCTGCCACGCATATCGTAAGAGGCAACTAAGGAGGTTTGGCTTAAATCAGATGCATGTGTCCTAAACACGTAGAAGTCTATGCGTTTAGGGCCTACCAAACCAATGTTCAACGTATACACGTTCTTGGCAAAGATCAAACATATCACAAAAAGTGATTAAAATTGGTTGTAAAGAGCTAATGCAAAGAAAAAGCATTTAAGAACTAATCTAAATATGCTTTTCAAAAGATTGAAACTTAATAAAGCTAGCAGTGACTAATTACAAGCATTTAAAAGACTGATTAGTTAGATCCAAGTAAAGTAAATGATATCAAGAAGTCTTCCAATTGTAAAACAACATTAATGCATCTTAATAGTTTGGATGGCCTAACAATGGTTATTGTATATGGGAATACTTTTATCTATTTATTTATTCCTCTCTGCTCCTTGTGGAGAATAGGGTCTCAACAGTTGTTTGCCACTTTTACCAGTCTCTGTCTGTTTTCTTGATGGTCTCACAGGATAGTCCAGCACCCTTAAGTTCCTCAAGAAAACTTCATCTCCAGGTGTTTCAGACGTTCCCTTTTCTGTGTGGGCTTCACTCAAGTGCTTGTCTGGTGATACCCGACTGTGTCTTCCGTAGGGTATGCCCGAACAATTGCCATTTTCTCCTCTTAACCTGGGTCATCATGGGTTCCTGTCCTTACCCACAGGTCTGTGTTTGCAACTGTCATACCATCTCAGTCTTAGAATACGTCGAAGACATCCGTTGACAAAGGTCTGAATCTTAATTGTATTTAACTTAGTGGTAGTATATGGGAATATTCTAGCTAAACTGAAGTATTTGCAAAGGGAATCCAATGTAGCTTGAGGACCTTCGGTATTGTAAAAACAAAGAGTGATGCCAGAGTCTGTGACTCCCAGATAAATAGACTGTCAGCAGTTGGATGATATAGAGCACACAACACAGCATTGTAAACTTAGCAAAGCAAGAACACCTGTATTCTGTGCCTAGTTGGTCTAAAGGGCCTAAAGCCAGATGATTGACTCGATTGCACCGGGTTTTACCCCATATGGCTAGGTTCCTCTCTGCAGAAATGGCACACCATCTGTCAAGAGTATTGCTCAAAGTACGATCTCCGTAGCTCTGGCAACAATCCTAGGAAAAAAATACACATGTGAACTGAATGGCACAGTCCGGATAAGAACCCACAAACTTCAGAACGCAAGGCAAAGGCTTAACCACAGGTTATATTACCAAGCAAAGTTCTGTTCTTGAAGTAAGGCATCATCATCATGGACTTCAATGCCATCAAGGTTTTGATACTTTATTTATTTTCTTCTGTTTACCATGTTATGCCTTATAAAATATTGTCAATATAATTATTATATTATAAAAAGAGCACAGTCTGCACATTCTAAAATATTAATGACTTACAAAAGTCAAAGATGATTTGAGACTGAGAATCTGTCCAGGAGTTCTGAAATTAGCATAATCTCTGCAGCTAGGACCAAATGGAGTAAAGCTTCCTGGCTGAGGGCTTGCTCCTAAATTAACAAATATAGATTATATCATAAAACTGTCATTATATTGTTGGATCCTGCATATTATTAAAAAGATTCTCGCGCAAAAATTTTTTCTTTTACTCAACACAATCCTATTAATCGGAGTTACGTATAATTGTTAACTACAATATAATTCTTTGGCATTTCACAATATAAGTATCATACTGTATCCTATCTTGAAAGCTATTGATTTTATTTTTACCAAACAAACATTTTCTTGTGGTCGAGAACAAAGGTTTCTAATAGTTCCTGGTGAGTTTTAACTGGACTAGCATTCAAACCATTGTACATATTCCAAACAAGCTTTGTTAAACAAATTTACATGTATTGTAATTCTAAAATTATCTCTTCTAGCAGGGTAAAAAGTGGTGGAGATCATTAATGCCTTTGAATGCAAAAGAAGAGTACTTAGAATATCATGGATAGAGAAAAGAACAAATGCTTCTGTTCTGCAACAGCTTGATATTAAAGAGAGTTGGCTATTAAAGAACATAAAAACAAGGAAAATTAAATATTTGGGACACATCAAACAACATGAGTGCCTAGAGAAGACAAGTTGGAGGGAATAGTGCCTGGAAGAAGAATGAAAGGAAAACCTAGAAGACGATGGGTGCAAAATGTCATTGACGACCTGAGAATGACTGCTGCTGATGCCGGTCAACTTGCACAGAATAGAGTTTTTCAGGACTGCTGTCATGGGCGCTAAGTTCCGGAAAGGACAAGCTACATGATGATGATGCGCAGAGTTTATCACAATTTGCAGGAGATTTTGTTGATTATGACTACTCACTTCTGCATACTTAACTGGTTTGCTATACAGAATTTTTTTTATAACTGAATAGAATTGCTTTAAAATTTTCACACACAGAAGATGTCAATATAAACTAAAATATTGTATATAAATAAGACTCAATAATAACTTACTATGACAGATTAAAGACAAATTAATGAACTTTTGAAATTTGCTATGAGGCTTCTTCTTCGAACACTCCATATCGACCACTTGTTAATCACTTTGTGTCATTTTATGTGATCATTAGATGACTATTTACTTTACTTACTTAATCCCGTCATGCCTAGTGACACATGGGGCTTCAGAAAGGACTTTCCATGCTCTCCTGTCCGTGCAACCTTCAGCGCAGAGCCCCACGTCAGAGATGTGGTGTCCAGTTCCTCTTCCATCATGCGCCTCCATGTTGTCCGTGGTCTGCCTTTCTTCTCTTTCCCTCTGGTGTCCAAGTGAGGGCTATCCTTGCAGGCATTTCTTGTCTCATTCTCATAACATGTCCGAGCCATTTCCATCTTCTCTTTTGAGTATGTCATTCATTGACTCTTGTCTTGTGTCTTGGAGTAGTTGGTTATTGGATATTTTTACTGGCCAAAAGATTCCCAAGATTCTGCGAAGACAAGAGTGGTGGAAAAACTGACAGCCTGCTAGTATCTCCTTTGGTCATCCTCCAACACTCCGATCCGTAGAGCAAAACTGGCAAAACAATGCTTTTATAGAGTTTAAGCTTTGTGGTCATATTGTAGATTTTGGACTTCCATACTGGTTTCATTCTGGCAAAAGCGGTTCTGGCCTTACTCAGACGTCATTAGATGACTATGATGCTGAAGAACTTGCTGTGAAAGCTACTTTCCAAGAGGATTTTCGCTGATCTCAGTGATGGGAGATCGAGTACCTAGTCCTATCGGAGACGGACTGATAAAAGTAAGTCCCATGTTCAAGTTGAGCACGTAAAGAACCATCTGCAGTTCAAAATCGAGAAGAGCAAGCTGGAAAGCCGCTGCCCTGGCAAACTTCATTAGAAAGACTTACAAATAAAACTCCTACAAAAATATTTTCATCGTCATCTTCTAAATTACATCGGGGACCCTTGCCAGTGCACTGCCGCTGAGATCTTCCTGTGTAAGAAAGAGATCAGAGCACATATGGCTACTCACTCAAAGTGCAATGATGATGGTCCTATCAATCAATCAAAAAAAAGTTAATTTTTTTGTTAGCAGCATCCATATTTGTTGAGTTTTGGGAGTAGAGTTTCTACAGTGTGAGATAGTCAACCCCACTCTCAATTCTCCTTAATCGTCTCTTACAACATACATGGCAAATTACTATACTACTATTCTTTGCACCTCTTTTAAATACAATAGCAAATTTTCAAATTACTATACTTTCCCAAGTCATATTCTAGGAAAATATAAAAATCACTTGCTGATGCAACCAAGTTATAATTATGGTTAAAGTGGAAACATAGTAGCATTCTGTATTCTCAAGCAACTTGTGAAAGTGCAACTGCATGAAAACACACATTCACTATTTAACATTGATTATTCTTGAGCTTGTATTAAGGAATCTGATGTTAGGCCTGTATTATTCTTTTTCTGCCCCGTGATGAATGATGTGGTAAAAAATATGCCCCATGGTATGAAACTAGGTTCTTTATTCTAGATGTTGACAGAAAATGTAAAAAAACATTCTTTTCTTATTCTGTTTCTTCTTCAAATGCTCCATATCGACCACTTGTTAACCACGTTTTGTGATTTGTGTGTGATCTGGGTCTAAAAGAAATTGTGCGCCTACAAGTAGGCCAGCATATTTGATTTTTATTTACTAGGGTAGCTTCTCTAGGCCCCTACCTCAGTCGGCTCTTACAACATGCCTTGTAGGTCACAGTGTTACTATTCTTTGCTCCCCATGTGAGCCCGGCAACACACGGGCGAAGTAAACATTCATGGTATATTTAAGTTTACTTTTTCAAACTTTATAAGTGACAACTAAATAAGCATGATTCAATCCAGACTAGGAAATTTCACACTAAAATATTCTATAAAGTTACATACGGTAATCCACGGAAACCTTGGACAGGCCAAAATCAGTGAGCTTGATATGACCAGAGCTTGAGATAAGCATATTGTCCGGTTTCAAATCTCTGAAAGTAACACAAGTTAAGATTCTTAAACACAAGCACTCATTTATTCATCAGTAGGACAAAAATGTTCATGTAAAGAGTAAAGCATGTTTAAAAAACAAAAGCATGCAGATAACGTTAACTATTGACATCCCTGCACTGGCCTTTCCCATAAGTACTCAGTCCCTCTTTGTGTGCTGATCATACCAGCTTCCCAGAAGAATTACACAGTAGATCCGGGAGAAAATCAGACTTGTATATGTGTGTACGTGTATCAAAAACACTGCATGTTCAAATTTTTTTTATAATTGATGGTAGTTTTTTTTTCTTTCCAATCCAGAAGCACTTGAGCTTTCAGCTCTTAGGCTCGGTGCCATGAACATCGTAACCATTCGGTTCGGTGCCACGAACACCGTAATTCTGGAGAACCTGTGTCTTTTCTGTCAGCCTGCGGAATTGAACCCGCACTCACAGAGGGCTTGTCACACTGTCATCCAACACGCTGCGAACACGCTGGGCAGGCGGGCGATGACAGTTCAAATACATGGACAGAGATGAGAACAAATAGATCTATCATGAAAGCACTCACAATCAAAAAAAACTGGCTGATGCTACAAATGCAAAAGTTGAAGTATTTTGGACATAGAGAAAGGAAGGGTTGGAGAAGACTACTATGGAAGGAGGCATCACAGCAAAGAGGAGAAGAGGAAGACCATGGAGAAGATGGATTCAGAATGTAACTGATGATTTGAGCATGAAGGTGCAGAGACGGGACATCTGACCTATGAGAGAGAGAATTTCAGAAGGACTGCTAGGGTGGCAAAGTTCTACTCAGACAAGCTAGTTGATGATGACAAATACGTGTCAATGGTGTGACAATTTAGCATGCAAATATTTTTGAAGCACTTAAGATTGTGAACACCTTTTTTTTAGAATACAGTTTGTCAAGTCAAAAACAAGAACATAGATAATGGTTGCTCATTTGGAGAATTTGTTGAGACTATTAATATCTCACATGATAACTAATAATGAATCTAATAACAAGCATCTTGTTAAAGAAACATGGTCCTGTTATGAAGACCCAAGCAGAATCTTTTCATTGATACCAATGATACAGGTAAATATTTATAATTAAATTATTTTTCTCCTGTTTAAATACTATCATAACAGATTAAGTGTCATCTCCTTGACATGACAATGTGATAATATTATGTGTAATTAAGGTTTCAGATCATCACAAAATCATGTTATAATGAAAGATAAGTGTCAAATTTATCTTAATTTTTGTAGTTATGTCCCAAGATCAGCAGCATAATTCTGCATCCAGCCTTCTAACCAGACATGGTTGCCTACCCCGTGCTGCATGTGGTCAAAGATCTTTGTGTAATCTATAAAACAGGCAGGTATGGAAATTCATATTTTATTCTCTGCACTTTTCATTGAAAATGTGATCCCTGGTTGTTTCTGTCAACATCTAAGAACTGCCTGCATTTTATGTATTTTGTATTCTAATTTCCTTTCTATCCCTTTCATGATAATCTGTGATAAGATTACATGGCATCACTTCTTAAAGCAATAGTACGATAGTTGTTGGTGCACACCGATCCAGAAGCACTTGAGCTTTCAGCTCGGTGCCATGGACATCATAACCCTTCGGTTTGGTGCCACGAACACCGTAAATCTGGGCAATCTGTGACTTTTTCTGCCATCCCGCGGAATTGAATCCGCACACACAGAGGGATAGTCACCCATAGTCCAACGCGCTATGAACACGCTGGGCAGACGGGCATATATATATATATATATATATATATATATATATATATATATATATATATATATATATATATTCAAGTATTAGCATGTCCATTCGCCCGAGTGGTTACCGGGACCCAAATTTGGGGTGTAAAAATAGAACCACTGTTACCTGCCACGCATGTCGTAAGAGGCGATTAAGGAGGGTTGATGAAAGTGGATGCATGTGTCCTAAATGTGTAGAAGTCTATGCGTTAGGGGCCTACCAAACCAATGTGCAACGTATACATGTTCTTGGCAAAGATCAAGCATATCACAAAGAGTGATTAAAATTGGTCGTAAGGAACGAACGCAAAGAAGAAAGAAGCATGTCCATTGAGGAACGTCGCTTTCATCACAGCCTGTCTGAAAAACCCTCTTGTCTCTAGCAAGTTCTCTTGTCTCCTCCACTGTTCAAGGTTTCTTTGATGTCCTGCTGCTGCTACCTTTGTCTTGGTCACCCCCGTCTCGTACTCCATGAACCATGTCTTCCATTACCATTTTTCTCTCCAAACCAATGTGACATTTAATGTGGCCAAAATATTTCATCTTCTGAGACATGATGTTATTTATGAGTCAATGCTCCTTGATATGCAGGTCTTGTAGGATATATATATATATATATATATATATAGATAAACATTTAAAAATGAGAATGGGTCTTCTATGGACAGAAGCGACATCATCTACGCGCTCAGAGAAAACATACGCTCTGAAGATTTGAACAATGAAGATAAAGGATATTCTCTATTTCGGTTGCGCATACTGATAGGTGCGGCAAGACAGGAAAACCACAAGAGAAAACCCAGTAGATACATCAATCTACACAGAACAGGAGTTGTTAGCCTAAACATACTGAGATACATGCTTGGGAGGAGATCGGATCAATTATGGACATGTCCGACGATCCTTAAATGAACAATTAACATTTTAAACTACAATGAACTAATAAATAATATTCCTTCAGATTTATCTCACCTATGCACAATCCCACGTTTGTGCAAATAAGCCAAGGCTAAGGTGACTTCCGCAGCATAGAAACAAGACATCTCCTCCGAGAAAAATCCATATATTATCAATAAAGACTTCACATCTCCTCCTATCATATAGTCCATAATCTGTTGAGAATATTAGGAAAAAACATAAACTTGCAAACTCTTATGTATAACATCAGTGAAAGAACACATGGTCTTTGATATAACTGCTGATGTAGGATGGCATGCAATCATATCATCATAAAGCAAATAACAACTATTCCAAGTTTAAAAATTTCAGAAATGTAATTAGTAATATCCAAGCACAAATAAATTAAAAATTTTGGTAATGATTCCGTCCATGTGTTATCCTACCCTAGTAAATAAAAAGTGTAGCGGAAATCGGATGTGATGGCCTACTTGTAAGGCATATAACTGGCACAAAGTACAATCGCTAATTTGCTCAAATCGCATACAGATCACAAAGGGTGGTTTAAATAGTGGTCGATATGGATCGTTCTAAGAATAAGTAATGATTTTATTTTATTTTCCTGCACAGTCGCTATGAGACATTATCTGTTTATATTGCAACACTATTTTTATGTAGTGATATTATATTTCTCTCATAACGTTAAATGTTACATAGGGCCTGCAAGTAATTTCTTCATACAGCTCTATCCTAGACAGCTCGCTCAATCTCCTCTATGGAATTAATATACACTTTTATCTCTAGCTACAATTCTAACTTGCTTCCTAACTCAGAAAGCCAAGGAAGAAAATTAAGAACCAAAGTACTGCAGCCTACCCAAGCATTTTGTGAAAGAACAACAAGAAAGATTGTGGACGGGTCAAGAAATCATTTACAATAAAATGTTACAGCAGCTAGCACAGTAAGAGCACATACATGTTTTGACCTGTTTCCATGCATGCAGGCGAACTGCAATGTTGAACCTCTGCTACTACTCTAGCGATAAAAATATGCTGATTGAGTGTTACAAATATAAAATAGGTCTTCTCTTTTGAAGGTGGCCAAGAATATGTTATGTTATTTGATCGACATCATGGCACATTGGGCATTCCACGTGTGCTTCAGCCTCCGCTGCAGCAGATATTTTTTTTAATGTCCACTTGCTCACCGTACCCATGAGAAGTTGATTATTATATCTTCTCTCTCTACCACAAGACGACACTGTCCGACCATAACTTCTAATTCTCACAATCGGTCTAGTGTCTGAGACTCACCCATTTCACAAAAATGAGCTCACACCGCATTGATGATTATATAGCTAAGAATATAATTTCCAAGATGTAGATGTTCTGCAACACATAATCTCTATTTGATAGCCAGAGATATATAACAAATACAGACTTGTGGAAGAAAACAAGACAGAAAACAATAGCTACGGAGACAAAGAGAGAGAAAAAATGATGATGGATTGAATACACCCTCAAGAAAACAGAACCAAACATGCACTTGACTGGAACTGAGGGAAATGGAAATGTGGAGAGGCCAAGAATAGCTGGTGAAAAACAGTAGAAGAGAGCAAGAGCCTTATGAGCAAGACAAAAATAGAATTGAGTAGAGAGTGACAGCTGCAGCCTATGTTCCTGTGAATACTAGATCAGATGATACTAAAAATGAGTTGTCAATATAACAAATGATCACTAAAAGTAATAGGTAACACACAAATTATATTTTAAAATTATAAAACTTGTTATGCAAAGATTACATCACTATCACGTTCACACAATCAAAATCTCACCAGAAAGATGTTTTGTCTTGACTGTAAAGAGTAGTACAGTTGCACTACAAAAGCACTTTGTGATTTTGCCTGTGCATCTCTCTCTGCTGTCACTGAAATTATTTCACAAAACATTCTCAATAAAAAAAACATATATAAGAAAAGTGTTTATAGAATAAATATCAACATGCTTTTGGTGCACACTCAGCTTGGTGATGTTTGCTGATACTTTACAGACGTTTACAAAACATTACACTCGCAAATCAATACAGTAGACTGCCTACTAATCTGACAACAGATATTTCATCAAGTTTAGCTAATATGACACAGGTTGTTTTTGTTTAAATTTAGATCCTTTTTATGAACAATGCTAAAAGTCATTAGGTCTGTCTATTAGTTGAATTCTTGATTCTACAGCTACAAAAGTAACTAAAAATTTATATATATATATATATATATATATATATATATATATGGCCTTTTCATCTTTACAGATGGTCAATTGGCAAGTGTTTTACTGTGACAACTTCTGAGATTTCACTTTTCTCTCTTGTCGTTCAGCTCAGACATAAGTCTTTTCTCAAAAGACTCTGCGCCTTTCGCAATTTGGCTTTCCACACAACTCTGTCATCAGCTAGTTTTCATTGAGACATCTTTATATCTGAGTAGTGGTCTGCCCTGGTGCCTCTTCCTCCAAAAGTTCACAGAACATTTGTTTCGGTATGACAAGTTTCCATTCTTCTCACATGCCCCAACCATCTTTGTCGTCTACAAAAATTAATAAGATAGCGGGTAACTGATAAGCTGGGTAGAATTGTCATTTATGTAGTCAGATCACCCCACTAGGTGTTCAGTCCCTTTTAACTAGCTGAGAGTGTCAGAGCATTTAGAAACTCGTTTTGATTTCAAATTTTCACATAAAATCTGGCTACTCTCAAGCTATGGGAATTGTGAACAGGAATTGAATACTGTATGGTCAGTGTCAAATCCAGCTGAAATGTCATTGTGCTACATTGACTAACAGATAAATAACTAACATACCCTGAGCCATGAGATTCTTATTGATAAGGTCAGCTTTCTTCATCACCTTGATGGCATACATTCTGTTTGGATTTGTCTTTTTGAATCCAAGCCACACTTTTCTGTGAAAATAATATACTCTTACATTTTCTTTCTTTTCTTTCATTACAGAATACATTTTGCCAACAACAAAACAATAACAGAAACTTTCAGTACAGAGTATTCATATAGTGGTTATGACAGTGAGGCTTTCACTTACTTACCAATAAGTTATCTAATAGGGTTTCCTTCGATCTTTCTTGCATATAATGATGTTGACTACAAGATGACTGTAGGATCTATATTTTAATTGAGTTGTAGGCAGTGGTTTTAGTAGCAATGCCTCAAAACCACCAAGGTGTTTCGCTTCGAACATGTTCTATCTATTGGCTACATTTTTACTCTGTGTATGAGAACATTAGTTACCTCTGAGCCAACATATTGGTTCATGTCTATTTCTAGGATATCACAAAGCTAGTATACTGGTTTTTGGATTTCTGTTGTGTAAAATGTCTCACAGTGGAAAACCTGGAAATGAGACAGCAGACCAACTGGTAAAGGAAGGTACTGCAGGAATGCAACCAGATGTACAAGTTACCTATCACCAAAAGAAAATGATGACTAAATGTACCAGCTACAATCACCAAAATAAAATGATGATTAAAACAATCAGAAATCCACCAATACTAACAAAGGATGACTACCAAAATATGAGATTATAATCAGTTTTTATTCTACGCCTCAAAACAGGACACAATAGACTGCAGCCACATATATACATAAATTCAACATTGGCAATTTAGACGTGTATATGCACTAGACTGCAGAACATATACTTTTAGACAGTCCGAATATAATAAACTGAGGCAAACTTACTGGCCTAGTTGAACAACACTGAAAAGAAAACTGTTAACACTTCTATATGAGTTGCAAAAGACACTGAAGTTTATACAAGAGACAACATTGAATATAAGGAAAATATTTAAAGTGAACAAAAGGAAGGATAAAGATGAGGAAGTGGTAAAACTTACAGTAAAACTCTTTAATAATCATTTATCTAACGATTTTAGTTTCAGTTTGAATATCTTTATTGCACTCTAGACTTGTGCCTAGGTGCTCCAAACTCTTTAGCAATATTTCCAACAGTGTCCAGCGACTAACCATACTAGTTCGATGTTGACTGATGAACCTATTCATATGCCTGTTGCGCTTTTATTTTCTGGTCTCTCAAATCTTTAATCCAAGCTCTTGAAGTCTTTCAGTTGACATGGATTGGTTTAGATGAAAGTCCTCTTTTCAAACCACTTTATGAGGGTATTCAGAATGTCAGCTCTATCAATTGACTGACCACCCGATATGGTAGCTGATGCAGCCAGTCTGTCTGCTCTCTCATTGCCATCAACACACATTGCGTGTGCTCATCCCAGAACAAAGGTGAATGAAAATATGTTAAGTGTTGACCCTTGTGGGGATTCTGTCCATTGTTTGTGTACTGAACAAGTCCTCACCTTCCGGATCATACACTATGAATCACTTAGAATGCACACATCAATATAGTTCTATCACTCAAGCCAAAGTATGGTCTTAGTTACTGCCAGTACCTACCTTCTCATTCTATATGTTGTCATACTAAATGCACCACTGGCTTCCTCGACCTTTCTGCCGCATGTGCTTACAAAGAAGGTCCAAGTGGACTTTTGGTTGCAAACTACCATTAATTTTTAAGATGTTTAAGAAGGATTTTTGTAATGGACAGCAAGTGAAGGTTTGGATTGAAGATCTTTTGAGAAAGAATCAAGAACGAGTCTGCAGACAATAAGTAATAAGTGCTGCTGTTTGTTTGCGTCCGTTCGTATCAACCAAGTTAACTCTTCTTTGTGATCTATGTAGTTTGCGCAGAGAATGTGAGTATGTTGCGCCCCCGTTAGACCCCTATGGCATGTAGGACAGGCACATACAAATGTTGGCCAAAGTGTATGCATACTATAAAACAGGACACAAATTTGTACAGACATGTAACTAAAATTTACAAACAGAAAAGCCCCACTTCAAAGTATCATATCTGGAGCTAGAGTGTAGCATGGAATCAGATCTGATTAGCCATAGGGAGGCCATCCGAGCTGACTTATGCCAGGAGTGAATGTTAATAAAGATGGGACGCTTCTGCAATGAAGAAATGTACCTCTAACATAACTGCACTGTACATAGGGGAAAGTAGAAGTTTAAATGGAAGAGGTACATTAGGACACAAATGAAAGATGGAGGACACTGTTGAAAAAAAATCACTCATACACTGTATCTATATAAGGTGTATAGAGCATTGGAAAACTGACTAATACCATTTATTACATGCCAACATTTGTGAGTACTCTCACCAATTAACAAATCATTAACATACCCAAAGGCTCCTCTGCTAACAGGCTTGACCAATACAAAATCTTCTGCACTTGGAGGCTGAAGAAGATAAAGAGTTGAGACATATATAAATGAATGAAAGGAGAAGGATGTGATAAAGAATATTGACCTTATAAAAGTATTAATTAAAAAACAATGCCAAATTACTATAATTCCAATTATTGCTTTTTTTAATGATGAAATTCCATAATTTTAAAGCACTTATATAATTTTAAAGCATTTATATATTTTGTGTGTGCTTTAAAATTATATATATAATAATAAACCATGGAATACCAACAAAAATAGTTGGTGTAATTAAAGCATTATACGCAGACTTTCAATGTCAAGTCAATAGCCATTTGACAAAGTGCTTCAAGATCAAAACAGAAGTTAGATGGGTGTATTCTTTCACCCTACTTGTTTAACGTTGTCGTGGCTGATGAAAGAAACCATAAAAGAATAATAGCAGAGTCGTTTGATGGACACTTACCTCAGTAATGTGAGATTTGGATTAAACAAATGATATTAGCTTTTGGCCAGCAGATATGAAAGTGCTCAAAGGAAAATAGATACACTTTACACCTTCAAGTAAAGTTTGAACAATAGGACTTAAAGTTAATGTTGCAAAAATGCAAGTAATGAGGAGAAAAAAGCATTGAAAACTCAGTTATGTTACAAATGAAATAATATAAAACATTATTTTGTATACATGAGAAGTACAGTATCGAAGGACAGTGATTTTTAAAGGCAACATTGGATAAAGCAAGTCAACCTTACGCCATGGTCACCAATCTGAAAGTCAAATAATTAAATCTTAAAACAAAACAATATAGAAGCAGTATCCTGGTAGTGTTACTATACAGTAATGACTGAGTGCTTAAAAATGACCCATAACACCACATACAAGTTGGAGACATTCTCAAAAAATGAAAAATTTTGCACATTTTCTAGCTAAATACATAGCAAATGAAGAGTTTTAAAATGAACAAACTGTTCATCATTGATATCATTACTAAAAGATAAGAATGACATGTATACTAGTAGGAGCATAGACTAGAACAGCTCTTCTGTGGACAGTGGAGGGGGAAAAAAGTCTTGATGTCCAAAGGCAAATTAATAGAAAGGTAGCAGAGCTGCAACAACGGAAATCTCTTGCAGAAGCCATATGTGTAAAACAGGACACAAAGAGATATAGCTAGATACATATATATAAATATATACGCGCACAAACTTTACCTGAAATACTTTTTCATGTTTAAAACAACATGAGACTGAGAAAGACATTCCTGGCTAAAATCATCATAAATTTGAATAAAAGTTGGAAAATGTAAAGTCTTCAATGGTGATAGAGTCTGAATGACACAAAATTAATAAATTGCAGCTGTTCTTAAGAAAGGGAATAGAAAACTTCCAAATGCTCATCATATTGAAACTGATGTCATAAAGTATTCATTACATAATAATTAATATTCATTTACTTAGGTACAGTACTGCTACTATTTAATAGTATAAAATAATGAACATCTCTGATTATAACATCTGTAATTACTTTTGGTGGCGTCTGTGGCCTAGGAGTTAGTGACTTGGTCTATTAACCCTGACGTTCTGAGTTCGAATCACGCTGTGGACAATTTGGTTGCAAATTGTTTGCGTGGATTTTAACAAAAAAAGGACAATGGCACCACCGTTCAGAAAGCAATGGCAAACTACTGAACGTAATAATGCCTAGAAAAATCACAAACAGCGTTAAAAGCTGGGGTTGATTCGCAAAGTCCTGTAAAGGATATGCAATTAGCTAATTACTTTTACTTTGCCCATATTATAAAAATGTCAACCCCATGCAAAGTTATGGGACGCAGAACTGTTTGTGTGACAGACTTTGCTTTTCCTTCTCGGTTTCCTGGTAACAGACTTATCTGGTTAAAAAAGCAAGGATTAATATGATTTATCATTATTATGGTGTGGTGAGACCTGCTTGAAATTTATGCCCTTTCTTCAAGTTTGTAAGACTAAGAGTACAAGGACTAAATTCACTCCAATGTAAGACTAGTATAGCAGGGTTCATAATATTGCACCCACAGTCAAACAATTTCAAACATCCATCAAAAGTAACACAGGGAACAGACTCTGCTACATGTCACAAGAAAAAAGAGTGCAAACTTTTACCCAGGGATAGAAAGAAAAGCTACAAATATACAATGCATTTGAGTACACGAAACTATTAACCAGGAAGTTATAATCAACGATAAAAACAGAATTCCCATGAAAATTTCATTTTTTTCTTCAGATATCACACTCACACAGAAATATAATTTATACATAAACACGAAATATGAATGATCCTGAGACTTACTTGACTATGAGCATGGTTAGTTACAGACTTTACTGCAGAGTCCCTCATCACATATTCCGAATTTTCTGAACTAGAGTGGCTTCCATCAACTTCATCAAGACATCGTGATACTGATTGTGATTCATTCTTTGTCAACTTTGTGTTGCATGCTTCTTTGAAAGTGCTGCCTTGATGAGCAGTTTCATTGAATGTAGTACATGGGGCGAAGTACACTGCAGTTTTTATATTATTTGTGTCGTTTTCAATTATATTTCCTAGTGAATCGCTTTTGTCATCTGTATTTGTATAGTAATCTAAATCTAGCGCTACTGGTACTACGCCTACACCATCACCATCGCAGACTGATGAGACTGAGACCGAGTTCAGCTTTGATTCAAGTGGAAATTCATTGTCACTATCGACTTCCATATTTTCATGGCAATGAACTTTAGCAGTGTCGTCCATTATTCCGTTAGAATTTCCTAATTATAAGGCAACTATTAGAGTGATTATTCCTTTATATTGTTTTCTTTACAGGTGAAATAACTATTACAAACAGTTACAGCCATATTCATAATTCATAACGACCGCCAGATCTTTCTCAACTGCAAACTACTTCCGTCAACAAGTTTCTACTTTGCCAGACTGGCTTTGGTTTTTAACAAGATTTAATTGCGTGAATCGATATTCGGGTAGTCGGTCAAAAATACTATCTTTTTATTTCTTTCCTTTCTATTTTTGATTGTTTTCGTATTCGTTTGTTTGTTTCATATGAGAGTAAAACATCTTTATACCGAAGAACATCTTTATATCGAAGGATGCAGTATAAACCTATCAACTATTCAATTTTTGTTCGTGTTGGTCTTACAAATTTAAAAAAGAAAAGAAAAATAAGAATGAACTTGGTTTATTTAATTTAGTCGTCGGTACGGTTCATCAGCGGCCATCGTAAATAATTTACGTTGGCCGTGGTTCATTATACTGCACATTGAACCAATTAGTCCATAAGTGCTCCATCTCCTCAGTATATCTCTCAGCGTGTGGAAACTAGACATGCCGGTTCTTTTTTTTTTTTTGTACTATTCTTCTTTGGCTTCCATTAGAGTTATCTTGTCTAGCTACACCACATTTGACTTGGAACACTTGTAGTCTGGTTAGCATTGTAGATTCACCACTATTACTTGAATCATTTAGACGCCCTGTCTCGGAATTCGGAGTATCAGTCTGGTCCATTGCTCACTCGCTTTTTACAGCAGCCATACCTACTAGTCTATAGGTGCGTTCATTTCTCCTTACCCATGCATGCCCTGTCACACCCACAAAACTTATTTTTGTCAGCCTAAACCTCTTCAGCGACTTCAACCATTGTCTCCGATCCCAGCTTGTTTCAGTCTTCCTGAGCATACTCATCGAGTCACTGAGAAAACATTCATGGATAAAAGTCTGTGACTCCAGCAAGACCATCGCTTTAGTTAACACCTTGCGATGATTAACCTCTTTGCAAGAATTAACTCCTTGCGAAAAATCCAAATATATTTAATACAGACGATGTTACGAAACCTACATATCTGAGGCGGTCAGACCGGAACAGATCAGAACTTGAGAAAACCGTGGTGATGCAGCGATAATACTGAGTAAACGGACGAATGGATAAAGTCAGGTATTACGTTAGCAAGAAAAAGTAAATGATTAAATATGAAAAATAACAACACTCTCCGTTTTTACCGTAGGTATCTATCAAGCAAACATGCGACCACGAAATACTAAATGAACTAAAACATAAATCTAAAGTAAATAAGTGAATTAGAAATGTTAAAATCCTAATTAGAACTAACGTACCAGTACTACCAAAGTTTGATGAAGAGGCAAGAAACAACATTTTGTCAATTAAAAAAGAATTGATAAATGCCGCCGAAATCAAGAAAGGAATACGTTCTCTGGTAAACAAGGTTTACCTCACACGCAGTAATATTTCACAAATAGACACACTTCTGTCATAAGCATACCCCCACCCACATACTTATTCTCTCATAGACACATTCCACACCGACATATCTTACACACAGGCATATCTTACACACAGTCATACCTCCCATATATACATACCTCCCACACAGTCATACCTCACATATATACATACCTCCCACACAGTCGTATTCCACACACATATATACTTCTCACACAGAAATACCTCACACACATACCTCACACACAATTGTATCTCTCACACAAACATATATCACACACATATCTCAGCATGAAGAAACTACGACACGACATAAACAAGGAAACAAAAAAGTAAGATTTCGCAGAACACGCATATTCACTGTGGCAACATATGGATCGATTGTTGGGGAGTTGAAGATGGATAAGGGGGATATTCTTCGGTCTTTTCGCGTCTGTCTGTTGTATGAGGACACTAAAATCGATGTTGAATCGATCAAGCGATTTAGGCAGTTTGGAGTTACCCGTTGTACAAGTCGAACTGAATGCCTGACAGGCAGAGTGAGAGGTGTGTTTAATCATCGAGCCACGGGAACCATCAGTATGTGTACACTTCGATATCTGTTGGGGAAGACTGAGCAACTAAGGGTCTGCCCGGAGTGCAATGACGTCAGTTTAGTAACCAATAACAAATAACATATGGATGCGAATAGTGGACATTAAAGAACAAAATTGAAGCTTTTGAAACAACGTGTTACATAAATGTTCTTAGAACATCCTGGACAGAGAAGAGAAAACACAAAGATATCCTACAAGACCTGCATTTCATGAAGCATTGGCTCATAAATAACATCGTGTTCCCAGAAGATGAAATGTTTTGGCCACGATAAACGTCACAGTGGTTTAGAGAAAACGATAATGAAGGACATGGTTTCTGCAGTACGAGGCAGGGGACGACCAAGTCAAAAAGGGCAGCAAGACTTCAGAGAAACAGGACGATGGAAGAGACGGGAGAACTTGCTAGAGACAGAGAGTTTTTCAGCCGGACTGTGATGAAAGCGACGTTTTGCAAGGGACATGCTACTACTTGTCATACGTACCCCACACACAGATTTGTCTCACACACATACACAATTGTTTAACTCGTATACATAAAAACCACAAACTGCTACCTCAACTACAGTCTTTCGTTTCTTCTATAAATACCCACCTTATTTTGTTATGACCTGAATGGTTTCATTTATTTCGGTATATGGTTCACGGTGTCGATTACTAATGATGTGAGTTAAAGTCATAACTTAAAAATTATGACGTGGGTGTTGTCTTAAATAACACTGACATGCGATCAGAGACTCACAAGACGGATGTAGACAGAGACAACATCAATAGTTGACCGGCAGTAGCTCACGATTTACTGCAGTTGCACAATCATAAAAAATATGCGTTTTATCTGTTATACATCTTGTGAGCTTGCGTGTTAGAAAACAGTTTATATTGAAAGTATTCTGTAAATATAACTCAACATAACATCGGGATATGTTTCCATAGATCCCTGACCTCAGAGTAGGTGAGATCTAGTTCCTAGTCCTATCGGAGACAGACGACAAAACGTAGGTCCTGTGTTCAAGCTTAGCACGTAAATGAACTCTTGGCAGTTCAAAATCGATAAGAGCAAGCTGGAAAGCCGATGTCAGGACAAAATTCATTAGACAAATTAAATAATAATATTCCTGCAAAATATTGTCACTCTCTTCTAAATTACATAGGGTACCTCGCCGGTGCTAAGTTAATGCCATACCACTGAGATCAACCTGTTTAAGAAAGAGATCGAAGCACACATTTTTACTCCAAGAAGTGCAATGATTATTGCCCTGTCAATCAATCAATCAATCAATTAAACGCAACTTAAGTTTTTTCTGTAATTGTGTCAACTAATAGTTGACAATATGGTTAATGTGTTCTTATTAGCGTGGCGGGTTATTTATTTTGTCTAATCCAACTGTCTTCAAGTAATATAAGTTTTGAAAATAAAATAGCAAACAAGTGATAAATTCCTGCAAACAATAAACTCACTGGGCTATATACCAAGTGTTCACAATTTTTACATTGCCAAGTTCCCATTATGCGTTTAATTCAAATAGAACTTCGGTCTTGCGTATCTCTTGTTCCACTGAATATTGTTTCATATCGTCAAATTCCTGGGGGTAGAGGCAGGAAAAGACCAAGACAAAAGTGGCTGCATGACACCAACGAGCCTTGAAGTTTTGCTAGAAACAGTTTTGCCACACAAAGAGAAGTACCAGTAACTTCTTCTTTGCGTTCGTTCTTTACGACTAATTTTAATTAATCTTTGTGATATGTTTCATCTTTGCCAAGGATGTGTATACGTTGCACATTGGTTTGGTAGACCCCTAAACGCATATGTTTAGACTTCTACACATTTAGAACACGTGCATCCGATTTCAGCCAAAGTACCAGTAACAATCTGCAACATTGACAATCAAGGTGGTGTAAATGGACAGGAAAGAAGCATCGTTTATGGCGCATTAAGTGACAAAATACTTCCGGATTTAGACAAATGTGTCATAATATATTGCCACGGTGAATAGAGTGAGATAATGTTAAAGATTCAACTACTTACGCTAAAATACACAATAATATACAACAAGATGTACAGTTAACCACACAAAATTTCACAACAAACTTCAGCAAAGCATACAATATTACAAAAGATGTACAACAAACTTCAACAATATATAGGCCTACAGCAAACTAAACCAAAATATGTACTAATCTACACAGAAATATATCGAGCAAATAAAAAACACAACAATATTTACACTAATCTACGCAATATATTAAAAAACGATAAGATATAGAACAAATTGTACATAGATATACAACAAAAAATACAAAATAAACAGTACAAACAACAATGTAGTGCAAAGTAAATGACGATATACAATTTTACCCAAAAAAATTAAAGCAAGGAACCCGTTTTCAAACTACATTCTATATTGAGAAATGTAGGTGTTATTTTCTTTGACCAACAACACATAGTGGGTGATGTGATTAACATCACAATGGTCTCCTTTATTTCCAAGTGTTTACATCAGAGAGCCGTTGCGGTAAGAAACATCAAACACCAATTGAGCATTTAGAACCTGAAACCGCGTGTCTGCGATGCAATTACACTAATCTGGATACTATCGCGTTTCTCATATTAGTTTACAAATTTACCGATTGAAGTATATAATATATGTTATCAACTAAACCTAGACGCTGACATCAAACGAGAGTAGAAAACTAGTCACGACAGAGATGAAGTGTCTAATCAGTATGCTGGGACTAGTTTGTTGTTTGTTTGTTAAGTAGGGGATTAAAGTCTCTTTAGCCGAGGCACGGTCCTTTCAACCTAAGGCGAACCTTTATTGGTTATATTAGAGCGTGTAGGCCAACAAACATGAAAAATAAAAATTAACTCCTTTCGGAGAATCCAAGAATTGTTTTTTTTTAGAAAGAAGAGACCGGTTTAAAAATGAAGACATCAAGAAAAAAGTGAGTACAACATCAATACTGAACTGTATTAAGACACAATAAATTAAATGGCTCGGCCACATAAGCAGATTCTCACAAGACAGTGTGCCCCAAAGAGCAATGTTACTCCGATATAGTAATAATAGCCGTCCATCGCAAGCGATGATGACAACAATCTCAGACGTGTACTGTTGCACCTCTCTGGTGTGTGCGGAGGTGACTGTAGAGTCCAATCCTAGAACAGAATCCCGACCACAGGTGGGGCATACATGATCAAGGTTAGACATGTGCGTGTTGTGTGCTCTGTCTTTCGCGCTGCTCGTTTTCTCTGTGACTCAACAATACGATGATTCTCAGCTATTCGGGTTCCTCTTTGTTGTTACAGCGCCACATTTGGCGATCTTGCGCAAGGGATTTCCAGCACGTATTGTCTATATCGAAGCATTTCAGAGACACTTTAAGAGTGTCTTTAAAGCGTTTTTTCTGTCCAACAGCTAAACGTCTGCCCCTTCAAGCTCGCCATACATCAACTGTTTTGGGATGCGTTTATCAGGCATTCGAGCAACGTGACCGACCCATCTCAGTTGGGCCTTCTGCAACAGGGTGTTGACGCTTGGGATCTTTGCTCTTGTGAGGACTTCGCTGTCTGGAATTTTGTCCTGCCAGTTTATTTTTAGTATTCTGCGTAGACAGCTTGTGTGGAAATGGTTTAATTTTCTTCCGTGTCTGCTATACACTGTCCATGTCTCGCTTGCGTACAGCAGCGTGGTTAGCACTATGGCCTGGTAAACTTTCAGCTTTGTGACTATGCTTATCCCTTCCGTTCCCACACAGTGACATGTAACCTTCCGAACGCAGCACTGGCTTTGGATATCCTATTGTGGACCTCAGAATCTATGTTTGCCGATCTGGATAGGAGGCTGCCAAGATAAGCAAAGTTGTCCGTTGACTGGAGACGCTGGTGTTTAATGTTGATGACTGGATCGTAATACTGTTCTCTAGGGCGGGCTGGAACATGACCTCTGTTTTTTTGGTGTTAATGGTGAGGCCAAACCTATCACAGGCCATTGAGAACTTGTCCATGTAAGTCTGCATTTCTTCCTCAGAGTTGGTAGCGAGGGCACAGTCATCAGCAAACAACAGGTTTGAGATAGTTGATTCTTTTACCTTGGTGGAGGATTTTAACCTCCGAAGATTGAATAGATTACCGTCTGTCCTGTATCTAATCTTTACCCCATGTTCGTCGCCTTCCCAAAAGACATCCGTGAGCATGGCAGCAAACATCATGTTGAAGAGTGTTGGGGCCAGTACACAGCCCTGTTTGACGCCGTTGGTGACATGGAAGGCTTCCGACAGCTCCCCTTCGTCAAGTACACGTGCCATCATGCCCTCGTGAAACTGTTGAACGATCTTGATGAATTTCCTTGGGCATCCAAATTTTTCCATGATCTTCCATAGATTACCGTCTATGGAAAGACCATATAGAGGTTACGGTGCTGCTCTTGGCATTTCTCCTGTAGTTGGCGAGCAGCAAATATCATGTCTGCTGTTCCACGACCTGCTCTGAAGCCACATTGGGTCTCAGGGAGTAAGTCCTGTTCCAGGTGATCGATTAATCGATTGAGGAGGACTCTGGCCAGTATTTTGCCAGCGATTGACAGGAGGAGATCCCCTGTGGTTATCGCAGGCCTGGCGGTTTCTTTCCGCTTGTACAGGTGGACAATAGTGGCATCCTTGAATTCCTGTGGCACACGTTCGTTGCACCAAATGGATGTAAATAACTCTGTCAATTTTAGCATCAACGTGGGCCCTCCTTCTTTGTAGACTTCGGTTGGTATTGAGTCCGCACCCGGTGCCTTCCCGCTGAACATCTGGCTTGTTGCCTTCTTGACCTCTGCTAAGGTAGGTGGAATATCAAGTTTGGCATTGATTGGGACCTGGGGCATGCGCTCTATGGCTTCATAACATATAGTGGATGGATGGTTGAGGACAGAACGGAAGTGTTCTGCCCAGCGATTTAGTATCTGAGGCTTGTCAATTAGTAGCCTTGCTCCATCTGCATCGAGTATGGGAGTGGGGTGAGATTGTTGAGGTCCGTAAACAGTTTTAGGGCATCGTAGAAGCGTTTGAAATCATGTCTGTCTGCATATATCTGGATTTCATCAGATTTTTGGCTTAGCCATGCGTCTTGTAATTTCCTGATTCTCTCTGAGCTCCTTCTACAAGCATCTACTCCGATATAGTAGATACAAAGCAAATGACAGTAGACGCAAAAGGTGGACCTTAGAAATAACAGAGATAGTGAAAAACATTATTTATGAATCGTTCACAAAAGCCAGTTCTAGAAATCTCTTCTTATCCTGACGTTGTGCTTCAGAACAGTAATAGAGAAAAGAACGAAAGGACTCTCGGTTTACAAGCTGGGTTTTATTGAACGTATAAGTCAATCCATGTGTATAAGAGTACTCCAGTGACATAGTGAACGAATACTTCTGTATTGCAACGAATCGTGGACAATGAACAGTCAATCAATAAGATCATTGAAAGCCACAGAGATGTGGTTTTACAGAAGAATGCTGAAAATCCCATGGACAGTGAAGAAACATATGATGAGGTTTTAAATCAGGCCTGCACATACAGAAACCGTATCCAAAAAAAATTATAATCAGACAATCAAGGTTCTTCAAGCATATAATGCGAGGAGAATGTTTCGAACATTTGGTGACAACAGTTAACATTCAGGGAAGGAGAGATCGGAAAAGACAGAGGGAAAAGATGTTGGATGGTCTGACATCGTGGTTCGACAAAAGATCGACGTCAGAACTGATTAACTGCACCAAGGAGAGAGAATTGTGGAGAGACTTGATTGCCTACGCTGACACGCATGGCACTTGATCGATAAATCAATCAAAGATTTAATAATGATAACGACTTAATTTTTATCCCACGCGCTTGACCACGCAAATAATTTTCAACTTAAAACTTTACGCCGATCTATACTTTTTTAGTTCTTTACAAGAGTTCAACTGAATGTCGACTATATTAACAGCTAATAATCCATTCGGTTCCTTTGTATTTCTTAAAATATCACAAATATAGACAACTAAATCCGGACTATGGCTAAAAGGGCTGTATTTCTAGCTCCGCACGATTTAACGCCCACATCAATATCAAATAATCTACACTTTCATATGACGACCAATATTTAAATTTCAACCAATCACAACTGCTTTGGCAGTCGATAAAACATATACTTCTCTCTAAGCTCTTGAAATATATTTTATAAAGAGATTCTAGACTAAATTGGTGTTTGTCATTTACTTGAAATATTTATAAAAACAATCAGTTTTAACTTGATGAAATGAATAACATTTTTGAAACATTGTTCTCCTTGTGTATTGTTACAGCACTTATAGGTAAATATTTTAAGATACTTTTTGTTAATGTTATCAAGAACAGAAAAAAACCACCAAATGCTTCTATTCTGCAACAGCTTGATATTAGAGAGGGATGGCTATTCAAGAGCATTACATCAAGGAAAATTAAATTTGTAGGACACATCTAACTATATGAGTGCCCAGAGAAGATAATTTTGGAAGGAATGGTGCCTGGAAGAAGAATGAGAGGAAGACCTAGAAGACGATGAGTGCAAGATGTCATTGACGATCTGGGAATGACTGCTGTTGACCCCAGTCAACTTGCACAGAACATAGTTTTTCAGGACTGCTGTCATGGGAGCCAAGTTCGGGAAGGGACAAGCTACTGTATGATGATGATTGTGATTGTTAATGATGACTTGGTATTTATCTATGTAATTTTTTTTATATGTGGCATACAATTCTGATACGGATGTGCTGTTGCAAGCACTCATCGTCTATATTTCTTTGTAAAAAAAAAACGTCGTGAAATTTATAAATCAACATATGGGAGTCTCTGTAGCGTAGAGGCTAGGTGCTCGTCTCTTGTTCCAAAGGTACTCGATTCACTCCCTGATCTCAGTGTAGGTGAGATCGAGATCTTATCGGAGACGGGTCTAATGCTAAAGTTGAGCATGTTAAAAGAACCCATGGTATTTTAAAATCGAGAAAGCAGGCTGTTAAGTCTCTGCCAGGAAATTCATTAGAAATATTCAAAAATAAAATTCCAACAAAATATTTTCACTATCTTCTAAATTGCACTGGGAATCACCGCCGGTGCTACGGAGTACGTGCACTGCCCTTGAGATATTCCTGTGTAGGAAAGAAATCAGAGCACACGTGGCTACTCGCCGAAGTGCAATGATGATGCCCTATCAATCAATCGAATCAGCATATATACCTCGCCCGAGTGGTCACCGGGTCCCAAATTCGGGGTATAAAGAATAGAACCACTGTTACCTGCCACGCATGTCGTAAGAGGCGACAAAGGAGGTTTGGCTGAAATCGGACGCACGTGTCCTAAATGTGTAGAAGACTATGCGTTTAGGGCCTACCAAACCAATGTGCAACGTATACACGTTCTTGGCAAAGATCAAACATATCACAAAGAGTGATTAAAATTGGTCGTAAAGAACGAACGCAGAGAAGAAGAATATATACACCAGATTTTGGAGAACTTTCTTCATGAAATATATTTGATTGATCTCAGTGTCGTCCATGTGTTGCCAGGGCTCAAAGAATAGTAACACTGCGACCTACAAGGCATGTCGTAAGAGACGACTGAGGTAGGGGCCTAGGAAGGCTACCCTAGTAAATAAAAAGCGTCGCAGAAATTGGATGTGCTGGCCTATAAAATGCTGGTTAATATTTTGTAATAGTTTATGACTTTTTTAGATGAACAGCTCATTTTGTACTGGGAGTTACAAGGTCCATAGGTTATGTTTAGAGATCAACATTTAAGTCTGAGTTTTCTCTTAAAATATGTTTCGGTTTAAGTAATGTTTCAGATCATTTTTATCAGCATCATTTATAAATCATCAGTTTTGTATTGCTTTCTCAGGTAACAGTTTGGCTGGGGTAGGCCGATCTGTTGAGGAAATGTCCACATTCAGCAAAAGGGAGATAAACGATATAAAGCTATTACGGATGCTCCGATTGGGTAAACGGTGAGAAAATATGACTTGGCAAATTACAACTCTTCTTCAGCTGTCAGTACACGTTGTTACATAAGATCAGTGCCGGATTAGCCCTATAGCAGAAGTAGGAAATGCTACGGGTCCCGCGTTTCTGGAGGCCCCACGCCTAGAGCAGAAAATGTTTAGTTTGTAAAATTACAAGCTTACAAGAATGCATTAAGGAGATAAACATGTACGCAGAATACATTCCCTGCTTTGCGCATTCACTGAATTTGGTTGCTAAGTGTGCTGCAAAGTGTTATCTCTAAATTTGCTCACATTAAATCGAGAAAAGTTTGCTTGTAAGAATTGTGTTTTATTTTATTATCATACAAAACCTAGGGCACTTGGTAAGATTTGCTACAGGCCCCGCGCTGGCTTAATCCTGCACTACATAAAGTTGCCATATTTTGATCTTCCGAAAAGAGGTCACTTCTCCTAACATTAAATTCCATTTAAATTGTGTTCCATGTATACTTTTATGATGATCTAATATTTTTTAGAATGTCTTTCTTTTGCATCAAATGTCCGTAAAGTTGAATGCGTGTTAAATATTGGAAATTAAATTTAACAAGTGAAATTGATTTGACTGAATCGATTGAATGAAAACGATTTCTCTCATTGGTCCATCGGGCATGGGTTAAAGAAAATAGTCTTCCTACCGAAGCATTGTGTGCTAGAATAGCAGAGAAGAACTGTGCTATCTTTACGATTTCAACTTACATTTCACAACTCCTACAGTTATAGGTCGCACCAGGTTTTTTTTGCTATGGCACTTGATTTGTAGTGAAACACGTACAAACAAAGTACTATAGTTTTACAAAATACAGAAACAGTAACGATAAACAGCAACGTTTCGACCAATAAGGCCTTTATCAAGCAAACGAACAAACAGGATTGACAAATTAAAATGAAACACAAAGGGACGACCAAATACAAACGTATCTAAGGAAAATCTGGAATAAAAACGAATAACGAAATAAATGTAACACAAAAACTAGAAATAGAACGGAAAAGAAACAATGAAACATCTAGTAAATATATAACTTGAATACATGCAACATATACCCATATAGATTACAAAGCATGGGAAGAGAAAGTACTAAGAAGCATAAGAATGTAATACGTTGAGCCCGCGTGGTCGCAAGGTACCATACAAAGAAATCAACCGATTCTCCAGAGCAAATCGACTACGATCATCAGAGGAACATGATCGGATGGCTGTGACCTGGACATCGCAAGCTCCTGAATGGCCAGTATCATTGAAATGGGTAGCTACAGGGGTCACAGAGCATTGGCGTATATCGCGCAAGTGTTGGGCGAATCGGTCACTGAGTCTCCTGCCGGTTTCCCCAATATAGGCCTTGTTGCACCGCTTGCAGATAATGGCATAGATAATATTACGGGACTCGCACGTGAAACTCTTCAACAACGAACGTAAACATGTTTTGGTTATTCAATACACTTGATTTGTATAGGTGTATGCAAATTTCTCCTTTTTCGTTTTTCTCGCTGGTTCCACTCAAGCGCTTGTCTAGTGACACTCAACTGTGTCTTCCGCGTGGTATGCCATACCCATCGCTATTTTCTCCTCTAAACATTTGTCATCGTGTGTGCTATCTAATTTTTAAATGAAAGTGAATGAACAAACTTATATACAAAAGAAAAGCCATGAATGTGCAATAACGTTTTGTTTGTTCATATGAATCTTAGTAGTTTTCCAAAGATTACAGATTCTGTTACTAGTGCCAAGTTAGAAAACCAAATTGTACGCAATTACACCACGTGTTTACCACAAAATTGCGGATAAATCTAGGAATTTTCAAAACTGTTTGCAGACGCTGAGATTTACTCGTGAAATGAGGACGCAAAATAAACAAATAAATTAAAAGGTTCAGCCACGCAGATTACCAACAGACAGTGCACCTCAAAGAGCAATGTTGTTCCGATACAATGGCTACAAAACAAAAAGCCGGCTACGCAAAAGGTGGACCTCAGATATAACAGAGGCAACGAAATACACTATTTATGAAGCGCACGCACGGGCTTGTTCTAGAAATCTCTTCATATCCTGACGCTGTGAGGCAAAACATAATTGGAGAAAATAAATAAGAAAAAAAAAAGATGAGGACATCCTTAAATATGAGGACTTACAGCAACCCTAGGATTTGAAGGCAAAATAATAGGCAGTCATGTCTCAGTGTGAAATAATTACAAATTTTATCCTTGTATAAACTTTATGCTCTAGTTATTTCAGTTCTTCAACATAACAAGTTTCAAAATTATTATTGTCGCGAAGTCATTCGCATAATTTGAGTCTTACAGTAATTTAAAACAATAATAATTTCAGTTATGAACTTGCAGTCATACTTTTGCTTCTTCCACTTTTATATTCAGATTTATATTTTGAGAAGTTTAAATAATGAGGTTAATTGTTTGAATAAATCCAGTTATGATTTACAGTGGTAGCCCCATTCTGTTTGAGATATCTAAGCACAGTCATTTACACGTCTGTTAGAGGATGAGCATGTTCTGTTTTCAATGGTACATGCAACAAACTATACTTTTATATATTTGCCTAACTATGTATTTTATTTGGAAGACAAACATTAATGGGTTTTTTTCGTATCGTTTATTAGCCTGCTGCTGCGGGGCCTTCATCATGGGGAGCAAAGAATAGTAACACGGTGACCTACAAGGCATGTCATAGGAGGCGAGTACGGTAGGTGGCTATGGAGGCTACCCTAGTAAATAAAATGCCTCACAGAAATCGGATGTGCTGGTCAACTTGTGCGCATAACTAGCACAACGTACAATCGCTCTTAGGCTCAGATCACATACAAATCACAAAGACTGGTTTAACAAGTGGTCGATATGGAACATCCGAAGAAGATATATATATATATATATATATATATATATATATATATATATATATATATATATATATATATATATATATATAAACTAACTATATATCTTGTTTTCTAGACAAGCATTGATGTTCTTTTTGTTGTGTTTATTCAAATAGCATTCATCATCCTCATCAAGGTCGTGCCGGCTGGCCTAGGCTGTTATGGATAACAAATCTCTGTCGTTTGCTATCAACTCAGATGTTGACGCTCTACCGTGCCATGAAGTCTAGCTATCCAAAATTTTCCCTCTCTGTCTTTCTCTGTCTCGCCTACCCTTGATTTTACCGTTGTCACAATGTGTTCTAAGCCTCCTCCCATCACATGCCCAAAAATGATGACTGCTTCTTTCTTATATTGATGATAAGCTTTCTGTGTCTTGATCTCATTCATCACCTCAACATTAGTCATTTTAGCAGTCCATGAGATTCTCATCATTCTTCTGTAAAACCACATTTCTGTGGCCCTCAGAGATTTTTCGACCTGTGTGGTCATTGTCCATGACTCGCATCCGTATGTCAATATTAGTTCTATGTAGCACTGAATAACTTGCATTCTGATCGGGATTGACAAGGACATGTTGCAGATAATACTTCTCATTTTCAGGAATGATGTTTTCGCTTGTCCTATTCTTCTCTTTATTTCTGATCGGCATCTGCCATCTGATGTTACCAGGACTCGAGGTATTTAAATTGCTGCACTTGTCTTAGATCAGTCCCATTTACTGTGATGGTGCATTTTGCAAAATCTGCTTTTTATATGATCATAACTAATATTACTAAATTATATTAGTATTACTAAATAATATTTCTTTTTTTTTTCATCTTCTAATCATCACCAGGCGTCTTGTTGACACTAGCACTGATGACATAGGTGCATCATCAGTATCTAATTCCAGGTTATACTTCAGGCCAGCCAATAGAGGTGGTCGCTACCAGAGGTAATTTCCAATGCAAGATTCAAAGAACGGTGATTATTCTTCACAGAGCAGTGTCCCAATGTCCAGAACCTTGTATTTTTATTTATAAAGTTAAACAGCAGCCGTTCACACATGTATCGTTTGAAACAAGTAGGACTAAAAAAACACTGACTGATGAAACAGAATCCAAGTTCAATCTTCATAAATAAAAAAGTTCATAAAGTAAACAATTTTTGTGTGTCTAATTGAATGTTTATGCACGAGATAGAAATAGTTGAAAGCACGTACTTTTTAGTGCATGTAATTTACATTCTGAGAAAGCTCATGGTCAGTTAAGTTTAAGATAAAAGAGGAGAGAGAAAGAGAGAGATAGAGAGAGAGAGGAGAGAGAGAACATGTGTCTGTAAAATTTGGGGACGTGAATGAGTAAACAAAATGCACACATGTAGAATAAAAAGTAGATATATATCATGAGGTTCATTCAAATCATCTGCTCGTGTGGTGCCATGGTCTGCAAGGGAAGCAAAGAATAGTACCACTGCAACCTACAAGGCATGTCGTAAGAGGCGACTGATGTAGGACCTAGGGAAACTACCCTAGTAAATAAACCACCCACCATCTAGTCACAGCTTACATCAAACTTAAACTAAGAAAAACATAGCAGCAGAAAAACATTCAAAAGAGATTTGATGTTATCATCATCAAATTTGCTTGTCCTGAGCTGAACTTTGTCACCTTAACAGTCCTTCAGAATTTCTCTCTTATAGACCAGATGTCCCGCACCTGCAGCGATCCTGCTCAAATTATCAGTTACATCCTGAATCCATCTTTTCCGTGGTCTCTATCTTCTCTTTACCGGGATGCCTCCTTTCATAATGATCTTCTCCAACCCTTCATGTCTCGTTATATGTCCAAAATACTTCAATGTATTCATTCTTATTTGTAGCATTAGCCAGTTTTCTTTGATTTTGAGTTCTTACTGGATAGATCTATTTGTTCACCTCTCTGTTCACGATACCAACTATTGTAAAATGTTAAAAAATAATCATCAGATTCTGATCCTATAACATACAGATGTATCATAAATATAATTATAACGAAATAAACCAACAACACCACATCACATATAAATGTACACCCAATTTATTTTCTTTTATATTACAACACTCTTTTTTTAAAAACATAGAATGCAATTTAAAAAATAAGATGATACTGTTTTGGTTATTCAATAGTTGTTTGTACACATACCTGAACCCTGTAACCTTATTAATAGCCCTGCGCATGACACAAGTAAATAATAGATGGATATTACATATGAAATATTGACACAATTTAACATATTCATATTTAAGAGGAAGTTCATGAGTCATAAATATGATATTTCTTCCAATTCTAAGACACCATTGATTATAAGTCACACAACCTAATTTCATCACCATTAACATTAAAAAAAATTTGATTAGGAAAAAATAAAATAGTATCTCAAAATATTGCTAGTGTGTTGCCAGGACCCACAACGGAAGCAAAGAATAGTAACATTGTGACCTACCAGGCATGTTGTAAGAGGCAACAGAGGTAGGGGCCTAGGAAAGCTACCTTAGTAAAAATAAAAAGTGTTGAAGAAATCAAATGTGCTGGCCTACTTGTAGGCGCACAACTGGCACAACGTAAAATCGCTCTTAGGCTCATATTACATACAAATCACAAAAAGCGGTTAACAAGTGGTTTATATGGAGTGTTCCGTCCGTGTTGTGCCGGGTCCGCAAGGAAGCAAAGAATAGTACCACTGTGACATAAGTGCATGTCGTAAGAGGCGACTGATGTAGGACCTAGGGAAACTACACTAGTAAATAAAAAGCATTGCAGAAATCGGATGTGCTGGCCTATTTGTAGGCGCATAACTAGACAAGAACTCCCACCACACCCATCTGTTCATAATACACTTTACACTAGTCTTCCACAATTACAGAACACATGCAGATTCTACAAATTGACATTGGCTGCTCAAGAGTGAAAACTCGCAGCCCTGGTTAGAAGAAAAAGTAGGCGCATAACTGGCACAATGTACAATCGCTCTTATGCTCAGATCACATACAGATCACACAGAGTGGTTAACAAGTGGTTGCTATGGAGCGTTCGAAGAAGAATATGGAGTGTACAAAGAAGAAGAATGCTAAATACTCGTATATTGAATATATTTTTATGTTAAATTTTCTAACAAAAGTAGTACCTGTTTGTCAGTAGATATATTCATTGAGCATGAGTTGGGACAAAACATGTGGTACCATGTGCAAAGCATTTAACACTCTAAAACCCACTGCAAGTGTAAGATGTAGCCAGTTTTAGTAATACTTTTATGGATGTGGTTAAAAGTGAATCTTAGAATTGAAGAAATACAACAAGTTAAAATAAATATGTAAAAAGTTCTTAGTTAATTACAGAATAGATACTGAACAGATGCCATTTAAAGAAATCTTAACTGGTGTTGGTGTTCTATGTAGGCACTTTATTTTCAGCAAAGCGTTTTTGCATTTCTCAAAGCAAGCATTTCAAACAATTTATTTCAGTAGAAACAAGCTGTCCTTCAACTTTATTAAATATTTTCTTCTGCATTCTCACTAGATTAGGATTTCGGATCCTCTAATAAAGGCAGCTGTCTGCCTCAGATTATCAGCCATGCCATAGAGTTTGTCTTGGACGCTAGTGTAAGTGGGCCACCTCTTTCTTCTCAAGTCTGCATACTGGGGGCAGTTCTGTAGGATATCTTCCTTCCCCGTTTGTGCCGACCTCTTCCCGCAGTAAGTTTTGGTCACCCTCGTGATGGTAGGTCTGACATTCTTACTGCGTGGCTAAATCTCCAAGGCAGATTAACGACCGTAGAATCCGTTATCCCATTCCTCATTGAGAGGGTCGTTGCATCATGTTATGCGCCTTACGGCCTGGTGCATCCATTTTCTGCAAGCATTTGTTTTGGATTAGCATTCCCTAGCGGACACATGCATCTGATTTCAGGCAAACCTCCTTAGTCGCCTCTTACGACGTGTGGCAGGTAACAATGGTTCTATTCTTTACACCCCACATTTGGACCATGGTAATCACTTGGGCGACTTTATTAAACAAAACGTGAACATCCATAAACTTCTGATCCAGGAGGGACTATGAGACTATTTAATAAAAATCCTTTTTTGTTGTCATAGTCCCACTCCAACTGGGGAATTTGTTTGAAAACCATTTGTTTGCTATTGTTTGCATTTGCTTTTAAAACAAGTAAAATTGATGCGTACAAATAAAGTTACAACAGAATCATCTAATAGCAAATATTTTTAGTGTAATTGTAAGTAGCATCAAATTTTATATCCTTGTTCAATGGGCACAACATCAAAATTAGAATGACTTCATAAGTAGCTGTATACACTTTGTCGAGAACAAAATTATCAACATAGATTGTTATCATGTTGGCGGCTGTTTGTGGCATGGAAGCTGGTAGCATATACCAACATTATTGTCTCTTTACATCACATCTATCCAAACGTTTAAGTAACTGGCTAGATAAGTCTTGCAGCATCATCATCATGTGCCTTGCCGGCTGTCGTAAGTGATCATAAATTTCCACAAACGTCTGTTCAGAATTTTTTTTTCTAAATTGTTCTTTGTCTTATCTCTGATTAATTTTGATGATTGTTACTATGTGTTCTAAACCTTCCTTTCTCATTACATGCCCGAAAAATAATGAATGCCTCCAGCTTATATTGATGAGTTTTCTCTGTGCCATATTATTCTTCCTTCTTTCATCCATTAATTGTAATAGTTTATGTTATCCCTTCTGATTTGTAGCCTTTTTAATCTCTGGCTTGTTCTATAGTATCCACAGTTTTGTGCTTTTGGTCTCTTGTGTAATGTTATAAAGGTGGATTTCTTCAGGTCTTGGGTCTTGTATCCTGTTTTGTATATGTTATTGTATAGATCCACTATTGAGTTAACTCTTTCCACGCTTTAAGCCGCACACTGCGCCACGGTGGAAGTCCGTTGCGCTATAAGCCACACTCGCCATAGAGTTGCTTCCTTATAAGAAGTCTTTCTAGTTTTACTTCGACTGTTTTACTTATAGTACTTTTTAACCTTGTTATTCTATTAGGTTGTCCAGTTTTCTTCAATTTAGTATATAAAAATATATATATGTTTATTTATTGACAAGTAGTTGGGATCATTAATTTTTATTTTGTTTTGTTTGTTATTACCTCCCTTGAATTAACTGCTTAAAAATTGAGGAAATAACTGCGTGGGGAAAGAGTTAATATAAAAATCCTTTCAGGTTTTTATCCTTTCCATTTCAGCTTTTCATGCCTCAAATAAAAAAAAAAAGTGGACATATACAGTTGAATAATTCTTATACACTAATTTTCACAGTCACTTAATTTAGCATTACATCACATTAAAGGAAATTCTTCTTCTTCTTCTTCAGCGATCTCTGGTCATGCCCTTAATTTACTGTGGACCACAAACTGGGCAGACAGCTTCAGATCTGTCAGGTTTCCCAAAGCTTAGTTTTCAGGTCGACTGGGTGTGGCCACACATTGCTTCTCAGCTCACACAGAGAGGACAGTCTTGCAGGATATGCTCTGGTGTCTGTTCCACCTGCTGAAACTGGCAGAGAGCTATTTGACTTATTCCTAGTCTATATAAGTGTTTGTTGAGTCTGCAGTGTCCGGTGCGTAGTCAAAATATAATGACCTGGTCTGTTCTGCTTAGGTCTTTGAGGGAGACTTTTCCATAATCATATCCAGTGTTTGTCTTCCAGTCTACTCAGATTTTCTCTGTATGAGGGTTTTGACCTCTTGAAAAGACAAGGTTGGTAAATTTGCTCTTTGGCACTGCCCTCCTTAGCTAAGACATTGGCACTCTCATTGCCTGCAATGCCACAGTGAGATGGAATCCACTGCAAGTAAATTTCTGCCTTTTCTGAAAGCTGAGCAAGTTCTCTTTTTAGGTGTTGTACTGTGCTGTCAGCGGATTTAGCCTCCATGGCTTGTATAGCTGACAGTGAGTCTGTAAGAAATACCATCTTTCCTGCAGGTGCTTGCAGCTTATTCATGTGCTTTGCTGCCATCAGAAGGGCTAAGAGTTCTGCTTTGTAGCTGGAACATATTCTTCCAGTAGGAAATTATTGAGTTCAGCCAGTTTGTTAATGGCATAGTCAACAATATGTACAGAAAATGTGTAAGAACTATCAGCAGGCTGAAGATGCGTAGACAAAGATTACATTCTGGAATCCTTAAATAAAACTATATACACATATGAGATTATAAAATAAAAAATATGCAAGATGAAGCTGCATAGAAAATTATACGAGGTTTTGTAAAAAAAAAGAAATATCTGAATTTTGGAATGGAAGAATACAATTACTCATCTGGAGATCTGAAATCCTAACTACCTTTACAGTACTGCACTTGATGCCACACACGCTTCTACCAGTGGTTTCACCATTGTTGGAAGAATTTCAGGGAGACCTTGCTAGGAATGGAGCTTAGCTTGGCTGTCATATTCTACATAATATCTTCTTATGACCCAAACTGGGTCCTTTCCTGCAACATTTTAAGCTTGGGAGCATGCAAATATATGCAAGGAGCAATGCTGGGAGAGTAAGTAAGAAGACAGATGAATCATAGAAATGTGTTTGGTCAAGAAAGTCTGAATCAGATGCAAAGAACGTCGCAGGGGGATGGGGGAGGTGTGCTATTATAATGGAGCTGCAAGTTCCCGTTGCCTACAGATGCGTTCGTTTGTATCACAAAGCAGAATAATGGATAAGCTCCCTCAAAATGAGTGTACCATACCAATATTATCACCACCCTGTACTCAAGTCCCACAATCACTTCAACTCATTCATTTGTATAATGCTCATGGAATGATCACCAAATGCAGGTTGAATCTTCTGAATAGTTTCTACTTGGGTATTGTCAAGCTTATGACGTAACTTTGATACAATATCGCTGCTCATGTCATTATGTAATTTCACTGCAAATGAAAACCCAATGGCATTTACTACATTCAATCACTCAAGGCATACTACCAGCAACTGAAGCTCTCTGCACGTGGTTAAAAACTTCATGCATGTGCAAGGTCTTCTACACAATTCCCTGCTGGAAGACACCATGCTTCATTTATTTCTGCATGAAAAATTAAAATCGGATACTTTTTGAACAGACCTTGTGTACAAACAATCTTTGTGTATAAAACTATACACAGGCTGAAGTATGTAGAATGGTTACATGCATGCTGGAGATGTATATAAAACTATAAACAGGTTGAAGATATGTACAATATTGACAATGCATGCTTTAGATGTACAGAATATCAACATGCATGCTGAAATGTATAGAACAGCAACAAACATGCTGGAAATATACAAAAAAAATTATATAAAAAAAGTAAATATAAAAACAGCTATATCTGTGTGCATCAAATGATATCAACTATTTTGTATGATCATATAACAAGCACATTTGAAAAAATCAGCAACAACTAAAATAGTTCTACTTACAAGAAGTAATAATGTGAGAATTTAACTGAATGTATTCAATATTTAATGCATAGACTTGCGACTTGCCCAATGTGCAATAATGTTAATTGATCATGAGAGGTGAAATGAACTAATTGAACTATAAAATAGAGGCTCATGTTGAACTGTTTACTTGTAGGAGCTATCAACATATTAAGAAGAATCAGGAAAAGATACTCAACAACTTTAAGTAACAAATATTGGCTCCATTTAAAATGAAAAACAAGATTAAAAACTTTTCAGCTGTAAGCATTCTGAGAATAGATCGCACATAATAGCTTAATTTCTATTAAAAAGGTAATTTTTGGGATCCTAAAAGAGATAACGTTTAAAATACTAAACATTTACATTGCGATCTGAGGCTAATATCCCCAATACAAATGATCAATTAAAAAACACACAAAGGAAAGTTATAGAAACTATATAGTTCGAAGTAACTCAAAGAAGTTCTCATTTCAAAATCTAACCATTTCCCACTAGTACCAGGAGGTAGCAGCAATATGTAACAACATGTATATATATATATACTTTCAGATTGTCTGGATATTAAAGCATTGTCATTTCACAAAGAAATAAGAAACAAAAAATAATGGCAACATATGTAAATATGTGCACCATGGCTAATTTTGAATGTTATTTTTGTTAGTTTATAGAACCATCATCACTGCACTCTAGAAAGACACATAGGTGTTCAGTCTCTTTCAGCAAATGACGAAAAGTATGCATGCTGATAGTGTCTGTAATCTGTAGGTTATACGCAATGCTCATCCGTTCTCACAGGAGTCTTTTGCCAACTTGTGTCATGTTTTATGCTAATTGCTTCCCGTTAGATTACATCCTCATCGATGGCTGATACAACAATGTGAAACAACCATACTTGTAATATGTAACACTATATAAATCGTAATATAGATGCAATATTATGTGCTGTTGGTGAACCATTAGGAATTGTATCTTAGATCATGCAGAGGAACCAGCTGTCTTGCAGGTCGACTGGGGACAGCCAAAGGCTGATGGAGAGCGAATACAGTAAACGCTGGCTAAAACCGGACACATTGGAGAAGGATAAGCACCAGAGCTCCAAATGCAGCTGAAGATGTGATGAATCACACCAATTCTAAGGCTGCATGAATCAGATTTCCACATGAATGAGATTTATGGGAAAATCTGGTACAACAGTAAGAGAGAGAGAGAGAGAGAGAGAGAGAGTGAGAGATCATGCAGAAGGAGATTAACCTTTATTCCCCATGTAAAATTTCTTTTTTTTTCTCAATCAGCTATCATCATCAGACAGCCTAATATCTCAATCACCAATAGACATGTGTTATTAAATAAATAAACCTGATTCTGAAAAAGCTGAATAGCTGTGATAAAATTAAATATAATTGGAATAAACATGAGAATAGATATAAAATACCGTATTATTTTGAAAACTATAACTGCGATAGCATAGTGGTTAGTGCACTTGGTTCGCAGGTATGTGGTCCCAGGATCAAATTCCCAAGTTGGAGTGGGAATATGTTCAATAGTTATGGCTCTTAGGTCAACACAGCAAAATTGAGTACCAGGAAAAACACTGATAACAATAAAGGCGGGCAGAGTGATGTGTGCCACTTGTGAAAGAAAAAATACAGTCCTAACACCATATTTCCCAATATACCTCGTGGTATTAAAATAGGTTCCCTTCTTTATTTGTTTATTACTTTGAAAAACAAAATTAAAAGAAAATAATAAACATAACCAACCTGTAAGCCAACCAACTTCATCAGGAGATAATAAACAAGTAAAATGAGAATAGTTTGAAGAGAATTAAATATAACAAAATACTTACTGAGGCGCCCAGTGGTTACGGGCCCAAATTTGGGTGTAAAGAATAGAACCACTGTTACCTGCCATGCATGTCGAAGAGGCACTAAGGAGGTTAGGCTGAAATCGGATGCATGTGTCCTAAACTTGTAGAAATCTATGCTTAGGGCCTACCAAACCAATGTGCAACATATACACGTTCTTTTGGCAAAGATCAAACATATCACAAAGAGTGATTAAAATTGGTCAAAGAAGAACGAAGAAGAAGAAGACTTACTGAGGCACCAAAGCAATATATGACCAAAATTGATACAAGTAAACATAAAATGAAATATTGATATTCCGCCTTCAGTACTATATATAGTTTGACTATAGTCTTCCCTATTATTGATATATAAGCATAAAGAGAATGCTCATCCAAACATGTACTTCATTTTAGTGAAATTTGCATAATCAACAGCTGGCAATATAGGAAAGTTGATGTTGGCAATAATATTTAAATTGTTTACTTACAACTTCAAAACTAACAAATATCAAAATGAAATGAATAACACATTACTACCTTCATAAACAAATTAATTTTAATTGATGAATTAAATTAAAGCCAATGTGTTTCTGGGCGCTGCAGGATTTGTTGAGACAGAGACCGGTGCATCTACGGACATGTCCAGAGTGATATGATGATAGTCCTCATATAACTGATAAAAGTTAACTTATAAATTGAGTATAAAATTGCACTATGTATTTTCTTAAATCCCTTATAAAAAAAGGTCCCATTCTCGTTTTCTATTAATAATTATAAGAATATAATGTATATTTATTAAAGAGCATAATACTTATTTGATTGTTATCTTAATGTAAACATTATGCCAAACTATACTATATTATTAATTAAAAACAAAAATTGTTGCACAAAAACTAAGTAAAAGAATGCCTAAAATGTCTAATGACAAAAGAAACTAACTAGTTACCTAATACAGTATACATCAAATTTACAAAAATTAACCAATGAATATGCTGTTTAGAAACTTACTAATTCCAAGTAAATGCTCTAATTGTTAAAAGAGTAGTGCAGACTTCATTATGGCAGTATCTATTTGAAAATCGTGGCATATCCAAAGGACGAGCCATCAACCACAGTAAACAAGTCGTGATTTTCTAGGCACCACTTATACGTTCAGTAGTTTGCCATTGCTTTGAACGGTGGCGCCATCGCCTTTGTTAAAATCAACGAACAATTTGTAAGCAAACTGTCCGAGCGTGATTCGAACTCAGAACGTCGGTTAATAGACAGAACACTAACCCTAGCACAGACGCCACCTATTTACTGGCATATATTATTTATCCTTTAATACAAATTAACTTTCAGATTGGAAGTTCTCATCAGATGCTGTTCTTGCTATTGTTGACAATCATATATGTTGTTTGTTTGTTATTTACTGACAAGGTTGAGAATTATATAATCTAACCTCTCACTACATCAAAATACTAGAAATACAACAATATAATTTTATATAAGACAAATTTCATTGCAAGGTTTTCATTGTGCAAATATTATATGACTATGACTTGGCGTACATTCCTTTATCATGGTAAAGTGGTTTGTGGGACATCCAGAACTGTTTCAGAGGAGCAAACCATACACAAAACTAGACGGTAGGCAAACCAAGCAGTCCATTAACAAGATGGGTATAGCTGGGCAGATGGCGCTCATCAGCCCGGGAGGGCAGGTCGTCTAAGGGTCACTGCCCTGAAAGAAAATAGCAACCTACTGCCTTGTGGGTTTTGACTGGGGACAGCAAAAGGCTGACGGAGAGCGAACCCAGTAAACGCTGGTTGAAATCGAACATGCCACCAAAGGATAAGCACCTGAGCTCCAATAGGTACTGAAGGCAGTCTTATATATCACAATCGAATGATAAAAGCGGCCCAAGAACGATCGCGAGAGAGAGAGAGAAGACAGAGAGAGAGAAAACTGTTTCAGCTGAACAAAGGAGACAAGTCAGAAAGAATTACAAAGTTTAAAAATGTCAAATATTCTCTGCCCACAAATAAATATATGTACAAGAACTTTACAGGTTTGCATTGGGCGCTCATCAGTCATCTTAAGTACCCATAGACTAACTCGACCCAAGTAATATTTTTATCTATTGCATGAACAAAGTGGTCTTAATCACTAGTGATGGACAAACAACAATAGGTGACTTCAATACCATAACTAGAACTGATATGCTATAGAGCTCCAGAATGAAGACAAAAGGGATGCTGAATATAGATAAAGTGACAGACCAGCGTGGAAAATGAAACAAGAACCACAAAACATTCATGAGGTACAGTACAAAAGATGGCTAGAAAATGAACGAGTTAGAGAGTTTGTTGCTGCACTACAGGATGTCCACAAGCATGGTGTCATTGAATACTTCATCTGTCTCTGGAGAAGGATGACTGGATTATAACCTCTCCATTAAAGTGATGGACTAAGCAGCTGGAAAGGGAGAGGTTGGTATAAATATGGGTGTGTTTAACCAGCAAGTCACAGGAATAATCAGCATGCATGCCCTTTGACAACTGCTGGGAAAGATTGATCATCTATGGTTATGTCTAGAATGATATGAGGTTAGTTCAATAACCAATAAAAATAAAAATGTGGTTTGTAAAAACAAAATAGTGATATATTTTTCTGAATGCCATTTATCATCTAGATTCTGGGTGCATATTTTGTTGTCTTCAGTAATATGTTTTTACATTAGACTATTTTTAATTTTTTCACTTTGGGTTATATTTCTGACATTTGTCAAATTGCTTTGTTGATTGTTGCTATCTCAGAGAATCAAAACTGAAGGATTTTAGAATAAAGGTTTTTCTGGCCCAGGCTGTCATAATCAGTTATAAGATTTTAAAAATTGTTATTTTTGGTATAGAGAGAAAAAACTCCTTCACTGCTATAGGATTTCATCTTGACCGAGAGACTAGTATGATAAATACCCAGTCACTTAATCTACACAATGTATTAATCATGATTGTGATTAATGAAGATTGCTCTATTTACATTTGGTAAAGATCATAAAATAATACATATTTTTCAGCAGTTTGGTTTGACGAGTGCAGTAAAACAACATTATAAAAATACAAATATTCAACAATAATATTTTATACAATAAAGAAATGGCAAAATGGCATGCAGTGTATGTAATCATAGTTTCTTTGCATCAGTAAACAGTTATGTGATGTGCATACTAAAATTATCTCTGAACAAAATATATGGGAACTTGTTGTGGCATAGTATAAGAAATGAAAACTGAAATATATAACATGAAGATAGTTATAAATCATATGTTGTTGGCTCCTTATACATCTTCTTTCTCTAATCTTGGGTTGCATCACAGCGTCAAGGTAAAAAGTATATATATAGAACTGGCTGTTGTGTGCACTTCAAATATAGTATCTTTCACTGCCTCTGTTATTTCTATAGTGTACCTTTTGATTGGGCAATTTTTGGCCTTGTATCTACTGTATCCTTATAAATCAACATGTCAAAATCAATACCTTTAGATCAATTGTTTTATCTCATTTCATGCAGTTCTTAAATAAATAAACTAAATTAGTGTGTCACAAATATAAATAATGTTTGTGATTTAATTAATTTGAATACATCATTAAAATATAACATTGTATTAAAATTTCCTCTATTTGTTCAAAATGCTGAAAAATAGAACAATTCTTATGACAGTAGTTATGCAAATTATTTTCCATAATGGTCGAGCAAGAGATTACTGTAAAGCATACCTGCTAACTAGCACTCTTTCTCATAATATGTTCATATTGTCAATCCATTGTCTGCATTTTAAACAAGGAAACTCTTACAGAATGTGATGGCATATTATTACTCTGCCCGGGAGGGTATGTCTACAGAATTATGTCTACCGACCACTGGTAAAGGCTGTCTAAGCATACATCTTTTAATTACAATAAAACAATTTTTCTTAAATTGAGACTGATCTTTATAGAACCAGTGTAAGTTCTCTTTATAAACCCTATATAATTCCATGTATAAACTCTATCTACTTTATCTACTTTGACAATGCAACTCATATGACATAGATATTTCTACACTCGCTTTTGTATTTTGATAATTTGAAAACAAATGACTTCAGTATTTGCTATATTCATCTAGCATTCTACTAAATTTGGAACTATGGTCTATTCCAAATATCATCTTTAGAAAGTTATATCCTCATACATTTATTTACAAATTACAATGAAAGCTCCCTAGCATATTTATTTTGATATGTAAGCAATCTCTTCTTATCCTGAAACTGTGAGGCAAAACAGGATGAGAGAAAAGAAAGAAAGAAGAAAGCAATTACTGTGTCTGTGGTAAATGCTTTCATACTGAAATGAATAAATGAAATTTTAAATAATAATGCAGATATTAAAAACAATCTTTCTATATTACATAATACAAAATTGTGTATGTCTTTTACATCACTTTTTGTTTGTTTGGTTGGTGTATGAGTTTTGATCTCATTACGTTGACAAGTATATCAACATGCACTTCTTTCTATGGACCTACAAAAATAAGTGATATCCCATTCAACATGATTGCAGAAGATTAACTAATTAAATTACAACACACAATCACTATTTATAGCTTATTACAGAATAATAAACCAGTTCTCAATCACACAAATCAAAAAGTAGTGAAAGGGAGACCACTCATAACATGTCAACACTGGATGATGAGCTCCCCTCATTAAAATGAAATATGAAAAATGTGAAATGACTGGCTCAAAACTAAAGTTGAAAAAAAGCTGCAGTATTTGGTTATGAAAAACCGATCTAAGTTAATACATATGTCATCATCATCAGGTGCCGTCTCCACATCGAAGGTTGGCTGTAATGAATCTCCAGCATCCTCTGTCTTTCGCCTTTGGTGTTGCACACTGCCAGACTGTAACCTGTCCATTTCTTAAAGTTTCCTCCACTTATCTCTCGGTCTTCCTCTTGCTCTTCTCCCCTCAACTTTCTCCTCTAGTAAATGTTTTATCATGGTGTCATGCCTTTTTATGTGCCCAAAATACTTTACTTGTCTGAATTTTATTTCTTAATAATTGTTTCTTCATGCCTAGTTTTCCTAAAACTTGTTTATTTGTCTGTTTTTCTGTCCATGAAACTCTGCTTATTCTTCTATATATCCACATCTCAAATGCATCAATTCTGTCTTCTAACTGCTTGTTCATTGTCCATGTTTCCGAGCCATACATTAATATAGGATATATATAGCATTTGATCATTCTAATTTTTAGCCTGTTTGTGATTTGTTTGGATGTCAGTAACTTTCCCATACTATTGAAATTATCCTTGGCCATTCCTATTCTCTTTTAATTTCAGTTATACATCTGCCATCATCTGTTATCATCTGACCGAGATAGGAGTAGCTTTTTACTTGATGTAGTAATTCTCCATGTATTTTTATATTCATTTTAGGTTTTTCCATTTCCTTGTTGATTACCATAGTTTTGTTTTCTGTATGTTAATGTCTAATCCATATTCCTTGCTAGTTCTGTCCAATTGGTCCACTAATTCTTGTAGATCTTGTTCATTTTCTGCTACCAATACTGTGTCATCTGCATATCTTAAGTTATTTATTATTTTTCCATTGATCTTGAGTCCTGGCATTCCTCTAGTTGTTTGAAGATTTTCTCTGTGTAGATGTTAAATAGGCTTGGTGACAGTATGCATCCTTGTCTCACTCCTCTCTTTATGTCTATGTATGGAGAGTAGCTATTTTCATATTTTATTATTGCTGTCTGTTCCCAGTATATGTTACTTATTAGTCTGATATCATCCCCATCTAGGCCTATTTCTTGTAGACATATGATTAGCTTTTCATGTTGGACTCTGTCAAAAGCTTTGCTATAATCAATGAAACACAAGTAGATACTTTTTGCACTTCTATATACTTGTCAGCGAGTAGTCTTATACAAAGTATTGCCTCTCTTGTTCCTCTGTTTTTCTAGCCAAACAATACATATGTACACAAATTTAAACATAATTTTTACACAAATGTATTACTAAAACCACAGTCACAAACTTATATCCATCAAGAGCTCATAAAGATTAGAAATCTCATATGGCTCACAGAAACACAGCAAAACATCAACGATTTAACACAAAACTTTTAAAACACATATACAGCCAGAAAGCAACACGTATAACCCAGCCAACACCTGGTGTACACATACAACACAACTAATATATGAGATGAGAAAATGGGGGGAATTTAACACCTCAAAAGAATGAAAGTACAAATAAAAGTATCATCAATAAAACAAACGAAAGAAATCATCAAACTTCCATACTGCATTTCCACTCATGTTATAAACCATCTCACAACAATACTTGTGCGCCCACGCTTTATATAATGAAAAGAATGAAAGTCGTGGCATATCCTTAGCATGACTTAGCCATTAACCAAAGTAAATGAGTCATTAATTTTCTAGGCACCACTTATACATTCAGTAGTTTGCCATTGCTTTGAATGGGTTATATAATATACAAAGCCTTCTTAGACTTTAAAAAAATGTCACTTAATTAACATCAGATTAAAAAAAATACTGACTGTATGAGAATAAAAAAAAGCAATAACTAAGAGGACAAGAATACATCATATAAAGAACACCACTTTCAACAATATATTTGGTATCATTAAAATGTGGAAGACACACAGATACCAAAAATAAAATTGTCTGAACATATGTTCAGAAGGCACACAGACAAACAAATATAATGTGCTAGGTTTATTAAAGCATCAAATTTTAGAACATAACAGATCATTACAATTTAAAAAAAAGTTCAATAAAGTTTTTTTTTTTGTGTATAAGAGATTTAACCATGAAACAAACTGCACACATCGAGACAATAATCTTCTTCTTCCTGTTATCTGATGTTAACTGTCTACACAGTGAGTCCGGTTCTCTGGATGTATGTTGTTGTGTTTGTTAGTTCATTAAGGCTTCCAAACAGATATGCGTGGATGTTTGTATATGTTGGCCAGTGCTCTTTCCGCAATTGATTCCTCAGGTGACAATCTTGCAAGATGTGTTTGCTGTCTGTCCAAATGCACATGATGGTGATAGAACTAGTTTTAGTCCGTGTGGGCGTCTGTTCACCCCATTGTGCCTAGTTCTGAGTCAAAACAATATTGCTTGACTTACTCTAAAGCAAAAATGAAACACATCATCTGCAGCAGATGATGATGATATTGAGAATTTGTAAAACACCCTACAAGAGACTTTTTTTTAAAAAGCAGGAAAAGGAACACTATGATAAACACACAAGATAATATTTAAAGAACAAAAATAGAAAAAAAGGGTACAAGTACCATTCTGTATAAGACACAGAAATGAGAAACATTAATTAATATTTGTTTAGAAAAAAAAACATACAAAAACTGTAATTACTGCCTGTAGTACCACTTGTTAGGGCAGTGAATGACAGGTGGGACGAGAGTCCAAGGAATTTAATGGCAGCATGGCTAGTGCAGTCGCAACAAAGCTGTTCAGGTTATGATTTTTAATTTATGCCCACAATAGAAAAAATCTTTGACCTTACCGTGAATTGACCTCACGGTTCTTCCACATGAGAGCCGCGCTCTAATCCATTGTTCAATAACAAACAACATATTTAAAAAACACACCAGAAGGTTATATACATGGAATATTCTTCATATCAAAACTCATGATCTATTTCTCTCTTGTGTGTGCATGTGTGAAAATATATATTTGATATATGATGAGATTGTATATTTGATATACAATTTCACATTACAAATAAATGTTCCTGACTGGTAAATTAATGAAGCATTAGAGGAAAAATTGTACCCTGATTTGTCAAGAGTAAAGAAAATAATTATCACAATAAAAATGAAATATATAGTTACAATTAAATGAATGAAAACAGTAATACAAAATATTTGATATGATTGTTGAATGATAACATAAATCAACATTTGGAAGTCAATATCTTGTAACCAAACAAAATGATTAAAGCAATGATTGTAAGCCATTATAACATATGAACACAGTTACAAATAAAATAATTAACATATACATGTCATGAGCTTTTACCATACCAACAAATGATTATTTTGATCTGTAAAATGTCTCCAAACATACCATCAACTGATTATGCGGTGGAATTTGTGGTGCATTTTTGTTTTGTTCTGTAATAAATGTGCACGATTCCTCACCCCTAGATGGTCTTGAAGTGATCTGTCTAGTGAAAAATGTGTATTAGTCCTCATTCCTAGATGGTCTTGAAGTGGTCTGTCTAGTGATAAATGGATGTTCTTGAAGATCTGAAGCTCCTGGTCTTGTATCTTGATCCCTGCGAAATGAAAATTAGTCAAAAATGTTCACACATGTTCTATTTCAGCTCTTATTCTAGACTGTTCTTGCTTATCATTTCAGTCATACAATTTTGTTAACTTTAATTCTCTATCAGACGTTCCCACAAGTTGAGTCCATGTACACATATTTACACGACAAAAATATTAACAGCAAATACAACTATGGCATAAGTGAAATTAACACAACATATTAAGAAAGGCTGAAAATGTGCGTAAATAAAATATATCACAAATCTTACCTTGCCATACACAGACTAACAAAATCTCTGGCATCATGAGAAAATTTGATTCCAAGTGTGGGCACAGGGCGGGATGGAGAACCAATTGCAAAGATTGCAGCCATTGGATTCATGTCAGCCCTGGGGGTTAACAATAAATGCGTTCTAAGAAACTCATTAGCTGTCTTTTACATATTATTATTTTCTCTTCAAAAAATCTCTACAACTGAGTTGTCTTTCAGGCTTCTATTATTTAGTTGTATTTCAGGTTTCTATTTTTTAACCCTTTCACTCTTTGTCATTTTTTTCAATGTATACTGAATTAGCCAGTTCAATGGCTTTGTGTGGTCTTAAAAAAATACACAGCGCCAGTATATTGGCTCTGATGGGAGCAGGGGTTAATTGCATTCCAGGCTTGTATTATTTATTTGTATATCAGGTTTCTACTACTTAATTGTATTTTAGGATTCTCTACCCTTGCTGTATATCAAAACATATATGTGCTTTTGAATATAAGTGTTACAGAAATGTCCTTTGTATATCATGGACAGAGAAGAGAACAAATAGATCTATACAGAAAGCACTTAAAATCAAAGAAAACTGGTTGATGCTACAAATAAGAAAGAGAGAATTGAGGTATTTTGGACATATTAAAAGACATGAAGGGCTGGAGAAGACCATCATGGAAGGAGGCATACCGGCAAAGAGAAAAGAAAGACCATGGAGAAGATGGATTCAGGATGTAACTGATGGTTTGAACATGACGGCTGCAGAAGCGGAACATCTGGCCTATGAGAGAGATAAACTCTGGACTGTTGGGGTGCCAAAGTTCTGCTCAGGACAATCATTTGATGACGTTGTATATCTATTCTCTTTAACATTGTTGCTGTTCAATTATCTCTACTTCTAAGTTGTCCTTCATGTCTCTCTACTATTTAGTTATTTATTTTAGTTCTGTATACTGTTGAGTGGTGACATCTGTGGCCTAGGGATAGTGACTCGTCTATTAATGTTTTGAGTTCTAATCATGCTGCGACAGTTTGGTTGCAAATTGTTCGCGTGATTCTTACAAAAGGACGATGACACCACCCGCTCAGAAAGCAATGGCAAACTACTGAACGTAATAATGCCTAGAAAATCACAAACAGCGTTAAAAAGCTGGGGTTGATTCGCAAAGTTCTGTAAAGGATATGCACTTAATTTTTTGGATACTGTTGAGTTGAAAGCTGTGAAAGTGTGGTGGTTAATACACTTGCTTCATAGGCACATGATCCCAGGGTCAAATTTCACAATGGGAGGGATTTTTCGAACCTTACGACTCTCAGGTTGATCCAGCCTCACTTGGGTATGAAAGAAACACTAGGATATAAAGACAGTTGGTATATGTTGTTACACATCAGCCGTCATGTGTCATTGGTGACAGAAGTATACAATAATAACTACATGTGTCCCAATGTTCATCATGGTATGAAAAAAGATTCTGTACTTTTATTATCGAGATGTGTTTTTCTGATAATGACTTGTAGTTAATGTCTTGCTACTGCAAAGTTGCCTTTCATGTCTTGTTCTACTAAATTGTTTTTCAATTATATCTACATCTAAGTTGTTTTTTTCTATCAGTGAGCTGTTCTTCATGTCCTTCTTCTGCTAGATAACCTTCAAATCACTATCTATATACTCACATTGTGTATGATGTGTAAAACAAAGAAAGTGTAAAACAGCATACAGTGACAAGAAGATATAAGATATTTTGTACCATAATTTTAATGTAGAATATCTGAGGGACAGATACAGTAGAATGAAATGTTAAAGGTTCATGAAAATTAAACACACTGGCTAAATGTAAGGAAGATATACATAACAATGATGTTTCTTTGAGCATTCAGTTTCAGTTTGGAATATCTTCATTGCACTCCAGACATGTCCATAGGTTTTACGATCTCCTTTGCAACATCTCCAACACCTTCCAGGGACTGACCATACCAGTTTGATGTTGATTGATGAGCCTACTCATATGCCTGTTGTGCTGTTCTTTTCTGTTCCAGTCTTCAATCCAAGCTCTTGCAATTTAGCAGCTGATATGGATTGGTTTAAATAAAATAATTCTCTTTGCAGCTGCACTCTGTCAGGGTGTTCAGAACGTGAGCTCTATCCACTGACTGAACCCTGATAAGGTGGCAGAGTCTGACAGCCTGTCTGCTCTCTCCTTGCCATCTTGAAGCATTGTTGTTCACTATTTGTTAGCTAACATGTCCATAGGTATCATGGTCAATATATAAGCGCTAAAGATAGGCTGCTATCCTGCTTTTAATTTTAATATAAGTTAACAAAATACACTCTGCCTGAATACCAAATCTCAAAGACACATACCATGGGGGTTTACGTGTTGCCATTTCAAACACAGTGCAACCTATACTCCTGTTAAATAAACAAACAAATGGAATTATAAACGACTGAACAAAGCACAATTTAAACTAGAACTATGAATGCAAATCTAAAATTAAGCAAAATTATTTTATTAAAATTAAAAATACTTATACAGTCTAAGCCTGTGGTTTGTAGAAATAATTCAGGTAGGTCTTGACAAAAAAAGTAAGAAACTAAATGCACATTTTTTTTAACTTAGAATCCTCATTTCAACTACAGAATATGGTGACATGAATTTGGAGGAAAAGAAACCAACAAAAAGATTTACAGAAATAACATACATCACCTGAACTCAGCACAAAATGTTTCTAATATTGGAAAACAATTTAATTGACATATATGGCATATGAAAATAAAGATGAACAAATGCCAGATTTATAATACTAGTTTAAATGTAAGTAACACTTTGTCCATATAGTTATGGGTTTTACAACTTAAATGTGGGTTACAGTAAACAGACTGACCAAATTATTAAATTCAATCATAAAAAAATTGTCAACAGCTATGTCCAGTTGAAATTAATTATTTTTCTCAGTAACTAGAGCTTCAATTATTTTTTTAAATAGCAAAAAATTTGTGATTTGTCTTTCAAAAGTTTCAAGAAAAAACTACAGTATTATTTGAATTAAAAGTTTTTATACTGGAAATTAAACTTTTCTTAAACAAAAACCTGGTCTTAAACTATTAGAACCAATTTTATGATTCAATAAGAATGCTATTTTTAATAACAGAAATATTCTTCAGAACTTGCCAAATGTCAGACTTCTTTCCGTGCCCACTCTCATTCACAACTTCAGGAGCCATCCAAAATGGAGTTCCATTCATGGACTTCAGAAGTTCTGAATGAGATATGCTCAAGTTGAAACACAGTCTCTTAGCACAGCCAAAGTCAATAAGCTTGATCACACCATTTGGCATCAGCATTACATTTGCTCCTTTTATATCTCTGCCAGAAATAAGAACACAATATATAAACAAACCATCTTAATAAAAGATTTACAACAAAATGTATGTCTCCTAATCAACAAACAGTATCAAATAACAAGGTTCCTCTTTCATATATATATACATATATATATATATATATATATAATATTTAAATTCAACGTCTCGCAAGATTATGAACATCAGGTGGTACATCAAGATAACCAACTCTGAAGTACTGCAATGTGCAAACCTGCCTTCCATCATGGGTATGCTCAGCAGTAGAAGACCAAGATGGCTAGCTAATGTGCAAAGAATGGACAATTGCTGCATACCAAAACAAATGTTCTGCGAACTTTGAGAGGGGAAGAGGCACCAAGACAGACCACTGCTCAGATATAAAGATGTCTGCAAGACCTCAATGAATAACTTTTCTATCGGTCCCAGCAAATGGGAAAACTAGCTGATGATAGAGTTATATGGAAAACAACATTACGCAAATGTGCAGAATCTTTTGAAAAGAGACTTAGGGGTGAGCTTGAAAGACAAGAGAGACGAAAGCAAAACTCAAAAGTTGTCACAGTAAAACACTTGCAATTGACCGTCTGTAAAAACAAAAAGGCCATACATATCGCTAAAGTACAATATTATTATCATTTTCAATAAACACTAACTAGAACATCATCATTTTCTTATATAGGATAGAAGCATATCTCAAATGTTTCAACACTGTCTATTTACCTATGAATGACATCATTTGAATGCAGATATTTAACTCCTTCCAAAATCTGCTTAGTGTATCGCTGAAATACTGATTCCTCCAGAGCACCAAATCTAGCCAAGATGTTGGCTATAGATCCTCCAGGTATAAACTGCATAAAGATGCTGACAATATTATCTTCCAGACTGGTACCTAAGTAACTGATAAATGAGTCAAGGGTTAGCATATATAGTAAGTAACTTTAGTGACAGTTAAATTATTTATTATTATATTCCTCTTGTAGTGTTATATGTTACATTTGAACTACAAGTAATTTCTCCATAACGCTCTATCCTGGACAACTTTCTCAATCTCCCCTATGAAACCGAGTCCGATATTTCTCATCTCTCTCAGTAATGTTCATTTCAGATTTTTCCTAGGATATATTTATCTTTACTGAACCTTTGCCTCCCACTTCAATGTCTGCTTTTTGATTCTTTGATCATTTCTCAGAGTATGCTCAATATATCTCCTTTTTTTCTTTCTTATAACTGTTGTTACTAGAGATTGATTAGACATTTCTCAGATTTCATCCCTTCTCCTAAATTTGCCTCATTTTATGTTATTACTTTTCACAGACTTCTATTTTCAAATGCATTCAACTTACTTTCTATACCTTTAGTCATTTTCTTACACTCCTGGCATATGTCGGGATTGATACAACACTCAAATTGAAAATATTTAGTTTTAAAACTATATAACTCAGAGCTATATATTGTATTTAGACTTTTAAAAGCCGATGTTATTTTGACAATTTGTAGCATAATTTCTCTTTTAGTATTTCTAGTGCAATCAAAATTGCTACACAAATAGGTAAACGGCTGTTATTTTTATCATTTTTGATTAAAGCATAATATTTGCATTGCTTGTCATAAGTGTCTTTTTACTTATCAAGGCAATATCATTTGCAAAATTCAAATCTTTTAGTTGACTATTTTCTCCCCAACCGATACCAGTGTCAACCCTGCAACAGTTTCTCACCACCACGTCAATGGCTACTCAAAACAATAATAATATTATTAATGATTGATAACTATACAGATGACAATATGATGACATGGTGAGAAAAATTATACAGAGCTTGTGGTTGTCTGAACTGAAATAGTAAACAAACAATTAAGCTATTTATTATTCAGGACATACAGATGGATACACTGATATTAAGTCATCATCATCAAGAGCTGTCTCTGCATTGAAGGTTGACAGAGAAGTAAACAAATATAACTATTCAGAAAGAACTCAAAATCAAAGATAACTGGCTAATGCTCAAATAAGAATGAAAAAATTGAAGTATTTTGGACATATAAAGAGACATGAAGGATTGGAGAAGATCATTATGAAAGGAGGCATTCCGCAAACGATGGTTGGATTAGAAGCGGACATCTGCCCTATGAAATAGAGAAATTCTGAAGGACTGTTAAGGTGGCAAAGTTCTGCTCAGGACAGGCTGTTAGATGATGACTCTCAGATTGAGAACTGGCACAGAAAGATTAGAATATTGACTGGGCAGTTAAAATAGACCAGAACTTCTATATTCATGCATACTCCAGTAAATCTAGATGAAAATAGGTACCTGCTAGTGATGTGTGTTTCATTTCCTTTCATATGTTTGTAGCTATTTATTACTTTTGCAACAAATACTTTTTACTTCACAATCATTACTTAGTGATTGTTGGTGTTATAAATATGGTCCCTGATAGAGAGAAATCAGTACTAATCTTCTGATAAAAAGCTAGTAATGGATATTGGCCACATACTGAATAATTATCAAGCACCTAATATTGTGAAAGTACCAATTAGTGGCTACATAGGAGTTATAAATGTAACAAGTGTTCATAATATATTGAATAGACGCTACGCAATGAGTAATTTCTATTCAATTTAAAAAAAAACTATATACAGGAACTACAGATACTAAGCTTTCTAATATAAAACTGGTCATAAATACAGACTACAGAATGAATAGTAGCCATAGACACAGTATCATCATCAAGTAGCTTGTCCCTTCTGGAACTTGGCTCCCATGACAGCAGCCCTGAAAAACTGTCTATTCTGTCAAGATGTCCGGGTCAGCAGCAGTCTTGCCCCAGCTCATATTTATTCTCAGCAGTCATTCTTAGCTAGGATACAGTATAGTGGTGTTAAAATAACCAATACCATTTCCTAAGTCATGCTGGTTACTTCTGAAATCAGGCAATAATAGACATTTGAGAGCAAATTTTACTATTCTCAAATCATAGTTCAGTAGACGTTATTGCTGATCAGGTCAAGAAACTTGATATAACTCTCATTCATTCTTTAAAACACTACAACATCCAACCTGACAATGTTGACATGCTCCAGAGTTTTTAGAAGTTCTACTTCCTCCTGTACTTTCTCATACTCATGTTGTGCCTTAGATTTGTCCATAATAGTCAGTTCAATCTGTTTGACAGCAATGAGTTGGCCTTCACTGGTCAGACCACACCAAACCTAAAAAGTATACAAGAAAGGAAACAAAAAATCAATTAGAAAGTGAGTTATAAAATCAACAGTATAATGACTACAACAACAATATAACAAATAAATAAAATCATAGCTGCATATATTGATTCAATATAGACATTGTCAATCTATATTAGCTTCAAAATTGTACTTTGAGCCCAGTATATTATAGATTTAATACAGAACATCTCTTAGGGTACAACCCAATCCTACCACCCTCCATTCCAAATCACAGGATTTAATTTTGATACTGTATATAACTTACTGTGCCAAATGCTCCACGACCTAATACATTGCCTTTCTTCCACTGAATAGTATCCTCTCCATCTGACTTGCTGTCATCTACTGTAGACTCGCTACCAGCAATGCTGTCCCGACAAGCATCTATAAACTGCAGACTTTCTTCCTGGATTATTAAATAAAAATTAAATTTCTTAAGAGGTCAAAACAAAATTTGGCAGAGCAACAGGACAATATTACCAATATTAGCATAAATTCCACACATTCTTTAAATAAGCAGCAAGACATCAATAAAATCTGTGTGAGCAATAAATCATCTCAAAGATAGCTGCCATGATCAATGTTTGCATATTTGATATATACACTAAGAGCTGTTACTACAAATGCTTTACTTTATACCTCAACTGGTATGATGGCTGATGCCAGGTAATCATTGGTAATGCCCTGTAGTAGAGCCTCCTCTTCCTGAGTGAGTTGATAGTTCCTGGACTCAGTCTGAACAAAAAAAAAAGCGAATCAGATAATAGTCCACTGATTGTTCAGTTTTAAACCAATAGTACTGTAATAATAACAACAGTTACTGCAAATAAGCAAAATAAGTTTTTACTATCCCTAGCAATGTATACTCTAAAGAGGACTACACCATGGAATTTCATTTTATACAAATTCATTTGTTAATATGGATAAATTCCTTTAATCTATTGCACTTTATTGTGCTTTCAATTATAACCCCGCCATGTGGTGCCGGGCCTGCAAGGGAAGCAAAGAATAGTACCACTGCGACTGATAACTAGTACCACTGGACCTACAAAGCATGTTGTAAGAAGCGACTGATGTAGACCTAGGAATCTACCCTAGTAAATAAAAAGCATAGCAGAAATCTAAAGTGCTGGCCTATACTGCACAACATACAATCGCTTTTAGGCTTAGATCACATACAAATCACACTGAAGTGGTTAACAAGTGGTCGATATGAAGTGTTCGAAGAAGAAGAATTATAACCCTGTTGTATATGTTCTGCATATTTTGCACTCATGTAATTTGTGGCCAAACTGCAAGCAAAAAAAGAGTCTGAAATCTAAGTCAGATGCTATATTAATGTCCATCAGTAAGTCTACTTCTGTTTCATTATTCTACATTTGTCAACATACTTAAGTCTTTAACCCCTTCACCCTTCAGAGCTGATATACCGCTCACAATATTTGTTAATGTACGCAAAGCTAGTATACAGGCTAATTAAGTAACATTGCAAAGTAAATGCTGCCCGGAGGTAAAATAAACTACGGAATGAAAGGATTAAACATAATGTTACGCATACAAAAGTGAATTTCTATTTATAATGGTAGTCTTCTAGTGAGACAAAGGGGAAATCATAAGCCTCATTCTTTAAATGTAAAGTTGTAACTCATATTCTAAATGCAAAGTAAGAAATGATAAAACTCAGTGACCAAGATGCTGACTCTCAGTTGATGCTTCACAAGATCCAGAAGGGCAGGTTTCGGTATGAGTGGATGCAGTCTATAGAAGTTTCTAACCTCCAGCGGCTTACGTGGATATACTGTCCTGGGCATGCGGTGTTTACGGTAATGACAGGCTTGCATCAACAGCATCGATTGTTGGGGAGTTGAAGATGGATAAGGGATATTCTTCGGTCTCTTGCGACTGTCTGTTGGATGAGGACACTAAAATCGATGTTGAATCGATCAAGCGATTTAGGCAGTTTGGAATTACCCGTTGTCTGTTGAACTGGATGCCTGAGAGGCAGAGTGAGAGGTGTGTTTAATCAGCGAGCCACAGGAACCATCAGTATGCATATTCTTCGATATTTGTTGGGGAGACTGAGCACCTATGGGTCTGCCCGGAGTGCAATGATGTCAGTTTAGTAACCAATAACCAGTGACCAAGGTTTAACATATGCTCAAATATATTGAAATAAGATATATGTCGAAATATCATGAAATAGTGAGTACAATTATTAATACAAAGTGTTAAAAAAAATTAACAGTGCTATCTATACTGTACACATTAACTTTTCACTCCATAATATTTTTAACCTTCAGACCAATTTATATTGCAATGTAAGCTGAGTTAGCCAGTATACTGGCTTTGGTATATTAAAAAGTATCGGAAACCGTATATCAGTCAGAAGGATGAAAGGGTTAAGTGAATTTTAAAGCATAATTTCTTATTGTGATTGTAGAAAAGCTTTATATTAGTGCAAACTCTGGATGATAATCATTCCAGGAGATGGGAAACTGATTTCAAATGGAGTAGATGCAGAAAGAATTTGTTAGCCACTGAAAGCAAGTCATCTAGGAAAATCAAAAACACAGACTTCTTCTTCCTTAAGGACAATCCTTAGATAGGTAAAGACTGAAAACAAATCCTGATCCAAAAGTAGAGCAGAAGAACTGGGTCAAAAGGTACAAAATAGTCCAGTATGGCATAATTGCAGAGGTTGAAAACCGCTGTACAAAGCATCTAATCCACATGGCAATTAGAAGTTTAATAAAGAAACATGGTGCTTCATCCATGGAACCCCAAATTATGGACAGAGTGTCAAGGCTTGCAGAGCTGACCTAGCAAATGATGGTACTTCTGTTCCAATTTGTTGAGCCATGAAAAATTCAAAGGAAAACAAAACACTGGTAAAAATTACAGATAAAAAAAGAAGACAACACAGACTCAAAGAGAACAAGAAACCCCTGAAGATTTTGCAGAGTAATGCTAAAGACATCTACAATGAAAAGATATCTATTGTCTATTCCCAGGTGGAAGATGTAGTTGACTGTCCACTCTTGCCTTAAGCGTAGGATGGGAGCTTTAATTTGCGTTCTAGGGTCAGATGAATCGCCTTTGTTGTGTTATATCCGTGTTTATGTAGTGTGGTCTTGATATTGTCTATCCATCTTTTCTTGGTCTTCCCTTAGCTCAGTACCCATCTCTTTTAATGTATGCTGTTATTGGTGGTTGGTTGTATTTCATTCTCATTATGTGTTCAAACTTATTATATGATAATGTAAACATGCTGTTAGGCATTGCTACATATAATTTAATCATAAGCTAAGATCAGGAATTTAACACACTATAAAGCTTGCTCTATATTTAAATGTCCTTACAATAATTAATAATAATTTACTTGTGACAGAATACAAAATTGATAGTCTGGAAAAAACAATTACTTTTTCTACACTTAATCCAGCTGCTGGTGAATCTTTGATCTCAGCAGAGATTCTTGTCACTGTACTATCTTTCATCTCCTGAAACCTGCTCTTAGACCTGAAAGAGGTACCTGTTGATACAGGCTGGGACATAGAGCTGCGCCACTACACCCGTGGACATTTTTAGATGTGTTTTTCACTGAACCACTAGGGTCATCTGTGAAATTTTCACTGGCTTGAAGTTCCATGTGTTTAAAGTTGTTAAGGATTTTGACCAATTGTTGTGCGTCATCTTCTGTGACTCTGGTCCCATTCTTCTAAAAGTAGAAGGAAAATGGATTCCATATACAGATGTGTCATGTACAAATTTGAGTTTAGTTTTAACATATTAAACTTTAATACAGAAATAGATGAGAATAGGAAGTTTTTGTAAAAAAACCAGGAGAGCAACGAACAATGAATATGATCAATAATAGATAGTGTACAAGTATTAGGAGCTCCTGAAAAACAAATTACAAACACAGGATTCGAACCACTGGTTGTGTACTAAGAACACTCATATTTCTAGACTAGGCAATGGGTGCTGTAAGAAATAAGGGTCAGTAGTTCGAATCCTGTGCTTGATAATTTCTTTTTTTCAGAAGCTCCTAATCTCTACACTGTCTATTTATTACTCCTACACAAATAGCAACATTGTTAACAAAACTTCTAGAAATCATACATTTTATTAATTAATTGACTGATGGTACCATCATCATCATTGCACTTCAGTATATAACCATGTGTGTTCCTTTATCTTTCTTACACAGCAATATCTCAGCAGTAGTGTACAAAGATCTCCAACTGCTAGCACGAACCGCATCACATGGAGATCTAAAACCTCTGCCCTATATGCCGCCTTTGGCACGAAAGGAACAAATTAACAAACTAAGTGTACAAACTCTATAGCACTGGCGAGGGTTCCCTATGTAATTTTAAAGATGGTGAAAATTTGTAGGAATGTCATTTTTTTTCCGATCTGAAGAAACTTGAGCTTTTCAGCTCTTCGCTCGGTGCCATGGACATGTAACCCTCTCGCGATTGTGTCCACGACACTGTAAACTGTGGCTTTTCTGCCATCCTGAAATTGAACCCGACACACGAGGATAGTCACTCTCATAGTCCACGCAGCTATGAAACGTTGGAGACGGGAGGAATGTCATTTTAAGTTTCTATGTTTTTGCAGCAGTAGTGATTTTTCAGTCTACTCTGATCAATTTTAAACTGCTAAGGTTCTTTACATGTTCAACTTCAACATGGTACCTATGTTTTATTCTCCGTCTCCAATAGGACTAGGAACTATCTCCCCTACAATGAGATTAGAGATCACTGGAAAATAACTTAATTTCATCATGGAAAATGAATCAAGTAATTTTGAACATCATATCTCCATGCCACATAAACCCCTAACATTTCATTAAACAAATGATAACATAGAAGCATAATTACATTTAAAATTAATAATAATATAAATGTTTATGAGAGAAATTAACGATATTGAAACTACACAAAAAATTTAATTATGAACTTACTGGTTGCTGGTTCTGTCCCCTGTTTCCTTTTAAAGACGATGACCTTCTAGTAGTCACAGGTCTAGAAGCTTCCTTCAATGAAGACCTAACAGATGTAGGTGGTTTGAGTGATACAGATGCAGCAGTGTATTCATAGCCTTTTGTGGCAATTGATGTTGATGGATGTGATAAACCTTTACTGACTGTGCTCTGAATTTCTGCATCATCAGTACCTGACTCTAAGTTCAACATATCTGATTGAGACACTAACTTTGTACTTATGCCCCCCTCTGAAAAGTCATCCCCTGTATCTGCTGAACACTGCTTGGAAGTGGTCGACATTTTGGCATGAAAGGGTGAGCCATACATGGAGCTAGACATTTTCAAAAGTATGCTCTTGTCACTGTCGTTTATTGTGTGAATCCCAGATACTCGAGAGAATGTCCCATGATTTTTGACATTCCTTATGGTGGATGCCTCTGATGATGTAGTGGATGAAAGAATCTCTTCAATAATATCATCAATGTCATCCATCTTTTCTGAAACTTTCTCTTGGCTGTTAGATTGTGTAAATTTTGTATCAGATTTAATCTTGTCCCGTTTTTTGAACTCTTTTAAACTTTGAGTTCTTCTTACTATTTTACCTGAAGCTGTATATTCATAGTTTATCAGCCCATCTACTTTCTCATTTATCATGTATTGATCATGTTTATGTTCCGAGTTAAGAAGATCTTGTGAGGATTTCATGTTGTCATTAGCAACTTCAGAAGTAATTCCCTTGCTGTCTTCATAGATCATAAGTTCATTAGATTGTAAGTGGTGTTCTTGTGAAGAGGCATTTGTTGACAGCTGAAGTTCTCTCTCCTTAATAACATGATTAGCAATCTTTTGTTGCTGTTTCGAAACTGTCTTGAAAGTTCTGTGTCCTATCTAGATTTATTGGTGCATCGTCACTTCTTACTACTGGAACTTGTCTATCAACTAGATCATTTTGGTCTTGTTTCATTTCTTCAGATTTGGAAGAATCTTCTGTGGTATTTTCTTTGAATGCTTGCAGTGGGTTCTTTCTTAATACTTCTACATCCCTGTGACCATTCTCAGAACTTTCATCAAGATCCAAAGAAAAATCTGAATCGCTAGAATCTAAGTGTAAATCATTAGCCCTCTCAATATTTGATTTACCAATACATGAAGTAGTCAAATGCCAGCCAACTCCCGAAATTATAGCATTGTTGGGTTTAAAGAGTTTTGTATTCATCTCTTCATTAGTTATTTTATCAGTTTTATTGTTTCGCTGCCCTTTCCCAGATTTTCTACCACTTCTAAGTCTTGTTTCTTTTTCTGCCTTTGAACCCTTTTCCTTGGTACCTTGCTTCTTGTTTGCAGAAGTTTGTCTAGAAACTGCAGAGTTTTGCTTTTTTCTAGTTATTGTTGTTTTCTTGACATTCTTATTAGAGATCTTGCTCAGATTTGATTTTTTTATTTTAACCAGTGCTTCTTTAGTTGAGTTATCAATGACTTTGATATGAGCCTGAGCAAATTCTTCAAATGGATTAACTATGACTGGCGTAGAAATCACAGCATTCTTCATATCTGTATTGGTAGCATTCACAATTTGTTTGACAACAGCAGGATTACATTTTATGGCATTTAATGGCTCTATTAACATAGTTTTCAGTTGAATACTAGGTTTAGGTGTAGAGAAACCAGCCAGGATATTTAAAATTAGTTTATTTGGTTCTTGAATTTTAAGATTGCATTTTTGCATTGTCTGAGTAGTTTTAGGCTCTTCTTGCTTTTTAATTGATTCTTGTAATGTCTCAGGACAAGTTTTATTTCCGTTGCAAGTTACTGATTTTGAAGATATGTCAGTCAAGGAAGATTGAGAATAATCTGTTCTGGGGCTTTGCATCTGTTGTAGAGATATCTCTTGCATCTGGAGTATCAACTACGAATTGTGATCCAGTACTATTAGTTGAAGGTTGTGGTGGCATATTAGCAGCATATTTCATCTTGTCCTGACAAAAGTTTGTGAGAGGTTTCTTCAGAATTTTCAAAAGTGCAGCCCTACTGTCTGATTTGTTCTTACAGTACTCTTTACTTGATTGTTTTACAACCACTTTCAGATCATCTGCTTCTTTAACCTTTAATTGATCCAGTTGCTCTTCTTTCTCAAACTTCTGCTGGCTAGAATTTTCAGGCTTGTTTGATATTTCAGAAGCAACTAAATTTCTCTTCAAATTTTCTTGTAAATTTTCCAATGCATGGAATGGTTTCGTAGCTTTTGGTTCCTGTGACGTGCTGGAGGCGTTGAAATTGCAGGATTTCAATGTTGGCGATTGTAAGGATGTAGGTGATGCAGAAATATTACTACTCTTTGTTAATAAACTGGCCTGCTCTGTGGTGTTGGACTGATGTGAGGGTTCCTGTATTTTATTTTTCTGCTGAGAAATTGATGTTTGTACAGATGCTGACTCAGATTTGTCAGCCTCTCCTGTTGCAACTTCATTGAATATTCTGCATTTATATGCACAGATCTGATCTCCACAGCAGAATGGGGCTTCTGCTGCCTATGTATATGCAGTTCTTGTCTTTGATCTTGCATTGCTGCAGAGAAACTTTTTGGGTTGCATGTGTCTACATTTTTTTACTTGATCAGCATTAAAACTAGGGTTTTGTGAAAACTTCTGACTTTTCTGAGAAGTAGATGCTGTAGTTTTGTTAGAAGAAATTTTTTTCTCCACACAAGTACCAGCTGATGAACAGCTGCGGCTATCAACTTTGGTGCCTGATAAAACTTTTGGCTTCCCAATAAAAGGTTCAATAATCAGTTTTTTCGAAGGTTTTAAATACTTTGCAACAGTTTGGAGCGTACTTTTCATCAAATTTGTGTCTGAAGCTGCAGACTTAGCATTCTGCACAGGAATTTTCTCAATGACATCTAAGTTTCCTTCGGAATTTGATTTGGTAGCTATAGTGTTTGATGTAAGCAAATCTGGCAAAACTTCACATTGAATTCTTGGTGAAATGCTCTCAATACTTTGACTTTTAAACACAGGTAGTCCAGACAAATTGTTTAGTTCTTGATTCGTATTACCAGATCTGTCATTAGATTTTCTCAGACTATTGGATCTGGTAATTAGTTTGTCTGTTCGCAGATCATCATTGTCAGACTCAAGGGAGGAGGACAAGGAATTATCAGATTTGGTTCTGACTCTTTTATGTGGTTTCAAAATCAATGGTTTACCATCATTGTTGGAAAAAGAGTCTGAGACAGAGAAACTAGTGCTTGCATGCTGCTCAAGCAATGTTGAAAGTGAGGGATCATGCCTTAGGGACCTTGAAGGGGATGGCTGCAAGAATGATGAATCCCGAGGAGATGAGGAAGATTGACTGCAACTGCTTATACTTGAAGCTAGGTCGCTACCAGATGAGGCCTCTTTAGGTCGACTTTCTTCTAAGATAAACTCTTCTTTAAAAATGGATCGACTTCTCAAGATTTCAGATGGAGATCCCATGGACCGAAGTATGTCTTCTTCTGGGCGTGATGATTCCTAATAAAAAAAAGGCATATTTCATTAATTTCCCCCATCTACTAAAATTTAAGAAAAATAGGACAAAATAATTTACACAGAAAAAAAGGAATAAACGTATAAGGAAACATTATTAAACAAAGTAAAATGAATGTATGATAAAGTGTATCTTCTAGAGTATAAAGACACACACTGTATTGTAGTCTTGGAAAATGAGATTAGATTGCAAAGTTATATTTGTAAAACTTTGAGACTAGAGGGAGGGGAAAATGTTGTTTAAAAAGTAAATGTCTGCACATTTGTAAATCTTTATTGTAAAACAAGTTTTGATAAAAGTTTCCCCAATATACCTTGTGGTATAAAAAACTTGATGGTGGGAAAATCACCAGGATGTGATAATATTTCAGCAGAATTTATCGAAGATGGAGGAGAGCAAAGCATAAAAATATATCATCCAATATGCAAAAAGGTATGGGAAACAGGAATATGGCAAAGGAATGGAAAAGATCAATATTTATCCCAAAAAGGGAGACACCAAATTATGTACCAACTATAGAACAGTGGCATTGATAAACCACGCAAGTAAAATCTTATAAAAAATTATTATGGGAAGACTGTATAGGAAAATGGAAGAAAATATCAACATAACACAAGCTGGGTTTAGACGGAACAGAGGTACAAGTGACCATATATTTAACATGAGAATAGTCATAGAAAAATCTAGAGAGTATAATGTAGATCTATACTCATGCTTTATTGACTACTCAAAGGCATTTGATTGTGTAGAGCATCAGGAATTATGGAAGATTATGGGAAAAATGGGATTCCCATTACATTTGATACAGATCATAAGAGAACTTTATAGTGATCAAATGGCGGCTGTAAGAACATGTGATGATACATCAGACTGGTTTGACATAGGGCAGGAAGTCAGACAAGGCTGCATTCTGTCGCCTTGTCTGTTTAACATATATGCAGAAAACATCATGAGGAATGTTACAGAGGACAGTGGAAAAGAACAATATGATCCTTTTATAATCGGAGGAAAAGAAATACCTGAACTACGATACACTGACGATACAGTGTTACTGTCAACATCACAAAAAGGGATTGAGAAATTATTAGAAGTGAAAGATAAAAGCAAAAACAAAATCTATATCTCAATGTGGCAAAAACAAAAATAATGACAACAGATAAAATGAACATGACAAATGATATTTTTATCAATGGAGAGAAAGTAGAAAATGTGAACAGTTTTGAATATCTTGGTTCACTGCTAACAACAGATGGAAATGGGATGAAGGAAATTAAAAGAAGAACAAACATGGCTTTACAAAAATTAAACAACTCAAAACAGTATGGAACGGAACTGATAAGAAAACAAAGATCAGAATACTAAGAGCATGCATATTTCCAGTGGCAACATATGGGTGTGAAGCATGGACATTTAATAAAGCAGTGGAAAACATATAAGTGCTTTTGAATATAAGTGTTACAGAAGAGTCCTTCTATATCTTGGACAGAGAAGAGAACAAATAGATCTATCCAGAAATAACTCAAAATCAAAGAAAACTGGCTTATGCTACAAATAAGAAAGAGAAAATTGAGATATTTTGGACATATAAAGAGACATGAAGGGCTGAAGAAGACCATCATGGAAGGAGGCATACAAGCAAAGAGAAGAAGAGGAAGACCACAGAGAAGATGGATTCAGGATGTAACTGATGGTTTGAACATGATGGCTGCCGAGGCAGGACATCTGGCCTATGAGAGAAAGAAATTCCAGAAGACTGTTGGGGTGGCAAAGTTCTGCCCAGAACAAGCTATTTGATGATGATGATTAAAAAATGGTTACTTTGCTTTTGTTTTTGTACCTTGGCAAATAAAAGGTTACCTGCCTCAGCTTTAAATTAGAGATGGAAACTAAAATTGAAATAATCTCTTACTTTGGCACACATAATAATAATAATAATTCCTCTCATACCGTTATAGGTTACATAGGGCCTGCAAGTAATTTCTCCATACCGCTCTATCCTGGGTAACTCGCTCAATCTCCTCCATGGAACTGAGACCGATATTTCCTGCCTCTATCAGCAAAGTTCGTTTCAGGGTCTCTTTAGGTCCACCTCTCTTTCTTGAACCCTTTGCATCCCACTTCAATGCCTCCTTTGATATTCGTTGATCATTTCTCCTCATTTTGGCACACATAATAAACATAAAACATAATTTTCTATAAGTAAAGTGCACAGAATGGGAAACCATTTCTGAATACACTTTGCTTCTTTCATTCACTTAAAATATTGTCTATATACTCAAAGTTGTCTCTTGTATAACCTTCACTGTTTTTTGTAGCTCACACAGAGTAGTTTCGAACCACACCGTTCTGTTCACAGGTGCTTTTTTTCAGGAGATGATAGGATTGTTGCCGAAGCTACAGAGTTCGTGCTATGTGCAATATACTCGGCAGGTGGCGTGCCATGTCTGCGGAGAGAGACTGAGCTATATGGGGTAAAACCTGGTTCAATGAAGTCAATGCTTCGGCTTTAAAACTTTTTAAAACAGAGTAGTTTTCTTTCCATTGTTGTTTCACTGGGACAGTAAGTTTGTTTCAGTATATCATATTCAGAGCGGTCCTGAAGTATGTGCACAGCAGTCTAGGATGCCTGTAAGACCTGTAGGACTGGCAATTTTCTGGATTAACATGCTTGAAGTGCTGATCTTGCATGATTTCTGATATAATGTAAAGCTGTTACATGACAGAAGATGTGACTGAACACAATAAATCACCCGAGTGGTTACCGGGCCCAAATGTGGGGTGTAAAGAATAGAACCACTGTTACCTGCCATGCATGTCGTAAGAGGCGACTAAGGAGGTCGGATGAGATCGGATGCATGTATCCGCTAGGAATGCTGACCGAAACAAATGCTTGCAGAAAACGGATGCACCAGGCCGTAAGGCGCATAACATGGTGCAACGACCTCACAATGAGGAATGGAATAACGGATTCTACGGTTGCCAATCTGCCTTGGAGATTTAGCCACGCAGTAAGAATGTCAGAACTACCATCACGAGGGTGGACAAAACTTACTGCGGGAAGAGGTCAGCACAAACGGGAAGCAGAAATCATAGGAATTATATCCTACGGAACTGCCCCAAGTATGCAAACTTGAGAAGAAAGAGGTGGCCCACTTACACTAGCGTCCAAGACAAACTGTATGGCGTGGCTGATAATCTAAGGCAGACGGCTGCCTTTATTAAAGAATCCGAAATCCCAATCTAGTGAGAACGAAGAAGAAGAAACACAATAAATAGTATTTTTGTGTGAAATATATTTAAGATTACTTCTTTTTTCTCTGTTTGATCAAGTATAGTCATACAAATTTCTCTTTGTGACTCCAGCCATTTGACCACAAGTACATTGGACTTTAGTTTAAACAAAATTGTAATATCTGCACCTTTTTTTGGCTCTGCACATTTGATTTTAGCTACTTCACGATTTACAAGTTATAATGTAAAATTAGGCAAACAATAATGAATCTGTTTACTATCTTTATGCTTTAGAATATATTATATTGTGGCAGTACAGCTGTTTCATTCTGGAATTTGTTCACACAGGAGACAGTTGTTAGCATTTCATGTGATTTTCGTTGGCACAGGAACGGAGGAATTATGGGGTGACATGTTGCAGTGAAGTTGGAACCGTACATATGAACTATGAACTATATTGTGAATTGTTGTCATTTTGATATGATATCCACTTCTACAAATTGTTTTATCAAAGATCACATTCCATAGCATTTTAAAACATTAACTTTTAACAGTAGCAAACAAACATTTTAAAAACTGTTGGCATATCTGACCTCAAGTCATCATCATCAGGTGCTGTGCCGGCTGGAGTAGACGATCATGGATCTTCACAAATCTCTGTCTTTGGTGTTTGCTATCAACTCAGATGTTGATGCTCTACTGTGCCATGAAGTCAGGCTATCCAAAATTTTTCCTCTGTCTTCCTCTGTCTCATCTATCCTCGATTTTACTGGCTGTCACAATGTGTTCTAAACATTCTCTCCTCATCACATGCCTGAAAAAAAAGATGACTGCCTCTTTCTTATATTGATGATAAGCCTTCTCTGTGTCTTGATCTTTCAACTACTTCAAGCACCTTTCAACATCTTGGTAAATTTTAAAAGCATGTCCTATAGGAAAAATTCTCAAATAAACTTACTTCTTCTCTGTAAAAAAAAAAAAAGCCTTCTCCATCTCTGACTTTCTCAAGTAATGGGAGCAATATTTTGATGAATATTTTGTTTTAACCATACTGAAATATCTTGTAAACTACTGTTAAAATAATCAATCTGAAATTTGTTTTTTGAATATGAATGTCAGATAGCAAAGAGAAAACAAAAAGGAAGGAAAATACAGAATATAATAAAGATATCTTCATTAAAAATAATTTAAAATTAGGGCACACACTACTTACCTTCTCGCTGCGATTATAATCTTTTTGTATTTTGATTAGGGACATCAATTCTCTGTTCAAGTTGAGATCAGCAGGCTTAGTTCTGATAATATTTTTGCCTAGAGACATCAATATTTTGAAATGAGGACCACTACAGAACAGACAACATTTAAGAAGATAAATGGTTAAAATATAGAGCTTGATGCATTTGTTTCTTTAATAGATTCAGGAGTGTTTGTTTCCCCTGCTTATTTCTGGGGTCCAATACGCATGTGATGAAAGGTATCTGCATGAAAGGTCGTTCCTAAATGAGTCCCTGACCAAGAGGAAGGCAGGGAATATCGGTCTCAGTTCCATGGAGGAGATTGAGCAAGTTGCCCAGGATAGAGCGGTATGGAGAAATTACTTGCAGGCCCTATGTAACGATAACGGTACGAGAGGAATTATTATTATTATTATTATGTGCTTATAAGCTGGTGCTTTGTTCCATATAATGTGTTTCATTTATCTAGCCTTAGAGGAAGATTAATCTTTCTGACATTGCTCATTGTTTGACACCCAGAGGTTGTGGTCATCTGTTTATCATGATGTTCACACAGCTTATACTTTGGTGTGTTGGGATGAATTCTGTTCATGTGACTAGCAAGTGGTATGTGTTTGTTTCACAGTCCAAAATTGAATGCTCTGATCTCTCCTTGTGGTAAGATTTTTGGTTTAGTGGTAGTTTTGTTGGTAAGCCTTTTTAAAAATTTTGGAATGTGTTTTGCTATGTGGAGAGTTGTTGCTGTGAATACTGTTCTTGTGTTAACTCCTTCTTAGCAAACATGCCTGCTTTATCATTTTTGTATGTATTTGAATATCAAGAGATAAACTGCATGGTTATTTTGATGTCAGGATATACAATAAGTTGGTAAATATCTAGGGCGCCTGCCTGCCCAGCGTGTTCGTAGTGCGTTGGACGACAGGTGACAAGCCCCCTGTGAGTGTGGTTCAATTCCGAGGGTTGGCAGAAAAGTCACAGGTTCTCCAGTTTACGGTATTCATTGCACTGAAGCAAGGGTTATGATGTCCACGGTCCCGATCGAAGAGCTGAAAGCTCAAGTGTTTCTGGATTGGGAAAAAAACAAAATCTAGGGCTAGTTGCTCAGATTTACAATGCTTGAATAAGTAAGTGTTAAAAAGTACAGTAACAGACAGAATCTATGATAACTAATAATATTAACATGCTTCAGCAAGAACAGTAAAACATAATAAAACAAATTCAAACAAACCATTACTGCTGGGAAGAATACTGTCACAGGAAGCAGCTAAATCTCTGAGACAATGTGTTGTTGGATCGGAATCAGACCTGTGATGTGTTGATTTCTCTGTGTTGAAAATATCTCTGGGTGATGTCCTGTTAAACCCAATATTTTGTAGACAAACAATCAATTACATTATAAATGAGTTACAACAAGCACATAAACTCAAAAAGCTAATTACATTTAAAAATGTGTCATGCACAATAAATTAAACATATAATTTGAATATACTTTAAGTGTGAATATGCAAGTGTGATAAATATACATGTGTGATATACAAGTGTGATGAACAGGGAGGAGTTAAAGAGCTTAGAAAAATGCTGTACAATGTGGTGTCTGCGGTGAGTGCCACGGCGCCCGTCCGATACATCCCTGGTGCCCTATTTTATTTCACCAGCTTTAACGTTAATCAGAATTTCAATGCAAAAAATGTATTTCTGAATAACAGTTTTTTCGTAAGCACAATATAAAACAAAATATTAAACTTGTAGTCCAGATTAAGCTTTTATCTTATTATTTTTATTCATGTTATTATTAATATTACTCATTCTGCGCCTTAGAACAGGAAACAATCGGCTCTGCAGCCACATGTATCAAAATTCAAGATTGGCAATTCAGCCATGTGTACATGTGACAGAGCACAAACCCAAAACTGCAGAACAATCACTGCAAACTCACTGCCTATGAAAAATGATACAACCTGAGCCAAAACTTCAAAAGGCCTATATGAAATATACTGAAAGAAAACACTATCATGATTAAACTGCATGGTGAGCTACCCAAAAAGTTGAGTAGAAATTGACAACACTGATACGTGCATGTTGTGGGCTATATAATATTTCTAGCTTCTTCTAAAACACAGTCATGTCATAAATACTCCATTTTTGTCTGGTGCTAACCTTTCCAAGTCTTACTATATCAGACATCATGAATTGTGTTGAATACCTCTTTGCCGGAGGACCTCATCTAACCTGGAAGGTTGTAATTACTTTCTTTCAATTATAGTTTTTGGTCTACTGAGTTTTTTAGCATAGGTTTAACTGCAGGAAGGGGCAGTCAGCACCATGCCTAATTCCCCTATAGTTTTCTCTTGCTTATGCCTTTTAGGTTAGTGTTACTATTCTTTGCTGCAAGACAGTAGACATATCTTTAGTACTCAGTTTAGTATTGGGTTCATAACAACCCTCTAGCTTGGGTTATTGAGATATCATAACAGTGCTCTCAGCAGACCCACAGGTGCTCAAGGTTCCCCATAAGATGTTGAAATGTGTGAATGCTGATGGTTCCAGTGCCTCTGTAGTTAAACATGCTCTACATTCTCCTCCTTAGATGACCAGTTCTGATTGCACAATGTGTGACTCTAAACTCCTTAAAATACTTTAGAAATTCAACACATGAAACTGCTGATGAATTGAAAATATTTACAACAAAAAGAGAGATCTGAAAATATCAAGAAAATGTAAAGATATCATCTTACCAACTGAGTCTGGAAGACTGGCCTTCTTCAAAGCTACCACCTGGATTCACACAGCATGTACTAGATTTCTCGCTTAATCTTCCAAGACCTGTTTTGATGACACACAAAATTATATTTACTTGACACAAATATTACAGCTTACACCCTAGAGTAGCATTCTAGGAGTACTATATATCCAGTCTGCCCTCTGAAATGGCAGGTCAATAACATATTTCCTTTGTCAAAATTTTAATATATTTAACAACATAATATTTCAGAATTATCTCCATATATTAACATGTGCATGTTGTTAAATTGTTTATATAAAGTATTGAACTTCTGAATTTTCTAAACAAATCTATTCTTGAACAAATAACGATGTGATGCTGGGGCCTGCAATGGACGTGAAGAATGGTACCTCTGTGACCTACAAGGCATGTCATAGGAGGCGACTAAGGTAGAGGCCTAGGGAAGATACCCTAGTAAATAAAAAGCATCATAGAAATCAGATGTGCTGGCCTACCTGTAGGCACATAGCTGGCACAATGTATAATCACTCTTAAGCTCAGACCACATACAGATCACAGAGTGGCTAACGAAGTGGTCGATATGGAGCATTCGAAGAAGACATAATGGCTTAAAGTTCTAATGTTCGTAAGAATAGAATATCAACTGCACAAACCACACATTCACGATTGATGATAATTGAGATGAATTATCTAGCAATGGCAATAATTCAAATTTTAAATACTTATTTAGTGATGTTAGGGATTCCAATACTCATCATATATAATAATAATATCTTTTGTGATTTATACATTTCTGAAAACAGCATTTCAAAAAGATATACACATTTTATTAATTAACAGAAACTATTGAAACGTTTTAATTAAAAATCATCCATGGATGTATGTTGAAAAGAAATTATTTATTAGGGTTTCAGATTTGTATTATATTTGCTATCATTCAAATCTGTAAACTACAAAAGTAATATCGATAGAGGGGAAGACTGCAGTAAAACTATGTAGCAATGGCGAAACAAATAATAACAAAATACTGTAGTTTTACAAAATACAAAAACATTAGCAATACACAGCAACATTTCGACCAAAAGGGCTTTTTCAAGCAAATGATACAACAGGAGTGACTAATTTCAGAGCACACCACATATAGACTACGACAGAAACATCACTACGGTCCTAAAATAAAAAACTTGTGACTTTCTCTTCTCATGCTCCATATTCTATATGTGTATATGTTAAATGTATATAAGTTATATATATATATATATGATTTTATTAGTTGCTCTTCTTTTTCCACTTCTAGTTTTTACATTTATTTCGTTGTTTGTAATTGGTCACAGATTGTCATTTTAGGACCGTTGGGATATTTCTGTCATAGTCTATATGTAATGTGCTGTGAAATTCGTCACTCCTGTTGTATCGTTTGTTAGATAAAGGCCTTTTGGTCGAAACATTGCTGTGTATTATTATTGTATTTTGTAAAACTACAGTACTTTGTTATTACATGTTTTGCCATAAACTGCAAAAGCAGTACCGAAAAAAGTGTCAATGGTGCAAGTGTGGTCATGACATATCTACCTTAATGCATCCCAAAACAGTTGATGTATGGCGAGCTTGAAGGGGGCAGACGTTCTGCTTTTACTTTACTTACTATAATTTATATAATTGTGAATATTTTGATTCTTCTACTTCTTCGAACACTCCATATCGACCACTTGTTAACCACTCTGTGTGATTTGTATGTGATCTGAGCCTAAGAGTGATGTGACGTTGTGTCAGTTATAGCGCCTACAAGTAGGCGAGCACCCCATTTCTGTGACGCTTTTTGTTTACTAATGGTAGCTTCCCATGGCCCCTACATCAGTCGTCTCTTACAACATGTCTTGTAGGTCGCAGTAGTACTATTCTTTGCTTTCCTTACGGGCATGGCACCCCATGGGCGGAATATTTTGATTAATAAACATGATGAGATTTCATAAGAAATTATAACAACTTTAATTTACCCAGCTTGATATCTAATACAGATCTTGCTCTTGAAGAAAATTTGTTTTGTTCTCCCTAATGACTCTGCAGCCCATCTGAACCAATTGAAAAAGAAGGTCTTGAATCTGTATTTGACTGTGAAAATTTACTGGAATGTTCTGGACTTGAGCTTCGTCCTATCTGTGGCAGGATTTTGGTTCTTGGTGTACCCAGTATCCGTGTAGTCTCCCTGTTTAAAATATGAAATAAAGGTAGACAATTATTGAAACAAACTTGCAAAGCAGTTTTACTAAATGACAAAATGATTGTCTTCACAAGTCTATTGTCTTTCCCCAGATGGATGATGGAATTGGTTTTCCACTCTTGCCGTTAAGCGTAGGGTTGGGAGTTTTAATTTGCATTCCAGGGCTATACAAGTCGCCCTACAGTGGCATTTTTGCTCGGGCTGTGGCCTTCCAGCCTTTTTCTTCTCAATTTGTGAACTGCTAAGGTTCTTTTAGATGATCTACATGAACAAGGGACCTACATTTTATCGTCCATCTCCAATAAGACAAGGAACTCAATCTCACCTACAATGAAATCTCTAGAAAAATATCCTGATGGATCCACAAAGGAGCGAACCAAATACCTGTGGAACGAGAGGTAATCACCTAACCTCTATGCCACATAGACCCTCCTTCCTTTTACAAGAAGGAATACAACAATCTAAGGTGACTAAGTTTGACTCCATTTTCTGTCAGACCCACCAACATGTAAATGTTAATGTGAACAAAGTAAAAGAAACAACAAATTGTTTACCTCTGTAGAACCAGGTGACCTGCCTTGAATGTTTCAACCTCTTGCAAGATTTTTCTTTCTACTTGTTTGCATCTATCCACACTAGAAAGTACTTTAGATTGGCTGGATTCTGTGTACCATAAATCACATATAAGACATAATAATAACTGGTATTGTTAGAAAACAAAGTTCATATATAATAACAAAATAAATGTCAGAAACAGGTATGTAAAGTAGTCAAAATCTATACATCAAACAGAAGGACACTTCAGATAGTGATAACTTGGAAGTTTTAAAAAAAGTCTGTCCAAGTGATAGTTTTACCTTGCTATGAGATATTAATACGTTTGGAAGCTTTGTTAACTAATTAATTGGGTATGATCTTCATATTAAAAGTAGATTTTTTTTTTTTTTTTTTTGGGGGTCCCAGATGTGCCATACCAGGTGGACCTGTAACGGAACGTGAAACGTTTATAAACTATCAAGCCCCATCAATCCTTCGATCGATGGCACTCCTAGTTTTGTACAAGGTAGCCATGTGGCATTTAATGAAGGCTCCGACTTCGGCTCGATCAAATGGGCACTAGTTCGTAACACAAGCTGATAACTTTGCGAACCCATATAATGGCCAGTGACAGATATGCAAGCATACAGATACTAACTTTGATCTTAGCCAACAGGCCGTAATTGTAATGAATCTTCAATAGTTTCTGATCCTTACCATGTTGGTGCTTTCTATCAATCTGTTTATTGTCCATTTATCAACGTTTTTCCTCTAATTAAATTGGTTTATATAATTATTTCTCGTTTTGCCCACTTACCCTCAACCTTTTCCTCCAGCATGATTTATGATTTTCCACAAAGTATCATGTCTCTTTATGTCCAAATATATTTGATGTGTCTCTATCTGATCTCCTTGAACAATTTTCTATCTCCCAACTTCAATGATGATCTCTTTGGTGTTGAAATACAATGCTTGCCTCCCATTCTAAAAATACTTGGTTTATGTCCCATAGGAAGCAATCATGTCCTCGTCATGGGAAGCAATCATGTCCCAAGGAAGCAATCATGTCCCACGGGAAGCAATCATGTCCAATGGGAAGCAATCATGTCCCATGGGAAGAAATCACGTCCCATGGGAAGAAATCAGTCCCATGGAAGAAATCATGTCCCATGGCAAGCAATCATTTCCCATGGCAAGCAATCATGTCCTATGGGAAGCAATCATGAGTTTTTCAATGATCATTAATCTTAGGGTAGGTTAGATTGATTACCTAATGCTATTTGAGATGGGTGATAAAACATACGAGCTGAGCTGAGCAGATAAAACATACGAGCTGAGCTGAGCAGATAAAACATACAAGCTGAGCTGAGCAGATAAAACATACGAGCTGAGCTGAGCAGATAAAACATACAAGCTGAGCTGAGCAGATAAAAGAACTGTTGGTAGTTGAATAATTAATATGAATAGGCTGAAAAGAGAGGTCTTCACTGCTACAAAGAGCCCACACTGACACATGTTTACAAGTCATTAACAACTAAAAAAAAAGATAAAATCTGTAGAGGCCACAGAGATGTTGTTTGACAGGAAAATACTATGTATACCATAACTGCAAAAATTACTAATATTGATGTTCTGAATGAGGCCAAAGCATAGATTATTTTCAATAATAATATTAAGTAGAACTTACTATCAATAAAGGAAAGATGTGGTCATCATTTTGGTACATGTGAAAGTTTTCCCCATGAGGCCATTACCTTGTAGTGGTGGGGAGGTTTGCATGCACTAATGATGAAGTGGGCTAGGATGGCAGGAGCCCCTGAGGAGAAGGGGTCTGACTAAATATGGCTTCTTAGTCCTCCAGGTTGAGGTTTTGGCTTAAACTTACAATTCAATCCTATAATAAATCTATATGTTGCGAAAACTGCAGCAAAGACACTACCTATTCAGTCATGAAGGGCTACCAAAGTCATTGACTCATATAAATAAAAGTTGTAAAAGCCAAAATGAAGCTACTTTCATGAGGACAGAAGTCCTGAATGTCAAAACCAAAGTTGGATGTGGAAAGTGAGAACAATGTATGTAGCAGGAACACCGGAGGAGGACAGTGGAACAAGAAATAAAAACAAAATGAATCACTGTGGGAACACAATACAGAGGACGGTCAAGAACAGAGAAGAATGGTGTACATTTGTTGCTGCTCTAAGCGCCAGAGGCTAGAGAGAAAGAAGAGCAGAGAAGAGAGAGAATGTGAAAGTTAACTGTGCATAAAGAAAGGGTCTACATGCTAACTGAGGGTTCATACAATAATCAAGAATATTGAAGATGAACAGGTCAGTCAATTAAATTTTTACTTTTTTTCCCGATCCAGAAGCACTTGAGCCTTTCAGCTCTTCGGCTCGGTGCCATGGACATCGTAACCCTTTGGTTCAGGGCCACAAACACCATAAATCAGCAGAACCTGTGGCTTTTATACCAGCCTGTGGAATTGAACCGCACGCACAGGGGTTTTGTCACCCATCGTCCAACGCGCTACGAACATGCTGGGCGCGGCGGTCAATTTAATATAGAATTATTAAAACTTAGTACAAAGAATGTTCGCAAGACATTGAACTGCCTGATTGAAATGGAGGCTAAGTGTGCACAAGCATGCTAGTGTTATCTGTAGGGTAGAGAGAGAATATACATGTCAACTAACATCCCTTAGATACAGCGAATGTAGGAGCATTCAGAAGGCTGCTGCATTAGAGGGTGGATCACAAATGGACGTTTCTAGTGTGCAAGGGTGTCGATAAGAACAACTAAACTGAACAATAACTACATTTTTATATCTGTTTGTTTTGTGCAAGTTAACCAAGTTACCTGGGTTCAAGTGGTTAAGCATGCCAAAAAAAAAATGAAAACTATGTCTAAAATAAAAGCGTATTAAACATGATATTCTTACTGGCATTTTGAGAATGTATTGGAGTCTTTGAGCTGTTGTTCACACCATCCTGAAAATAACAAGGTTTAAAATGTAAACCACAAGTTTTGGGGTCTTTGTGGCTATGTGGTTAAGCCCTTTGCCTTGCGAGTCAAAGGTTGTGGGTTCGAATCCGGACCGCTCCGTTCTGTTCAAGAATGCAGTTTTTTCCAGAGACACCTAAGATTGTTGCTGGAGCTACATAGTTCGTGCTTTGTGCAATACTCTCGGCAGGTAGCGTGCCATTTATGCGGAGAGGGACCGAGCCATATTGGGTAAAACCCGGTGCAATAAAGTCAATCCTTCTGCTTTAAAACCCTTTAAACCATGAGTAACACTGCTAGATGGGGGGGAAAATATGAAACCAAATGTCTTTTTTTTCTTCATACTTGTTGATATAGAAAGAAGCTGATCATCAACATCGGAGTGAGGCAATCATTAACATTTAGGTAAGTTATGTGAGGATGGTTGGTTTGTAGCACATTGTGACAACAGGCAAAATGAAATAAATAGTTATTTATAAAGCTTACATAATTAATAGCAATGACCTATCCAATTCCTGCATCTGTTTGTTATGATGGTGTGTTAGTCAGTTAGTTCTCCCAACTGACATCATCACACATTGGGCATATCCATAAATGTACTGTCCTTCATTGCAATAATCATCTCAATTTTCCTGTGCTCACTGTACTCAAGTGATGATTTTTATTTGAATATTGTCTCGCCCTACCCTGCAGACAACAATGTGTGCTTGTCTATGCTGAACTTCCATTTCAATCAGGCAGTTTAATGTATCTGATTCTGTTTCCTCATATGTAGAGCAGAGAGCATTTATGATGTCCGCATGTCCATACTTCTATGCCATTCTAACTAGTTTATCTACAGTGTTATTTTTCTTCACTCCTGCATGTCCAAGCATGTAATGTCCAGAGAGTTCCTTAAGACAGGACTACTAAATACTGTTACCAACTCAGTGTGTAGCTTGCTGCATTGTCTATTCCCAGATGGAAGATGGTGTTGGTTGTCCACTCTTGACGTTAAGCGTAGGGATGGGAGTTTTAATTTGCATTCTAGGGCCAGATGAGACACCCTTGTGTTATATCCAAGTTTATGTAGTGTGGTCTTGATATTGTCTATCCATTAATGCTTGCTGCATTGACCCTTTTAAAACACACTCTTTGAGTCTGTTACTATCATTGCATGTGTTGCTTTTTGTTCTGCTAGCAATAAAATTGCCATTTCATTCAATATGTCATCTGCAAAAACATAGCATGCCCCAGTCCTATATTCTAAACATGTGTGATACCTTCTGTGTACACATTTAATAGCACAACTGACATTGGAGAACACAGGAAAATTTGAGTATGATCCTCAATGTCCGTGAATCACACCAAAGTATTGCAATTGTATGATTGTGTGCATGTCAGCCTGTTGTTTTTTTTAAGCACACCTTCTGGCCAGAATATGGTATTAATTTTTTGTCTCGAGGTTGTGTGCAAAGATGACAATTTTGACATGTCTTCTATATCAGTCATTCCCCAACATTCAGCATAAAGTTCAAGTATCAATAGAACACAGCTACGATAGATTCTTAGCTTGGTGTTGATACTGAGGGGTGGGATACCCACTGCTGCATGTAAAATTATTATAAGGTGCTTTGAAAACTGAATTGATGTTATTTGGGATTCCCTATGCCCTCAGTTGGATATTATGACATTGTGTCAGATGAGGAGCGTTTGGCCAAATGACTTAGAGAGCTGCTCCCATGTGGGAGACCCATGTTCAACTCACGATAAGGCCAAGGATTTTTTTCTGTTGTGGCCATAAATGAAAAATCCTAACCTGAACAGCTTCACAGTGACTGCACTAGCCATGTGGCCATTAAATTAATCAGGACCTTGTCCCACCTGTCCTACCCTGCCCTAAAAAGCGATACTACAAGCAGCAATGATAGTAAAATGGACATGTAGTAGCAAACCACTATTTTCTTCCTAAACACCATAGACTATATGTACCCATACATTAGCAATTACAGAGTCTCAATCATTAAACACTATTCAGAAAAAAACATGTGATCTTACATCAGCAGCTACATCAGTAATTCTTATTTGAGCAGGCTCTAATTTCATCACTTCATCAACATCAGCCTTCTTGCTTATACCAGTGGTGCATTGTTGTGAGTTGCTGCCCTTTGTAGCTGCTTGCCAAGCATCTTTAAGGATGTTTTTCATCTTTCTAGTCTTAGCCACATCAAGTGGTGTCCATCCATTATCATCGACAAGAGTAACATCAGCACCATATTTCAGCAGATGTTGTGCTGTGATATAATGATCTTTGAGTGCCTGTGGACAAAAAAGACAACCAATGCTAACTGCTTGTTTTCTGGCAGCAAAGTGAATAATGTAATTTGATCATGTGAATGCAAAATTTATGTTATTAATATTTTAATCTCTTATTTCAACTAACTGAACTTCATCAAGAAACAACAAATTAAATGGTTCGGCGACATAAGTTGAATACCAACAGATAGTGCGCTTCAAAGAGTAATGTTACTCTGATACAGTGGATACAAAGCAAAAGGTCGTTCACACCAAAGATGGACCTCAGAGATAACAGAGGCGACAAAAAAACTGTTTATGAAGCACACACGAAGGCCCATTCCTAAAGTCTCTTCTTATCCTGATGCTGTGAGGCAAATAGGATTCGAGAAAAGAAAGAAAAGAGAAGTTGCAACTAACATGTCTCAGACACAACATTAAAGTTAGCAAAACAATTAATTAACTCCTTCACAGATAGTAGCAAGTACCAACAATAAATGGATCCATGTGGTCAATATTTGTTATATATGGACAATCAATCAAATTAAGTGCCATGCCTGCTGCGTAGTCGATCATGTCTCTCCACAACTCTCTCTCCTTTGTGTAGGTAATCAGTTTTGGCATCGATCTTTTGTCGAACCAAGATGCCAGACCATTCAACATCTTCTCCATCTGTCTTCCAAGATCTCTCCTTCCCCGAATTTTACCTGTTGTCACTAAATGTTCTAAACCTCCTCTTTGCATCATATGACTGAAGAAACTTGATTGTCTGATTCTTATTTTTTTTAAATAAGATTTTTTTTGCACAGGCCTGATTTAAAACCTCATCATTTGTTTTCTTCACTGTCCATGGAATTTTCAGTGTTCTGTAAAACCACATCTATGTGGCTTCCAGTCATCTTATTGATTGTTTATTGATATTGACAATAACATCTTAATAAAAAAGTAAATGTAAGTTTATGATTAAAAGGACTTGATTTACTTATTTAGTCCCATCTCTTCTACACCACGGTGCAGAGGCTGACCACAGATAATGTCATAGAACTGCACTTATTTTGATCTTGTTTCTATTTAATCCTCGGTAGTTCAAAGATTGTATACAATAAAAGTTTAACATAAAAAACTCTTAACAAACCACAAAACTCTAAGGTACAACCACTCACTATCTAATGCAACATGCATTCTGGATAACTATATATTGATAATGGAAACTTACAGTCATGTGTAAAGGTGTGAGACCAGCAAAGCCTTTTGCATTAACATCAGATCCCCTATCTGCCAAAGCAACAACATTATTGGTGTTCCCTGACTGGGATGCCAGGTGAAGGGGCGTTAACAAATGCTTGTCACAGAGCTCTAGTTAAAGAAACAAAAACACTAGATAAGAAACTGATGCATGTTGCAAATCTAAGTCAACATTTTGCAAATATCTTCTTCTTCTTTGAACACTCCACCTTGACCACTGTTAACCACTCTTTGTGATTTGTATGTGATTTAAGCCTAAGAGCGATTGTAAGATGTGCCAATTATGTGCCCACAAGTAGGCCAGTACATCCAATTTCTGCAATGCTTTTTATTTACTAGGGTAGCTTTCTAGGCCCCTACCTCAGTCGCTCCTTACGCCATGCTTTGTAGGTCGCAGTGTTATTATTCTTTGCTCCCACTATGAGCTCCGGCAACACATGAACAATTTTGCAAAATATAAAATACATGTTGTTTAGATAAATGGCTATATGTACTGATGACATGTCAGTATGTTTTTCTTCTTCTTCTGCATTCTCACTAAATTGGGAACTCAGATTCTCTAATAAAGTCAGCCGTCTGCCCCAGATCATCAGCCACGCCATACAGCTTGTCCCGGATGCCGGCGCAAGCGGGCAACCTCTTTCTTCTCACATCTGCACACTGGGGACAGTTCTGCAGGATATAATTCCTATGATTTCTGCTTCCCGTTTGTGCCGACCTCTTCCCGTAGTAAGTTTTGGCCACACCTGTGATGGCAGGCCTGACATTCTTACTGCATGGCTAAATCTAGGGGAGGGCAGGCGACCGTAGAATCCATTATCCCATTCCTCATTGTGAAGGGTCGTTGCACCATGTTATGCGCCTTACGGCCTGGTGCATCCGTTTTCTGCAAGCATTTATTTCGGGTTAGCATTCCCTAGCGGACACATGCATCCGATGTCAGCCAAACCTTCTTAGTCGCCTCTTACGACATGCATGGCAGGTAACAGTGGTTCTATTCTTTACACCCCAAATTTGGGCCCTGGCAACCACTCGGGCGTGTCAGTATGTTTGAGCAACTGTGATTCATGTTACAAATTTAAGACTTGGGCCTTGACCCCCAATAGTAGCTGCCAGTCAAGTGTTGGTGTGAAACTAGTAAATTATTTTCACTGAAAGTAACATTACTTTTCTATGCATATTCCATAACTCATTATAGTTGCTTCACATTATACACTAGTCTTTTTAGTTATGTTATGTGATTGATGTCATGGCCAATTGAGAATTTCCATGTGCACTCTATCCTCTGCTGCAGCAGCCATCCCAAAATCCACTTGCTCACCATACCCATGAGAAGTTGATTAGTATGTAGTCTCTCTCTACCATGAAGATGGCACTGTCTGGTATGTCCAAACTTAACTCCTAATTCCTGCACTCGTTTCAGTATCTGAGACTCGGCCCATATCACGTAAATGAGAGCGTACAACATTGATAACATTGGCTCTGTCCATACTTCTGCCGCTTGAGTTGGGGTACTGTTTGAAAGAAAGTCAGAATGTTCATCACCCTCCACTACAGTATGTGCATACATCCAAGCCAGTGTCTTGATATGTGATCTCCAAATTTTAGTCTTTTTAGTGTTTTAATAAAGTTTTGCATTGCTTTTGATAATGACTGTTCATGAAAATAATTATTCTTGCAGGTATGCTATGTCATTAGATGAAATATAGAGTTGGCCACCAGAGTTGTTTGTCTGTTTCTACAACTATAGCAGTTTCTAAAAATCTCCTAGTCTCAAATTTGTGACGTTACAGAATTTAATTATTTTTAAAGTGTACTGCTCATCAAATTAGCACTGCTAGTTTTGTTCTGTTATGAATGAGTGCATTATGCATGATTGTTTCTTAAACTTCCCAATTTTTTCTGGAATTTATATGATGCTCTGAGAACCACAACAGTGTAGTGGTTAGAGCACTTGCTTTAGGGCTATAGTCCAAGAATCAAATTCTCCAGTGGCTGTGGGATTGTTTTCAGACTGTACAGCTTTTAGGTCGACTCAGCCTCATGTGGGCATCAGAAAAACACTGAAATAAAAAAGTGACCAGCATGATGTTGACCACATCCCCCAACATATGTCATTGGTCAAAGAAAAATACAGGACTAACACTGTATTCCTGAATGTGCCTCATGATATAAAAAAAATAGTTCTTTACTTACTTTACTGTATATGATTACCAACAGACAGTGCACCTCAAAGAGCAATGCTACTCTGATACAGTGGATACAAAGCAAAGGCAGTCCATGCAAAAGGTGGACATGAGAAATAACAGAAGTGGTGAAAAACACTATTTATGAAGTGCACACAAAAGCCTGTTCTATAAATCTCTTCTTATCTTGACGCTGTGTGGCAAAACAGGATTTGAGAAAAGTAGAAGACTGTGTGTTATGTCCAAGTCGGTTAGTACATGCTACAAAAATGTTTAATGTCTCGTATTAATGTAAAATAGTATTACATACAAGTGTTAAACTACATAGACCATGTTGTATGTTGACAGACATACTCATCATGCCGTACAAACTTCCGTTGTTACAAATTCCCTACGTAAGCCATATTACCTGTATTAAAACCTCCAGACACTAATGCAATTGTCAGACTTTCTGCAGATCCTGCATGAGACTGAGATGCATAATGTAAACATGACCTCCCATCCTTATCTGTTACGAGAATGTCACTGAAACAAAGGGAAGATTCAGAAGTAGGTGATTTTCAAACAATTTAATTTTGTATTAAAAAAATTCAGTATTTCCGTGTGTACGAAGTACTGGTCTATTCTTTGTGATAAATGGCATAGAAATGACTACATTGATAAAAAGATGTAAATGGTGAATACTGTTCTATTACTCCTCTTGGGACGATCGGGCCAATATTTTGGCCACCATTAATTGGACGAAAAAGCAGGACCGGCAGATATATAGGCCCTATGATATGAGTGATCCAAATGGCTAGTATTCAAATAGCCCAGCCAATTAAAAGCTCAGATTTATTCCTTGCGTGTTTAGTATCCATCTTGAAAACTACCTTGTTTGTTTACATTACGTTTGTTGGAATATATTATTTATTGCAAATATTTTTCTGTGACTATCAAATATTTTAATCATGGCCAATGCTGAGTTTAATAAAGATAGATTTAGTGCTCTGATTTAAATGAACTTGATAGAGAGGAGACAATAGGGCTGACCAAAGGAAAAGTAGAGAAGGATGGTGGATAGAAAAATGAAAGATCTTGGACTGACATGAGATGCTATGAGTAGAAAGAATGCAAACTGGTAGCAATAGAGACCACTACTTAATGCCCTGTGTTATAATAATAATACAACATTAGTAAGTACTATATAGGATACAGATAATATGAAATTAGGACACTAGCCCAATTTAACCACTGTACCCTGCATAGGACTATTTGATGAAATGGAAGTTAATATAGAAAAGAACAAAATGTGCAAGCATTTAACAAAAACAGGATAAATTAGTACAGAACCAAAACAATATGGTAAATAAAACAAAAAAGACGGAACTGATAAGAAAACAAAGATCAGAATACTAAGACATGCATATTCCCAGTGGCAACGTATGGGTGTGAAGCATGGACATTTAATAAAGTGTGGAAAACATATATGTGCTTTTGGGAAAATAAGTGTTACAAAGAGTCCTTCATATATCTTGGACAAGAAGAGAACAAATAGATCTATCCAGAAAGAACTCAAAATCAAGAAAACTGGCTGATGCTACAAATAAGAAAGAGAAAATTGAGATATTTTGGACATATAAAAAGACATGAAGGGCTGAGAAGACCATCATGGAAGGAGGCATACTGGCATAGAGAAGAAGAGGAAGACCACGGAGAAGATGGATTTCAGGATGTAACTGATGGTTTGAACATGGCGGCTGCAGAGGCAGGACATCTGACCTATGAGAGAGAGAAATTCTGGAGGACTGTTGGGGTGCAAAGTTCTGCTCAGGACAAGCTATTTGATGATGATGAGATACATACATCATATTATACTTCAAAAGTGTTCATTTAATAAGGCTGGCTCTTACGCTTTTCCTCTCATTAGCTCCTCTGCTGCCTGCACTGGATTGTAACGTCTATTGAGCTGAGAACTAAGGCGCTCGAATAGCTGTAAATCTCTGCCCACGAGCATCAGAGGTGTCAGACCTTCTGCATTCTGGCAATTCACATTGATGTTGCTATTTTTGTTTTGCTGTTGGCAGAATAAATTAACAAGTATTACAGCAAATATATGATGCAATGAAATGATAGAAACAGTGTCCTGGTGTTGTTACAGAGTAGTGAGTGCTGAAAATGACTCACATCATCAGATACAAGCTGAAGACACTCCCAAAAAAAATGGTTAAATAGGACCCTGCAAATATTCTGTTCAAATACAAAAAAGAGCTTTTAAAACGAACAAAAACTAAATCATTGAAGACCATCACTAAAAGACGGAAGATGAGATTTATTTGAGATCAAATCAAAAGAATTTGGAATAATGTGCAGGTATAGTTTTAATGCGAGGCATAATAAGAAAATAAATGTATTTACTAGTGTCATCAAGAAACATAGACTTTGGTTCGTTGGTATGAATAAGGAGCTTTCACTTGTGGTATTCAGGGAAGTACAAATAAAGAATATGCAAAATTACAATCTCTGACTATTGAATCTCCTGAGCAGCGTCAACAGAATATTGCTGAGTTCTCCAGCAAAAGCTAACTAGTGAGAAGCGTCTATTGATATAATTCCTAGCTCCCCAGGAAGTAGAACAGCCGTGTAAAAACAAAATTTATAACATGGCGGTAGAACTACATTACAAAAAAGCTTCTCCAAATGTATAAAAGAAGTTCCAAACAAATTTATAAGTTTTCTCTGAGACACTGAGTTAGAAACATGAAAGAAAGAATGAAGTTATAAAGTTAAACAAACAATGATGTCTAAATGAACGATTTAAAATAAAACATGAAGAGTTAAAATTTACAGCTGATAGGAAAAATATATAATTAGAGCGATCACTTAAAATTCCCTTGTTGCTGTAAATCAGAGGAAGGTTGCACTGACTCAGTCAGGATGCTGGTCAAAGATACAATATACTGACAAATTTCAACCAGTAAAATATTTCATATATACTTAAATTACCATCTTAGCTTCTCTGACTGCAACTCATACATTACTAGGATTAAATATCTACATAAGACCCTGTAAGTTTAAAGTTGTTATAGCTGCCATTCATTATGCACACTAACATTGGAACAACATGGTGGGTTGAGAACAGACACTATATTGGTCTATTTAGCATGGTTGCAGTCCAGCTCCCGAGATGACAGAAATGCTGAGTATGGTTCAGCATCGCAAAATCTCCAGTTCTTCAGCTGCTCTTGAATGCACTTACAATCATTTTAACCAGCTCGTGATTTTAATTGACTGCAGAGATTGTTTGTGTGCCAGAGGCCTAAAGTAGGATAGAATCGTTTCTGCAACACAACTCAGTAGCTGAGCAGTCAACATGCCTGTAGACAATGTTAATCTTTCGCTGTCGGACTCGCAACATGGCAAAACAACATTAAAGCTTCTAATGTGTACTTTAGAATAATGGATATTCATTTTTAGGAAAATCATAACCCTTATCAATAAACCTGAATCAACTGTCATTCACAATCAGAATTTTAGTAAAGCGTCTCCTTCTGTCTTGTAGATCCACAAAGGCCCTTATGCGAGCCATTAAAGGCAGAGTCTGCCAGTCTATAGTCCACAATTGATGTTCAAATGATTCATTGCTTTAGTAAAATTTTAAGTTGGATTTAGAAAAGATTAACACCTTCATATGTCCACTTCTGACAGGTAGAAAATTTACTTTTCAAAGACTAATTTTTTATTACAAAACAATTATACACAGAATTGGTTTGGGAAGAATGTTCTGAAGAAGAAGAAATTTAAGATCAAACAGAGAATGTAATTTAATTACCTTTTGAAATAATACAGTAGGTATAGTTTAATAGCAGAAGGTCTAATAATGCAGGGTGTTCAAGATAAAAGAGCCCCATTGACAAATCAAAAGTTACCAGTTACGTATCGGGTTGTGTCTATTTACTATTTAAACCAGTTCTGATTAGCTCATCCTACGTGACATTTGTTTATCGCCCCTTTCCGCATTACAATTACACACCATCACACAACCTTGACCTATACTATGTCATAACTATACCTTCTCATTTTCATAAATATATGTCAGATTAGCTCCATTGATAGGCTACTTTTATCTTGAACACCCTATATAAAGAAAACAAATGCATTTACTAGTGTTCATCAAAAGTGACATAGTTTTTCAGGAACTTTCATTGTATGAATAAAACAGTCTTTTCTCACTCTGTTTTATTTCAGCAAATACAAATACAATTGAATATACAAGTATATTACCAGTATCTTTCTGACTATGGTGAAGCTACCCTGCCAAGCAGCTTGTAACAGAAGCCTTTCATTTAGTACTTCCTGTGTCTCTATCCAATCCAGTATGATAGTTCTAACTTGTGAGAATGCTGTTTCTAGTGCAGACAGGGTTCATAATTACAAATTGTAGCATCAACACCATACACAAAGTAGCTCAACAGCCTGTGTTAAATAAGCAAAATTTATAAAACATGGCCGGTTAGTAATAAAAAGTTAGCAAAACAGAAGCTTCCCCAAATGTATAAAAAGAAGCTTTCCAAACAAGAATTTTATAATGTTTTTCCACGAGACACTGATTATTGACACAGTAACTGTACAGACAAGAAAGCAATGAATTTTAAAGGGGATTTAAAACCCTTTAAACAATGAAATTTATTTTTAAATGATACAGATTTTGAAAAATAAACAAACGTGAACAGTTAAAATGTTTACAGATCTCAATAGAAAACAGGATATAATTACTGGGATCACTTTAAAATCCTTCTATGCTTGCTGTCAAATTTTTCCAGTTTTAGGAATGTGTCTTTGTCGATGACCAAGTCAAAGAAATGATGGTCCAGAAGATAACAATATATAACTAAATTCTAACCAGATAAAATATTCTCACTATAAGTACTTTTAAATTCACCATCTTAGCTTATCTCATTACTGTAAGCTCATACATGACTAAGGTTAAATATCTACATAAGACCCTGTAAGTTTAAAGTCGTTATAGCTGCCATTCATTGATGCCAACACCAACTATTTTGAACCTAACAATGCTTCGATTGAGAATCAGACACTATATTGGTCCTATTTAGCATGGTTTCAGAGATCCAGCTCAGAGATGCCAGAATTTTCATCTGCATGAGTAACGTGGTTTCTCTAAGATTTCATTCTGCAACAATCCTACCCTGGATTCTATTCAGTCTTCTTCTTCGAACGCTCTTTATCACTCACTTTTTAAACCACTCTTTGTGATTTATATGTGATCTGAGCCAGAGAGATTGTTTGTTGTGCCAGTTATGTGCCTACAAGTAGGATAGCACATCCGATTTCTGCGACACTTTTTATTTACTAGGGTAGCTTCCCTTGAGGTCACGTCTTACGACATGCCTTGTAGGTCGCAATGTTACTATTCTTTGCTCCCTTGCGAGCCTCGGCAACACACTGGCAAAACAATCATCTAAAAGCTATTCTAATATTTGTCACAGTTTAGAATACCACTTCGGTATATTCATTTTTCAGAAAATCATAACCCTTTCTTATCCACATAAAACACTGAACTACAACTGTCATTCACTGGTAATCTAAATTTTAGTGAAAACTCTTCCTTTCTGTCTTTGTACATTTCCTACCTTAGAGTGTCCTCTTTTGGATGCCCATATAAGTGCAGTGTTGCCAGTCCTTTTATCTACACAATTGATGTTCAAACTGATCTCATTGCTTTGTTGTAACAACTGTTCAAGTTTTGTGCAGTTTCCATTCTGTATAAAAATTTAAATCACAAAACATTACAATATGTCCACTTCTACAGGTAGTAAATATTTACTGTACAAAAGCATAATATTCCTAGGTTACATGTACATATAAATTTATACACCAGGAATTGGTTTGGGGAAAAGGAGGTGTTCCTGAAGTGTGAACTTCTTGAAGAATATTTTTAAAGTTTTTATCTAAACAGAAGAATGTATGTAAATGGTACCTGTTTTGGTTAATACATGCAAATATCAGCAGTTTATAAAGAGCTAAGACACAATGAGGAGCATCTGGTGAAACTCCCATTCAGGAGCCCCAGGTTAAATTCCCGACAAGGCCAATGAGTTTTTTTCTGTCTAGGGCATAAAAAAATCATAACCTGAACATTTTCACAGTAACTTCACTAACCAAGCAACCATTAAATTCCTCATGCTCATATCCGCCCTGTCCTACAGCACCAAAAAAGTGGTAACACATGCAATAAAAACAGTTTTAACTCTTTCCACGCTTTAAGCAGCACACTGTGCCACGGCGGAAGTCCGTTGCACGCTATTAGCAGCACACTGCGCCATAGAGTTGCTTCCTTATAAGAAGTCTTTCTAGTTTTACTTCTACTGTTTTACTTATACTACTTTACAACCTTGTTATTCTATTGGGTTGTCCCGTTTTCTTCAATTTAGTATATAATAATATATATATATATTTGTTTATTTATTGGAGTAGTTGGATCGTAAATATTTTTTTTTTTTACCTCCCTTGAATTAACTGCTTAAAAATTGAGGAAATAACTGCGCGTGGAAAGAGTTAAAAATTTTAATGACACAGTGGATTCTTTCTCATTACAAAATGACAGGAGAGATTATGAGACTGACAGATTGGCAAAGGAACTGAGGAAAACTACTTTAGTCTGATACAAACAAAATTTATGAAGAAGCAATGAGGTTTGTCACAAGAAAATACACAATCAAGCAGAAAATAGAACATTCAAACCACTAGACAAGCAATGTATATTTCCAGCTCAACAGAAAATAGCAAAAACAAAATCTTCAAACTCTGCAAAAGTCACAACACTGAGACAGCATGGTGTGAAGTATGGACATTTAACAAGGCTAGAAAATCATATATGTGCTTTTGAATTTAAGTGTTACAGAAGAGTTCCCTGTATACCATGGACAGAGAAGAGAATAAATAGATCTATCCAGAAAGAACTTAAAATCAAAGAAAACTGGCTGATGCTACAAATAAGAATTAGAAAATTGAAGTACTTTGAACATTTAGAGAGACACAAAGGGTTAGAGAAGACCATTATGGAAGTAGGCATCCCGGCAAAGAGGAAGACCACAGAGAAGATGGATTCTGGAAGTAACTGATGATTTGGACATTTGGTCTATGAGAGAGAAAAGTTCTGAAGGACTGTTAGGGTGGCAAAGTTCTGCTCAGGACAATCTATTTGATGATGATGACATTATGCATGATAAGAGAAAAGTCTGATATAGACATCGCTGGAAAAGCTTCATAAAATAGTTTATTTATGATCGATATGCACACAAAAGCATTATTTTAAAAAATACGTTAAACTTATCTTAAGTAAACATTACAATCTATTTTTCAAAGCAAATGTGAAAATTAAAAATGGTGCTATCTGAAGTCCAAGAAGTTTGACCGTGTTTTTCCACAAACTTGTGAACTTTATTAAGTTTGAACTGTACCCTATATAAGTATACCATACAAGTAAAAATTGAAGGATAAATAAGTTAAATGTACAAACTGTATAATTCACCACTCAAACAATGAAAATCATGAGCTGGGAAAAAAATGAGGTGATTGGGGTAAATTTAATGACTAAAGAAGCACAGGGATAAGCGAACAGTTTACATAAACATTGAAGATATAAAACCAAAGGTAGTACAAATATAGGATACAATGAACAACATTGATACAAGAACATCCTAGAAATGAACCCGCACTGGTAACTATAAAACTGCTGAGAAACCATGCAGAATAGAAGTCACATGAATGTACTATGTCTGTGGAAAAGAATTTTAATTGCTCAGATACCTGAGAATATTATTATATGTTTTGAACAAGTACTACCTCTAATCAAGAACTGCTTACACAGTGTCAGCAACAGAATATGAGCTACATCATCCAAAAGAGATGCTTGAAATTGATCGAACATGTGATACCACATGGAGTCTAACTCTGTTATGAAAACTTCACTGAGGTGGACACTAGATCGTAAATGAAACTGTGGAATACCCAAAATGACTTGGAGAACAGTTAAACAAAAATTGTTCACCCATAGTGACGTGACTAAAGTGAAGGTTTAAATATTCAATGAACTAACTCTTTACTAGTCAAAAACTTGAGTGGAACCCACAAGGGAAATGGAAAAGCCTTATACAGACCTGGCAACTGAGTCTTTTTGAGGAACTGAAGGATGTCAAATTATCCTGGAAAGTCATAAAGAAAACAGCCAGGGAAAAGTGGAGGACAATTGTTGAGGCTCCATGTTCCATGAGGAAAGAATAAGTAGCAGTAAGTAGTAGGAACTAACTCTGGTATAAACACACATCAACCAAACTATTGAAATCATTTAAAGACACACTACCACTGCTAAACCTTCATATTCCCAGGGGAATATATGTCAGCAACTGTCATTTTCCACTGAATTATTTGAAGTGACACTAGTAACTTATAAGGCTGGTGATATTAAGAGTATGGTGAAAGTTGCGTGGGGCCTTTTGTGGTAAAAATGTTACATCCCATACCATAGTGCATCTCAATTAATGAACGCAGAATTAAAATGATACCAATAATTTCATTACTAGAAATTAGGGTTTTTAATGGAAAACAAACCTTGGCAGAATTGAGAAACAACTCCTCTACATCACTGGACCCACCAAGAATTGTTGAAGCTATGTCATAGTATTTTGCTGATGAGGCACGAATGTTCGTTTTTTGTCGCACTAGTCCTTTGTTATTTTGGGATGTGATTGTGGATGCTGATGCTGAAGTAAGGCCATTTCTGAACATTTGTTTAGAGGAAGACTCTGTATTATCTGATCCACTCTTTGAGGTCATGGTGGTTTCACCTGCTGATGTTATTTGCAATCATTCGATATTTACTCTTAAATGTAAAGAAACTATACTTACTTATATTAGTATACAGATTAATTTTAACAACATTAGACCTACTGAATCACCAAACTATTCTTTGTCCACTTTGATTGACCTTCAAGATGCATATAATAGACCTCAACACCAACAACAATACACCCTGGTTTACCACAATGGTCACCGTTATCTCCAGTGCTGTTCAACGTCTATACTGTGAGAATCAAAGACATGTAGAAAACAGGTAGGGGAAGGGCAATTTCATTTGCAGACGATGTTTTGGTGTATCATCAGGGCAAATATCGAGAGCATTTTGTAGAAGAACTTCAGCCAGAATTTGAACGCAAAAGTAGGTGGTGCGGGAAGCAGGAGCATTGGCCAACCCCACAAAAGCAGCAGAGACATGGTTCTTTTGAGCATCAGGTATCATCAATGCTTCAACACAAACTGTAATTTTGTGTTGGAGAGATCTTGAGCAATGAAATACCTAAGTTTGCGGTTTGATCGAAGTCTTGCTTTTATGGACTACATAGACCATGTGATAGCAAAGGCTAGGAAAAGTATGACTGCGATGAAGGTAATGGCTGTAACAAATAATGAGCAGCGACATTTTGTCTCTGTACCGGGGTCTGGTCCTATCGTGACTGAGTATGCTTTGGCAATCATGACTCTCAGCTATATGCAGATAGAAAGACTGGAATGAATAGAGAATAGGCTTTAGCATCATACTTAGATGCACTAAAAAAATTTCATGCAGGGTGATGCATTACCTTCTTGATTATCATACTATGGAAGACAGAATAAGGATGTGCCGTACACACCTTCGAGTCAGTGCTGACACACAACATACCTGCACATGCAAACAAAGAGCAAAAAACTAAAAAGATTAAATAGAGGAAAATCTTGGATGGGTCATGCCGAAGACTGTATTCAACAGATGTGTTCACTTGAAGACATTTAACCCGGTGAAGAATGGATGGAAATTCCAACAGGAATCAATACATCATTCTCAGTGTTTATCAGACAAGAAAACTCACTGACCGGGGAGGCAGAAGTTCTGGCGCTAATTTCTGATACATTATCTGATGTCGATGGAATCATTTACACAGATGGGTAAGTGATGGAGATCAAAGCATTTATGGAATAATTGGTTTGATGTGCAGTGATGATGATCCAAGGACAAAACTAAACTAATTCTTTGTCCACCTCTTAATGCTTCTCCTACAATTATATTATTGCCTTCTTCTTGCTGACTTTCCGTCAATATTTCCTTCCAGTATGGTTTTCAGCAGAATGATAGTCCAGAAAATAGAAGGCAGTAAATAGTACTTTTTGAGCAAGTAGAATAGACGGAAATGTCTACTTATCACTACTTATCAGAAGCATTGTTCACCTTACCTTTCATCAAACTTATTTATTACGAAATCATAGCCTACATGATCCTGCACGTTGTAAACATAACAAGCTGTGTATTAGAGTTAATCTACTACGGAATTTCTGCTACTTTTATATGTGGGTATTTTAAAAGAAATCACTGTTTTTATCAGTTATCAATATTTGTGTACAAAATATAAACACTACTGAATACATCCTGCTACATACAAATATATACATAGTAACATACACACAGAAAAAGAGTTTTATTTACAGAAAGCTTTGCAACTTTCAAAGTTTAGTTCTATTATCATTTGTTTAAAATAATATATGTATAAACTTAGTATTAAGGCAGGCAGCACACGTAGTTAATTTTTCTCTCGCCAGTACTTGTATCTTATTTCGATTAAAACATATCAGTTCCTTTATTTATTTTATTGAACAAAGAAATTCGTATTGAATTGGCCCACTGCCTAAATCTCAGCTGATCTGATGCGTCTTTCTTTGATTTCTTCTGCATGAAGTACAAACACAATTCCCATCAATACTAAATTGTAAGAATACATCATCCGTAACTTCGAACAGTAAGTCATTAAATTAACTTAATATTCTTAAAAAAATTACAGTCATGACGAAGACAAGTTTGGTTTCGATAAAATATAGTGGGATCCAAAGGGCAAGGTCACTGTTTTAAAATGACGACGAAATTTCAATATTATCAATATAATTATATATAGAGTAACGATCAGTCGGAGCGTTGCGCACACAATTCTCTGTTCGGTTTTTACAAAAATAAAAATCTAATCGCTGCACATACTACTGCTTTAAATTAAACTGCAACAATCACATAAAAAAGATATATCCAGTTACTATGCTATGTAGTTTATACCACTTACTGTTGCTAACTTAATGGCATACCTCATTCACTGTTGATATTCACTTAGTAACCGACGCCGCCATTTTGTGTCTGTCTAAATACCAACATTTACCAAATTTGTTCATGAATGGAAAAAAAGTTATACTAAATGAGTATTCATTTATTATTGCAAATAATGTACAAGGAAATGATTTTACATTACGAATATGGATTTTTATATTCATCTCAATCCGTGATACTGTAATGGATCCCAGATAATAGTTTATACTAGAAGATATCTTGCTAAATCTAATTTAAAATTGTTGTTATTATTAGCAGTAAGTAAAGCAAGAGAACTATAAGAATACAAACAAGAACAATGAATACATACCTCAAAAAAAAAGAGACTAAATGGTTGGCACTTGGTGAGAATGAACAGAATATACATGCAAGAGGTGCACCTGAAATGTAGCATCAAGAGGAAAGGCAGACCAGAAAACGATGGAGGTGATGGAAGAGACATCTTAAAATTTCTAAAACATGCATTCAGGGCGGTGGGCTCTGAACGCATCAGAAAGCTTGCCACGGAACAGAGAGGCAGAAAGTTATTTCTTTAATTCCCATTTAAACTAGTGCACACAATTTAAAGCACAATATAGTACAAGTGACTATATAAAAATAAAATTTAGGATAGAACAGTGGAAAACAAGTAATTACATTCTTGAAAACAAGTACTCTGTTTTTTCCACTTCAAGTGTGAGAAGAACCCAATTACAAATTGGCATGAAAGCTACAAGTTCTGAAAATGCTAACCACAGACAAAGAAATGCGAGACTCAAAGAAAATCATAAAGACTAATGATGGTACAGAAACAGAATATATTTGCAATAACACCATAGCATAAGTGTCTGAAGTCGACCTGGGGTGGGCATATCTAGAAGCACGATATTTGTTATTGTTTTGCAACGTTCTTAACCAAGATTAAGTGATGATAAGAAGAAAAGTATATCTTGACTAGATTCTAGGCTTACAGTGTATAAATACCAGAAGGGCATGAAATAGCTACAGAAATGTTTTGACTCTCGTGACTATCCTTAACACTTACCTTTTAGTGATTCAGTCTTACATCATTCACAATTGGAAATACAAGAATATTACTATGTTCTGAACTCCATAGCAATAATGACTTGTTTCTATTAAATCCTCACAGTATATCCTCTAGAGGTGGGTAAAATGTCAACCATAAGTTGGAGAAAACAAATACTAGAATCCATGTAAATGCACTAATTACATGAAAGAATTTAAATACTTAGGAAGCATATTACAGAAGACAGAAACTATAGAGATGACTATGTACATGCTGTACCTACAGTGCCCTTTAAGACTCCAATAACCGAGAAAAATCATTTTTACCTACTTTGTACCAGAGTGGCTTGAGCAAAGCGCGTGCAAACACAGTGAATGCTTCTGGATAAAACAAGAAAGCAGTACCTATCTTATCCTAAAGTTGGACAACCGTTTTTCATGACGATAGTGGTTTCACAAAAGAGTTCCACAGTAATCAGATCTTATACCAAATATCGGAAGCGGGAAACAAAGATGGTTAGATCGTAGCGAACGGAAGAGCAAGATAACAATGCACACATGCCCAAACACGCAAGATAATACGAAAACCACGACCCCTGGCAACAACCCATACAATGTACGACATTTAGAGAAGTAAAGTTCAGAAGACACCAAATCCGAGCTGAATTTGATTTACGCCATTTGAGACTTAGAAGAATCTTTTTAGATTGTAATTTCTATATGGTAAGAATTTACATGACAAAGGTTATGATATCTAGGCGTTTCAATCGATACATTAATGCTCATTAACTTTCCTCATGTCTGTAAATCAAACTGTATTGTTCATTTATTTGTTTTTCCTTCTTATTTTATAGTATTTCTCTTCAATCCATTTTTAATCTCATTTGGGGTGGAGCATGTTTGTTTGCTGTTTCAAGTTATATAGTTACTAGATGTTTCTAGTTACCTTTCATTCAATGGTGATTTTTTCTGCTTATTTATTTCTTATTCGTTTTTATTCAATTTCCTAGATACGTTTGTATTGGTCGTCCATTTGTGTTTCATTTAATTTGTCACTCCTGTTTGTTCGTTTGCTTGATAAAGGCCTTGTTGGTCGAAACGTTGCTGTATTTGTCATTGTTTTTGTAATTTGTAAAACTACAGTACTTTGTAATTACGTGTTTTGCCATGTAAATACACAAGTTTTAAAGTGCCTAGAACCACAGACATATATGATAAATGACAGAGACAATTGCAACATGATAAAATCAATAAAGACTAATAAAGATGGTACAAAAACAAGAATATATTGATGCAATAACAGTCTCGTACATAGAAGTGTCTAGAAAAGAAAGTCTGTCTTAGTCCCTAGGGTTGTGTTAGTGGATGAATCTTAAAGCAAACGAAGGTGTTCGTTATGTTGTTTGTTTGCGAACGTTCTTTACGACCAATTGAATTACTCTTATTGTGATGTATAATTGATCTATGCCAAGAACGACTATATCTTGCACCTAGGTTCTTAGGGCCCCTACATGTGTATGGTACCATATACCTATAGGGAAGGGCATCCGAAATTACTGCCTACGGGAAATGTTTTGAGTCTGTCTCGCTGACAGTCAGTCCTCTCCACTTTCCTTTCCTTCGTGTATTCATTGCTCTTTAACAATCATTTTTCACTGTATATTTTGGCGTAATGATCTTCACCTAAGAATATGTCTACACTATGCGCCCTTTCTGACTATGTGAGGTCGTTCCTGATTAGTCAATATAATGACATTGTGTCATCTTTAAAAATGCCTCGAGCTAGTATATCGGCTCATAGAAGCGAATGGGTTAATAATGTTCTCTTTTGTAACTTCAATTATAATGAATATGGGAAGAAAACATAATAATCTAGACATCCATGTCAATGCACTAAAATAAACCAAGTGAAAGAATTTAAATACTTAGGAAACATATTCACAGAAGACAGAAAACTGGATAGAGAGATAGAGGCTAGAGTACAAAAAAAAGCAAATGCTGTAACTAGCCCCATTGTTAAGGGACCCAAAATTTCACAGGCAGCTAACAACAGATGATCAACATCATTTTATACCTACTTTGTGTTACCAGAGCCAAACATAGACATTGAGCAAAGCGCAGTCACAAAAATAACTACATGTGAAATGCGTTGCCTGCGAAAAGTTACCAACAACACAAGAAAAGACAGAATCACCAACATCAGCATAAGAAAGAAAGTTGGCACAAAACCGTGTTTGAATTACATAGATAAACAAAGAATGAAGTGGTTTGACCACTTAATAAGAATGCATCCAAACTCCACAGTATACAGTCTTCTACAACAGAACATCAGGAAAGAAGGCAAGAGGAAGACCACGGAAAGATGGTTAGATGGCGTAGCAGAATCCTGTGAAAGAGCAAAGATAACAATCACACAAGCCACCAGAACAGCGCAAGACAAAAACAGAAAACCACGACACTGGGCAACAACCCGGTAGCAGTGTGACGACAAAAGAAAGAAGAAAGTTAAAACAGAAAAAAGACACAAAATCCAGCTGAATTTGTTGACGCCATTATGAGACTTAGTAAAGAACTACTACTTTTAAGATAAATGTAAAATTTCTTAATAATGCTAAAAGAATTTACATGACAAAGGTTTATGATATATGCTAGCTTGTTCCAATGCGGATGACATTAATGAACTCAATTTAAAGCATTTCCCGTCATGTCTGTAAATACAAACTTATGTTTACATTTATTTGTCTTTTTGTCCTACTTTTTTTATAGTATTGTCTGGCTTGCAATCCAATTTTTTATCTAACAAACCTGCGCTGGGGATGTGAGCAGAACATGTTTTTGTTTTGCTGTTTCAAATTGATAGGCACAAAGATTATGATGGCATATTGCTAGTATCGAGACACAATGTATGTAGCACACATGGTGAATTTGGTTTCTGCTTTTTTTCCTATCACATTTTATGTCTGCAAGTCGTCTAAGTCTAAAATCAGCGCAAAGAGGACACGTAGAATCGGTTAGATAATTTTTGTTTAAACTCTGCATTACATTTAAATTACCCTTCAATGATCAAGCTGCTTTTGTACACTTTTCATTTCGACTAAAGTGTTATGTAATGATATTTTCATGTATTTTAAGGTTGCTACTGTGTTTCAGTTATTTGATCTTGAACGAAGACGAAACGTATATACCGTTTTCAATTTGAGCATGTAAAAGAACCATTGTCAGTTCAGAATCGAGAATAGCAGGTTTGAAAGTCCCTGCACGGGCAAAATTCATTAGAAAAGATTAAAAATAAAATTCCTACAAAATAGATCCACCATCTTCTAACTTACACCGGGGACCCTCGTCGGTGCTACGGAGCTCGTGCACTGCCGCTGAGATCTCCATGTGTAAGAAAGAGATCGGAGCACATATGGTTACTAGCCGAAGTGCAATGATGATAATCCAATCAATCTGGCTATCAGTCAATGCTAGCATCATATCTTTGCATCGATTGTGTTTTTTTCTTCTTTTATCTAATCCGGTTTTGTCTCACATCGTCAGGATAAGAATAGATTTATAGAACGGACTTGTGTGTGCGTTTCATAAATAGTGTCTTTCCCTGCCTCTGTTATTTCTGTGGTTCACCTGTGGCGTTGACGACTTTTTGTCTTGTATTTACTGTCTCGGGGTAGAATTGCTCTTTGAGGCACATTTTCTGTTGGTGATCTATCTGATTAAGTCAAACCATTAAATTCACAACCACAACCAACCACAAATAACAGCATACAATAAAAAGAAATCAGGTAGTAGAGCTAAGGGAAGACCAAGAAAAGATGGATAGACAATATCAAGACCACACTACATAAACACAGATATAACACAACAATCGCGACTCATCTGGCCCTAAAACGCAAATTAAAGCTCCCATCCCTACTCTTAACGGCAAGAGTGGACAGCCAACTACATCTTCCACCTGAAATAGACAATAGACCATTAAATTTGTTGTTTCTTGATGAAGTATACCACTGATATTGTTCCCACTTTTGTTCTGTCTATGAATATAGAACCAATTGGAGCAATTTGTATGAACATTGTTATGACCTGATCGATTGTAATAAACGGAGAAGGAAACATGTCATTATTGACAAACAATGCTGTATATGTCGATCAACATACTATCTGATAACGATGTTGGATGCCTGTTGATTCACGTTTTGTTTCCATTTTACTCTGGTCAAATTAAAAATAACCCAGAAAAACTTCTCATTATAGTTCAACTTCATGATAGGTTAAAGTTCAACATTGTTTTCCCTCCGTCGACTACTTCCGTAGCGTGGGAAAGCTAAAAGGGCATCTCTAGCTCAGCATAAATTGCAGATTAAAAAAAGAACTCCAAGTCTGAAAAAGTTATGAAAATGGGAGATGAAACAAAATACAACATAAAGAATGGGACAACATAGCATTCATATGTGGCAAGAGCAGTGGAATTTGTTTAGGTAAGTTCTCAGGAAAAGAAAAGAATGGATACCACCTACAACATGGAAAATAACCAAAAGAATGCTAAAGGATAAACTTTTAGAAGCAAAGTCTAAAAGACTTAAAGAGAGATACAAAAATAATACAAAAATGTAAGCAAAGAAATCAAGAAGGCTGTGAGGACTGACAAAAAAAATCTATGTCGAAGACCTGGCAGCAAGGAGAAAAAGCAGCACAAAAATGTAACCAAGGAAGAGTTGTGTCATCATCATCAAATAGCTTGTCCTGAGTAGAACTTAGCAACCTTAATAGTTCTTTGAATTTCTCTCTCTCTCGTAGGCCAGATCACCGCCTATGCAGTTGTCATGCTCAAACCACCAGTTACATCCTGAATCCATCTTCTCCGTGGTCTTCCTCTTCTCTTCTTTGCCGGGATACCTCCTTCCATAATGGTCTTCTCAAACCTTTATGTCCTTTATATGTCCAAAATACTTCAATTTTCTTATTCTTGTAGCATCAACCAGCTTTCTTTGATTTTGAGTTCTTTCTGGATAGATCTATTTGTTATCTTCTCGCCCGAGTGGTTACCGGGGCCCAAATTTGGGGTGTCAAGAATAGAGCCGCTCTTACCTGCCACGCATGTCGTAAGAGGCGACGAAGGAGGTTCGGCTGAAATCGGATGCACGTTTCCTAAATGTGTAGAGTGTATGCGTTTAGGGGCCTAGCAAACCAATGTGCAACGTATACACGTTTTTGGCAAAGACCAAACATATCACAAAGAGTGATTAAAATTGGTTGTAAAGAACGAACGCAAAGAAGAAGTTCTCTTCTCTGTCCATGATATACGGAGGACTCTTCTGTAACACTTATAATCAAACGCACATGTTTTTCCACTGCCTTGTTAAATGGTCCTGCTTCACATTTTGTGTGAAACATCACGTAGCTGTGTATAGCTAGAAATAAAATATATTTTATTCTTCTCTGGTGGCATTGTTTTGTTTACATTCAGGCATGTTATGATATATGACTACTGTACCAGTTATCATCACAATGTCATTTGTGATGCTTATGCAGAGGTCATGATGACACAAGTTTTATATGACAACACTAACTTTCAACGCTGTCCAACACGGTGTCCTGTGATACATCCTCACACACTATGTTATTCCTCTAGCTGACCCCTGGTTATCAAATATTTTAAGAACATAAATATATTTTTGAGTAACAGCAAGATTAAGTGTTATCGTAAGCGCAATATTAACAATTTTAAACCACAGAGAGCCACACAGAAAAAAAGTATAATGAGTACAAAGCCAAAGGAAGACCACGCATAAGATGAATCGATGATATCAAGAACAGCCTTACAAAAAAAATATCAGCTTACAAAGGGCCTTTTTTTTCCCCCCGATCCAGAAGCACTTGAGCTTTTCAGCTCTTCGTCTCGGTTCCATGGACACCACCTTCGGTTCGGTGCCACGAACACCTAAATCTGGGAATCTGTGGCTTTTTCTGCCATCCCGCGGAATTGAACCCGCACACACAGAGGGATAGTCACCCGTAGTCCAACGCGCTACGAACACGCTGGGCAACGGGCACAAAGGGCCTTCAAGACAAGCACACACAAGATCACTACGCCCACCCCCACCCCCAACACTTATATAAAGAAGTAAATGATGGAAGAGAAGAAGAACACAATATTTAAAAAATTAAACTTGCAGTCAGGATTAAATTTTCATCTGTTATTATTTGTATTCATGTTACTATTAATATTATGTTGTTATTATTATTATTAGCATTATTATTGCAATTATCAATGCTTCGATCCAGTCATTAACAAATGATCTCAATATCGAAACGTGAATATAACCTCATTCCTGATTCTCCGAAGAGATATTTCATGTTTGTTGGCTACACGCTCTGATATAACAAAAGGTTGCTAGGTTGAAAGGCGTCCTCGCTAAAGGCTTAATCTACTAACAAACAAACAAAACGGTGAATAACACTTTCCTAAATAGAAAGACGCGTTAGCTTAGCGGTTAGTGTTTTCTCTTCTTAGACTCGAGGTCCTCAGTTCAACAGTGGAGTGGATTTTTTCAGACCATATCGGCTTTCAGGTGGATCCTGCCAGTTGGGTACCAGAAAATAACTGGAAACTAAAGGTGGTTGGCGTGATGTTGACCATATCACATATCGTGTGCTGATTGTCAATGAAAAATACTCGCCCAACTCCGAATTTCATATTATACGTCATAGTGTAAAAAACGGATTCCTTCGGGTTTTTTTGTTCGCTTCTTAAATTGAAATTAAATCTCTTTAAAGCTTAATTTTGTAATTTCAAGTTTGTTATATTCCTTACTACAAGGTACAACCTTCTTGCTATAGTGAAACTTATAAATCAAGATACTACCAAATATGGAATTGAATTTAAATTCAGCAGCAGACAAATTACAAGTGATTAAAAATTACTTTGTCGATGTCATTAAGGTTCTCAACACGTTTTGGTAAATGTCATTGATATTGATTCATTGATTGATTGATAGGATCATCATCATTGCACTTCGGTGAATAACCATGTGTGACCCGATCTCTTTCTTACACATGAGATCTCAGCTGCAGTGCACGAACACCATAGCACCGGCGAGGGTCCGTCTCTTTCAAAGATGGAGGCTTAGGAGACAGAATAATGAGTGTTTAACCAGCGAGCCACGTGAACCATTATTATGCATACTTTTCGTCCTCTGTTCGGATAGACTTTCTTCTTTCTTCTATTGTCAGCACACGGTTACCGGGTTGTTAACCCAGTGTCGTGGTTTGATGTGTTTGTCTTGCGCTTCTATGGTGATGGTTTTCTTAGTCCCCTGGCAGAATTCAACTACGTTATCTATCCACCTTTTCCTCGGTCTTCTTCTCGCCTTCCTTCCTGATATTCTGTTGTGGAAAGCTTCATAGGCAGTTTGGTCTGTTCGCATTCTTACTAAGTAGCCAAACCACTTCTTTTCTGTTTTGCTATATAATTCAAGTACGTCTTCTTCCAACCTTTTCTCTGATGCTGGTATTCGTTACTTTGTCGATTCTTGTGTTGTTGGTGACTTTGCGGAGACATCTATTTCGCAAGTTGCTATTTTCTGTGTATGTTTCTTATTCATAGTCCATGTTTGGTATTGGTAACATAGAGTGGGTATGAAGGTGTTATTGATCAACTGTTGTTTAGCTGTCAGTGAGATGTTTGGATGTCTAAGTAGTGGCGCTAGTTGGTAGGTTATTGCATTTGCTTTCTGGTTTGGAAAGATAGAGTTTCTCAGTGTGTTAAAATGTCATTTCTATCAATTGCAGTGCCTTTTTATATTATAGCTGTGCTGGATAAATCTATCAGCTCTTTCATGATTCATTATGCGGGTTTAGTAATTATACCTATAGTAACTTGAATGTATGTGTCACCCGAGTGGTTACCGGGGCCCAAATTTGGAATGTAAAGAATAGAACCACTGTTACCTGCCACGCATGTCGTAAGAGGCGCTAAGGAAGGAAGTTTGGTTGAAATCGGATGCATGTGTCCAAACGTGTAGAAGTCTATGCGTTTAGGGGCCTACCAAACCAATGTGCAACGTATACACGTTCTTGGCAAAGATCAAACATATTACAAAGAGTGATTAGAATTGGTGGTATAGAACGGACGCAAAGAAGAAGAAGAAGACAACTAAGATACCATGGATCCAAAGTTATATAATAAAATGAAGTAAAAGAAAGATAGCTAGTATAAGTAGTATAGGAGTAACGTGATCATAGGAGTTGATTGATTGATTGGTTAATAGGACTATGACCATTGCACTTCGGTGAGTAATCATGTGCGCTCCTATCTCTTTCCTGCACAGGAAGATCTCAGCTGCAGAGCACGAACTCTTAGCACCTGCGAGTGTCCCCAGTGTAATTTTGAAGTTGAGGGTGAAGATATTTTGTAGGAATTTTAATTAAAAAAAATGTTCTAATGAATTTTGCCAGGCTGCGGCTTTCCAGTCTGCTCTTCTCAATTTTGAACTACCAAGGGTTCTTTAACGTGCTCAAATTGAACACGGGACCTTTGTTTTATTATTTGTCTCCTATAGGACTTGGAACTCAATCTCAACCTACATCTGAGATCATGAGTCTCTGGAAAAATATCCAGATAGCTCCACGATTGAGCGAATCTGGTACCTTTGACACGACAGACACGCACTTAACCTCTACGCCACAGTTAATTGGATAGAAACATAACGTGTTTGTATTCTTGTTAGTAATACATATCATGGTACAAATGTACGTGAGTACAGAGGTGATTCAATAAATATGAATCGCAATTGATATGCCGGCTTTTGTTACTTTTGTTTAGGTAACAGCACGTATAGAAACGACTCCCCGTTACACTCGCAAGCCATCCCGACACAAACTCACCAAATTTACTATTACATATGTATACAATACATATTTCCATTGTTCCATAGTAATATGCATATATATATATATATATTTGGCAGTCATATTGTTCTCTTCCACTGGTCAGTTACTTCTCACCTTCTGATACCGTCTGCGTCACGTAGATTTATTTTAACGATGGTCTGCAGATTGAAGGGAAACTTGGTTACTTTCAAGTTTATAAATCATAAAGCTAGCTATCACAGTAGATTTTACGTTTTATAATAACAATTATGGGTTTTTGTGGCTTAGCTGTAGTGAGCTCGATCGTTATTGGTTATTGGTTACTAAACTGACGTCATTGCACTTCGGGCAGACCCATAGGTGCTCAGTCTCCTCCAACAGATATCGAAGAGTATGCATACTGATGGTTCTTGTGGCTCGCTGATTAAACACACCTCTCACTCTGCCTCTCAGGCATCCAGTTCGACTTGAACAACTGGTAACTCCAAACTGCTTAAATCGCTTGATCGATTCAACATCGATTTTAGTGTCCTCATCCAACAGACAGTCGCGAAGAGACCGAAGAATATCCCCTTATCCATCTTCAACTCCCCAACAATCGATGCTGTTGATGCAACCTGTCCGCTCTCTCATTACCGTAAACACCCGCATGCCCAGGACAGTATATCCACGTAAGCCGCTGGAGGTTAGAAACTTCTAAAGACGACATCCACTCATACCGAAACCTGCCCTTCTGGATCTTGTGAAGCATCGACTGAGAGTCAGATACAACAACTGCCCCAGTAAATGAAGTCCCAGAAATCCAATGGAGGGCAGCAGTAACGGCCTCAACCTCCAGACGTGAGATTGTGAGCTTGATCACAATCCAAGAGTACCTGGTTTAAACTCCGAGGCGGGCACTTTGGAAGCAAATTTGTTCCCGTGGATTTTTACGAGAGGTTAAAATAGACATCACCTTTCAGAAAGCAATGACAAACTACTGAACGTATAAGTGGTGCCTAGAAAAATCAACGATTTGTTTACTGTGATTGATGGCGGCGTCTTGAATTAGGATATGCCATGATTTTTCAATAACAATTTAACTTTAACTATGCGTATGTGCGGATTTTCTTTGTGTTATAGAGCACACATTCATGGTGCGAGATTCAGTGAGCAAGTGAGAAAGCTGACTCACACTGGATAAACATAACTGAAAACAAATAAAGCATTGTTAAACCTTGCTTCAATACTTTGCTTTTTTCTTCGTGTTTTGTTGGATGATAGATGTTATACAAAAGAGATCAAACAGAAATATTTCAAGTGTTTTGGATACAACAAGAGACCAGTTACTCTGCTCGATGGGTTAGGTGCAAGTGGAAAAAACGAAGACAGAGATATGAGTGGGATGAAAACATTAACCCTTTCGCTGCTACACACTTTTTGAAGGTTGAGCTAAAAATAGCTACTCTTTGTTTCTAGGACATACACCTATAGCAGTGACAGTAGCAATGTATAACGTGTTAACACGTCTTTAGCCCACAGAGGAGAGATAATAACAGATGTGTTAATGTTTCTTTAGAAGTGAATAGGGAAAACGTATATATACGTCCTTAGCAGCTACAGGGTTAAGAGTGTACAAAGTACAGTTTGATAGAATGGACAAGCTACTTATTGATGATGATGATATAATATCGTAAGTGTATATTACGGTCTAGCCAACGTTAAATAATCAATACTTCGACCATTTTCTTAGCCATGAAATATATTTAATAGAAATTCTTTGTACGTAAACACACTATTGTATTCAGCCTGTGCAAAGTTTGCTTCGGAAATAGATTATAATCAATGGAATCAGACTACATCAAATCTGGACTCAATATTGCAGTGTCAGCAATATATTCAGTTGTTGTTTTTACTTAAAACACGATAAATGTGTATATATGTGTGTGTGTGTTGTGTGTGTAGTGTATTATCTTATTGTTGGAGGAATTCTTGTAATGTGATAGCGTTCACCTATCGACTCAGGAGAAAGAGATTTGTGGATTCAATCCTACACTTGACGTTTCATACGTCAGGAAAGGAATTAGTGCTCATACCTTCTGCACACTAGGGTGTCTAGAAATATGAAGTGACATCCACTTTATATCATAAGATCTGAAAATTATACGGACAATTTGTTATTTTATTAATATCGCATGCAATGTAGCCAAATTCAAAGCCATAACAAGAAAAGATACATTGGTATTATGAATATGATGTTTGTAAATGGTACGGCTTTCGTCACGCATGCTATAGTTCGTTCCAAAATTCGTGATCATCTTTACCGACCGATATAAAATCATCCACTTGACAGAAATTCTTGATTTTTGCATTTTATATAGGTAACAGTGACGAAGTTCCAAAAGTATTTTTTGCCCACCCAAACCTTTAGTTCTGTAAGAATTTTATTATATGTTATTACTAAATTTACCGCGATGTTGATCTGGTATACTTGTCGAAATTTTACAGTACGATTGTCAAGTTTGTCTATAACTAAGCATTTCCGTGTTCCAAATGCAATTCAGTGCACGTCAAAATCGGAATCCTGTGAATTAATCAGTTCACAATGTTTCCTACCGACTGTCATTATGATGTACAACATTTACTTTCATTTATAGAAGTGGAATGTATCATGTGTTCACTCTGTGACCTTTCTTTTTATAATATGTAATAGGAATACGCCTTGCAATCATTCGCCACCCTTTTGTGTATTACTGTAAGTTCTAAACTTTGATGATCATTTTGTTGTGCTTATGCAAAATTATATAACAAAACGTTTTTTTGCATCAACTAAGCTACCTACCAATTAGTTAAACATGGATTCGTAACGTCGTGAGGTATATAAGACTGCATGCAAAAATTACTTGTATCCATCAGATAGATTTCGTACAAATTAAACCTTACTTGAACACGAATTTTGGAACAAACTATAGCAGATCTTCGTGGCTATGTTTGCGATAAATGTTCTGTGACGATATTTTACCAGTCTAAACGGTAAAGCCGTTGAAGCTATTTTTTTTTAAAGCGCCATGGCGGCTGCGTTGGTCAGCCACTAGACAACTTCATTTAATGTTCACTAAAAACTAGAAATATATATGTGGCAAAAAAGATAAAATATTAAAATGAATAGGTACTTCAGACTCTAAAACCAGAACTTACAGCTCCTGTCTTTAGCTGTCGTTTGCTTACATCACTGTTTACTAGCCTCAGCATGTTCCCTATATCTTCTTCTTTTGTCGAACGCTCCGTATCGACCACTTGTTAACCACTCTTTGTGATTTGTATGTGATCTAAGCCTAAGACCAATTGTACGTTGTGTCAGTTATACGCATACAAGTAGGCCAACACATCCGATTTCAGCAACGCTTTTTATTTACTAGGGTAGCTTCCCTTGACCTCTACTTCTACGCCTTGTAGGTCGCAGTGTTACTATTATTAGAATGTTTCCTATTTATTAAAATAAGACGAACTAATTAAATTGACCTACTCCACCAATTTTCTTCCCTCACAATTTTTTCCCCTTCAATTCCCTTTTCAAATAATCAGATTTCCTTTCCATGCGACTGAACATACTACAAGTTAATGACCACCATTAGACACACAACAAAGGTATAGTCAAATGGCCGTTAATGCAAGACTTGTGTAAAAGAATTATACAGTTCTAAGAATTAAAATCGCGTGAACAACATTGATTTCGAGAACATTGACAGATATTGATTAACAATAATCGATTAGATGGAGTCATGGGCAAGGAACAAAACTTTAATATTCTAGAAGGGAGGTTTTGATGGTATATTCTGAACCGCCCGCTTGCCATTTATTGTAGAGATCTCCGTCATCTTGACGATCTCATCACATTTGTTTATAAAAAAAAATTTAATTTAGCTAAAAAAATAAACAATTTTCGTAGCTGTTTCAGATCTTTGAAGATCAACTCTTTTGAGACGTAAACCCCTTTTTGCTCGCTATTTGAATCTAGCATACTAACAACACATATATTTGCAACAAAACATATCATGTTTTCATCATATCACATACCTTAGGGTATGAAGTTCATGTTCTTCACATTTTTAGAGCCTAGTGAGCAGGAGGTAGGGGTCAATTCCTTTCTTCACATGTGGAACGTAAAATGGGGGATTGAACGCACAACCTTTTTGTGTCAGAGTCAATAGGGGAACGCTTACGCATTATGCTAATCCGTCCCACTCACATTTGTTAACGTTTGCGATATTGTTGTTATTAGTTGCTGGCGTGGTCAAGAAGTCATTACGATACGATTGCTTCGTAGTTGAAAGAGACTGTGTTCATGTCCCTTTTCATGTGAGTTCTAGTGTAACAGTAAGTAAACAAAGCAACCCTTTTTATATCACGAGGTATATAGGCTAATACAATGTTAGGCCCGTATTATTCATTGACCGTCGGCACATGACGGGTGATGTGGTCGCCTTTACTTCCCAGTGCTTTTCCTGGTACCCAGTTAAGACTTGGTCGACCTGACAGAATTGAAACCGCACCACTAGTCTGTGGCGTCTGTGGCCTAGGGGATAGTGACTTGGTCTATTAACCCCAACGTTCTAAGTTGGAATCACGCTGCGGACAATTTGGTTGCAAATTGTTTCGCGTGGATTTTTACAAAATGACGATGACACCACCCGTTCAGAAAGCAATGGCAAACTACTGAACGTAATAATGCCTAGAAAAATCACAAACAGCGTTAAAAGCTGGGTTGATTCGCAAAGTCCTGTAAAGGATATGCAATTAATTTAACCACTGATAAGCGAGTTTACTATTAACTACACTACTGCGGCTCTCGACTTCGAATGTACCGATTGAAAATATATACTAAAGCGAATAATTTTCTTTCTCTGAATTATGAACACGTCAAGGATCAGGAAGCAGATTCTCTAAAAGTGCCCTATCATGCGCTTCGTAGATAGTTTTTCACGCCATTTAAAATATTAACCATTCTTTTCGAACAAATAAAAATGTAAATGGTATAGAATGAAAAAATCCAGTACTAAACTGCATAGTCATTGCAGCGAAAAGTTGAGATTGAGGCCAAATATGTTCAGTTCTATGGTTCTAACCTTTCGTTACCCACTTTAAAAATTCTCATTGACCACCAGATATTTCATATATTAAAATCTTCTGAATAGAATTATCCGTGTGTGTACAGTTAAATATGTTTGATATTAAAGTCCAGTGAAATTAATATAATGTTGTAATAAACATGATTGATTGATAGACATCATCTTTGCACTTCAGGTGAGTATATCTATGTGTGCTTCGATCTCTTTCTTACACAGATCAGAGGCAGTGCACGAACTCCGTAGCGCCGACGAGAGTCCCCAATGTAATTTAGAAGATGGTGAAAATATTTTGTACGCATTTGTTGTATTTTTACTAATAAGTTTTACCAGTGGCGGCTCGTGGTCATTTTTCTTGGTGGGCCAGACACAAATTTTCGGAAAAATCATGTTTTTGTAGTATTTACTATTATTTGTCTATTTCAGGAAGTTACATTCCTTTCGATTATCGGTGGGGCTGGGCCCTACTGGCCCTTAATGAAGAGTGGCTTCTGAATTTTACCCGGCAGCGGTTTTCCAGCCTTATTTTCCAACAAGAAAGACCAAAAAAAAAAAAAAATTTCTTCTTTATTTTCTTAATAATTTGAATGAATCCTCTACATCTACAACACGCAATACTAATTTGTTTCCATTGTATATGCATATTTGCACAATCTATGAAAGTAACATCGGTTGTTCAATATAAATTACATTTCAATAAAAGTATATAGCTATTATAGAGCGAAATAAGATAAGATGTATTGCTACTAATATTCACTGAAAGTTATATTTATTGAACTATTTCCTGCCCTGTTCGGACAGGTAAGAATAGTAATGACCTAGGCATCTGGTTGACTGGTAGCCTGAACTACCAGTAAATTAGGTCCAGAACGGTATGTTGGCACAGAAGTTTCATAACCGACACACTAATTCAAGGTCTGAAATGTCGATATAGAAATACGGCTGAACCTTGGAATCGAATGTGGCCTGTAAAACAAAGGAACCCGATGCTGAAATCATCTATTGTTGAGTCACAGAAAACAGCAGCGCGACAAGCACACAACGTGTACTGATCATATGCCGTGTCGGTTGTTCTGTGACTCTACTCACCTCCGCACCCAGAGAGTGCACGTACACGTCTGGATTTTGTCATCATGCTGCAGACGCTACTATATACAATCGCTCTTATGCTCAGATCACATACACATCACAAAGAGTGGTTAACAAGTGGTCGATATGGAGCGTTCGAAGAAGAAGAAAAAAAGAACATATTTCCTAATAAGTGGAGGGAGAGGATGTGATGGGGTTGGGGATGGAGGCATGCATGCAAATTCCTTCTAGTAAATGATCCTTGTTATTGACAACAAACCGTCGATTCGTCTCTAATTGTATCATTTGACAAAACTATTAAGGAAAGCTCTTTGTCAGATTTCTCGTTGATCAAAGCAAAAAACTATGACTTTTGCGACTGGTAATAAAAATCTTCCGCTATTTTGTACAGCTTTCCAGTATTTACTATAAGTTGAACAACTTCAAATCAGACTTTTACTGCATTTTTTATTGCTACAACCAGTTGCAGTCTTTTTCATTCTTTTCGTACTTTCCAAAAGCTCTCGTTCTTTTAATTTGAAAATAATTGATGCTCTTTGCAATGTGTTCTTTACGTTTTGTATTAAGATATCTTCATAATGTTGGCGATTTTATGACCTTGTTGGACAATATGTCGTAACATAGTACACACCGAGGTATTTGATTTCCTTCTGAACCTGTACACATGAAGCCAATCAATAGCTGTTTCTTGCTATAACGGTGCACTTTTAAGATGAATGAAAGAATATTATTTTTGCGTTGAACAGGAAGTGCGCCCAAAATGACAAGCAGAACACATCTTTTTTTAAAATCTTAAACATGCGGTCAACGATCCGTCCTGAGGGTCAGCCAAAATGTATTGTAGCAAAATTAAACTGGATGTTATTTATCTTATCTACCTCAAGATCGTTGCATGCAATTATTTACCGTCTTTAATTCTTCTAGTGGTCAAGATATTAGACACGATGAAACAGACCGTTGGTTCGAATGCCTCCCAACTTTGAAAACTTCTATCTGTCTTTGATTCTGTCCAGTCGGGGATTTAGACTCTTTCTTGTCCGTATTTTCTGATATTCGGTTAAGTGTTCAATTATCTAATGTTTTCAGAAGACTGCAATCACGGACGGCAGTCCTGTTTTGATGAACACATCCATGGATGCCAGTTCAACTTTGAAGACCCTGCACCTCTCTTACCCACTCAAGCTGTGCTTATTCATAGTTTATATAATTGTACAAATGTTGCTCATATTATCTTGTGCATAATGTGTCAATGTTTCTGTCTTATTATTTAAAAAAATATATTTGTGGTTATTTTTAAAATATTTTTAATGTAAAATCTTGTAACATTTCTTCAAATTTTTGCTGACTCACTGATAAAATCGTGGGATTCTAGGGTCCACAAATCACAGGTTAGGAATCACTGGTTTAGATTCTAGACAATTACTCAGACAAAGGTCGATTTAACGTATGGGCACGATTGCGACTCCGGACATTTCACACACTTTTTAAATGACATCTCATGTTCGGTACAATCGTGGTGTGAGCCTGTAGATCGTTTGTTAAATTTCCAATATTTTCTCATGGAGTCAAGCAGAGACTGCGCAGATATCAGGGAAGACAGAGCTAAGGAAGAGACGCTGGTGGTGGATAGGACACACATTGAGAAAACTGACCTTAAGCATTACAAGACATGCACTGTTTTGGAATCCACGGTGAAAGCTGAGTAGGTAAAGGCATAGACATACTTGGAGAAGAGAGCTGGCGGCTGATATTAAAAGAACAGGTAAAACATAGAAAGAATTGGAAGGGATGGCAGGAGAGAGGAAAAATTGGAAGTTTGTTGAAGACCTGTGCTCCTTTTGAGATGAAAGCGAAGAAGAAGAAAGAACAAACACTGTAGCGAATTACCCAACTGAAAACAAATTCTCACTATCAAACTGCCGTTGTCAACTGTACGATAATTCATCTTCTTCTTCTTCTTCGATCGTTCTAGGCCTGTTTTAATCATTCTCATTGTGATATATAAACAGCCAAACATCCGAACGTAATGTACGTGCACCAGCCTTCAGCACCTATTGGAGCCCAGTTGCTTATCCTTCGGTGGGTGTTCGTTTTCAGCCAGCTTTTGATTTACTAGGGTGAGCTTTCCTAGGGTACGATCCGCTTTGCCGTATTTTTGGGCTTTGTGATCTACGCCGGGACAGTGAGTTACGCTGTTTATGCCCGTTCTGACTGAGAAATATTTCTCGGGGCTTGTAAGCTTATCCTCGGACGGCGTCTTACTCGTATAAGACACCGTGTAAGTATCGGCCTTCGCCAATGTTCAGACCCGAACTTCCTGTTTGATCCGTACATTGTCGGCCTTGCTTTACCGTACATTTTTGAGTTTGATCCGGGAAGGAACATTCTCAGCCTTTTCTAGACGCGTATCGGTACGTGGCAATTTGCAATTAACCTCGAAAAAACTGGCATGGGGCCGAGTACAAACAATGTAGAGGGTCGTTTCAGTCGGCACTATAAGCGTAACTGCGGATTTTGCGCTCGCCGCCATCACCCGCCCCAGTTATCCCGGGGATGTTAGTTACGACTGCAATCGAACCTGCCCAGTTGCCCCAAGGCTGGCAGTTCCGTTAGGCATCACCAACCTCGGTTCTTCCGGGGATGTTAATTTTAATCGCACAGTACCTTGCACGGTTTTTCCAGGGCGGGTAGTTTCGTTATGCACTAAACGCAACTTGTTCTTTTGCGCTTGGCAAACCTTGCCCAGTACATGTATCTGCACCAGGCTACCAATGCGGGTCAGCTGCAATCTTCTCTCGCACCAACACGAGGGTAGACTTTATTCGTTACGGTCCTGTCTTATTTATTCTTGCCGACGGGCTGGCAATGTTTGCCCCTCCTCAGGGCTTCGAGCTTCGCCCTACGTGGGCATACGTTTGGTCACTGGATGCACCTCTCATCCATGTCTGAGACGTTTCGTTGCTGTTTCTTTGCGTTCAGGGACTTGGGCAATATCTTGTTGGACATCGGTCAGGAGATTTGTGCATTTTATTTGTATGTATCTTTATCGTATTTCCGTAATTGCACTGCTACCACTACCAGTAGTTTCCTCTCCCGATCCCTGCCCCTCTTAGCCAGACCAGAACCAGAGTCTGTTTCCAGGGTCACCGCGTGGAGGTTAGGGGCAGGGTCTTGTTAGCGCCCCCTCGCTAACCCTGGCTCATGTTACCGCTATAGCCTTTTTGACCCCGATAATTCATCTAACTTGTCTGGTTGTTATACTGGATTGCATGAAAGAATTGGAAAACAAAATAAGTTTGCCATACATTCCGTACACTGGACACAGTCTGAACTTGTTTGGGGTCAAACGATAGAGTTGTCTATAAAGGTAACAAAAAGTAACCCTCAAGGTATATTGGGTAATACGGTGTTAGATCAGTATTTTTCACTGACCTTCGGTACACGATGGGTGATGTGGTCAGCATCACGCTGTCCGCCTTTACTTCCCAGTGCTTTTCATAATACCCAATTGAGACTAGGTCGATCTAAGAGCCGTTACGGTCGGAAAAATACTCCACACCCACTGTAGAATTGAACCCGGACCTCTAGTCTAAGAAGCGAGTTAACTAACAACTGCGCTACTGCGGTTCTCAGAGTTGTCTATATGCTGTCAAATTGTTTTGACTTTGTTTAGAGTCAGTATTTGTTTTCTCTGTTTCTACACATTGATGGAATGTTCTGATTCCATCTTTAGAACAATGTGTTGTGATCAAGGACCTGTCTGACATGAAATGGTCGTCAAAATTTGATACTGCTCATGCGTTGTATTATGATTTTCAGAACATACATTTAATTATATATCAGATGAACAGAAAGTGTGCCGAAAGAAATTGAAGGTTAGGAGGGGGCTGAGAGACTGTCTCAGAAAGTTGGATTATTACATATCATTGCGGGTGATCGAATGGTTAAACGCGACGGTGTTTTCTGTTCGTGTTCGATCCCGCATTTTTGACCGTGTTGATGATCAATTCAATTTTCTCTTGAGGTGAGGAAAAATGTATGACTCTCAAACGCGTGGCGACAGCTTGAACAATCAGTCGTTATTCCTCTGCCTTGCAATATCACCAGCGTACATTCAGAAATAGGAACAAAGTCTCGTAACTATTTTTGACTTAACCGTGAACGGTAAAGTGTTCATTGTAAACTATACCTTACGTATTTGTTCCAGAATGTTTATCGTTCTTTCTGTATTGCTATACCTGCGTTTTTATCTATCTGGTTTTTAGTTGAAACAGGAAGTATATACCCTTGATCGTCTTTGGTAGGAATCAGTGAATGAAAAGACAGAAGTCGAGGTAAGGGTCAGAGATCAAGAGATAATCAAGACTATACTTCCTATTAATGTGATGCTTCTGATATTAAGTTGCATTATAGAAGTGTAATTTAGCAATATGGTAAAAACAAGTACGGTTCTAAAAGTGAAAACTGGTGAGTCGGGTCGAAAGAGATATCGCATAATGGCTGTAATCAAACGTTATTTACGTGGCGAGCGAAGAAGTGAAACTGCATTTAAAAGCCCAACCCCACTTTTATCTTTATATCCTTTGTTGTAAAGATACCACGATAAACAGACCAAGTCGCGATTCGCTGCCTACAATAGTCAACGCGTCGAACTTTGCTGAGAGAGGCAAGAAATATCGGTCTCAGTTCCATGGAGGAGATTGAGCGAGTTTCACAGGATAGAGCAGTATGGAGAAATTACTTGTAGGCCCTATGTAACGCATATCGGTACGAGAGGAATTATTATTATTATAATAGTCAACGCAGAAGTCGAAGTGATAATAAATGACTATACATCGGAGGAACATGCTGTTGTCTACACTGATGTCTCCGTGATTCAGCACAGTCGACGTGCATGTGCCTTTACGACTAGAACTAAAGGAAAGGTCATCATAGAGGCTGGGGGCGTATATGCGACTACTACCAGCAGCATGGCTATGGACTGAAATGGGTTTTCTTTTTCCACAGGCACACACATACAGGCAATGTGTCATTATACTGCGTCTGGTTAACCTTTGCGACATAGCACTGAAATATCATAGTTAAGTATAAGCATCATGTGATCAGTTAGTATGTAAATCACGATCTCACGCAGTGACAACTAAACATTGGGAGGAGGGATGTTATGTCAATTTAGAGGGAACTACAATAAATATATTTTTATTTCACGAGTGTATTACATTTTTTTATATATCTATCTACTGTGGTTGATGGCTACGTCCTTTGGTAATTGCCACGATTTTCATTTTTCATATATCTATCCACAGATAATCTAAATGGCAAGTCCAGAAATAAAGATCATTTACTTCAACATTCCAGGCAGAGCAGAAGTCTGCTGCCTGCTTCTGGTAATGACGGATCACAAATTTGAAGACGTTCGAGTGAGTGGTGAAAAATGGCTTGAGATTAAACCAACTACACCGTTTAGTAAAATTCCAGTCCTTGTACTCGATGGACAAATGTACGGCCAGAGTAAAGAAATAGCTGTCTACTTGGCCAAAACTTTTGGCTTCTATGACAAGACAAATCTGGACTGCCTGCGTATTGATCAGATTTTACATCTCATGGAAGATTTTACGCAAGAATATGGTAGACGTTATTTCTTTGAAAAGGATGAAGCAAAAAAAAAATAGAAGGTTTGAGGCAGCTAAAAGAAGAAATAAGTCCTAGATTCTTATGATTTTTCGAGAAAATGTTGAAAGACAGTGGTACTGGTTATCTTGTTGGTAATAGTTTTACTCTTGCTGATATCACTGTATTCGACATGTACACAGGATTTCTTGGACCGATCGTCAAGGACTGTATTGATAAATTTCCTTCAGTGAAACAGCTGGTGGAAGCAGTCGGGAGAAATAACAGAATTAGTGCATATATGGCCAAGAGACCATGACAGTAAAATATTCTCTCTCAAACAGTATTTTAATATACTTAGATTTGTCAAATTTTTTGGGGGGGCGACATATTACTTGTCTAGTTTAATTGTTGTATGTCATATTTGACCACAACATTCCTCGTCTATTTATTGTACATAACTACTTTGTATTATATATATGCAGTGGCGGCTCGTCATTAAGGGACAGTGGGGCCCGGTCCCACCAAAAATAATGTATAACGTGTATTTATTATTGTTTAAATTAAAATATAACAACCAAAAACCATGATTTTTCTGAAAAATTGTGTCTGGCCCCACCAACAAAATGATCACGCGCCTCTGTATATATGCATATATACATATATATTGTAAAGCTTACTTATCTATCTATATCTGTTTATATTTATATATATCATCTTAGTGTCCCGTTTGACTCAAAGCTTCCACAAGAGATTCCCATTGTTGTCGATCTGCCGCAGTTTTACTACTGGATTCCTATATCATGTCACCATATTTCAACATCTTTCTACAGCTCTCGTCTATGTTTTTCTTAGGCGTCCATGATTTCATTCCCTGTCCGCTGTTCATCAGAAAACTGTCCTAGCCACTACCACAACTACCATACGACATACATGTCCAATCCACCTCGATCTTAGTCTTCTAACGATAGTCTCCAATGAGTCACAGTTTGTTACTTTATAAAGATCTTAATATGCTATCGTATTTGGCCAGAAAATTTGAAGGATTCTTCTTAAACAATTGTTGTATGTCTCCAGCTTGTGGGTTCTTTTCCAGCACTCACTACAGTTCACTAGCACACTGCTAATTGATATTTTAAGTTTTGTTTTAAGAATGAATCCTTTGATTATACAGATTTTATTTAGTAGGTACAAGTTTCTTCTTATGCGTTCTCACTAGAATGGGATTTCGAATTCTCTAATAAAGGTCGCCGTCTGCCTCAGATTGTCAGCCCTGCCATACAGTTTGTCTTGGACGCTGGTGTAAGTGGGCCACCTCTTTCTTCTCAGGTGGTCATACTCGCCATGCCATAGGGGCATAGGTCGTTGGTGCCTATCTTGAATCTAGTGTACATGTGGTGTCTTATTCTGTTGTGACCAGTCCGGGGTGAAGTATGGTAAAAGTTTGACTTGACTTCTTGATTGTACAATAATATTGTTAATTTATAATACTGTATCTACTTAAATAACTTGTATTATTAATTAATATATGTGCAAAGTCATATATCTATTTACAAATTAAAGTCTTTTATACGCAGTAGAGAATCTTTATTTATGGATCAAAGACAAGGAAAACAAGTATGAAGACGGACAGTCTTATAAGAAACTTTGAGAGAAGATATATCCAAATTCGTTGGAATCAAATAATACATAATGTTGAGATAACACGGAGCAGACATATCAGATATACAAATGAGAACATAAAAAAGGAAGCGATGGAAGTGATTGTGACATATGTTATGAATGCTGAAAAGCAGACACCCAGAACTCAGAACAGAGATGTGGCTCTGAAATGGAATCTGGTAGGTATAGGTGATGGGAAAGCTCTAGAGAGACATGGAGGCAAACTGTAGACAGAAACAGAAGAAAGAGGTGGGAATGACATGAAATTAACTAATCTAGCTTGCTCAAGACAGATCTGATATGAAGAAATTTGTTGAGACCTTATACACCAAAGTGAGAAGATGAAAGAAGATATATATATATCCCTACGACTACGGTAGAACATTAATCATAAGTTTAGTATGTACCATCAGCAAGACATAAATAAAACACTCTTAATCACTTACATAATGGCGCATACTGTAGTGAGGGGTAGCTCAAAAAGAAAGAAGAAAACATCATCCAAAAGAGAGTGCTGAGGACAGAGAGAATATCCTATGTATCAGCTCCAGACCCCATTTTCACCTGCATCATCTGTGGCAAGCATTGCCGCTACAGAATAGGCCATTACAGCCACAAGAAACGTTGTGATCCAGCGCAGCGCATACTACGTGACGCAAAACCTATTGTCTCCTGAGACAAAGAGGTAAATGATGATGATGAATGGCGCATACTGTAGTAAAACCGTGTAAGAATAAAGACTTCACCACGAAGTAAAGACGCTCTACAAGTTGAACTTGTAAAAAAATTATCTGTAATAAAGTAGATAGAAATTGGAAAAATAAGATATTAGTAATCCTCACGATCTACATAAAAGTAAAGTAAAAGTAAAGGAACCCTTTCCTTACCTCGTGGTATATAGGTCAATACAGTGTATTTTTCATTGACCGTCGGCACACGATGGGTGATGTGGTCAGCATCACGCAGGCCGCCTTTACTTTCCCAGAGTCTGGTACCCAGTTGAGGCTGGGTCGACCTGAGAGCCGTCGCGGTCGGGAAAAATTCCACGCACATTGCGGGAGCTGAACCCAGACCACCAGCCTTGCGAAGCGAGTTCACTAACAACTACGCTACAGCGGCTCTCTCACGATCTATATACAGACATAATAAATCAAAATAAGTATATACGTTTGAATGAGCTTATACAGAAACCACAGTTTGTTATAGAAAAGGCCGCTCTCTTGAAGTGTCCACTTTTGTTTAGTTCACAAATCGTTTTACATGAGCGATTACTTTATATTGAAAACGCGTGACGGATATATAAGATACGCAAGTCATGTTTATTTCAATTGCGAGTTATCAATAAGTTAAAAATATGACTGAAAATAAACACTTGTACTATTCTTTCTCTAATCTTGTTTTGCCTCACAACGTCAGAATAAGATTTTACGCTGTTACTAGTACAAAATATTGTTTATTTGTTTTTTCTTAAAGATGATCACAAGAGAATTGCGACCATAATGTCTTCCACAGAGCATATGAAAGAAATAAAAGATACAAATAATTTTGTTTTTTGGTCTCGATAGAAAGATGCACTCCTTTTCCCACTTCTCTCCTCCCTTGTCCATCCCATCCTCATGTTTTCCCTCTCAAATTAGTCTTTGTCTTTCTGTGTATGTATTGATTCATACTATCCAGCATCCTTAGTTTACTGTAAATATAGTTCTAAATGTTTGCAAAGTATCGAATTGTTTATATATATCTTAGCAGTTTATTAAATAAATATGAGGAATCATTCTTACGTTTCATTGAAGCTACAATAGAACATGAAATATATACGAAATATAATGGGAAAACAATAATTATATATACCCACATCTAAATTATTAATTTTAGTTTTCTGCGTTTGTTTTAAAGTAACAATTTATAACCACTCTTTGTTATCTGAACCAGTGAACGTCAGTATGTTCTGTTGACACAGCGTTGTTGCTATATTTGAGTGATGTGTTTTGTTCGGGTTCACTCTCCATATTCCGTGACAGTTCCTACAGTAACTACAAGACAGGCAGAACCTTAACCCCCAAAGCGCGGACACGTCTGTTATGTGAGATCGTTCTGGATACGTAGTATGCATATCACATTATATTTAGACACATAGAGATTGCGACTCCCTAAGAAAATAGGAGTTTTCACTCTTTTTTGTTTCGAGTCGAAGTACAGAAACGACTACCACTAGCAGAAATTATTAGGACCAGGCACTCTCCTAAAACCAACAAGTTCAACTGTTACGGTCTCGTTTCTTCAATTACCAGTCAACGCGGCCGTGATTGCTATCAATAATGCATATCGATTTGTAAATGTTGATACGCAAATATTTTATATCTGGCACTCTGAAATCTTGTTTGTCTAGTGACGAGGACATCTCATGCTAGGCACAGATGTCAGTTAGATTACTTACACAACTGTAAAGTCGAAGTGAAGCTCGCCTGAACGGCAAGGAGCACTAGTGATAGAAAGCATGCAATCACGCAAAAATCAGTCAGAGTTGTCATATTAGCGACATGACTACGCTCAATTTCATAGCGGACAGACAAAAAAAAGCTGCTGTTACAACTGCTAGAGAGCCGCTGTAGTGTAGTTGTTAGTGAACTCGCTTCGCAAGGCTGGTGGTCTGGGTTCAGCTCCGCAATGTGCGTGGAATTTTTCCCGACCGCGACGGCTTTCAGGTCAACCAGCTCAACTGGGTACCAGACATGCTCTGGGAAAGTAAAGGCGGCCGGCGTGATGCTGACCAATCACCCATCGTGGCCGACGGTCAATGAAAATACAGGCCTAACACTGTATTGACCTATATACACGAGGTATGAAAGGGTTCCTTTACCTTTTACCTTTACAACTGCTAGAATCCTTTCTTACGACCCTACTTACTTTATCAAACTGTAGTCTGTTTTAGGTCATCATGTCAAAATGGAATATGGTTTGTATCGACTAACTCAGACGGGAAGTCGAAAATTCCTGTTTAATGGTGGCTAATTTTTTTTATATGTTTGATAGAACATTGTACGCTTTTTTGTAATTTTTCTCAATTCTAGACATTCATGATTATTTATTGATGAAAAATGTTAATTGCACTGATATTCCTTAGCTTTAAACTGAACTTATAAAATAAAATAACCTTGATTTAGCGTATTGTGTTGTTTTAAAAATGAATTTGTTTATATACAACAAGATTGGAATACGAGGATCACGTGACAGTTGTGATCTTATTTCCGAGTATTCTTACCTGAGCCAACCTGTCGTATGTTATCGGAGGCCACAGTTTGTATCAACGCCGGATCACTTACCCTGATGCTTGACGCTGTATTATGCCATCTCTTTTCTCTCTCTCTCTTGCGATCACTGCCCAGACGATGTACCAGATTTTCCCATAAATTCTATTCATGTGGAAATCTGATTCATGCAGCCTTAACATTGGTGTGTTTTACGTCACATCTTCGGCACCATTTGGAGCTCTAGTGCTTATCCTTCGGCGATATGTCCGGTTTCAGTCAGCGTTTACTCGGTTCGCTCTCAGTTCTGTAGCCATTTAGTGTTTTTACGGTGTGGGTAGCAAGCCCACGACCAACCTCATTACTCGCCTCTTACGACATGCGTGACAGGTAACAGTGGTTCTATTCTTTACGCCCTGATTTGGGCCCGGTAACCACTCGGGCGGAATTATGTCATCTTATTTAACGTGTCATTGACACCAACTAGTTTATGTGTTAACAACAAGAACACTATACAGCAGTTCTGTCCAACCTTTTTGTATACAGGGGCGCATCTGACTGATGACTAGGGAGGCGGAGGCGCGGCTTTGAAGCCAGTTATACAGTAATGTTCAGTCTCGGTATAATGATTAATTTTTAGATAGGCAGATTCCATAATCCATTCAGTTGTAAATGGGTAACTGATTATATGAGTTGAATGCATTAATAGATGTCTGCCAAAAATAATGAATATAAAATGGAACGATTTCAGGAGAAGTGATGAAATCAGAGAAATGTCTGGTCAGCCACTAGTAACAACTGTTATAAGAAAGAGAAGATGGAGATATGTTAGACATACCTTGAGGAGAAATGGTCAACGAATATCAAAGCAGACATTGAAGAGGGATGCAAGGGATTCAAGAAAGAGAGGACGACCTAAGAAAACCCTGATACGAACTTTGCTAAGAGAGGCAAGAAATATCGGTCTCAGTACCATGGAGGAGATTAAGCGAGTTGCCCATATGGAGAAATTACTAGCAGGCCCTATGTAACGTATAACAGTACTAGAGGACTTATTATTATATGAGTTGGGAGAAAATATAGAGGAGTCATTGGAGATACAGTATGGGCTCTGATGCTGGCGTTCTAAATAAGCTATAAAAGACTGAGAAAGCATATGGGGTGGTGTCTGAGTGCAGTGAGATCAGTTGTAATAAAGTTATCAGTATAGTTTAAATAAATTAGCTATTAATGGTACATTCAGATCGATAAAGTCCCAGTTTGAAATCAATAACGGCTGGGTTATTAATGTCGAAAACATTTTTTGTTTCAAGTAAAGAACCCGTAGTTATAATATGAGGAAAACTGTGTTAGGTCTATATTTTTCTTTGACAAACGGCACACGATGGGTGTTGTGTTTAACGTCATGTCTGCCACCTTTACTTTCAAGTGTTTCTCTACCCATTTGAGCCGTCATGTTCAAACCATCATTTACATCCTGAATCCATCTTCTCCGTGGTCTTCCTCTTCTTTGCCTGGACGCCCCCTTCCAGGATGATCTTCTACAGACCTTCGTGTTTTTTCATATGTCCAAAATACTTCAATTCTCTCTTTCTTATTTGTAGCATTAGCCAGTTTTCTTGGATTTTTGAGTTCTTTCTGAATAGATATGTGCTCTCTTCTCCGTCCATGATATACGGAGGACTCTTCTGTAACACTTATATTTAAAAGCAGATATATGTTTTTCCACTGCCTTATTCCATGCTTCACACCCATACGTTAAATCTGGGAATATGCATGCTCTTAGTATTCTGATCTTTGCTTTCCTATCAATTCCATTCCGTACTGTTTTTCGTTGTTTAATATTAAATTAATTGTAAGCTTAGTGAACTGAACTTACTAAATTTCACATGATTATCAGCCAGCAGCTTATCCGGTGCCGAACGTTGTCATCATAATTCGCCTTCAATTTTTGTCTATTTCATAGTTCAGTTGTCCTGTCTATATATTGCTGTCATGCCCAATTCGTTTATCGCATTCTATATCCACCTTTGTCTTATTCATCTTCAACCCGATGCAAACTATTTCTTTCTGCTGAAGTCATCTCATATTTAGATTGATCTCATTCTGTTAGCAGCAATAGCCAGTATCCGAGAGATTGGCATACCGTTCTTCTTCTTCTTTTCTCTAAGCATGTTCTGCATCATAGCGTTAGGATAAGAAGAGATTTATAGAGCGGGCTTTTATGTGGGATTCATAAACAGTGTTTTTCGTCGCCACTGTTATTTCTGAGGTCTACATTTTGCGTGGTCGGCCTTCTGCTTTGTATCCATTGTATCGGAATAACATTTCTCTTTGATGAGCACTGTCTGTTTGTAATTTGCTTATTTGGCTGAACCATATAATTTGTTATTTCTTGATGAAGTTCAGTAATGATGATGTTGTACCCGCTTTTTTCCTGATTTCATTTCTAAACCAGTCTCTTCTTGTTCCCTTATAGTTTAGGCACAACATTTAACTTGCTAATTGTAAATATCTAGCATGCCTAGATGACATTAATTAGTCTAACATTAATGCTCGTGACGACAGGTTGATCACATTCTTAAAATAGCTATATATATATATATATATATATATATTTTAAAATAGTAAAATTATTGAATCCTTATACTTTTCAGTGTTGGTTTTTCGTACTGTGTGTACTATTATTTATTAAGCCCACATACTGACATTTTCAGGACAAAATCTGTCGATAACATCAACCAACACATCCATCGTTACCAATAACAACTACAGCCGTGGTCTTCATTACAAATCACTACAGTTATATCACTAACTAACCACTACAGATACTACAGAAGTGGTCTCCACTATCGACCACCACAAACGCCAATTTCAATACACTATCAGCAACTATCTTCAGAATCCACAACCTCTACTATCGCCATCAATATCAACAATCATTACAGTTGTCTATATAACAACTGCCAGTTTCTATATAACAAACAGCACAGTTGTCCCTATAACAAACTCACAGTTGTCTATATAACAAACCAACACAGTTGTCTTTATAACAAACCAACACAGTTGTCTATATAACAAACCAACACAGTTGTCTATATAACAAACCAACACAGTTGTCTTTATAACAAACCAACACAGTGGTCTAAATACAACAATCCAAACCAGTGTCTTTATAACAAAAACAAATTTACCACCATTCAAAACCCCACAGTTGTCTATATAACAAACCAACACAGTTGTCTTTATAACAAACAAGCACAGTTATCTTTATAACAAACTAGCACAGTTGTCTTTATAACAAACCAACACAGTTGTCTTTATAACAAACAAGCACAGTTATCTTTATAACAAACCAACACAGTTATCTTTATAACAAACTAGCACAGTTGTCTTTATAACAAACCACTACAGTTATCTTTATAACAAACTAGCACAGTTGTCTTTATAACAAACAAGCACAGTTATCTTTATAACAAACTAGCACAGTTATCTTTATAACAAACTAGCACAGTTGTCTTTATAACAAACCAACACAGTTGTCTTTATAACAAACCAACACAGTTGTCTTTATAACAAACAAGCACAGTTATCTTTATAACAAACCACACATTTATCTATATAACAAACCTACACAGTTATCTTTATAACAAACAACACAGTTATCTTTATAACAAACTACACAGTTGTCTTATAACAAACCACACAGTTATCTTTATAACAAACCAACACAGTTATCTTTATAACAAACTAGCACAGTTATCTTTATAACAAACCAACACAGTTATCTTTATAACAAACCACAGTCTGTTTACTCCAACACACTTTCACAACCTTCTTCACCAAAGCCATGCTCACAACCAAACATCATATCAAACACATTTTTCAAATATCATTCTCCAAGACATGTTTTACCACATAACATCATTTTTCACTGCAAGTCTTCTCACCACACACTGTCACAACAAACATATTGCTTACAATTATTTACACATGCCTGTATTTCCACCATGTATCACTTTACCACATCCGTGGTCACCAATCAAAATACCACTTCCACCTTATCACAGCTAATCTTTATCACCCTTCATCATAGCTGTTAATATCAATGTATATCTGCTCTCGTTCATTTCTACTAGAGGAATCTGTGGCGTAGATGTTTGGTGCTTGTCTCTCGTGCCAAAGGTTCGCTCCCTCGTGGAGCCATCTGGATAATTTCTGAGATCCCTGACCTCAGTGTAGGTGAGATCCTATCTGAGACGGGCGATAAAACGTAGGTCCTGCCTTCAAGTTGAGCCTGTAAAAGATCCATTGACAGTTCAAGTTGAGAATAGCAGGGCTGAGAAGCCACCGCTCAGTCAAAATTGATTTCTTAAAAAAAGTTTAATTTTACAAAAAGGTTTCCACCATCTTCTAAATTAAATCGGGATGATTACTCGTCGGCGCTACAGAGTTCATACACTGCCGCTGAGATCTTCCTGTGTAAGAAGGAGATCGGAGCACTCATGGTTACTCACTGACTTGCAACGATAATGGTCCAATCAATCAATCAAGGACAATACGAATAATGAAATATATTATACGGCCCAAGTCTCTCTAATCGCATATTTTGTTTTCTTCAATGATTTAGATATAACGTTAATTTAAGATTGACAAATTATATTTATTGATTAATTACTTAAATCAATTTCCATTTATAATTAACGGTAGTCGTGGATCAAACTTTCACAGCCAGGATAGTGTGGGGTAACAGGTGGATCTCTCTCTCTCTCTCGCGATCGTTCTTAAGCCGTTTTTATCATTCTATTGTGATATATAAACAGACAAACATCAGAACATGATGTACGTGCACAGCCTTCAGTACCTATTGGAGCTCAAGTGCTTATCCTTCGGTGGTGTGTTTGATTTCAACCAGCGTTTGTGTACGGTTCGCTCTCCGCTAGCCTTTGCTGTCCCCAGCCAAAACCCACAAGGCAGCAGGTTGCTATTGTCTTTCAGGGCAGCGACCCGTAGACGACCTGCCCTCTCGGGCTGATGAGCGTCATCTGCCCAGACAGGTGGATCTGTTAGTTCCCAACAAAATACCGATAATTGAGAAAACTGCAATAAAATTAAGTATAAATGGAAGATCGATGTGACCCCCCACAAGTGGTAGGCTTATAATACTCTATCATGGGGTTCCGGGGAATGGGGTGGTGTTGCAAGTCGGCCTGCTTAGTGAGATGAACAGTAAATAATTATTGATTTTTTTTGTTTTGTTCATCCAACTTAATTAGTTATTTGATTAGTCATATTATTTTATTCATTCGGACTTGTTGCTATTTAAGCCGATGAGCTATTAGACATGCATGTATTGATACATTTAAAAAGAAAATAAATTAGTTTTGTTTAATTTAACCCTTTCTCACTTCTGAGCCGATATACTGGTTTATTGTATCTTTAAATTAGGTATCAATCTATCAAGTGCCATGCCTGCCGGCGTAAGCGATCATGTCTCTCCACAACTCTCTTTGCTCGGTGCATGTAATCAGTTCTGACGTCGATCTTTTGTCGAACCATGATGTCAGGCCATCCAACATCTTCTCCAACTGTATTGCACAATCTCTCCTTCCCTGAATTTTACCTGTTATCACTAAATGTTCTAAACTTTCTCTTCGCATTATATACCCGAAGAACCTTGATTGTCGGATTCTTATTCTTTTGATAAGGTTTCTTGTGTGCAGGACTGATTTCTTCTTCTTCTTGCAACGCTCAACACCGACCACTTGTCAACCACTCTGTGTGATTTGTATGTGATCTGAGCCTAAGAGAGATTGTACGTTGTGCCAGTTATGCGCCCACAAGTAGGCAAGCACATCCGATTTCTGCGCTGCTTTTTATTTACTAGGGTAGCATCCATAGGGTCTACATCAGCCACCTCTTACGACATGCATTGTAGGTTGCAGTGGTACTATTCTTTGCTTCCTTGCGGGCCCCGGCACCACACGGCCTGACTGATTTAAAACCTCCACATTTCTTTTCTTCTCTGTCCGATGAATTATCAGTATTTTTCGGTAAAACCACATCTCTGTGGCTTCCAATGATCTCATTGATTGTTTGTTCATTGTCCATGATTCGCTGCCATACATAAGTATTGGTTCAATATAGCACTGGAGTATTCGTTTTCGCAGTGTCATTGGTAGTGAGTTCACGCATAGTTTATTCTTCATTTTCATAAAAGTTGCTTTCGCTTGTTTTAAAAAAAATTAAGTATACTCGCTAATTTAAATTTACAGTGCAAAGTAAACGCTTCCGGATTTAAAATAAAATATGCAGTGAAAGAGCTGTAGTGCGTTTCAAATCTCGTGCCCACAAACTTCTTCGAATATCTCAATAACCCTTGCATGAAATACAATGTAATTTTGCATATGGTGTTCGATTTCCAATGACATTACGAATATATAATTTTAATTTATGTAGGTACTGCAGTTTTACTGAAGAGGCGATTTTCTTTGATTTTGACTACCTAACAATTATTTTGGTAGCACAAAATAGAATTTACAGTAATAAAACATATTTAACACTTTTGATAAGTCATAGGTGTATCCACATTTTTCACGTGAGTGGAATTCATACAAAAAGAAATGACTTTATTTCAACTTGTACCTTCATTTCGATGCAGTTGTCATGTTAAGAGGTCAGAATGATTGTCGTGGTCTTGAAAAGGACCAGATGTGTACATTGATGATAATCTCATGCAAATATCTGTATTGCATATTCTTTTACTAGACTACGTCGTAACTTTGCCTTCTTGTGCCACTACATTGTGGTATGATGCATTGTCCATTATCAGACAAGAATGCTTATCTAATGTCGGAAGTATAGTTTTCTCAATCCACTCTCTAAATATACGACCGTTCATTTCTGTGTGGCAGTCCTGATTATCGGTCGATTTCGAAACAAATAGGAGTTGAGCACTCTTCAACAGTCCATTTTGTCTACTACCAGCATGTGCAATTATAAAACGCTGCCCTTTGCCCCTTGGTACTCATTTCTTAATCGTTCCATCTGATGATTGACATTCTTTTCCATTGGTGTGGTTAGCATTAATCCATGTTTCATCTAAATACACAATGTCATAGCTTTGACGACACATTTCTCTAACTTCACGCAAATATTTGCTTTCCATCACAACTAGATGCGGTTTCTCACAGATAATGTTTCTTCCACCGACTTATGTTCTAAATGTGAAGCCTGCCGCCCCCTCGTCTTCCCCATCCTAACAGCTCATCATAATGTCGATTCTGACACATCGATGTCGTTGTTCTTTCTAAGCCTCATCTTTAATTTCTTTAATCTCACTGTTTCTTTCAACTCAAACATTCAACACAATTCTCTTCGAATAAGCTCTCTATCAAAACTATCTACGACTTTCTTTCTATCTTGCGTTATTGGTTGCATTGCACATGTACTTGAAAAGTCTTGGATCCAGTGATTGAATGTACGTCGATTTACTCCCAAAACGCTCAGGGCTATAAATGCTCTCGCCCTTAGCTTCTATACAAAAATATTGATACATCTGTATTGTGATACTTTGTATTGTCACAAAATTTACTCTTATACTCATTGTAAAGATTCTACAATGTGCACACCTCTGAAAGGAATGAGGCTATTGAAATGACCTTCGGAAAACTAAACGTAACTTGTCCGTTCAATTGTAAATACTTTTGGTCTTCCGGTAAATATCGGTAAAACACTAAAAACACGTGGATATTGAGGTTTTTTTAATTGCGCACTATTAACAACAATAAAGCTACTGTAAGCGTTTCAAATGTATGTCTAGTTCATGTTTGGTGTTTTTTGTATACCGCATATAAGCTAAAATGAAAACCAGCTGTTTGTTTTCATTGCAATTATTTCCTTGCAATGTCATGACGATTAATAGAGCATATGCAAAATATCATCTCTTTACGTTAAAGTGCTCTGGACTTACAGAATTTCAAACATGGGCATGAGTTTTGAAACGCACGATAACATTCAAAATTTCAAAAGCAAAAATTCGATACATAACGCGATGACCGGAAAACCTGTGTCCTTTAACTTTATCATCATAGTTTTATGTCTACGAGGTGTGTTAAACGTTTGGCTCTGCTCTGCGAAAAGTGTAAATTAATAATAGCACGCTGCTGACCCGTAAAACAAAAGCAAACCCCACCTCCCAGTGATGTAGGCCGAGAAACTTTAATCGCGAGGTCAAAGGTTAACGGGACTCTGGCTCGCCTATGGAGGATAGACTCACCTCTGTCAGTTTTTTCTATATTTTTATATTTGAAAACTAAATTTTTTAAAATAATTTATTTTGTGTGTGTTTTTTTGGTCCTACGTAAGGAGGCGAACCTGATATTTTTTTTCAGGATCCAGAAGCATTTGGCTTACTGGTTTCGGCTCGGTGCCATGGACATCGTAACCTTCGGTTCGGTGCCACGAACACCGTAAATCTGGGGAATCTGTGGCTTTTTCGCCATCCCGCGGAATTGAACCTACACACAGAGGGATAGTCACTCAGTCCAACGCGTTTCAGAACACTGGAGCAGACGGGCAGGCGAACCTGATAAAAAAGGCATGCATATACCGAATTTGGCGGCTTACTGGTCTGTAGGCGCCTAACTAGCCCTACGAACTCGTCCTTTAAGGCGCAAATCACATGCCGATCACAAAGACTCGTTTTAAAAGTGATTCGTGTAGTGTTTGGTATGAAGTGCAAAAAGTTCCCATACCATTGGCGGCTGCGATTACACTACTAATTGCACGGAAGCTCTTCTTCGATCCCTACCCGCGTTGCCAAATTACAGTACAACAGTTTTGTTTCCAGGACCACAGCTTGAAGCAGAGTAGAGTCTTGGTCAGTGCCAGCTCACTGACCCTGGCACAGCCTTGTAATTTAATTGTATTGCGCCTTTGTACCCCACATATACACAATTCTAAAGACAAAGTGAAGGAATTTCAATATCAATTTCAGATTAACAATAATGCGAAGAACAACAACAACACATAAAAACATCCAACACAACAGTACTAAATGCCAATAAAAATAACCATTCTGCAACAGTACAACTCAACAAATACTACAACATTATAAATAATAACACATTGACACCTGCAAGCGTGATCTAAGGTCATGCAACATAGACAAAGAACATTGTTAGCGGCTGGCCAAAGACAGGCAAACATGGCGAGAGGCAGTGAGGGGCAGTTTAAAAAAAAAAAAACACCATCACATATGGAGGCAAAGAGAGCCAGAGAGAACATCCTATCCATCAGCTCCAGTCTCAATTTTACCTGCAGCAACTGTGGCAATGATTACCACTCCAGAATATACCATTACAGCCACAAGAAAAGTTGTGATTCAGGACAGAACAAACTAGGTGATGTAAAACCGATTGTCTCTGAGACAAAGAGGCCAATGATGATGATAAATAATAACGAACTCATATCTAGGTAATAAAATTTTTATTGAAAGCTGAATTAATATATAAATGTGTATATATAAAATTCATTTAAAGCATCCTTACATCAATACACTATATATATTACAGCTCAATAATATAGCAAATACATTACTGAAATTACAAGTTGAATATATGTGTAGTACATTTAATACTGAGCTTAGCAGTTTTACATAAAATCATCATCAGGTAGCTTGTCCGTTCCGAAACTTGGCTTCCATGACAGCAGTCCTGAAAACTCTCTATTCTGTGCAAATTGACCGGCGTCAGCAGCGGTCATTCGTCAATGATATCTTGCACAGTTCGTCTTCTAGGTCTTCCTCTCATTCTTCTTCCATGAACCATTCCTCCAAAATTATTTTTTCTAGGCACTTTTGTCGTTTGATGTGTCAGAAATATTTAATTGTCCTTGATGTTATGTTCTTTAATAACCAACTCTCTTTAATATCAAGCTGTTGCAGAATAGAAGCATTTGTTCTTTTCTCTGACTATGATATTCTAAGTACTTTCTGTAGCATTTGCATTCAAAGGCATTAATGATATTCTCCCCCGCTTTGTCAATGGTCCATGTGCGATCTTTGGTCGTGCGCTTAGTTTACTGTGGACCACAAACTAGTCAGCTTCAGGTCTGTCTGGTTCCCCCAAAGCTTAGTATTTAGGTAGACTGGATGTGGCAACATATTGCTTCTCGGCTCACCCATGAGAGGAGTCTTGCATGACATGCTCCGGTGTCTGTTCCGCCTGTTGACACTGGCAGAGAGCTGTTTGACTTATTCGTAGTCTTTGTAACTGTCTGTTGAGTCTGCTGTGTCCGGTACGTAGACGAAATATAATGACCTGGTCTGTTCTGTTATTTTACTTGTATAAACAAGCTCTATTTTTTAAAATATTTGTTTTACCTTCGGGCGCATTTATTCTGCAATGTATACCGATTTAGCCAGTATAGTTGCTTTGAGTCCTTTAAAAAATGTCAATAAGCCAGTATATAAACACATAATAGCGAATGTGTTAAACAAGGTTCACATACTTCTATTTACAATAAAGTCTTTGCGATATTTACACTGGACTACACTATTCCCTAAAGTATCGCTTCTCATGCTAGGGGTTCAGGTTCAATTCCCACAAATGGCATTGCATTTTTCTCTACGGCTCTCAGGTCGACTCAGCCTCAATTGGGTACTAAAAATAGCACTGGGAAGTAAAGGCATCCGGCGTGATGTTGACCACATCACCCATCACGTGCCGATGGTCAATGAAAAATACGGGTCTAACACTAAATTACCCAATACACCACGTGGTAAGAAAAGAATTCATTTACTTACTTACTTATAAGGGTTAAGTATCCTGTCCAGGGTTAGGTTAAGACATTTACAGTTCATAAGCACTAACAACTTGACCACTTATATATCTAATTCAAAATATACTGATAGTATTAGTCAACATTACCAAGACGGTCAACTGACCAAGATAAGAACGATCATATGATTTTCGGTAGACGTGTGGTAGTTATCAGATATTAATTTGTTATATTCCCAATATTAGTGTGTCTCAGTAATCTCTATTATTATATCGTATTATTATTATTTTTGTCCATATGGTTCGTTATGAATCTGATATTGAAAAATGTATGTGGTATCCTACCCCTTTCTTGACTCCCAAACATAGGCGTATTTTGCTTTCAATTGTTAACCCTGCAACATAACGTCGACTAGCTCAGACGGAAAATCGAAAATTCCTGTTAAATGGGGGCTGGTTTTATATATGTTTGATAGAACACTGTAATTTGTTTTGCAATTTTACTCAATTTTATGAATTCATTGTTATTTATTCATGACAAGTGTTAATAATACTGATATTCCTTAGTGTTCAACTGAACTTGTAACATAAAATAACCTTGATTTAGCATGTTGTATTGTTTTTAACATGAATTAGTCTTTATACAAGAATGCCGGAATACGAGGATCACGCGAGGGTTGTAGTCTTTATTTCCTCAAATGTTTACCTGAGCCCTCTGACCTTATGTTATCGGTGGCCACGGTTAACCCAACCCTGACCCTGTCTTTCGTGGAGACACCTGTGTTCGCTTTCCCATCTAGCTGGAAGAAATAATTGTCCCGACCGACCGCAAGCAATCAATGTCACACTGGCTGTGCACTGGGTAGGTAAACAAAGAAAAGATTTTAAATTACAGGACTGTCAGATTCAGACTCATCATCATCAGGTGCCGTCTCCACATCGAAGGTTGGCTGCAATGAATCTCCAGCATCCTCTGTCTTTCGCCTTGGTGTTGCACACTGCCAGACTGTAACCTGTCCATTTCTTAAAGTTTCCTCCCACTTATCTCTCGGTCTTCCTCTTGCTCTTCTCCCTCAACTTTCCCCTCTAGTAAATGTTTTATCATGGTGTCATGCCTTTTATGTGCCCAAAATACTTTACTTGTCTGAATTTTATTTCTCTTAATAATTGTTTCTTCATGCCTAGTTTTCCTAAAACTTGTTTATTTGTCTGTTTTTCTGTCCATGAAACTCTGCTTATTCTTCTATATATCCACATCTCAAATGCATCAATTCTGTCTTCTAACTGCTTGTTCATTGTCCATGTTTCCGAGCCATACATTAATATAGGATATATATAGCATTTGATCATTCTAATTTTTAGCCTGTTTGTGATTTGTTTGGATGTCAGTAACTTTCTAATACTATTGAAATTATCCTTGGCCATTCCTATTCTCTTTTTAATTTCAGTTATACATCTGCCATCATCTGTTATCATCTGACCGAGATAGGAGTAGCTTTTACTTGATGTAGTAATTCTCCATGTATTTTTATATTCATTTTAGGTTCAGACTATCAGATAAATAATAGTGTTGTCCTTTGATGCCAGTGATGTTGCCCCAAACCACCGCAGTGCTGAATCAGTAGTCCAAAGCACTTTTACCCAGAGAACAGGATTCAATGAACGTGATACTGCAGTAACTATTTTTGTTATCGTTTGACCGCTGTGAATTTATGCATAGTCATAGCGCCTAATATAACACATCTGACTGATTTTTTGCATGATGGCTTCCTTTCCTTATCACAATGGCCATTCAGGCGAGTCTAAAACCGACTTCATTGGTATTTGTAATTTAGATCCCCAAGTAAAGGATCAGGGTCTCCTGTAGTCCGACCGCGCACCAAGAATGTTTGGCCCAAGTTGGTCTCGAATCCTGGAATTTCAATGGCACGTGATCACTAGCGTAGATGATTGATTGATAGAACCACGATCATTGCACTTTGGTGAGTAATCATGTGTGCTCTGATCTCTTCCTTACACAGGAAGATCGCGACTGCAGTGCAGGAACTCCGTAGCATCGGCGATGGTCCCTGGTGTAATTTTAAAGATGGAGAAAATATTTATGTAGGAAATTTAATTTATAATCTTTTCCTAATGAGATTTACCCAGGCAAAATCAATCACTCGATCAATCAATCACTCAATCAATCAATCACTAGCGTAGAGTGTTATTAGCTTCGCTATCGGAGATTCCCTGCATGCAGGAATCACCCATAGACCTGTTCTTAGTAGTAGTTTTTACATCTCCCAGTTTTGTACACGTTGCTAGGGGCGTTGATACTTTATAGTTATGAACAAAATGTCTAGATACATTTATCCAGCGCCACATAACAAGTTTATTAAAACTAGCATGCCCTTACAGCTTGTAACAGCAACAACAAAAACATATGATTTGTTTTAAATACAATACCAATAATAAAGAAATCAAGACATATTAAAACTCAAAAGTAAAGCATAGAAAAAATGTTTTAAAACCGTATAAATGTTTAATAATAACATGTGACTAACTCTTTCTTACAAGCTCAAAATATTATCTTTGCTCGTTGTGTCAGTACTTGAGTTAGTCTGAGAAAACGTTCCATATCGCCATCTTTGCAGAATGTCTAATATTTTCTTTCAGGTCTAGAAGCGATATATGGCCCTATCTTGCTATGGGCTCTGACATTCTCTATATTCTTCTGTAGAAGAGGATAGTTGTCATTGACATCAACGTACTTCTCTAACATTCCAGTTACAATGTCAAATACAGCTATATCAGCCAGGGTTAGTCGATCTCCAACAAAATATCCGGAGCCATTTTTATTTAACAGTTTTTCAAAATAGCCGAGGAATTTGGGACTCACATCTGTTTTGGTTTTCTCAATTGCTTTCAGTTTCTCATCTTCGTCCTCCATGTGCAGCACATCTACGCAGACCCTTACAAAATCTTCAACAAGATTAGCAACTTGATCGATTTCCAGAGCTTCCAGGTTTGTTTGACTATAGAAGCCAAATTCTTTGGCCAGAAAAGCGTTAATTGCTAAACTTTGGCTATAAGTTTCATCATCAACTTTCAAGAATGGACACTGACCAAATGGAGCAATCGCTTTGTATTCTGGCCATTCCTGTTCTTGAAATCGAATATCTTCAAATTCTTTTCCAGCAGCTATCAGTATGAGGCGAGCAACCTCGGCACGGCCTTTTCCGTCAAAATAGTACAGTTTGATCTCTGCGTTGGCCATGATTAATTCGTCTGAGATCTGATAGAAGATGTGTGGATTAAACAAAAATTGATGTGAATAAACATTGATAATCAACTTCACGAAAATATATAGCACAAAGAAATATTTATATTATTTTAATTTATACAAGAATCATGCAACCATAATCACCCTCATTTTGTACCGCTGTTTCTTGTCAAACTTACCAACCAGCCATCTATATCTATAAGTTTGCCAGCGTGTTCGTAGCGCGTTGGATGACAGGTGACAAGTCTCCTGTGAGTGCGGTTCAATTCCGCGGACTGGCAGAAAAGCCACAGGATCTCCAGATTTACGGTGTTCGTGGCACCGAACCGAAGGGTTACAATGTCCATGGCACGAGCCGAAGAGCTGAAAGCTTAAGTGCTTCTGGATCGAGAAAAAAAAATCTATAAGTTTATATTTACACACACATACATTCACATATTCTTTCACGTTTTCCAGTCGTTACTGCCTTCAGTGCGCTGTTTAAAGCGATGTAGGTCAGGCGGGATGACAGCCTGACAACTTTAATAGTCGCTTGGTTAGTGCAGTTGTCGCGAAATCTTCAGGTTAGGAATTTTCTTTTATGTCCTCGACAGAAACAGTCCTTGGCCTTACAGTCCCGCATGAGACCCTCTACTCCATTCGGTCAATGCTCCTTTCTCGTTTGTCAGTAAACGGTAGAATAACTAACGAAATCCAACATAGGTGCAATAAAGTAAATCAAATCATAGGACAAATGGCGCCTATTTGAAATGATAATGTCACCATGCACACTAAATCGGCATTGTTCAACACAATATTTCTCCACACATTCTGTTATCAGTTCCAAACCTGGACGCTGACATCAAATGATAAAGAAAATTAGCACGACAGAAATGAAGTGTCTACGCAGAACGATGGGGGTATCCAGAAGAGATCGGTTTAGAAATGAAGACATCAGGAAAAATGTGGGTACAACATCAGTACTAAACTTCATCAAGAAAAAATAAATTTAATGATTCGGCCACATAAGCTTATTACCAAGACAGTGCGTCTCAAATAGCAATGGTACTCCGATACAGTGGATACAAATCAAAGGCCGTCCACTCAAAAAGGTGGACCTCAGAGATAACAGAAGCACCGAAAAACACTATTCATGAAGCGAACAAAAAGCCGTTCTTAAATATCTTCTTATCCTGACCCGTGAGACAAAACGGGATTAGAGAGAAGAAAGAATACATTCACGAATCACACACACCCTACGGCTACACATCCCACACACACCTACGGCTACACATCCACACACCACCTACGGCTACACATCCACACATACCTACGGCTACATATCGCAAGTTACAATTTAATTGAGAATTGAAAAAAAAAGAACGAGCAATGCTTAACGTTGTTGGAACGGTCCATGTACCATATTACTAAACTAACACGCTAAAATATAATCTAAAAGACTTCGATGGCTGGTTAAAGTTAACTGGACGTATCTCGAGGCAAGAAAGATTAAATACATAATACAAATAACAATACTGAAGTTTTGTCTAATATTTTGCCTCATTTATTTTGTTCATGCGTCATTCATATTTTATCCAGCCTTTACCACGAACAATCAGGTGTTATGAACAAAATGGTTTACCTATCTACTGACTAGAAATTGATCAATCATGTTCAAAAACCATCATTGTTTTATCAAATCTTTCTATATCTTTCTGTAATTTCTATTTCCAATATTTTCTTTCACAACCTATTTCTTCCTATTATTCAATATCGCATATTTCTAGCATTCACTTCATGCTCGCAAATGATCAAAACTTGACATCGTCCAGTCAATACAAATAAATAGTATAAAAGCAACGCTTTTCGAACAGTTCAAGTTGTACTTTCACGATTTCCAGTTCTGCTGTCTGTCCTGATTTCTGAACAAGATATGATTGATGGTGTGTTGTGCTTCGACGCAGAACGTGTTGTTGAAGTTAGTTTTACCATCCTTGAGATTATTGGAATGTGGTGAGCGCTTAATATCAACTCGGATATAGAAGAGACCTGTTAATGGATAGTTCTTTTATTTGTAAGGTTTGACTGATTGTTGTAAGGTTGTTCAGTTTCATATATTGTGAGCTGTACAAGTTATAGCCGGGGAAATAGGGCTACAATAGAGTCTCCTTCTCCTTCTTCTGCGATTAACTTCTGTTATGCGACTACACGGTATGTTACAAACAAGTTTGAGTTCTTCACCAGTCCTCCATAGTTTGTTCTGAAGGGTTGTTCCTGTTGGCCAGTTTCCATTCTCACTTGCTTTTGTGTAACTATGGTGTGATAGACGAAGCATTTATCATGAGCGCCAACTTTTTAAAGTTTAATTTATTTTAGTATATTCTTAAGTACATAGTTATAGTTATACTAGCAAAAATATTATTTCATGTTATTGATAACACATAACACATTTTAGAATTATTAATATATAGTAATCGTACCTGAAAATAAATCAGAAGAAAACTGAGTAATGACTTGAACATAGAACCCCAGCACCGGTCAAACTAGAAGGTAAAACCTCGAGATACAACCGCTTTCATACCTTGAAGTGTATTAGCAATGAAGGAGGCGCTGGATCTGACATTAAAACAGACTGAGTAAGGCACGAAGTGCATTCATGACCCTTCAGACCGCCTGAAAATTTGCCCAATACAGCATCAGAACCAAGACTAGTATCTACAACAGCTATGGCGTCACATTGCTGTACGGATCGAATGCTGGAGAATGAGAGAACAGGAATGTCCAGACTTCCACCTTTCATACAACTTGTTCGAAAATCTACGCGTGTACTGGCCGACTACTATCTAGAACCAAGAATTGCTTGCACGATGCCAACAAGAGAATATGGGCACTATCATCCAAAGAAGACCTGAGATGGATTGACATGTGATGCGCATGGAGACTGGCTCGACATCGAAAACTGCACTGAGATGGACTCCAGAGGGTAGGCGAAGCGTGGAAGACTCCAAGACGAACTGGAGGAGAACGTGAGAGTCAAGAGCTGCACAGGAAATGATAACAAGTTAGTCTGGTTCTAAACCAAGTACAGTAGGAAGTAATCAGTACCAAATTTTACAGCATCTAGAAAATCAAATACAGTCTCTGGACAGGATTATGTAATAGAAATGTATCATAGACCACAATTATTAAACAAGATCTAGAATGCAAATTAAGTTCTAGATTTATAGAATATAGAACATATAAATAATATATATATATATCGTTCTGTCAATTTGAACATACGCTTCACAAGAGATTTTAATGTTGTCGTTCTGCCACTTTCTGTCTATTGTTTCATATCGACACAAATCTTAATTGTCTTTGTACAGTCTTCTCCATGTTTTCTCTGAATGCCCTCGCCTTCCCCACTGTCTATTTGAGAGCTGCCCTAGTCAATGCCACTACTTGCATACGACATACATGCCCAATTCGTCTATACCGTTGTCTTTTAATGATGGTATTCGATGTAGGTGTCTGTAGCTTGAATGTTAGCGAGCTCGATCACAACCCAAGCGTACCTGATTCAAACTCGCGGCAGCAACTTGAAGCACATTCGTTTCCGTGGGATTATTTCGAAAGATAAAAATAAACCTCACCAATCAGAGAGCAATGGCAAACTAATGAACGTATAAGTGGTGCCTAGAAAATCTACAACTCGTTTACTGTGGTTGATGGCTACGTCCTGTAACGGATATGGCACGATTTTATTTCATTAGACGTAACAGTTTGTTCGTTTTAAAAACTATTGATTAACTATTGTGTTTGACAGAAAATGTGCAGGATTCTTCTCAAACATTTCTTGTTAAGAATCTCCAATTTGTTCGTGATGTTGTAGTCATTTTCCAGCATTCACTACTGTATAATACGCTCCCAGAACATTGCTTTATAGCTTTATATATTTTAAATTTTGTTTACAATGTAAATTCTTTGACTTTGCAGATTGTGTTGATCATATCCAAAGTTTGACTTGCTTTTCACATTTTTTTCAATGATGCCCTTTTTGTGAATGAATCAACGTCCTACGAGGTCGTATTTCTTAGGTATATAAAATCGTAAAAATCTTTCAAATCGGCGAAGTGGTTAAGTGTTTTGCCTGTCGTACTGAATGTTGTGGGTTCGAATCCAGACCGAGACACATGTGCAATTATTTTCATGAGATACCTAGGATCGTTGCTGGAGCTAAGGAGTTCGTGCTTTGTGCAATGCTCTAGGCAGATGGCATACCATCTCTACCGACAGAGACGTAGCCATATGGGAAAACCAGGTGCAATAAAGTCAATCCTACGCGTTTGGAAATACATTTGATACAATTTTGGACTTCCTCTATGATTTCATTGTGTAACATGATTGAGTCTTCTTTATATTTTTTGTCTCTTCTTATTTTCATTTTTGCAATACTAATTTGATTCCGATTATTGTTTGAGCTGTTCTGTAAAGAGCATCTATTATTTTTCCTCAAATGATGAAATAAAACATGAAAAGCTTAGAAGTAATTAAGAAATTATTGAAGAAACTAAAACATATACAATTAAAATATTCCGATGACATGAGACTCAGTGAAAAATTTACTGAACAGAATGGTTCATCTGGTAAGCGGAAAGAGGAGACAGTTATACAATACGACGAAAATGATTAGGAGATGGATAAAAAATAAGCATTTCAGAATGCGCATTATGGTAAGGATCATGAAGTGTAGGAGATAATCCCCTTTCAGCAGATTTTCAATGTGGAGATGACACATAATCAATGTCATATTTCATCATTCACTGAATATCATTTGAAGAATGCAAGCGGGTTCTCTGTGGAGAAGTGGTTGAACATATTGCATTGCTTGTTTTTTGAAAGTCGCGGGTTTAAATCCGGACAGAATCGTTCGGTTCGTGAGTATATTTTTCTCAAAAATTACTTTGGATTGTTGCCGAAGCTATGGAGTTCGCGCTTTGAGCTTCTTCTTCTTCGAACGCTCCATATCGACCACTTGCTAACTAATCTTTGTGATTTGTATGTGATCCGAGCTTAAGAACGATTGTACGTTGGGCCAGTCATGTGCCTACAAGTAGGCCAGCCCATCCGATTTCTGCGACGCTTTTATTTACTAGAATAACTTTCCTAGGCCCTACCTCAGTCGCCTCTTACGACATGCGGTGTAGGTAGCAGTGTTACTATTCTTTGCTTCCTTGCTAGCCCTACAATACACGGACGAGTGCTAAGTGCAATCATTTTGGTAGGTGGCGTGCCATTTTTGCCACAAATTACCGAGGATATGGCAAAAGCCCGATGAAATAAAATCAAGCGTTTGTGTTTAAGCTACCTATTTTAAAATAAAAATTTAACAAGAACTTTCTGTGAAAATGTTGTTTCATCAACAAGAGCATCATGTTTTCTTCTTCTTTTTCTTCTTCTACTTGCGTTTACACGCTATGAATTCAGACGTAGTCAGGACATCTGGTGTGGTGCTGCTGATTGATTTGTGCGTGAAGGCATGCTTTCATAATTATCGGTGTCTCTCGTCATACAGGCATGCCCTCTCCGACTTCAGAGTTGACATGTCTTCTCTAAGAATGTTCCTTTCTTGTTAATGTTTCTTTTTCTTTCTAGAAACTGTATATTGTATAGGGTTTTAGAGGCCTGTTAAAGCTAGGTGGATTCTGTGGCTTAGGGGATAGTGACTCGGTCTATTAACTCCGACGTTCTGAATTCGAATCACACTGAGGACAGTTTGGTTGCAAATTGTTTCGCGTTGATTTTTACAAAAGGAAGATGGCACCACCCGTTCTCTCTCTTGCGTTCACCGCCCGGACCGATGTACCAGACCTCCCCATCAATTCTATTCAGGTGGAAATCTGATTCATGCAGCTTTAGCATTGGTGTGTTTTACGTCACATCTTCAGCACCATTTGGAGCTCTGGTGCTTATCCTTCAGTGATATGTCCGGTTTCAGCCAGCATTTACTCGGTTCGCTCTCCATTCTGTAGCCATTTAGTGTTTTTACGGTGTGGGGTAGCTAGTCCCACACCCGACCTCCTTAGTAGCCTCTTACGACATGCATGGCAGGTAGCAGTGGTTCTATTCTTTACACCCCAATTTGGGCCCGGTAACCACTCAGGCGACCACCCGTTCAGAAAGCAATGGCAAACTACTGAACGTAATAATGCCTAGAAAATCACAAACAGCGTTAAAAGCTGGGGTTGATTCGCAAAGTTCTGTAAAGCATATGCAATTAACTTAACCTGTTAAACGCAAACCAATGTTTATAACGATTGTTTCTTTTATGGTATTTGCAATAAACCGGCTTCTACATACAGATACATAAACACAGATTATTTACAATAAGCCGACTCACACACACACACACACCACACAACGCACACAAACACACCACACACAACGCACACAAACGCACATTATTTACAATAAGCCGACTTTTATATTGCTTTCTTTCTCACACACATGCACACCAAAACACACGCACACGCAGATTTTTACAATAAGCCGACTTTTATATTTCCTCCTCATAAAAACACACATCACACAACACACACACACACACACACAATATTCACAATAAGCTGACTTTTATATTAGATCCTCAACACACACACATTTTAGCATAAGCACTTTTATATTAGATCCTCTACACACACAAACAACACACATATTGCAATGCTGACTTTATATTAGATCTCAGCACCACTGTTATGAAAGTGTTTTCCACATTTTCTCTCACACACAGAGACAAAGCACACATTATTTGCAATAGTATTTCATCATTGCTATTTGTATTCAGCACTGACGTAAGAAAGTGTGTTTCAGCATCATTAAAGACAAAGTGTCACACATCACTACAACATGTCACACACCACTACAAAGTGTCACACATCACTACAACATGTCACAAAGTGCCAACAGTACACTAAAAATTGTCACATAGCACACTACAAAGTACCACACATCACTACAACGTGCCACACACCACTACAAGTGTCACACATCACTACATCGTGTCACACAGCACTACATCGTGTCACACAGCACTACATCGTGTCACACATCACTACATCGTGTCACACATCACTACATCGTGTCACACAGCACTACATCGTGTCACACAGCACTACATCGTGTCACACAGCACTACATCGTGTCACACAGCACTACATCGTATTAACCACACACTACATCGTGTCACATATCACTACAAAATATCACACAACACTACAACGTGTCACAAAACACTACAAAGTATCACACATTACTACAAAGCGTCAGACAGCACTACACAGTGTCACACATCCCTACATCGTGTCACACATCACTACAAAGCGTCACACTGTCACCACTACAAACTGTCACACAGCACTACAAACTGTCACACAGCACTACATCGTGTCACACAGCACTGCAAAGTGTCACACATCACTCAAAGCTGTGACATCTACATTGACATGATAAAGTTTGTTTATAGTTCAGAAATCATAGCCAGAAAAATGCATGTGAATGAATGAATACGAGTGTACTCAATTGTTTAACAAAATGAGGCCAATTTGAGTGCAGACTGTTACCTTTATTCTTTCTTCTTTCTATGGTTTATTTTTATCGTTGCCCCCGGCAACGTAAGGCCGACTAGCTCAGACGGAAAAAACAAAATTCCTGTTTAATGGAAGCTGGTTTTATTTATTGATGAAAAATATTAATACTGATAGTCCTTAATGTTAAACTTAACTTGCAACATAATATAACCTTGATTTCGCATGTTGCGTTGTTTTTAAAATGAATTCATCTTTATACTACAATACTGGAATGCAAGATCACGCTTCCGTTGTGGTTTTATTTCCTAGGATTTTTACCTGAGCCCGCCGGCCGTATGTTATCGGAGGCCACGATTTTGATCATGCACTTATCACATGTATTGATTTTCACTACAGTTATATAGTTTGAAAACGAAATTTCGAATTTTCAAATTCAAATGTTGTATCAATCCTAACATATGCTAGCAAGAGTTGGGAAATGACTAAAGATACAGAAAACAAGTTAAATGCATTTGAAAATAGATGTCGGCGAAAAACTGAACATAAAATGGAACGAACTTAGAAGCAGTGATGAAATCAGAGAAATGTCTCGTCAACCAGTAGCAATTGCTGTTATAAGGAGAAGATGGAGATATGTTGGACATACCTTGAGAAGAAATGATCAAAGAATACGGGGTCAAAGGCTCATGAGGTCATGGTGGTAACATGAGCCAGGGTTAGGAGGGGCGCTAGACCAAGACCTGCCCCTAACCTCCACGCGGTGACCCTGGAAACAGACTCTGGTTCTGGTCTGGCTAAGAGGCAGGATCGGGGAGGAAACTACTGGTAGTGGTAGCAGTGCAATTACGGAAAGACGATAAAGATACATACAAATAAAATGCACAATTCTCCTGACCGATGTCCAACAAGATATTGCCCAAGTCCCTGAACGCAAAGAAACAGCAACGAAACGACTCAGACATGGATGAGAGGTGCATCCAGTGACCAAACGTATGCCCACGTAGGGCGAGCTCGAAGCCCTGAGGAGGCAAACATTGCCAGCCCGTCGGCAAGAATAAATAAGACAGGACCGTAACGAATGAAAGTCTACCCTCGTGTTGGGCGAGAGAAGATTCAGCTGCCCCCGCATTGGTAGCCTGGTGCGGATACATGTACTGGGCAAGGTTTGGAGCGCAAAGAACAAGTTGCGTTTAGTATAAAGAAACTACCGCCCGGGGAAAAACCGTGCAAGGTACTGTGGGGTTTAAAAATTAACATCCCGGAAGAACTGAGGTTGGTGATGCCTAACGGAACTGCCAGCCTTGGGGCAACTGGGAAAGGTTCGATTGCAGTCGTAACTAACATCCCCGGAATAACTGGGGCGGGTGATGGCGGCAAGCGCAAAATCCTCAGTTACGCTTATAGTGCCCACTGAAGACCCTCTACATTGTTTGTACTCGGTCCCATGCCAGTGCTGGGTAATTCAAATTGCCACGTACCGATACGCGTCTAGAAAAGGCAGAGAATTTTCCCTTTCCCCCGGATCAAACTCAAAAATGTACGGTAAAGCAAAGGCCGACAATGTACGGATCAAACAGGAAGCCGGGTCCGGGAACATTGGCGAAGGCCGATACTTTACACGGTGTTTATACGAGTAAGACGCCGTCCGAGGACAAGCTGACAAGCCCGAGAAATGTTTCCCAGTCAGAACGGGTAAAGCAGCGTAACTCACTGTCTTGGCGTAGATCACAAAGCCCAAATATACGGCAAAGTTGATCGAAAGGCGTAGACCCGGAAGGATCGTTCGGGAAAGTTCACCCTAGTAAATCAAAAAGCTGGCAGAAAACGGACGGGCGGGCCTAGTCACCAGGGGCGAAATAATCGTCCGGCGTAGATCACTCCTTCTGCAGTGGACCAATTATACATCACAAAAAGAATGATCAAATTGGGCCCGTGAAGAATGTTAGGAAGAAGAAGAGAAGATCAAAGAATACCAAACAGGCATTGAAATGGGACCCAAAGGGTTCAAGAAAGAGAAGATGGAGATATGTTGGACATACCTTGAGAAGAAATGATCAAAGAATAACAAAACAGGCATCGAAGTGGAACCCAAAGGGTTCAAGAAAGGAGGATGCCCTAGGAAACCATGAAATGAACTTCGCTGAGAAAGGAAAGAAATATCGGTCTCAATTCCATGGAAGAGATTGAGCAGGTTGCCTTGGACAGATCGGTATGGAGAAATTGTCTGCACCATATGTAACGTATAACGGTAAGAGAGGAACTATTATTATATATACACAAGTGCAGAACAAAACATACGTGTATAAGTAAATGTGTCCACGTTCACATTGACAAATGTAAGAAAAACACAAATAAGACAAGAACAAGCATTATTAATTTGTAAATTTGACATTGAATGTATACGCACACTCACACACCACACACCATCGCACACTCACACCAGCTAGCACAAATATACATCCCAAGTATTTGCACAAACAAATGTAACGCTACACTACATACACAGGCACCAGGATACATACACACACACACACACATACAGGCAGACACACACAAAATTACTGCATTCTTGACCCAACTTCCTCTATCAACCAAAAACAATATGTCAGCGCTGGTCTTGACACTAAAATAATAAGCTCACTACTGGTAACATAATAACAATGTTGTTTCTGCTGTCAGAGTGAAGGGCATTAAGTCTGGATTTCTCCCCAGCTTCTACTATTTGGTCTGTTATAACCTGTCTGTACTGCTGGTAATAACCGTCTTAGGCGCTGTGAGCGTGATGAATTTAAGGGTCACGGCTAGTGCTGTAAATTTAAACTGTTCAGGTTAAAATTTTTTTTAGAATTTGTCCCCGATAGAAAAATTCCTGACCTCCCGAGAAAGAAGCTCTCTGTCTGGTTATAAACTGGTTCTAATTTTTCGATCCAGAATTTTTCAGCTCTTCGGCTTCGTGCCATGGACATCGTAACCCTTCGCTTCGTTGACACGAACATTGTAAATCGGGAGAACCGGACTTTTCTACCAGCCCGCGGAATTGAACCATACAAATGGCGGCTTGTCACCCGTCGTCCAACGCGCTCGAACTCGCTGGGCAGGCGGGCGTCTGGTTCTAACATATTTAACACAATCGCAATTCGATAGGTTCAAGGTAAGGCCAATGAGTTCTTTTTTCTTCTTCTTCTTCTTCTTCTTCTTTGCGTTCGTTCTTTACGACCAATTTTAATCATTTTGTGATAAGTTTGATCTTTGCCAAGAACTTATATACGTTGCACATTGGTTTGGTAGGCCCCTAAACGCATAGAATTCTACACGTTTGGGACATGTGCATCCGATTTCAGCCAAACCTCCTCAGTCGCCTCTTACGACATGCGTGGCAGATAACAGGATTCTATTCTTACACCCAAAATTTGGGCCCGTAATCACTCGGGGAGTTCTTTTTAAATCTAAGGCTTAAAGAAAAAAATCATAATCTGAACAGTTTAGCGGCAACTGCACTAGTCATGGTTTCTCCCTCCCATCCTGTCCTACATCCCCCTAAAAGCGGTATTACGTGCAGTAAAACAGTTGGGTTTTTATTATGCGACATGAAAGAGACGTGCCTGCATGGTTGAATTTAAATGGGCGGCATCAATAGTAAGAGTAATAATAGCAGCCTATTGCTAGCGATGAATGACAACAGTCTCCAACATGTGCTGTTGCACATCTATGGTGTGCGCGAATGTGACTGAAAACCCAATCCTGGAACACAATCCTACCATAGGTGGGACAACATATGATCAAGTTGGACATGTTGGTGTTGTGGTGTGTGTTGTCTTTTCGCGCAGCACATTTTCTCTGCACCTCAGCAATATGATGACTTAGCTACGGAGTTTCTCTTGTACCACTACAGCACCACGTTTGCTTCTTCTTCGAACGCCCCTATCGACCACTTGTTAACCACTTTTGGATGATATGGATCTGAGCCAAGAGCGATTGTACATTGGGAGTTATGCGTCTACAAGTAGGCCAGCACTTACGATTTCTGCGCTGTTTTTTATTTACTAGGGGCACCCCTAGTGCCTCATTATTCGCCTCTTACGACATGTATTGTAGGTCGCAGGGGTACTTATTCTTTTCTTCGGGCCCCGGCACCACACAGGCGACCTCTATCATCAAATACGTGCGGATATTTTTTGTTAAATTACATTTTTATTAGTTTATCAAAATTATCACAACCGGGAGATGAATATGATAATGTAAATGCACCCAGGATTTTTGATTTTTTATTCCGATCCAGAAGCACTTGAGCTTTTCAGCTCTTCGACTCGGTGCCATGTACATCAAACCCTTCGGTTCGGTGCCACAAAAACCGTAATCTGGGGAATCTGTGGCTTTTTCTGCCATCCGGGGAAATTTGGGAACCCCACACAGAGGGATAGTCACGGTAGTCCAACGCGCTACGAACACGCTGGGCAGACGGGCGCATCCAGGATATAAAAGAAGAATTCTCATGAAACAATATTTGATATAAAGCATTATAACTGTTTTATTCTTCGTTTTCATGTATTTTGTTTTTCCCCCTTAATGAGCTTGACGACACTGTTGTAGAAAGAAAGCACTTATTGGTACTCACTCTGAAATCAATAGCTAAATTAAAGGCATTTTTTTCCCCTCCTTTTTTTAAACTGTAAATTAAAGTTTGTCAACTCACGATGAAGTTGCGTTTAAATGACAGTACTATTATTCAACCCGTCTTTTCTTAAAACAATAGCAACTTGGATGTTAGTAATTAAAGAATTGATGTGAGACTATTATTCCGTATAATCTGTACACACAAATATAATGTCATATGTTAACAGCCACTGCTAGGACAAACAGATTTCAACACTCAAGAGACAAACGATACAGTAATTAAAGAAAATCCCACAGAAATTACTATTCTGTTTACTTACGGGACACGTTGGAACGTGGCAGACTGTTACGTGTATGGTGATCACGTGCAAACGAAGAATGTATTGACCTGTGATGAGTGATCTTACATACTATAAAAAAATACCAGGTCCTCAGTTTTGTTTAAAATGTACCAGTTATTCCTTACTTAGCATTCATAACTGAACACAAGAAATATATTCACTTCAAAGCAGACATTCCTTAACTTGGAGATCTAACTTACAAGTACCGTGTTTGTTGCCGGGGCTCGGAAGGTAGAAAAGGATAGTAATACTGTGACCTACAAGACATGTTGTAAGAAACGACAGAGGTAGGGGCCTAGAGAAGCTACCCTAGTAAACAAAAAGCGTCTCAGAAATCAGGTGTGGCCTCTTGAGGCGCATAACTGACAACGAATAATCGCTCTTTGGCTCATACCACATACAAATCATAAATTGGTTAACATGGTCGATATGAAGCTTTCGAAAAAGAAGTACATCTGAAGTCGGGGAAAGTTGCCTGAATAGCTAGCGACACTGGTGATAAGAAAGCAAGCCTGCACAGCGAAATTACGCCGAAGCGCCATATTAGGCGACAAGACTACGTCTGATTTTATAGCGACTGAAAAAAAAAAAATAATTTATAAAAAACTTGAAATAATGAAGGGACAAACAAAAGTGGAAACAAAATCAATCAAGTCGTAATCGGTGTTCGTTAGCATGAGTCATCTCTGATGGTCACTGCTATCCCAATCATATCTGGATCACCACAGTATAACGCAATAGATGTTGTATTATAAAGTATGGTTTTATTTTTTGTAAAATTTTATTATAGAACTCACCTCTACAAGTTTGTGTATTGTTGAACAATGTGCTTCAACTTCCTGTCACTGGAAATAAACTCTGACTAGACCTTACAATAGAGCACCGTTCAATATTTTGCACCGTTCAATTTTGGCACCGTTCAATATGTGCAACTTTCTGACAAGTGACATAACACGTAATCACAAAGTACTGTAGTTTACAAATTACAAAAACAATGACAAAATACAGCAACGTTTCTACTAACAAGACCTTTATAAACAAACGAATAACAGGAGGACAAATAAAAAAAAACATATGGACGATTACACAAAACGTTTCTAATGAAAACTGGGAATAAAACCAATAACGAAATAAAATGTAACACAAAAACACACAAAAAAACTACAAATAGAAAGGAAGAGAAACAATGAAAATCTAGTAAATATGTAACTTGTCATGAACATATCCCAATAGATTACAAGGTAGGGAAGAAAAGTACAAAGAAGCATAGGAATGTAACTTGAGCCCACGTGGTCGCAAGGTACCATACAACGAAATAAACCCGGGATTTCAGAGCAAATCGACTGCGATCATCCGAGGAACATGATCGGATGGCTGTGACCTGGACATCGTGAGCTCCTAAATGGCGAAATCATTGAAATGGGTGGCTACAGGGTCACAGAGCATTGGCGTATGTCGCGCAAGTGTTGGGCGAATCGGTCACCTGAGTCTCTTCCCCTGTCTCACCTATATAAGCCTTGTTACACCGCTTACGGATAATAGCATAGATAAGATTAGGACTCGCATGTGAAGCCATCGTCAATAAAAAACGTGACTAAAGGAAAGATACGGTACGCGTCTGTATCACAAAAGCACACGTGTTGCAACCCCGACGGCCAACTGGACAGTCCCAAACATGAGTCTGGATATTGGATTTAAGGCGACTGGTACCAACATATCCTTAATTATGCCCCGGGGTCTGAAGCCACCAAAGGATAGTTGGTGAAGACAGAACGGTCTCAGGATCTGACTTAAGGATAGACAGATGACGAAATAAAACATTTTTCACCAGTGAACTATGGGAGGTGGAAGGTTAAGAAAAGTTTTACTCTGTCAGAGTTAGTAGTCCTATGCTTGGTGGTATCCTGCTGGTGAGTGATTTTCTGAACTCGATGCATGGCCAATAAAGCACCTTCTCCGGGTATGGGCGCCTGCGGAAATCGTGTGACACCAATTGTAACGGCGCAATGAATCAGAACATTGTGATTCTCCCCTTGAATGTTTGAACACATGTCATAGTGTAGCGGCACTTGGCATGCACAGCAGCAATCGGGTGGAGGGAATGGCACGAGATCACTAATTTTGCTGGATCATTGCGCAGCACAGAAAATCCTCTAATTCCTAGTCCTAGGTATTTTGACAGAGTTTCTTGAAACACGATAAATAGACTTCGCAGGAGGAAAAAAAATAGGACAGGGCACCAGGGATTTTCACTGACACTTCGTTGGAAAAAGGTTGTTCTGGAGGACAAACAATGAGTTATTGAAATATCAGGGATATCTAGCATTGAAACTCTGATCTTCTAATGATGTCTATGATGGCTGGGTCAGTTATCTCAGATCGAGAACGGCTGGATTTCCACATATATCCTGTATGGAGAGCTGATTTTTTAGCAAAGACAATTATGGGACGACCCTTCCTCCTTTCTGTATAGATGTGAGTAAGAGAGATCCAATTTCAACAAATTTTTCATTTCAGATACAATGAACTTATGAACTTATAGCATAGGAAATAGTAATATGAAATTCAGCGTCTTATCTTATCACTAGCGGTAAAGATACGATGGGACTGAAGACAAAACTGTCTGACACAAAAGTCTCATAGTCTATCACTGAAGAACGTTGAAACACCGTTGCCTATTCATGAAGCCGAACATGCTTTTAGTCGTTCCCAAAAATGGTTTTTAATGAGCTCTTGAGATAATTAACTTTGCCCTGAAATTGTCGCTTATATTGGTTTTTAAAAAACACCCGATATTTAGTTGTGGAAACGAGTTAAAAGATCTCAGAAACAGATGTAAGATAAGTTTTTAGTGTTATGATAGCAGGTGCAAGACTACACTGTGCAACCAAAAAAATGTTAACATTGGAGTAGTTGATGATTTTATGTTTTGAACAAAGACATACCCTTTGTTTTGAAATCGATTTAATTCCCAGAACAAAGAGCTTGCACACTTTATTGAAATTTGCTACGCAAGGTCCATTTATTGATGATAGTGCACAAATATTTTCCCAAGTGTGTTTTAGATTTGAATTCATATGAAATTACATACTGGCAGATATGCTTGAATGCTTGTTGAGTTCTGTGAATAAAAGGGATGAGAATACAGAGAACTTAGATATTAGAGCGTCTGGTCGAATAGATTAGAGCGTGGGCTCCCGTCGAGAGATCTGGTTTCAATCCCAGGTACGGCAATGCGTTTTTTTTTTCTGTCGTGGTGCATACAGAAAAGTCCTACCCTGAACATTTTTGCGCGAGTACACTAGTCATGCGGCCATAATTTCACGGCTCATGTCTCCCCCTTGTTCTACCCCACAAAAAAAGCGATATTACAAGCAATAAAGACATGGTTTTTTTTAGACTTTACATGAAGAAAATTACAATGTCGAGGCGTTCTAGAGCCAGGCCACCAGGAAAGAATTATATTGGAGGGTATCATTTACAAGAGGAAGAGAAGAACTGCACTAAACGACCAAGATTTTAGTAAAAGGCATATGATGAAAACAGATAAATATAAAGTTATACAATTATGTAACCTTTTGTTATTATCATGTTATACAGTGGTCGTATTTATAGTGTCTGTCCACATTTTGTATGGATATATGAAATTGAAAATCGTGGCATATCCCAAAGGACGTAGCCATCAACCACAGTAAACGAGTCGTTGATTTTAGGCACCATTATAGTTCAGTAATTTGCCATTGTTTTCTGAACGGTGAGGTCTATTTTACCTTTTTGTAAAAATCCCACGGAAACGAATTTGTTTCCAAACTTTTCCACCGTGGTTTGAACCCGCGGTTGTGTGTCGAGCTCTATTTGAGCTACAGAGCATGGATATTCATTTTCATTTTGTTAAATGCAACAATTCAAAAGTCTACCCTTTTGACGAGTTGGTAGAGTTTCTCTCTCCTCCCCACTGGAAAAAGCTGAAATAAAGTTCCTGCTTCTGCTGGTTATGAGATATCGTTCTCACAAGGTGATCAGGCTATCTTATTACTTTCCGGATGTGTTTCTTTAATAATAGTTGCTCATTCCCAAGCGATGCTGACAAAGCCTCAGACTGTGTCGATGCACCTGTCTGGGGTGTGCGTGATGTGCTGTAGAGTTCAATCGTAGAGCCCAATCCCCCACAGGTGGGGCATACATGATACAGGCTAGACATTGGTGGGCATACATGATCAGGCTAGACATGTAGGTGTTGTGTGTTCTGTCTTTCCGCACAGTGGTTTTTTCTACGCCTCAGCAGTATGACGATTCTCAGCTATGCGAGTTGCTTTTGTGTTTTTACATTTGGCAATCTTGCATAAGGGATTCCAGCCTGTGGTTTCTATTGAAGTTTTTTAGAGAACTGTGAGAGTGTCTTTAAATCTTTTTCTGTCTGCCAACCAATCGTCTTCCTAGCTCCATGCATCGATCAAATGTTTTTGGGATGCGTTTATAGGCATCCGAGCAACGTGACGGAGAATCTCACGTATTTCTTCTGCTTCTATTAACATTGTGTCTCTTTTCCCTCAAATCAAATTCAATGTTTGCTTTGTTAGAAATATATTTTATTTATTGTTTTTTTTTTAAAAAACCTTTAACGTTTTTTAAAATCAAGGACCATATTTAAACCTAAAATTAGTCTTGTTTTGATTTATATATATTTGACCAACAATCAATAAACGTAGAATGTTTCACCCCGCACAGAGAATTAGTAATTTAAGGAAATATTATAAATATCTTGATTATTTCCCTTGTTAGAAGAAAATTGTATTTGTGTCCAGATTTTGCACTAATCAAAATTCTGGAATAACACTTTGTTCATCAGATATTTTTATTGTCAGCCTTTTTGGGTAAACGAAAATCCAACTGTTTTATGGGTAGACCTGTAGCTATTCAGTTCTGTGCTAGAAATGGTAGAACACTGCAGTAATGACTATTAGATCCTACTTGTGAGGCGTCTCTCCGCAGTCCCAGGCATAGCACTACGCCTAGAGTTGTTGGATGTTTCTGTCTGCAAAAAAACGTACTCTCCTCACACAATAGGAAAAAGGGTGAAAACTCATACTTCCTGGGGGTTCAACAACAACAGATGTTCAGTTTTCACCGAGATAGTCAAGGTTTGTATGCTGATTTTCTTGTAGTTTGCGAATACCCCTTTCTTCTCGTATTTACCTCTGTTCAAAATGAACATATGCTGTAACTAATCACTAACATTAATATTACATTTTTTAATTAAGCATTCCTAATGAAATAAAATGCTAAAATTTGTTCAACACTATGTCATTTTTTCATAGCATTTTCTATAAAATAAAAAGCAATTTTCATAGACTTTGAGTCTTAACCCAACCACTCGATTACCTTTGGGATACTGTCCAATATGATTGAAATGGTGTCAAAATCAAAATAGATCAAATTCAATTGCTACAGTAGGGTCGCTGGACGCTGTTGGAAATACTATGAAGGGGATCGGGGCATCCCATGGACATGTCGGGGGCAATGAAGATATTCCAAACTGAAACGTGTACATATTGGATGCTGTTCAGATTTTACGAATATAAATCTCCAGTTCACAGTATCACATCTGCTGAGTTATACTGTATTATGATGTCATAGAGTGACAGAGCTGTCGCCTGTCCTACTTTCTGGAGATCCCTTATTATCTTGCACCCTCCTGCTTTTTCTGGTCTCTTGCTGTTTTCTTTATGGCTTCCCAGAATAGTCCAACATCTGTCATTTCCTCAAGAGGATTCAGTCTCCAGGTCTATTTTGAACTTCCTCTTTTCTGTTTTCTTGGATTTCACTCAAGTGCCTGTCTAGTAACACTCAACTATAACTTCCGTAGGGTATGCCTGAATCAACGCCATTTTGGATTTACACACCCCTTAAATAGTCTTGTATCTACTCCACCCTGCTTGTGCAACATTTGATTTCAAATTAGAGCAGCTGCAGTATAACTATGCATGAACACCGTTTAAATAAAAATATAGCTTTTAAAATATTTCTTTCTTCATGTTTTCTTTTGCGACATTCCGGCAACGGAAACTTGAAGAAGAACTAGGAAAAAGAGTTAAAAGATTGAGTCTGACTTGGAACACAATGGAAATCTTTTTTGGTAGCTTATTTTCAAATGGTGAAACAAGAAGAGGATTTAGAATAGATTTCCGATTATACAAAATGGGGGGTTTACTGATAGCCATCATGTGCTGTGAAAACACCAGGGTTCGAGGCCAGCTTGGCATTTAAACAAAATCTCGGTACATGGTATCCGGGTTTGACTAAGGAGACCTGATCCTTTATTTAGGGATCTAAATTAAGTACCTCTAAAATCAAAGTGGACTTTGCCCTAGCAAAAAAACACTTGTGATAAGGAAAGCAAGCCTTCAGGCAAAAAATTAGTAGAGGCCCATAGTATACTGAAATCATAGAGACAAACAAAGTAAAAATAAAAACATTATTCAATGTGCAGTTATAATTACAGTCTATATTTTATGGATGTAGTGTATGTGCATGTTATGTGTGTATGGGTGTGAGACATGGACATTGAACAAAGCAGTGGAATTGTACTGTTGAATCTGAATATAATATAAAATCAAGAACAAAAAGATAATAAATAAAACTAAACAAAGATAGCTCAAAATTAAAGAAAATTGGCTAATGTCACAAATAAGAATTAAAAATGCATTTTGGATGCACAGGAAGACATGACAGGCTGCAGAAAACTATTATGAAGAAAGGCGCCCCAGCCAAGAAAAGAAGAGGGAAAACCATGGTAAAGATACATTTGTGATGGGTGGAGAACATCTTTGGGATATGAGAAGATACATTCTGAAAGACTGTTAGAGGGCAAAGTTCTGCTCAGTACAAGCTATTAAATGAATGTGTGACTATGATGGTTTTGGGCCATTTACTATTATTTGTCTATTCGGGGAAATTATTTCCTTTCAAGAAAAGAACAAATGCTTCTGTTTTGCAAAAACTTGATATTAAAGAGAGTTGGGTATTCATCATCATCATCAAATAGCTTTTCTGAGCAGAACTTTACCACCCCAACAGTAATCTGGAATTTTCGCTCCCCATAGGCCAGATATCCTGCCTCTGCAGCCATCATGTTCAAAAACCCTCAGTTACATCCCAATCCATCTTCTCTGTGGTCCTCCTCCTCTCCCCTGCCGGCATGCCTTCCTCCATACAGTCCCTTCAGGCCCCCCTTCCCTCCCCTGTCTCTCCATATGTCCAAATATCTAAATTTCTCTTTCCCATCTGTAGCATCAGCCACTTTTCTGACCCTAGATTCTTCTTAGATTCACTTGCTCTCCGCTCTGTCCATGACATGGAGGGCTCCTCTGCAACACCCATATTCAAAAACACACATATGCTTTTCACTGCCTCATCAAATGTCCATTTCCCACATCCACATGTTGACTATTAAAGAACATAAAATTAAAGACAATTAATATTTCGGCCAATCAAACATTAGTGCCCAGAAAGTTTTTGAAAAAAACCCAAAAAGTATCTGTGAATTGAACGCGCGTAACTAAGCATTACAGACTACACATACTTATCTATTCCGTCCCCCGCAACTATATACATGTTTGGTGATTTTGTAATAAACAATCTCTCTTCGTAAACTTGTCAGCTGTGTAAACGAAATTGAAAGTACATTGTCGTAGACAAATGTATATTTTATGGAATGGGCGATTAACTTTAACTATTCTAAGATGATTAGTAACTTATTTCTATTATTTTCTATAATTTTATACTATTTTTATATATAATTCATGATTCAATCGATATTTAAAAGGGCTATTTAATCAAAAAATAGTTGAGGTAGAAAACACCAGCTACCGGATGAATGAAAATGAATAATTGTTTGACAATTTCTGCGGTACGTCAAGGTCAATGGTCGAATGTTATATCTTGGACAGGCACATTTTAAAATGAACTACCGAAAATTAGTGTGCTGCAATATGCGTGATTGTATGCAGACTGTATATAATATTTTTTTAAATGATATTTTTTATATTATTATGATTGTTATGTTATTATGAAATAAGATTGATATTTTAGTGTTATATATTCAACTTACAAAACTAGTCCGTGTCAAGTTAAAAGTAATATTTATGAAGAAATAATGTATCAAATAATAAGTACACGTTACTCATTTGTTGGGTTTTTTTAGGCGGGGGCGGACCTAAATGGCCCTTAATGACCAGGGCAATACTAATTAGAGGAAAGATGCTGAATTTTCAGACTGTGATGTTTTAGCATTATATATCAACTTTCAAAGCTAATCAGTATCACATTGAAAGTAATAATTATGAACAAATAATTTCTAAAATTAATAAGTACACTTTATTCAAAATGTTTTGGGCCAGGCCCCACTGGCCTTTAAAGAGCCGCCTGGAGAAACTAATTATTTAAAGCCAAAACACAGTTTACATTGAAACATACAAAAAACACAGTTTACATTGAAACATATTTAAAAAATCACTAAAAACCAAGACAATGTGTTCAATCTACCATGTATTGTGAGAAACATTAAGCAAAACACAGTACAAGAACAAATTTCAACTCAAAACCCCTCTGAGATAATGAGGCATATCAATGCATAAAATAATTAACTGAATATTATATAATCATGGATTTTCAAAAAATATATGTCCCTGGTGTTTGCATCATCTCAGGTATTGATGCTCTTCCGTGTTTTGAAGTCAGGCTGCCAATATTTTCTCTCTGTCTTCCTCTTCGTCTCCCTAAATTTTACCAGTTGTCACATATCCCCAATATCTAACTAAAAAAACCCCCCAGTTTCATCTGTCCCAGGAAGTATATAAAAACAACAACAAAATAGTTGTAAACTTCCTCACTACCAAATTTTAAACAATACATGACAAAATATGCAGTCTTTAGCAAAACAGAAGTTTAACAAATTATGTATCAGTTATTAGGACTGGATCATGTATCATGCATCAAGTATCCGGACTGTATCTGAGATGTCACTGGTGGTTACAAGGAGTTGAAAGAAAAAATTCAACTTGTAACTTTTCTTTTAAAACCATCAATTATTCTATTTTAACAAATTCCCCCTTTTTTACTAAAAATATTATTAGTCACAAACAATTGTTAATATAAAAATGCTGCACATGAATTTTAAAAAAAAGAAAAAACCAGCAGATTTTGCTTACAACTTGAATATTGCAGCCCAAAAATTATGTCCTAGGACAACAAATAAACTAGTAATGAAATAAATTATTTAATCCATGGCAGTATTCATCTTCATCACTGGTCTCCTCTGTCATCCAGTTCTGTTTAAAACGCTGTAGCAGATCGTGAAGTAACATAGGGTCCAATCTTGCTATGGGATTTGACAAGCTCTAGGTTCTTCTGTATAAGTGGGTAGCTGCTGTTGATATCAACTACTTTTTCAAGCATGCCAGTGGCAACATCAAAACAAAATGTCAGCTGGGTTATGCTATCTCCAGAAAAATAACCGGGACCATTTTCTTTTCAACAATTTTTCAAGGAAAGCAAGATATTTTGGACTGACCTTTTTGGTTTCAATAGCAACTTTTATTTCATCTTCAGTCCCATTGAACAACACTGGAATAGCAATAGTTGTCAAGTCTTCTACCAACTGATTTACCTCATCAATTTTTAAAGCTTCCTTATTTGTTTTACCATAGAAGCCAAACTCACGAGCCAAATAGTTTTTTAAATTTCCAAAACCTTGAGAATACCTTACACCATCAATCTCTAGGAATGGAGCCTGACCAAACGGTGCTAGGTGCTTGTATTTTTTGGGCCCAAACTTCCTACTAAACTGAATGTCTGTAAATTCTTTGCCAAGCATGCAGAACAAACGGCACCTCTGCAGGGCCCTTTTCCCTCAAAGTAATAAAGTGTTATTTTTGAGTTTGCCATATGGTATGTATGAATCTGAAAATAAATTTAATATATTAGAAATAAACAGCACTACAAAAATATTTTTATTTTTTAAAGTCAACGAGAGGTGGGACATAACAACTTTGTGATGTGTACAGAGATAACGACACAAAAACCACAGATGGAAAACAAGTCAAATTTAAATGGTTCTATAATTTTTCTGTTGTCTGCATATCTCATTTAGTCTCTTCTGGTAATGCTAGTGGCATTTATAAAGCACATCATCCCACATTGTACAGCACTTGCGCCTTTGAAAGGGTTAATATTTGACATTGGTAGCAAAAGGTATTGGTATGAATATTGCTATTTATAAATCTGTCTTTTAACTAGCATACAGATGTTTCTGTATCAATATTGGTAATCCGAAAAGCGACATACCAAATATGCAAAAAGATTGATTAATCAACATCAAACTGATGGTTGGGCCCTTGGACGCTGCTGGGTTTGATGAGGCGGGGGATCGGAGCACCTATGGATATGTCTGGAGTGTTATGATGATAGTCCTCATATTTTTTAATTTTTTTCAACCAGAAGCACTTGAGCTGAAAGCTCTTCGGCTCGTGTCATGGACATCGTAACCCTTCGGTTCGGTGCCACAACACCGTAAATCTGGGGAACCTGTAGCTTTTCTGCCAGTCCGCGGAGTTGAACCCGAACATACAGAGGACTTGTCACCCGTAGTCCCCAACGCTCACAACACGCTAGGCACGCGGGTATAGTCCTCATATAACTGGTAACTGATTTGGGTATTTCAGTAATTATGTTGTTATGCCAATGTATTCCATCTCCATTGTAACTTGCACTGTATAAAATGCCTTCTTTTTTATAACTTTGGGATCTCGTCTTCTTCTGTTCTGTGGTCATACTATAACTCCCAAATTTTGTCACCATGGTGACAAGTTCATTGTCTTTCTAGGCCAGAGCAGTTGTCTTACAGTTTTTTTCTCAGCCTGCACCCCTTTTTTCTTGGTTAATTTAGGCTGGAAACCCTGTTCGGGTTTCCCTATGGACATTAATTTGTGTAAGAAACTTAGAGTCTGTATAAATGTCCCAGCAGTCTGCAAGATGACTGGGCCCTATTGAATTCAATCACACAAGCAACCCACAAACTAACGAGCAATCTTTTCACACTTGCAGAACAGGTTGGTCTCCAGATTAATTCTGCAAAGACCAAAATTATGGACCTCACAAACTCACCGACAACATCGTAATAAATCCAAACACTGGAGAAAGTTGGAAATTTTTAATATTTGGGTAGTAAAGTGTCAAACAATGGAGACACGATGAAATAAATAAACTCTCGATTGCAAAGCAGCTAGTGCCTTCACTAAATTAACGAATATCTGGCAATCTCAAGACCTTAGTATATGCACAAAAGTTAAATTATTTAGGTCATGTGTGATTCCTGTACTGACCTACGGTTGTTAAAGTTGGAAATCAACAAAGAAAATTGATAAAAAACAGACTTTTTTGAGAATAAATGTTTTCAAATTATTAAAAGTAAATGGAGTGATTTCTTTCTAACAACTCAGTGGAGATAGAACACACCAACAACCCATATCAAATATTATAAGGAAACGAAGGTGGAAGTATTTAGGTCATGTTCTTAGATCAGATGAAAAGAGACTAAATCGACAAGTCCTTATGTAGTCACCAGTTGGGAAAGAAAACGTGGAAGACCAAAGACCACTCTTCAAGAACCATCCAACAAGAAAGTAAACTATTGGGATGTAAAACTTTACAAGATCCAACTGCAGCAAAGAACCGCATCACATGGAGATCTAAAACCTCTCCCTATGTCGCCTTTGGCAACGAAAAGGGAAAAAACTAACTAAGTCTGCGAGGTCGGTTCTCAAGTGAAAAGTGGTCTACTGATGTCTTTCTTCCTTCTTTTTTTCCTTCTCTGCTTTTTCCACTAGGCGAGCAGGTTTTAAATGATGATCAGTTTTCCGAGATAATGCACGCCGGTCGCTTGATATGCTGTGGTATTGTGGGTTTTTTAAAATGTCTGTAACTCCACACCCATCTTTTCTTGGTCTGCCCTTTCCTCTTTATGATTCCATTTTCAGGTTGCGCTCTTTTTACAAAAAAATTATCTTTCAACTGGTGTATTCGGTTCATTCTGACCAAGTGGCCAAACCATTTGAGTCTCTGTTTTTTAATAAATCTAATAGCAGGTGTTGTTCCACTGTTCTTCTAATTTCCTCATTTCTTATATGGTCTCTTTGTTTTATTTACTGCTTTCCTCAAGCATCTCATTTCGCATGTGGTAATTTTCCTTCTTGTTCTTTTGTCAGTGCCCATGTTTGGCTCTGGTAGCACAGTGCTGGTATAAAGATTGCATTCATAATCTGTCTTTTAGTCTCTACTGGAATTGTTGAGTGTTTCAAGATTGGGGTAAGCTGGTATGTAATGTTGTTGGTTTGCTGGATTCTAGTTTCGATCTCTGTCCAGTCTACTATCAGATGTGAAGATACTTCCAAGGTATTTGAATTCTCTCACCTGCTTTAGCATTTGGTCATTTATTTGTATGTTGATATCTTTATGTTCTCTGCTTATAGTCATGACTTCTGTCTTTTGGGAAAGTTGATCTTCATGTTGTATTTGAGGAGCTATTGTTTAGTAAGTTTATGTGTCCTTGAAGCTGTTCAATATTATTATGGAATAAACACTGGTCGTCAGCAAAGAGCAGTTCATTTTATTGGTCTACCTCTCTTGATGTTTCGTTTATTTTGGTGATACTATCCATGTATATAATAAAGATGAGAGGTGATAAAACACATCCTTGCCGTACTCTGATGTTACTGGAAACCAATTTGTGAGTCCGTCGCTTGTTCGTATGGCACTTTCACTTTCTATATATATGGCTCTAACAGTCTAGCATCGTCCTTTTATTCCGTAGTTTTCGAGAACATCCCATATGTCTCTTAACCCTATCAAATGCCTTCTCTTGGTTTATGAAGGCTATATTCATTTGATTTTTGTATTCTATTGTTTTTTCACTAATTTGTCTTAGGGCAAATTTGCATTATGCACCCTTTTCCTTTTTTAAACCCAAACTGTTGTGGGCTGAGTATTGGCTCCACAATTGGTATTATTCGTTGCTCCAGAACTCTTGCAAACATTTTCCCCACATGGCTTAGGAGGGAGATGCCTCTATATGTACCACAGTCTTGTTTTTGCCTTTTTCTTTCATATTGGTACTATAATAGCTTTTTTCCTATCTGAAGGGACAGTTCTTTCTTCCCATGCCTTCTTTAAGATGTAATGTACCCAGGCTACTCCAATCTCTCCACACACCTTTATTGCTTCTGCTGTTATTCCATCAATTCCCGCAGCCTTGTTCTTTTGGGGAAGCGATTAAGAGAAGCCCAAAAACAAGACTGATGTCTTTGAAGGTGTAAATTTAGTAAAATCTGTCACCACCATGAGGTCATTACCTTGTAGATGTAGGGGCATAGGCTTTCTGCCCAATGACTTGGATAACTCTTCCCCATGAACATTGTTTCTGACTGTTTCTCAAGACAGATAAGTCAAAGCAGAGAGGTCAGACTAAATGTGGCCTCCTAGTCCTCCATGTTGGAGGGGTTGTGTGATGGACTAATTGTATTATAGCTACAGGTTAAACTACCACAACAAACATTAGTATACTCTATACAATTTGAAAACTTTTTAAAAGCTGTGAATGTTGTGGGCATGTAGACTATACTATAACACTAAGATGGCACTACTTAGACATAAAATAGGGGATACTGAGTAAGAATAGTAGTAGAACTTGGGCAGTACTGCTTCTTCAGATAGGAACATTTTGATTCTCCAAAAACATTGAATTAGAAGTGCAAAATGCAGTCTACGGCTATAGCTTCGCAACATCTGGAGATCTAACCTTTACGATACTAAGACAAAGCTCTGCATATACAAAACATGTTAGGATAGTTCTCCTCTACAGATCTGAGACTTAAAAAACATACAAGAATATAGAAAGTATGTTAAGAGGATTTGAGGAACACTCCCTTTGAAGAATACTTGGGTATATCTAGAAGGATAAGATTAGCAATATAAGGCTTCAAGAACTAACTGGTCTGGGAAAACATAAATAAAAACACACAAAAAAGAAGGGTGAATTGGACATGTCTTCAGGATGAGAAAGAATGGCAGCCAAGACATGCAATGCAGTGGGCACCACAAGGACAGGGGAAAAAGGGAGAACTAGGGGCAATTGGGAGAACTGTTTAAGCAGAGCTGAATGGCATACATAGTCATAAGACTAGGTTTGAGGTAGAAAGAAAAGAATTGACTGTGCCTGTGATGTCTGGAGTATATGAACAAAACTCTCCATTCCGTTTATGTATCCGTTGCTAATAAATTCCAAATTTTGGGTTTAAATGTAGCTGTTTTCTGTTTTTTTACTTTTAAACTACCTTACATTGTTTTTTCGTTTTCGCATTTGCTACATAGTTTTACTGCAGCCTTCCATTGTATCAACTAATCAGCAGATCAATAAAATTTTAAATACCCTGTGGTGTGTTGCACTAATAAGGTTAGATGATGGAAACAGTTTTAGTTTAGAAATTTTTAAAATATTCGGGCAGGAAAAAACTGCAGCGACGCAAAAGCACATAAAAACAGAAATTTCTATGTAACCGATCGATCTTTACTTAGTCCGTACTTATCTTCTTCTTTGTTAGTTCTTATCACTAACTCCATTGCCGTACGCGACAATCCCTCTTTGCGGATGTGTGTCACGTGTGGTATTCGTTCAAAGAACGGATGTGTTTGTGGCATTAATCATTAAACTAAACAGTTGTATGCACCAGATAATCACCTGATCATAAATGTAAGACGAAATATTGAAAATTAGAAACAAGCAAAGTCTAACATTTCTTTATTTAGGTACTCCCTTAGCATAACGTGGCAGTACGTTGGCATACGGCATAGACGGGGAGGGTGCTCCGAAATGAGCAACACTAATAATTAGGGCATATAGTATAGTGATATAGTCAATATACTATACCTTTGCAGACTGCTCAACCAGGGTCGGCTTTAATTTTATACTATCTATACCTATTATAAAAATGAGTGTATGTATGTATGTTTGTTACCTATAGACTCGGAAACTACTGAACAGATGTAGCTGAAATTTAAAGGATATGTTTGTTTTGATGTCGGGATGCTACCCGTCACAGTTTGAAATAGGTAGCGCTGAAGCTTTTCGAAAAATCTAAAAAATAATAACACGCTCATTTCATCGAGAGTTTCTAACAAATCTCCATTAACGTTTCCGACGAAAAACGCAAATTTCATAGAGAGTTTCTTCCGGAAGTTTACAGTATGCGCATCTACACGATTCGATGACGTATGATTCAAGTCAATATTTCAAAAAGCCGTTGAAGCAATATTTCCAAAGTTGAAGTCAATATTTCAAACAAGCCGTTAAGCTGAAGGTTTGTTTCTAATCATGATCATAGATACTGCAAATCATATTTTAAGTTCCATCTATTCCATCAATGTTTGTTAGCTATGTTGGCAAAAATTGTTCTATATTCGATTAAACCAAACAAAACTACGATCCGAGGAATACGTTCATTTGAGGAAGCTATTGTGGCATTTCTATAAATGGCAAGATGGTTATTTACCATCAACGTTTACCTGATGTACAATGTACACGTTATATGTATGAATATTACCAAATATTAGATTACACGACAGAAACGAGTTACCATTTATTATTTTGTAAATCAATCCATACCATTGACCGCTATAGCGGCGTGCAATTCTAATTTAGTACAACCATTTCGCAATGGTGGCGCGCGATTGGTGAGTGTTTGGACAAATGATTTATACAGTTTAACTGTTTTTTCAAAATATATTACGCTTTTCCCTTGCATTTATATATTAATTTTATAGTAGATATGCATTTCTAATAATTTAATCAAATGCTAATTTTTTTATTTATTCAGCGAAACTCAACGAATTTTCACACATTTTCAATTATGCCTCCCAAACAAAAGCTATTGGTCCATCTACACCTAGATCACGAAAAGAAGGCATTACTACTTCAGAAACAGATGAGAACGGGAAGCAAGACTGGAAACCGTTCGAGTTCGCACCGCTGAAGCCCGTTCGTCTGAAACAGACGAGCAACGTGAAGCAAGACTAGGAACCAATCGAGTTCGCACTGCTGAAGCCCATTCGTCTGAAACAGACGAGCATCGTGAGGCAAGACTAAGAACCAATCAAGTACGCACTGCTCAAGTCCGTTTAGCTGAAACAATCGAGCAACGGGAAGCAAGACTGCAAACCGTTCGGATACGCACTACTCAATCCAGACGAACACTGCACGCTTATTTAAATCTAGGTGCTTTCCATTACAATACAAATTATGATTATAGTCTTCATCCAAATGTGGTTATTGGAAAAATGGATAGATTATGCGTGTATTGCAGTGCAGTCAAATTTAAGAATGAATCACCAGGAATGTGCTGCGCGGGTGGAAAAGTGAAATTGCCAGTATTACATTCGCCACCCGAACCATTATCAACATTGGTAGCAGGTGACACAAGCCAATCAAAACATTTATTGGCAAACATACGCAAATACAATTCATGTTTCCAAATGACATCGTTCGGTGCAACAAATATCGTGCGTGAAATTACATGCCACATTCAAAGTTCAGGGCAAATTTATCATCGTGCTGGCTCACTACTGCCACTGCCTGACGCAGATTACAAATTTCTTCAAATTTATTTCATGGGAAACAATGATGAACAAATTGATCAACGTTGTAGATTCAATACGAGTGCAAAACGAGAAATAGTCGCTGCATTACAAACTTTATTCGATCAACACAACGAATTAATTCGATTGTTCAAAACTGCCCTGCAACAATTACCAGCTGATGACTACGAGTTGTGCCTAGAGCAGACTAAACACCTGTTGGTCAACACGAAAGACAGTACAATGCACCAACAATTGATGAAGTGGCGATCGTTATGGTTGGCGAAGAATTTAATTCGCGTGATATAATTCTTCATCGCAGAAGTGGTGATGTTCAGCGAGTCTCAGAAACTCATCGCTCCTACGACGGATTACAATATCCGATATTATTTGGCAAGGAAGATGAATATCATTTCAACATCAAATTAGAAATCAAAAACAGATGAGGAAACGAATAAGAAGTTAGTGCTATGAATTATTATTCATATCGAATAGATTCGTGAAACGCTGAAAATCATATCTTGAAATGTCGACAATTGTTCCATCAATACATTGTCGATATGTATCAAAATCGAAACTGAGCGACTCCTCTACATTGATTAAATCAAACCAAGTTGCGTTCAGAACAGTACATTCATTTACGTGATGCAATTTTTAAATTATGGCAATGTGAATCCTAATGAATTAGGAAACATGGTCATACTACCAGCCACATTTACAGGAGTCCGCGGCACATGCATGAATACGCACAGATGCAATGACATATGTTGCGCTTATGCCGTCAGATTTATTTATCACGTTTACATGCAATCCTTCGTAGGATGAAATTAAAGAACTTTTGTTAGCTGGACAATTATCATCGGATCGTCATGATATTACAGCGCGTGTATTCAAACAAAAATTGAAATCTTTAATGGATTTCATTGTCAAGCAGTGTGTTTTTGGAGAGACACGCTGTTGGATGTATTCCATCGAATGGAAAAAGAGGATTGCAACATGCACATTTTGATTTGGTTGATCGAAAAAGTCACACCAGATCAAATTGATCAAGTCATCTCAGCAGAAATACCAGATGTCGACATTGATCCAGACATATTTGAAGTCGTCACCAAAAACATGATTCATGGTCCATGTAGCACTCAAAAATAATTCACCATGCATGTCTGATGGAGAATGCACAAAAAGATACCCAAAAGACTTACATGCCGATACTATCACTGGCAATGACGGATATCCTCTCTATCGTCGACGATCAAATGAAGATGGCGGAAAATCCATCACTGTAAAAGTTCGAAACAATGATGTTGAAGTTGATAATCGTTTGGTTGTACCGTATTCACCGTTACTTTCAAAGACGTACAAAGCAAAATAAATGTTGAGTATTGCAATTCGGTGAAATCGATCAAGTACATTTGCAAATATGTCAACAAAGGAAGCGATATGGCAGTTTTGGAGTGGCAAATATAAATGCATCCATCGATGAAATCGAGCTTTATCAACTGGACGCTCATTAGGTAGCAATGAAGCAGTATGGCGCATTTTATCATTTCCCAAATTTATGAACGACATCCCAAAAGTTGTTCATTTGGCGTTTCACCTTGAAATGGACAGCGCGTGTACTTCTCAACAGATAATGCACATGCATGAGCATTGTCACCATCGCCAACAACGTTAACTGCATTTTTTTCATTGTGTAGAGATGATATATTTGCAAAGACGCTACTTTACTCTGAACTGCCAACAAACTACACATGGAATGCAGCAGCGAAAAAGTTTCAACGTCGTAAACAAGGTAAAGTAGTTGAAGGACATTCCAATTTATATTCGACCAATGCGTTAGGCCGTTTGTACACTGTTCATCCAACAATGCAGAATGCTTTTACTTGCGATTACTGTTAATCAACAAACGTGGACCAACATCCTTCAAAGAATTGAGAACAGTTAACGGTCACGTATGTGCTACTTATCGTGAAGCTTGCCAAGAATTAAATCTTCTTGAAAACGATGCACATTGGGACACTTCACTCGCTGATCATCAATACTGCACGACCACAGCAAATACGCACATTATTTGCAGTAATATTAACAACGTGCTTCCCTCCCAATCAAAAGAACTTTGGGAAAAATACAAAGACTACATGAGGAAGACATCCACATCGCGATGCGACAATTAAAATCCTGACATTCAATTCACACCAAACGTATATAATGAGGCATTGGTTTCAATTGAGGACATATGTTTGGCAATCACTAATAAAGCACTGGTGCAATTGGGAATGGATGCACCAGAACGATCTGCAAACAACCTTTTCGATTGTGAGTTGGAACAAGAAACACACTTTGATATCAACGAATTGAGTACATTTGTTCAAACGAATCTTCCAAAATTGATTCAGGAACAACGCATAGCTATGACAAAAATTATGCACAATTACAGAATCAAAACGTAGGGTTGCATTTCATGATGCGCCAGAAGCACAGGCAAACTTTTCTCATTTCACTTATTTTGTGAACCATACGATCACGAAATAATATTGCACTGGCAATCGCATCTTCTGGAATTCTTTTAGACTCTTTTAGACGGTGGCCGAACAGCGCATTCAGCGCTGAAATTGCCATTGAATATGCAAATCACTGAGACACCAACATGCAATATCAACAAAAATTATGCAATGGGTAAAGTACTCCAATTATGTCAACTCATTATATGGGATGAAGTACTATGGCGCATAAAAAAGCATTAGAAGCGCTTCATCGTACACTGAAGATTGAGAGAAATGACCAGCTCTTCGGTGGCGCACTCATTTTATTGTCTGGCGATTTCCGAAACCCTACCCGTTATACCAGATCAACACCGCTGATGAACTTAATGCTGCCTGAAATCATCAGTTATGGCGACACATACAGAAATTGACTTTGAAGACCAATATGCGTATACAACTACAACATGATGAAACCTCTGAACGTTTCGAAAAACAATTGTTGGATATTGGGAATGGGAAAATGCCAATCGATGATTCCACACGATGTATCACATTGCCAGCAAACTTATGTAACATCATAGCGACCACAGACGAATTGATTCATAAAGTTTTCCCAAATATTGCACATAATTACAAAAATCATCAGTGGCTCAGTGCGTGCAATATGTAGCAAAAACAAGGATGTATATGCCATGGTTTGAGCATTCAAAACAAAATACCAGGCGAAGTGACAACGTATAAGTCCATCGATACTGTAATGAATCAAGACAGAAGTTTCAATTATCCAACTGAATTCTTGAATTCTTGATTTGCCAGGCATGCCACCAATGTTTTAACATTGAAATTGGCCTATCATTCTTTCTCAAAACATTAATCCACGACTTTGCAACAGTATCTAGACTTTTAGTGAAAATATGATGAACAATATCATCGAAGGTACAATTTTAAATGGAAAATTTAAAGGAGAAGATATACTATTGCCACGCATCCCAATGATTCCAACAGACATGCCATTCGAATTCAAACGCTTGCAGTTTCCGGTGCGACTCGCCTTTGCAATGACCATCAACAAATCACAAGGACAATCACTACAAGTGTGTGGACTACATTTGGAAAATCCTTGCTTTTCACATGGACAGCTATATGTGGCCTGTTCACGCGTCAGAAAACATTCTGATGTATTCTGTATGCCAGATGGAAGAAAAAAATATTGTATATCCTAAACACTAATAAACAGACTTAAATGAAACGTTAAATTGTAAGTTTTTCTCCAAGAAAATGAACAAAAGGACAATGATAAAAAAAATAATTACTACATATTGTTATAGCAAGTTTCCTTTAAATTCATTTTCTGTTGAAAACATAACAACGCTCACAGGTACAGCTAGTTAATAAATAAATATACAAGACAGTTACAACATATCATCGACTTACTGCTAGTTGAAGACGCGTGTGCAGACTGTAAAGTCAAGATATATTGAGCTATATATACAATAATTTATGAGTTAGGCCAAAGCTCGCGATTCTCTGGAAGGAGGAAAACATTGACAATTGACATTGGTTGAAAAAATACATTAGTAGAAAACGCTTAAAGTCAATCCGGATAAAAGTGTAGGTCGTTATATGCAAAGCAACACTAAGTTACGATGAAAATAGTATTAACGATATAAGAAGACTACAGTAAAACTATAGCAATGGCAAACACGTAAAACAAAATACTGTAGTTTTACAAAAAACAATGACGATACACAGCAACATTTCGACCCAAAAGTCTTTATCAAGTTGTATCCTTTTCTTGATAAAGGCCTTTTGGTGAAACGTTGCTATATATTTTGTATTTTGTAAACTACAATACTTTCATTATTTTGTTTCTACGTGTTTCCTATTCTATAAAATAGAAGCACCAGAAAGTAGCAGTTTGGTATTATTACTTGAAAAAATGTCAGTAAAATATTTAACACAAGTGTTAACGGACACATATAGAACTTAAAACGTTGCTTCGTAACCGAATGAGTGGTATCGTCAATATACACTTTTGAATATTCACAGCCATTTTTGAATATTCAGAGGAGTAATTGATATAGATCACATTTAAATAATGAAATATGCATGTAGCCAAGTCAATCACACCTTCTCGTTGTTCTCCCGTTTCAACAAACATGGCTCTGGCGAATGATGAATAACCAGCGTCAAATAATCTGTTCCCTTGGTCTATAAGGTAATACTATAGATTATGGATAAGACACTTACAGAAACCCTCGAGAGGAGCACGCCCCTCCTCTCTAATTGTGCGGAAATATTGGACAAACTATCTGCGTGTGAACAGGCTCAAAAATTTCACCAAAGATATAACCAAAAACCCACACTGGAGAAACTAAGATCAGTGAGTAAACCTATAAAAATAAGCGCATGTGGATAGTTTTCCTGACAAACCACCTAGAAGAAAAAATTAAACAAACGCGGATAGGCAAGACTCGTTAGTTCTTAATAAAAGATTTCCTATGAGAGACTAACAACACAGTGAGAGATAGAGCACACCAACAGCCCGTATCACATATTATAAGGAAACGAAGGTGAAATATTTCAGTCATATTCTTAGATCAGACGAAAAGAGATTAAATCGACAAGTCCTTATATGATCACCAGTTGGGAAAAGAAAACGTGGAAGACCAGACCACTCTTCGAAGAACCATCCAACAAGAAAGTAAACTATTGGGATGTAAAACCAACATGATCTCAACTGCTGCAACTGAACCGCATCACATGGAGATCTAAAACCTCTGCCCTATGTGCCGCCTTTGGCACGAAAGGAACAAACTAACTAACTATGAGAGACTACTAATACCAAACAAACTAACTAACTATGAGAGACTACTAATACCAAACTAACTAACTAACTATGAGAGACTACTAATACCAAACAAACTAACTAACTATGAGAGACTACTAATACCAAACAAACTAACTAACTATGAGAGACTACTAATACCAAACAAACTAACTAACTATGAGAGACTACTAATACCAAACAAACTAACTAACTATGAGAGACTACTAATACCAAACAAACTAACTAACTATGAGAGACTACTAATACCAAACAAACTAACTAACTATGAGAGACTACTAATACCAAACAAACTAACTAACTATGAGAGACTACTAATACCAAACAAACTAACTAACTATGAGAGACTACTAATACCAAACAAACTAACTAACTATGAGAGACTACTAATACCAAACAAACTAACTAACTATGAGAGACTACTAATACCAAACAAACTAACTAACTATGAGAGACTACTAATACCAAACAAACTAACTAACTATGAGAGACTACTAATACCAAACAAACTAACTAACTATGAGAGACTACTAATACCAAACAAACTAACTAACTATGAGAGACTACTAATACAAACAAACTAATAACTATGAGAGACTACTATACCAAACAAACTAACTAACTATGAGAGACTACTAATACCAAACAAATGCTGCATTGTAGTCAGACTCGGGATAACGGATAAGAAAAGCTGGTCTGACAAAAATGCATATTGAAATCAGATGAGCTGGGACACATGTCAAAACCAAATAGAAATCTATATGGGGCTAACCAGTGAGTCCAACAGGAGCAGAATGACAACCATTTTTAGATGGTAGTTAACTACACGTAAATGGGGAAGACCAGATTCGCAAAAACTGTTTTATTAAGAGGTGATTTTCCCGGATGAAGTGGTGGGAGTAGATTGACCTCTACGTCCCTCCCACTCAGCATTAACGCTTGACGTCCATAAGATTAGACATATTATGCAAGCATCTTGTTCAAAGTTACAACGGTTAAATACAGGCAAACACTAAACCAGATAACAAATGAATATTGGAAGGGAAAAAAAACTGAAAATCTGAATTTGAAGACAAAAAGAAAAATACTTTGAAAACTAGTTGCAGCATTAAATAACGAATGATTCGACCACAAATAAATCGCAATTAAACCAGATGACAGCAGTGAAAACAAAGTTGCTGATAAGCTAATTGGACATGACGCATGCCCATACAACACTGATTTAACAACAAAATAGAAATACGTCAACACATCAATCAATCAAGTGCCATGACTGCCGGAGTAGGTGATCATGTCTCTCCACAACTTTCTCTCCTTGGTGCAGGTAATCAGTTCTGACTTCGATCTTTATTGTCGAACGACAATGTCAGACCATCCAACATCTTCTCCATCTGTCTTCCACGATCTCTCCTTCCTGAATGTACTTATTGTCAACAAATGTTCTACGCCTTCTTTCGTATTATATGCCCGAAGGAAAGTTGTTTGTCTGATTCTGATTCTTTTACCGCCCGAGTGGTTTCCGGGGTCCAAATTTGGGATGTAAAGAATAGAACCACTGTTACCTGCCACGCATGTCGTAAGAGGGGCTAAGGAGGTTTGACTAAAATCGGATGCATGTGTCCGCTAGGGAATGCTAACCTGAAACAAATGCTTGCAGAAAATGGATGCACCAGGCCGTAAGCCATAACATGGTGCAACGACCCCAATGAGGAATGGGATAACAGTTCTACGGTCGCAATCCGCCTCAGAGTTTAGCTAAGCAGTAAGAATGTCAGACCCACATCGCGAGGGTGGCCAAACTTGCTGAAGAGGTCGGCACAAACGAAAGAAATCATAGGAATTATCTCCCAGCTGCCCCCCAGTATGCAGACTTGAGAAGAAGAGGTGGCCCACTTACACAGCGTCCAGACAAACTTGCTGTGGCTGATAATCTGAGACAGACGCTGCCTTTATTAAAGATCTGAAATCCCAATCTAGTGAGAACTGTGAAGAAGAAGACTTTTACTAAGGTTTCTTTTAGTGCACATAGGAACACACAATGTAATGTGACGGAAACGATATATGACGGAAATATAGAAATATAACGTATTAAAATTGTCATCCTTGCTGCCACTGCCACGACTGAAACACGTCTGCACTTAATGTATTTGAATCTATTTTTCTACGCACTTCATAGCAATCCAATACGATTTTTTTGGGAATGGCTTGAATGGTAGTATGATAGTTATTCAAAATTTAAGTGTCTTTTTGTGGATGTATACTGATCTTGTTCATGTTTAAACCATGCTGCACCATTCCAGATATTCATGCATATTGTATGATAAATGTGAGTTCTGACATTCCTTTCCTCTAAAAAGGGAAAAGAAGGGGGGAGAGAACGGTGACGTCTGAGACGCAGGAAGAACATTACATTAGTCAAGATCAGCATATATTGAACAAGACCAATTCCACCTCCATTTAGAAAATAGATGTTGTCCATCAAAATATTCGCCATCTGAACGTTGTTCTTTTTAAACAGTGGTCTTTATTATCTGCTTTGCTATTACATGACACTTCGTATTTACAAACCTGAAATGGGGGCTGTCCACTTGTATTCGTCTAGAAGTAAAACGAACAGAACTAGATTGTAGATTAGTGCGTTTTTGTTACCCGTTAGAATCTTAACGTAATCGTTCATTTAGAACATAAACTCGTTACTTTGCGGTCGTTACTTAATCGTTACTTAGATTGTTGGCTATTAACATGTTACGACTTGCAGATAACAATTATTTAGTAGTAGTCGTAAATCTACAGCTGGAATAATCAGACTTTTAAATGTTATCGTCAAGCAACCCAATGTGAAGATAATATTCAACGAGATATTTCTAAAATAACTAAAGAAACATTATAGAAAAGATGACAAGTAAAATGAAAACAATTGTAATCAACGGCATGTTATGTTACAATATTCTACTATTTTTTTATAGAAAGTAATAACTGTATATGCATATACGTTGATAGCACCTAGTTATAATACTAGAATTGCTCTTTCTTGAATTAGTCTTTCCTCTTGGGCCTGTAGGGCGCCATGGGGCAGAGGTCATAGCTCCCCATGTCGCGGTTCGCTGCTATCTGTTTTAGGTCTTTAATGTTTACTAGGCCCATCGTTGAGCCTTCTCTGATGATGGTTCTACATGAAGTCTCTTTTGGTCTTCTTCTTTCTTTTTCCCTCTATGTCCATATGAGGGATTGGCAAGGAGTTTTCTCTCATCCATTCTAAGTGTGTGGGATGTAGTTCCAGCGGCGCTTTCTTATAAAATTTGATACATTTTCTTGCTTGGTCTCTTGTCTTATTTGTGTATTAGGTCTGAAATCTGACCATTGAGGTTCAGATTCTTCTAGACATTTATTCTCAAAGTTATCTAATTTTCTTTAGACTTTTGTTGCTTTCAACTCTCGCATCCATAAGTTAATACTGGAATCACACAAGAGTTAAAGATCTTTATTTTTAAGTGCTTGCTGAGTGAATTGGACTTCCATATATTTTAGAGCCTAAACTCTGTTTCTCAAACAGTGGTGATTTTTACGATGACGGCTTGTCGGGCCGACGATCAACAGTTTGTGAGCCAAGCTAGAAGAAAACACGTCCCGCCATCTTGGCCAACACCGAAAACCCTTTCTTGAATAATGAACAAATAATATATTCAGTAATATATAAGATGTGATATAATATATGAATCGCATATACTGTATATATATATGGAACATAACACAAGTACTGTAGTTTTACAAAATACAAAACAATGACAATATACAGCAACGTTTCGATAACAAGACCTTTATCAAGCAACAACAACAGGAGTGAAGAATTTAAAAAAGCAGTAATATATGGACGACTACATCGGAGATATTCAAACGTCTTAATGAAAATCTGGGAATAGAACGAATAACAAAATAAATGTAACACTAAAAACACACATACAAACAGAAATAGAAAAGAAGAAAACAATACAAAATCTAGTAAATATATAGCTTGAATACATGCAAATATATACAAATAGATTACAAGGCATAGAAGAGAAAGTACTAAGAAGCATAGAATGTAATACGTTGAGCCCAGTCGTAAGGACCATACAATGAAATCAACCGATTCTCAAGAGCAAATCGACTGCGATCATCAAGGAACTCATGCCATGTATCTATTTGTGCATATGTTGATGATTCAATTATCTATTACGTGATTTTATTGTTTCTTTCTTTTCTATTTCTAGTTTATGTGCTTTTTTGAATATATTTCGTTTTGTTTTATCCCAATTTTCATTAAAACTTGAATGTCTCATATGTAGTCGTCCATATGTTATTATTTTTTTAATTCGTCACTCCTGTTCGTTGCTTGATAATGTTGTCAAAGACTGTATATTGTCATTATTTTTGTAATTTGTAAACTACAGTACTTTGTGATTACGTGTTTTGCCAATCAAATAGTTTTAGTGCAGTCTCATCTATATTGTGATTATATTACTGAGACAACATTATGACTATATTATTACTTTTTTTTTAAAATTCAGAAGCATGAGCTTTCAGATCTTCGGCTCAGTGCCATGGACATCGTAACCCATCGGCTCGGTGCCATGGACATCGTAACCCTTCGGCTCAGTGCCGGACCTCGTAACCCTTCGGCTCGGTGCCATGGACATCGTAACCTTTCGGTTCAGTGCCACGAACACTGTAAATCTGGAGAACCTGGCTTTTCTTCCAGCCTGCGGAATTGAACCGCACTCACAGAGGCTCACCATGTCCAACGCTTTCGAATACGCTGGCAAGGCCAGTTTTTATATCTATTTAATATGTTGTTTTAAATAGGATTGTAAAGAACAATTGTAAAGAGCATATTTATTTAAAAATTTTCGAAAAAATAACGACATGAATTTTAGATGGCTGACAATATTATTATCAAAATAGAAAATTGAATTTATAAATGATTAATCTTCTTCTTCAGTTCTGGTTTGCCTCAGGTGTCAGGATAAAAAGAGATTTCTAGAACGAGCCATAGTTGCTTCATAAAGTGTCTTCGTTGCCTTTTATTATCTCTGAGTCCACTATTTGCGTGACCGGCCTTTTTTCTTTGTTCAATTGTATCAGACAACATTGCTGTTTGAGTGTACTGTCTGTGTGTAATCTGCTTAAGTAGCGAACCATTCAATTTGTTGTTTCTTTATGAGTTCAGTCCTGATGTTGTACTAACTTTTTTCCTGATGTCTTCAGTTCTCAACCTATATCTTCTTGTTACTCCCATCATTTTGCGTAGACCATCAATTATTAATGACTGAGAAAAAACATAAAATACTATTTATATCCGAAAGCACACCTCCGAAGTCGGAGAAGGCACTCCTGTATGGTAGGGAATACTGATAAAAAAGGAAAACAGACATTCACTTAAATCAGTCAGAAACGCCATTTCAGCACTCTGACAACGCCTTAAATTCATGCGGAAAACTCAAGAAGAATAATAATATTCAATTGCAATCTTTCAGTCATTTTATAAGCAAATCGTTAATCGTTTGTGAAGAACAATAGTTGATGATTAATTTACGAAGAATAAGTTGTTTGACTTCAGAATGTGGATGCTGCCTTCTGCATTGCTGAAATATTTCTAAATTAACACATGTGATTTTAGTAACCATTTTGTTAATAGAAGGATTTGCTAATTAACTTTTCTTTTCTTCTTCTTCTGATCTTCTTTTCCTCGAACGCTCCATATCGACCACTTGTTAAACCACCTTTGGATTTCTGTGATCTGAGCATAGAGCGTTGCACGTTGTGCCAGTTATGCGCATACAGATATTCACATGCGATTTCTGCGACGCTTTTTATTTCAAGTAGCTACTTAGGCCCCTCTCAGTCGTTTCTTACGATATACCTTGCAGGTCACAGAGGTATTCTTCTTTGTTCTTCTTGCTGGCCCAGCTCACACGGGCGAACATGTACCAAATGTAGCAAATACATTGAAAAGTTCGATTTCTGCGATATTAGCTGCACATGCAGGTATCCGACACAAATTACCAACTCGCAAGACTTCGGAGCTATTGATACTAGCCACTAATCGTCCCATGATATGAAAAAGTATAATTGAAAATAAATATCAAGAGTGGTTACCACCAGGGTAATTAACAACATTTGACTTGAAATTTATTAGCAATAATTTCATTTGGGGACCACATAAACTGGCGACTGTAGTGATAAGTAACGAATACTTTATCCATGGCGCTTCTCGTTACTTTCGGATCCAGGCAGAAATAGGTATTTGAGAAACAAAAAGTTACTTTGCGCAGACTACTACTGTTGATAACGTTGCATATTTTTTAAATTTTATTTCAGTTCATGTCAGCTCAATCTACACGCTTGAAAATGTATACCATAACCGATAGTATTCTAGATCACAAATACGCATATATATACCATTAAATTTAATGTCCGTGTTAAAGCTGTGGTCTCTTACATTGCACAAAATGTGTTATGTAGCGATGACTTTGCATTTATTTATGCGACGTGTAATTTTCATGCTTGCTTATCGTTTTCTTGGGCAGTTGATGACTGATCCACATTAACGTGCATGCGTATATATATTTGTTTGGTTTAGGCGTAGCATAACGAATAAAAAAAAATAATTCTCGTGAATGTGAAGAGTTATATTTAGCACGAACTCCATTCGAACTGGTCAGTTGAAATGTTCCTTCTTTTTTCTACTTCCTCGAACGCTCCATATCGACCACTTGTTAACCACTCTGTGTGACTTGTATGTGATCTGAGCCTAAGAACTATTAGCGATTGTACGTTGTGACAGTTATGCACCTACAAGTAGGCCAGTACATCCGATTTCTGCGATGCTTTTTATTTACTAGTGTCTCTTCCCTAGGACCTACATCAGTCGCCTCTTACGACATGCCTTATAGGTAGCAGGGGTACTATTCTTTGTTTCCCTTGCACGCCCTGATACCACACGGATGGAAAGAATCCAAGATGGTTATTTTTGTTTACTCCTTGTGGTCCAAATGCCATACTACGTGGCTTTAGGTTGGATACCTTTTTACCAGGAGCCATACTAAGGAGAGCTTTAGGTTGGATACCTTTTTACTAGGAGCCATACTAAAGTGAGTTTTAGGTTGTACACCTTTTTACCAGGAGCCATACTAAGGAGAGCTTTAGGTTGGATACCTTTTGCCAGGAGCCATACTAAGGAGGCTTTAGGTTTGATACCTTTTACCAGGAGCCATACTAAAGTGAGTTTTAGGTTGTACACCTTTTTACCAGGAGCCATACTAAAGAGAGCTTTAGGTTGGATACCTTTTTACCAGGAGCCATACTAAGGAGAGCTTTAGGTTTGATACCTTTTTACCAGGAGCCATACCAAGTAAGTTTTAGGTTGTACACCTTTTTACCAGGAGCCATACTAAAGTGAGCTTTAGGTTGTACACCTTTTTACCAGGAGCCATACTAAGGAGAGCTTTAGGTTGGATACCTTTTTACCAGGAGCCATACTAAAGAGAGCCTTAGGTTGATACCTTTTACCAAGAGCCATACTACGTGGCTTTAGGTTGGACACCTTTTTACCAGGAGCCATACTACGTGGCTTTAGGTTGGACATCTTTTTACCTGGAGCCATACTAAAGAGAGCTTTAGGTTGGATACCTTTTTACCAGGAGCCATACTACGTGGCTTTAGGTTGGATACCTTTTTACCAGGAGCCATACTACGTGGCTTTAGGTTGACACCTTTTACCAGGAGCCATACTAAAGAGAGCCTTAGGTTGGATACCTTTTTACCAGGAGCCACACTACGTGGCTTTAGGTTGATACCTTTTACCAGGAGCCATATTAAAGTGAGTTTTAATTCTAAAACAAATGGCTTGTAAAAACATGGCTTTTTCCCTGGTCCACCAAGAGTTAATATTAATTTCTCAAACTGAAACACTGATTTGGAAGCAAGATCAGAGAAATGTTTGATCAGAGAGACATCAGTGATGACTTCACTTGATAGCAAGATCAGAGAAATGTTTAATCAGAGAGACATCAGTAGTGACTTCAATTGATAGCAAGATCAGAGAAATGTTTGATCAGAGAGACATCAGTAGTAACTTCACTTGATAGCAAGATCAGAGAAATGTTTGATCAGAGAGACATCAGTAGTGACTTCAATTGATAGCAAGATCAGAGAAATATTTGATCAGAGAGACATCAGTAGTAACTTCACTTGATAGCAAGATCAGAGAAATGTTTGATCAGGGAAACATCAGTAGTGACTTCATTTGATAGCAAGATCAGAGAAATGTTTGATCAGAGAGACATCAGTAGTAACTTCACTTGATAGCAAGATCAGAGAAATGTTTAATCAGAGAGACATTCGTGGTGACTTCACTTGATAGCAAGATCAGAGAAATGTTTAATCAGAGAGACATCAATAGTGACTTCAATTGATAGCAAGATCAGAGAAATGTTTAAGCAGAGAGACATCAGTAGTGACTTTAATTGATAGCAAGATCAGAGAGACATCAGTAGTGACTTCACTTGATAGCAAGAACAGAGACATGTTTAATCAGAGAGACATCAGTAGTGACTTCATTTGATAGCAAGAGAGCTAATACAATCTACAATATGTCAAGCGTACTTGAGAAATTAAACAGTTACTGAAAAGAAAAGTTATCATGCATGCAATGATACACATTAATAACCCCCTTACTGACGTAACAAACCTGTGTTAAATCGGGCAAGTTGAAATTAGTTCTGTGCTATCTGCTCCAAAATGCGAATGTAACAGAGTTCCACTGTTACCTAGGGAGAAGGGTCGGAGATCAACCTATACCCATTCTAGTTCGTTCCAAAATTCGTGATCACACTAAGGTTCAGTTTGTACGAAATCTACCTGATGGATAAAAGTAATTTTTATAAAAAGTAGTCTTATATACCTCATGCCCTTACAAATTCATGTTTAACTTATTGGTAGGTAGCTTAGTTGATGCAAAAACGTTTTTGTTATATAATTTTGCATAAGCACAACAAAATGATAACCAAAGTTTAGAATTTACATTAATACACAAAATGGTGGTGAATGTTTGTAAAGGCGTATCCCTATTACATATTATAAAAAAAAGGTGACATTGTGAACAAATGATACCTTCCACTTCTATAAATGAAAATAAATATTGTGTTCATACACCAATGACAGTCGTTAGGATACATTGTAAACTGATTAATTCCACGGGATTGGCGATTTTGACTTGCACTGAATTGCATGTGGAGCACGGACATTCTTAGTTATAGACAAACTTGACAATCGTACTGTAAAACTTTGACAAGTATACCAAATAAACATCGCTGTTATTTTAATAATAACATATAATAAAAATCTTACAAAACTAAAGGTTTGGGAGGGCAAAAAATACGTTAGGAAGGTCGCCACTGTTACCTATATAAAAATGTAAAAAATTAAGAATTAATGTCAGGTGGATGATTTTATATCGGTCGGTAAAGATGATCACGAATTTTGGAACGAACTATAGTTATCACATAATTACTTGTTTACCAGACAACGGTTGCTGACCAAAACATTAACCTTTTGTTCAAGGGGGCGACTAGCCCGTGATATTAGAAGTTCCACGGGGGGACTGCCTAGAGAAGTTGATAGTAGCTCGGCCTGTTAGCTGTGAGACGCCTCATAGCTCGGGTTCGAACCTACTGTCCGGCATTTGTTCGAGTCCCTGGTCTTACTCAGGACGATAACGTGAGTACCTCTGAAGTCGGAGAAAATTTGCCTGTATGGCGAGGGAATACTAATTACGAGTACATTGAGCACACGGCTGCCAGTGTAAAGTAATTTACAATGTGCACGCTGCTGCCATTGTAAGAAATTGGAAAAACGAATTTTCACGCAAAAATCAGTTTCAGAGATGAAACTTCGTCTGAGTTGAAAGCGGACGAAAAAAAAGAAAAAAAAAAAAAAAAAAAGTTCCACGATTTCCGAATAGGAACTGCAGTAAAATCTTGCAGATAGTTACAAGAGTTCAAGCCAAGAAGTGATATAGAGAAGATTTGTAAAATTAGCTAAGTAAATTGTGAAATGTGTTCGCGGATTTGATCCGTAGAAGAAATAAGCAGACGAGTTTATTGACAGATATTGATAAATATCTCCGTTATTGTATCCCAGCTGCTGAACCCGGCTTCGCACGGATGAAAGTTGTTAGTAATCCTTGATGAGGAATTGGTGAAGCCGTTCTAAGAGATGCCATCTTCTTCTTCAGCGATTTCTGGTCATGCGCTTAAACCAAAAAATGGGCAGTCAGCTTCAGGTCTGTCAGATTTCCCAAAGCTTAGTTTTCAGGTCAACTGGGTGTGGTCACATGTTGCTTCTCAGCTCACTCAGGAGAGGATAGTCTTCCAGGATATGCTCTGGTGTCTGTTCTGCCTGTTGACACTAGCAGAAAGTTATTTGACTTATTCCTAGTTTTCTTAGGCGGCATTGTATATAATATTTTAACAATATCAATAGAAAAGGACCTGCGGATTTTTGACAAAACAGAATAAGTAAAACAATTTAATGGAAAGTTAACACATAAAAAACGTTAGCACACAGATTGAGCTTGGACAATTGAAAGTTTCCGATGTCGAACAATCAGTTTAGCACAGGAAATGATAAAGCGTATCTTACGGTAGTTATCCTTCTTCAACTGTAGAAAAATATATTTGGTAGAGGTCACGGGGTGACTACCACTACCGGAACCTAAAAATGTTAAGTGGGATAAGACATATCAGTTTGGGTTTTATTTATTTTTAAACGAATATTGACCCGTTTTTGAGTCAATATTCTAAATTATACAGTTTGCTCAAACCAAAGCAGACTAAAAAACGCAATTTTTATAGCGTAGTTAGCGTAGTTTTATAGCGTACTTGGTTCAAACCCCACGGTGGGCTAGTTTAGAAGCAAATTCGTTTCCGTGAGGTTTTACAAAGGTAAAATAGACCTCACCGTTCAGAAAGCAATGGCAAATTACTGAACGTATAAATGGTGCCTAGAAAATCAACGACTCGTTTTCTGTGGTTGATGGCTACGTCCTGTAAGGGATATGCTACGATTTTCAATTCAAGTTAGAAACAACAAATTAAGGGACGCAAGCCATGCCTATGTTGTATCTAGCTATTTGTGGATTATATCCTTTACTTCACCCTCGTGGTGTCGAAATATGTTGATAGAACATCAAGAAATCGATTAAATTTAATTTGCAAAGCTAATATTGATCCGATTTCGACACGGTTTCTTTAGCTACTCTTAACTTTTGAAGATACAATTTTGCAGAAAAAATGGTGAATATTGGATGTAAACTGAAGCTGTCAATAAGAGGGCATACATCCGACTCTCATCTTTATAAATATAGATTAAGGAAAAGTAATGACATTGTGACATGTATTTTTGAGTGGTTAAGAGGAACATTTTTCCATCTATATTATAACAAGGTAGTTTTACCAGGTGACAAAAGAAAACTGAGAGAGGACTAGTTATGATGAATGTCATGTCTAGTTGTATATACCTCAACGAACAGAGTAGTACAAAGTTGAAGCGCGAAGCACTCAAGGTTATAATTAATGTGAATGGGTGAAATAATTGTCAAAAGAGATGAGCTATAAGAAATGAAGTTCAGCGTTGTTGACCTTAGACCACGTATCCAAGAGCTAGAATATCGTAGTCTTTACGGAAGAAACAATTCCAAAAGAACCAGAGGAATTTAAGAGGTGGGATTGACAGCAGTAATCTTGCCACTGAAATTATTCCACTTAGTACAGTCCACGTTTTTGACCTGTTTTTTTTCTTTGTTCGAGCCCAGATGGGAACTGACTTGCAGAGAAGCATCACCTCGACGAGAACTTTCTAGACGGGACTGACTTGCAGTAGAGAAGAATCAACCCGATGAGAACTTTCTAGACGGGACTGACTTGCAGAGAAGCATCACCTCGACGAGAACTTTCTAGACGGGACTGACTTGCAGAGAAGCATCACCTCGACGAGAACTTTCTAGACGGGACTGACTTGCAGAGAAGTATCACCTCGACGAGAACTTTCTGGACGGGACTGACTTGCAGAGAAGCATCACCTCGACGAGAACTTTCTAGACGGGACTGACCTGCAGTAGAGAAGCATCACATTGACGAGAACTGTCTAGACGGGAACCAGACCGAGCAGCTATCAGCGTATTCCCATTAACGGGAATTGTTCTCAGCATTCAAGAGTATCATGCTAGAAAGGACAGAACCTTGCCTGTTCTTACATCCAGAATTTTGTAGTAACAATTACTAGCGGTTGACTATCATAACGTCAGCAGAATAATCGAACAATTAGAATTAAGACAAATTTGGGACAAGATTATTATTACTAGATCAGAATTCTAGAAGTCAGAAGTGGCTTGGCCGCAGTTCTCACTTATCTACATAGAGAAGCAAAATTAGATGTGGTTAGGCTGACCGGTTTTTGTCTTCTCCTAAAGGGACTGCAGAAAGTTGTTGTAATCTATTTCCAAGAAATTCAGGTAATGAACCGAATGAATTTCTTGATGTTTATATTTATACGTGATCTGTATACGTTACTCACTAATGAACTAGCGCATTATTTTGTGTAATTAATTAGAGACGAGAATTAATATATAACTGAGACATCATAAATAGGTCATGTTCTTAGATCAGACGAAAAGAGACTAAATCGACAAGTCCTTATGTGGTCACCAGTTGGGAAAAGAAAACGTGGAAGAACAAAGACCACTCTTCGAAGAACCATCCAACAAGAAAGTAAACTATTGGGATGTAAAACCATACAAGATCTCCAACTGTTAGCAAAGAACCGCATCACATGGAGATCGAAATCCTCTGCCCTATGTGCCGCCTTTGGCACGAAAGGAACAAACTAACTAACTAAGACATCACTTGTTTACGTGGTGCAGTATTAGAAAGGCGTCATGTATTGTATCACTACATTGAATTTTATTTCTGTGATGAGAGTTCAGGGGGACTTATAATTGAGAATTGAATACATTGCTATTTAAGCAGAAACTTGTGCTATTTTCTTATTGTTGGTATTTCCATAGTCAATTATGTTTTAGTGTAGTGAGACAGTGTCATGTGATTCATGTGACCTTTTAATAGCTATTTTACGTGCTGTTCTTGTACTTATTCTTTTATCTTTCTCTTTTTTTTGTTCTTCCAATTCTTGTCTTTTTTTCATCTTTCCTGGACCCTGTACGAGGTTCACTTACTCTTACATAGGGTAATTTATGGTGCCGTTCGTGGATATGTTTTTGAATTAGGTTGTCACAGCATACATAGCGAAGTACTAAACACTATATAGATCAGAGGAGCCTAGAAAGATTGTGTTAATTTTGACAGTATAGTAAATTCCTAGGATATAGTCAAGCGTAGTAATGTACGTCATTAGCTAATTAACCCGGCTTCGCAAGGGTGAAAGTTGTTATTAATCCTTGATGAGGAATTGAGTAAGCCGTTCCAAAAGATGTCATCTAAAAAAAACATGACTTGTATTTTCTGATATTTTTTAAGAAGTGGTTTGAATCGACTGTCTTCGATAAACGATTTTAACGGTTTGGGTGGTTCTTGTAATGCTTCAGGTCTAATTAAAGTAGCATCTTCGCTTCCTTCAGTCTGATTGAGTAGTTTTCTTTTCTTTCTGTAGTCAGCTCAGCTCGATCACAAACCAAAGCTTACCTGGTTCAAACCCCAAGGTGAGCAAGTTTGTTTCTGTGGCATTTTTACAAAAGGTAAAAATAGACTTCACCAATCAAAAAGCAATGGCAAACTACTGAAAGTATCTTCTTCTTCTTTCTTCTGCGTTCTCACTAGATTGGGATTTCGGATTCTCTTATAAAGGCAGCCGTCTGCCTCAGAATATCGGCCACGCCATACAGTTTGTCTTGGACGCTGGTGTAAGTGGGCCACATCTTTCTTCTCAAGTCTGCATACTGGGGCATTTCTGTAGGATATAATTCCTATGATTTCTGCTTCCCCGTTTGTGCCGACCTCTTCCCGCAGTAAGTTTTGGTCACCCACGTGATGGTGGGTCTGACATTTTTACTGCGTTGCTAAATCTCTGGGGCAGATTGTAAAATCCGTTATTTCAGTTCTCATTGTGAGGGGGTCGTTGCACCATATTATGCGCCTTACGGCCTGGTGCATCCGTTTTCTGCAAGCATTTATTTCGGGTTAGCATCCCTAGCGGACACGTGCATCCGATTTCAGCCACACCTCCTTAGTCGCTCTTACGACATGCGTGACAGGTAACAGTGGTTCTATTTTTGCACTTTAAATTTGGGCCCCGGTAACCACTCAGGCGACTGAACGTATAAGAGGTGCCTATAAAATCAACGACTCGTTCACTTTGATTGATGGCTACGTCCTGTAAAGCTCTTTAAATGACTCGTGTTGAAGAACACAAATCCAAAAAGTTTTAGTCCGTTAAAAATCCATCTTTCTTAAAATTGGACTTCTTCTTTCCAATCAATACAGATTATTTTTCTGTTTTGTTCTTCTATTGCACTGATGTTTTCTCCCACAATGTGTAGAAATAGTAGTTCTGCAAAAAAAAAAATACCTTGATGCTTGGTTTAAAATTATCATAGGGCTCAGTTTTGACAATCACTGTCATGTATCTCTGGCAGGGGGAAGATGTTGTGTAATTTGATCGAGAGCTTCCTCTAACATAGCCATACACTTTACTTTTATATATTCTATTTCTTGACGAGCATGTGGACTATTATTTTGCTGTATAAACTCATCACATTTTTGTTTAATTTGGTTCCAAAATCAACATGGGCTGTATCTTTTTTTGTGTCGACTGATAGTATAGAACTTTTTCCAAAGACTTTTATGATGTAAGAACAATTCCTGGCACAAATGATGAGGATCAGCCTTAGTTTGTTGAAAAATACCATTTAGTCTCTCAAATTCTTGCACAACAGGTGTTGCAAACTCAAAGAACAAATAATTCTTATAGCCTGACATTTTTTTAAAACAATGTTTAGTGTCCATCTTTCCATGACTTAACTCTTCAGAAGTAAAGAAAGCCTTCAGCTCTTCCCAGTTCATCAGAATATTAAACATAGCTTTTCCTCGGTCAACAGTTCGTAGACGACAGTTTTACAAATGAAAGAGGAGCAGTGCGAGCAACGTCAAATTCTGCTGATACGTTTATAACATTAAACAACTCATTGAACGCTTCTCTTCTCAACTCGATGTGTCGACAGCAGTGTGGTATTTCTGACAGTAAAAATCCAATATTTGATGATAGTTTATATACTGCATGTTGAATGCACAATGCGAGTGAATCGCAGATACACTTGAGCTGCACACAGTGAGAGTACGCCTCTTTCAACCTAGACCACACAGAGTTGTTACAACCAACCATGTTAGACGCACCATCCGATGCAAAGCCAATGCAGTTTCTAAGACTCTGAAAACACCTTGAAATTTTGTCTTATATCAAATTAAATATCTTTTCTCCTGTAGCCTTTTGCACCGGAACTAAAGCTAGAAATCAAATTGAAATTCCATTTTTCCTATCACTCAAATATCGAGAGAAAAAAATACACAAGAACAAAAACATTTGGTTCTTTGCAACTTTATGTGCTCTAAAGTGCTCCCTTGTCCATGACCTATCATTATTTCACTAAGATGGTCGACAGAACGGATGGCACAGTGACAGGCTACACATACAGCCACTTGAAGTTCTGCTGCCTTAACCTTATCATAATTTTGTCTAGGAGAATTCTCCACTTGAAGTGTATTCTGTCCTCTTGATGGAGTCCTCTATCTATGCTTTTCTGACTTTTCATGTGCAGCGAGGCTACAGGTTTTAGGCACAAAGGTACAGTGGAATAATTTACAAAACGCATTTTGTGATCCATCAGATCTTTTCACCCATACAAAAGTCTTTTCCCAACTGGAATTATATTTACGACTACTGTCATAAGATTGTTTCCATTTTTATGTCACCAGATTTCTTTCGAAAGTACATATGATTAAAAACAGATAACAGGAATGCATTGCATAATCTGAGGCGGGAAAAAGAGCAAAGCAGGAAGTGATGTAACTTTCCATATTTCGTAATCTTTACTACTAAACATATTTTTTAACAATACCAGTCAAAACCAATAAAAAACCTGTATTAAGTATATTTACCCAATTTGCTCTTAAGAATTATACACATTTTTAGAAAAAAAAAGTTTTCATATGAAAAAAGGCTAAAAATCGGCAAAAAATTCAGACACTTTTTTTTAAGCCAACCACATTTTCTCGAAAAGCCAAATTTCTTGAATTTGGCTTTTAAAAGCAAATTGGCAATCCTGGTAAACACTAGAACTAGCGTCGTATATTTTCGGATGCAAATATTGAATTCATTATACATTAATCCGATTTATCCACGATCTCGCCGGCAAATTTTCCATCAACTGAATCATAAATCACAAGTTTTTCAGAAAATATAGGACTTTTTAAAAAATTCGCCGATACGAAACCAATAACGCTAGAAACAACGCTGGCTTCTAAAATACGACAGCCATTATTCGCAATGACATCAGTGAAACACGTACAAACAAAGTATGTACCAACCTAATTCAAAAACATATCCACGAACGGCACTAAAAATTACCCAATGTAAGAGTAAGTGAACCTCGTACAGGGTCCAGGAAAGATGAAAAAAAAGACAAGAATTGGAAGAACAAAAAAAGAGAAAGATAAAAGAATAAGTACAAGAACAGCCCGTAAAATAGCTATTGAAAAGTCACATGAATCACAAGACACTGTCTCACTACATTAAAACATAATTGACTATGGAAATACCATATGGAAATTTAACTTTGTAGTTGTTTCGCTATTTCACCAAGTTTTACTGCAGTCTTCCCCTTTTTCGATAATCGAATGACATCAGTGCTAAATTTAGCGTAGGAAAGATATAGAGAAATAGATAAATAAATAGAAATAGAAGAAAGATATATAATTCGCAAGGAAAGATAGAAAAAACGATTTAAAAGGTATACTCCCGATGGGCGGGTACAGCCGCTATATGATTATATCGATAACGGCCGCATTTGGCCGCTACAGGGTAAAAAAATACATTTTGCTTTTGTTTGCTGTTGCATAATGTGGTTTTGTTATGATGGTTCGTCTTCTGCAATGTTCCGTGCTGCAGCCAATTCTTCTGATAGTTTCTGAAGTGTGTTGGGCCAGTATGGTACCTAGTTTTTCCTCGCTCTTCTTGGAATTGTTTCTTTGGCTGCCTTGAGTATTCCACTATTAACTTGATAGCTCTGTTAATATCTCTACCAAATAACCTAATGTCTCTTGTGAGCGTATTTGTTCTATGTTGGTAAATGCACCAGTCTGCTTTTTTATAATTCTATTTTGGTTACGTAGGACTTGTGTTAACTGTTTTGTTTATTTTTAAAAATAAGGGATGATGATCGCGTCCACCATGTTGTTCTCCCACTTCCCTTTCCACCAGCCCTGCCAAATCATGTGTGCAGAATGCCAGGTCAGGAGTAGAGACACTATGCCATCTTCTAGAGTAGAAAGTTGGGGAATCATCTGGTTTGTTTATAAGAACTAGCTTTTTTCATCTTGCCAATTTTCTATCTTTTCGCCCATTTTGTCTAGTTGGTTGTTTCCCCAACTTTGTGAGTGGCTGTTAAAGTCTCCCATTGCTATGAAGTTGTTTCTTGGGATATCGATGCTAGCCATATTCAGTGGTATATCACTAGGGCAGTAGAAGATTAATAGATCCAGTTCTAGAGTGTATTTCTTGGGATATCAGTGCTAGCCATATTCAGTGGTATATCACTAGGGAAGTAGAAGAGGTCATGTTCCAGCCGCCCTAGAGAACAGTATTGCGATCCAGTCATCAACATTAAACACCAGCGTCTCCAGTCAACGAACAACTTTGCTTATCTTGGCAGCCTCCTATCCAGATCGGCAAACATAGATTCTGGGAAATCACAATAGGATATCCAAAGCCAGTGCTGCGTTCTGGGAAAGGGTTACGTGTCACTGTGTGGGAACGGAAGGGATAAGCATAGTCACAAAGCTGAAAGTTTACCAGGCCATAGTGCTAACCACGCTGCTGTACGCAAGCGAGACATGGACAGTGTATACAACACGGAAAAGAATTAAACCATTTCCACAAGCTGTCTACAGAATACTAAAATAAACTGGCAGGACAAAATTCCAGACAGCGAAGTCTCTCAGAGCAAGATCCCAGCATCAACACCCTGTTGCAGAAGGCCCAACTGAGATGGGTCGTCACGTTGCTCGAATGCCTGATAAACGCATCCCAAAACAGTTGATGTATGGCGAGCTTGAAGGGGTCAGACGTTTAGCTGGTGGACAGAAAAACGCTTTAAAGACACTCTTAAAGTGTCTCTGAAATGCTTGTATAGACAAAACTGCTGGAATCCCTTCGCAAGATCGCCAAATGTGGCGCTGTAACAACAAAGGGAACCGAATAGCTGAGAATCATCGTATTGTTGAGTCACAGAGAAAAGAGCAGCCGAAAGAAGAGCACACAACACGCACATGTCTACTTGATCATGTATGCCCCACCTGTGGTCGGATTCTGTTCTAGAGATTGGACTCTACGTCACCTCCGCACACACCAGAGAGTGCAACAGTACACGTCTGAGATTGTTGTCATCATCGCTTTGCGATGGACGGCTATAGTTAGAAGTTTAATAGATCCAGTTCTAGAGTGTATTTCTTGGATATCAGGTGTAGCCATATTCAGTGGTATATCACTAGCGCAGTAGAAGTTTAATAGATCCAGTTCTAGAGTGTTATGTTTTAGGTAGATTTGTTGATATTCTGCACCATCTTTAAGTGTCAGGTTTCTGTCATATTGAGTCCATTTCGTATCAGGTTAGTACACCCCTTTCTTCCAGTCTTTTTATCCACTCTGCAGCACTGGTAGCCCGTATCTTAAGCTGTTTATTTTCCTGCAGGTATGTTTCTTGTATGCAACATACACTTATTTCTTTTTGATAAAGAATATTTTCAATTCTGTTTTATTGTTGATTCCTCTGCATTACAATGCACATTCAGAGGAGTGTTGCTCTTTGGTTAACCAATTATTTTCCCTTCTGCCTCCTGGCTCCACTAGGCAGAAAAGGGCCTCCAGTATCTAGGGTAGATTCTGTCGAGACTCAGAATCAGGCACTGCTCCTGCCTGGGGAACTTCACAGGCGACACCATGACGATTTTCTGTTGTACGTTGTGTAGACATTCAACTCTATGCGGGTTGCGTGGTTGCTGGTGGGCCTCCTGGCCCTGTACCTCCGACTTCAGCACCTGTTCTTTAGGCATAGTATGCTCATGGCCCCTTTACTTCTCTGTTATCCCTTCGTAACTTCTGCTAGGACTGAAGGACTACCATGCTGGGACATGTTGCAACAATTTTGATCCCAAAGGGCAATAAGGCATAGTTCTCTTTCTTGATCTGAGTCCCAGTATTCCGGAAGATATGTGGTATCAGGTGTCACTGGTTCAAACTTTGAGGGAGCACAGTTCACTCAGCACATTCCCCGTTAGTCATAAGCTGCACCATGTTGGCAGGCCTTTATCACTAGCTTCTGTATCTGGACTATTCACTATGGTCGTGTCTCGTCATGAGCATAGGTATTTTGTGCATCTCCACCATTCCAGCTTTTTCCTTCCAACACACAGGGTCTGTCTACACCATGGGTCCATGTAAGCAGTGTGATCCAATCTAGCTCAGTGCAATGCCAGTGTCCTATCACGTCTTGTTGCAACTGGGAAGGACGCGGGAAGGGGTACTGGGGGATGTAGACAGGGAAAATGGGGGGACGGAATGTGGGAGGGTTAAGCAGGATTTCTCCCGCCCACTCATGTTGTTTGTTGTTTAGTCAGTCGGCTGAGACTGTTGTCTGGGGTGTGGCACGAGGAGCCAAAGCTAGGTGAGAAGATGGAGACAAAATAGGATCATGACCATCCATGGATAAGACCAGGATACAGCCGTCATTTTCCGTGAGGTACTACCACAAAAGAAACAAACTATGGACCATACTAAGTGAATATGGAATTCAGGGCCAACTATTAGACAATATTAGAGCGCTATACCAAAAATGCTCAAGCGTAGTACGAACAAGCGACGGCCTGACAGACGAATTTGAATTATCATCAGGAGTAAGGCAGGGATGTGTGCTTTCGCCTATACTTTTCAATATTTACATAGACAGGATAACGCAAGAAACCAAGACAGATAACAACCTCGATAACAACTACAATTCAATAAACGAACTACTCTTTGCAGATGATCAGAGTATAATTTACAACAACGAACACAAACTTCAACAACACAAAAATGCCCTGCAAGCCACATGCGAAAAATATGACATGAAAATTAACACCTCCAAAACAGAAGTCATGACAATAAGTAGGTCAACAGATCAACTAAATATACACGTGAATAATGTCAAAATACAACAGACTCCAGAATTCAAATATCTCGGAGTATATTCACAGCAGATGGAAAGATGGACAGAGAAATCGAGACTAGATGCCAGAAGGCAAATGCAGTGACATACCAACTGTCACCACTATTAAAACATCCAAGCATTAACATGGCAGTCAAACGACAACTGATAAACTGCATATTTATTCCAACTCTCTGCTATCAGTGCCAAACATGGCCCCTGACTAAGACACAAGAAGAAAGATTACAACATGTGAAATGAGATGTCTACGAAAAGCTGTCAACGTTACAAGGCGAGATAGAGTGAGAAACGAGAATATCAGAAGCATCGTTGGTACTATACCATGCATACAGTACATCGAGAAGCAAAGATTCAAGTGGTTCGGCCATTTAATGAGAATGGAACCACATTTACTACCATCACGTGCCTATAATAATCGACACTCAGGGCGCAGAGCACGAGGCAGGCCAAGAACAAGATGGATAGATAACATCTCAGAGTCCCTGCGAAGCATGGACTGACAACGTCAAGCGCAACACACCTGGCACAAGATAGGAAACTAACTCTCCCACGACGCTTCATGGCAAATGTGGTTAAGATAAGATAAGATAAAGACTACCACTACCTTCTCACCCTACACCCCTATATTCTCTTGAACTTCAATACATCTGTGACAGTAGATTTTCTGGAGATTGAAATCATCTATACATAGCCTCCATCCTTATTCTAGCCATCGCTTGTGGACCATTTTCCTAGGCATCCCTGGAAAATTATACTTGTGTACCCAAAGACATGGTGTGGATTCAAACCTTCGACCTTCAGAAGCATAAGACAAATGACTTCACCACAGAAGCCCAAGATTATATAGTAATTTAAGGAAGGATAGGAGGAACCCTTTTTAATACCTCGAGGTATATTGGGTAATACGGTGTTAGGTCCACATTTTTCATTGACTTTTGGCACATGATGGGTCATGTGGTCAACATCACGAAGGCCACCTTTATTTCCCAGTATTTTTCCTGACACCCAATTGAGGCTGGGTCAATCTGAGAGCCATTACAGTTGGAAAAATGTTCCACACTAATTGTGGAATTGAGTCTGGACCACTAGCCAAGGAAGCGAGTTCACTAACAACTGCACTTATGAGGCTCGCCTATGTTTTTTTAGGATCGACACAATTTTTGTTGTTTCTAGTCTAACAATATTATAATTACTTCTTCAATTACCTTGAACATATGTTTGATATGTTGTGTTGCTAGTTTGAATATATGTTTGGTATGTTGTGTTGCTAACTTGAATATATGTTTGGTATGTTGTGTTGCTACTTTGAATATATGTTTCATATGTTGTGTTGCTACTTTGAACATATGTTTGGTAAGTTTTGTTGCTATTTACAGCAACAGAGCGTTATCCAGATTTTTTGGCCCAACATATGATTTCAGCACAGCATTTTCAGACTAGGTTTGTCTTCCCTCTTTTATTTGTACTGACAGACTGCAGTGTCACAACCTGTTACCAGAACCACCACTTCAAGATAGAGTAATACCTTGATCAACATTGTATTTTTAGACTGGGTTTGCCATCCCTCTTTGATTCCTACTGCCAGACTGCAGTGCCTCAACCCGTTACCAGAACCACCACTTCAAGGCAGAGTAATATATTAGTCAACACTGGTTCACTAATCCTGAATTTGATCTCATACATTAGGGTTGCAGATGGTTAAGTTGGTAACACTCTGTGCTATTGACCATGTGCTGCAGAAATTCTGGCGTTCAAGACCAGCTTGAACCAAGAATTCTCTGCATGCACAATGTTTGCGGTTGAACAACGAAAGACCGTAATCCTTTACTCACGAATCTAAATTACAAGCACCTCTGAACTCAGAGTAAGGCTCGCCTGAATGGCGAGAGACACTGTGATAAGTAAAGCAAGCCTTCATGCAAAAATCATTCAGAGGCACCATATTAGGAGCCATGACTGTGCAAAAATTCATAGTGGGTGAACTAAAAAAAATGTAATTCACTGCATCTCAGGGTCCAAATAGATTATAAAAACCCAGTTAATCCCCTCTCCTGTTGTGTTCACCTCTTGATCCTAGCTCTATTCATATTCACTGAACCACTGATCATGACGGTAGAAATACAATGTTGACTCATTTTAGTGCAGTTTTTGCCCAAACAAATTCCTGCTTAATGTTTGTTTCGCTTCACACTTTCTCTCAAAAAGTGGACTGCACACAACAATCATTAGTTACAGCGTATGGAAATCGCATGAACACCGTCTTAAAATAAAAATATAGCTTTTAAAATATTTCTTTGTTCATGTTTCCTTTTGACGACATTCAGACAAAGGAAACTTGAAGAAGAACTGTGGAAAGAGAGTTAAAAGATTGAGGTCTGACTTGGGAACACAATGGAAATCTTTTGTGGTAGCCTTATGTGTCAAATGGCAAAACAAGAAGAGGATATAGAATAGATTTCCAATTATTCAAAGTGGGTGGTCACTGATAGCGAAGTTGATAGCCATCATGTGCTGTGAAAACTCCAGGGTTCAGGCCAGCTTGGTATTTAAACAAAATCTCTGTGGTACATGGTTTCCGGTTAGACTACAGAAGACCCTGATCCTTTATTTAGAGATCTAAATTACAAGTACCTCTGAAGTCGAAGTAAGACTTTGCCCGTAGCAAAATACACTTGTGATAAGGAAAGCAAACCTTCAGGCAAAAGTAGTTAGAGGCACCCTAGCTATGCCTGAAATCATAGCAGGTGAAAAGGGTTAAAAAATGTAAAATAATTATTCAATGTGCAGTTATAATTGCAGTCTATATTTTATGGATGTAGTGTGTGTGCATGTTATGTGTGTATGGGTATGAGACATGGACATTGAACAAAGCAGTGGAAATGTACTGTTGAATCTGAATATAATATAAAATCAAGAACAGAGAAGATAACAAATAAAACTAAACAGGGAGAGAGAACTCAAAATTTAAAAAACTGGCTAATGTCACAAATAAGAATTAAAAATGCATTTTGGATGCATATGAAGACATGTCATGCTGCATAAAACTATTATGGAGAAAGGCGTCCCAACAAAGAGAAGAATAGGAACACCATGGCAAAGATAAATTTGCAATTGGGGTGGAGAACATCTGGCATATGAGAAAGATAAATTCTGAAAAAATGTTAGACTGAAACAGTTCTGCTCATAACAAACTGTTAAATGATTGTGTGAATCAGTCTTTTCCAATCACATACACTAAAGTTCATGATAGGGAAACTAATTATTTAAAGTCAAAACACAGCTTACATTAAAACATATTTAATAAGTCACTAACAAACCAAGACAATGTGTTCAATCTACCATGTATTGTGAGAAGCATTAAGCAAAACACAGTACAAGAACAAATTTCAACTCAAAACTTTCTGACATAATGAGGCATATCAATGCAGAAAATAATTCACTGAAAATTATATTCTGTGCACGACTATAATGTATCCATAATCATCATCATCAGGTGCCGTGTCAGCTGGCATAGTGGTCATTATCTCAACAAATATATGTCCCTGGTGTTTGCTATCATCTCAGATGTTGACGCTCTTCCATGCCGTAAGTCAGGCTGTCCAAAAATGTCTCTCTCTGTCTTGTCTTCCCTAGATTTTACCAGATGTCCCATATCCATAATATCTACACTAAAAAACAACATCAGTTTCATCTGTCCCAGGAAGTGACATAAAAACAACAACAAAATAGTTGTAAATCACTTGTCTCACTACAACATTTCAAACAAGTACATGAAAAAATATGCACAGTCTTTAGCAAAACTGAAGTTTAACAAATCATGTATCAGTTATCAGAGGACAATCATCATAGAACTCCGGACTGTATCTGAGACAATGTCACTGGTGGTTACAAGAAGTTGAAAGAGAAAATTCTTCTTTGAAACCATCAATTATTCTATTTTAACAAATTCCTTTTATTACTAACAATATTATTAGTCACAAAAAAACTGTTAATATAAAATGCTGACATGAATTTTAAAAAGAAAAACCAGCAGATTTTGCTTACAACTTGAATATTGCAGCCCAAAAATTATGTCCTAGGACAACAAATAAACTAGTAATGAAATAAATTATTTAATCCATGGCAGTATTCATCTTCATCACTGGTCTCCTCTGTCATCCAGTTCTGTTTAAAACGCTGTAGCAGATCGTGAAGTAACATAGGGTCCAATCTTGCTATGGGATTTGACAAGCTCTAGGTTCTTCTGTATAAGTGGGTAGCTGCTGTTGATATCAACTACTTTTTCAAGCATGCCAGTGGCAACATCATAAACAATAATGTCAGCCAGGGTTATGCTATCTCAGAAAAATAACGTACCATTTTCTTTCAACAATTTTTCAAGGAAAGCAAGAAATTTTGGACTGACTTCTTTTTTGGTTTTCTCAACAGCAACTTTTATTTCATCTTTAGTGCCAGTGAAGACACTTTCTCAGCAATAGTTATCAAGTCTTCTACTAACTGATTTACCTCATCAATTCTTAAAGCTTCCTTATTTGTTTTACCATAGAAGCCAAACTCACGAGCCAAATAGTTTTTAATTGCCAAACTTTGAGAATACCTTACACCATCAATCTCTAGGAATGGAGCCTGACCAAACGGTGCTAGGTGCTTGTATTTTGGCCACTCTTCCTCACTAAATTGAATGTCTGTAAATTCTTTGCCAGCAGCATGCAGAACAATACGGGCAGCCTCTGCTCTGCCTTTTCCATCAAAGTAATAAAGTGTTATTTTAGAGTTTGCCATGATGGTATGTATGAGATCTGAAAATAAAATTAATATATTAGGAATAAACAGCACTACAAAAATGTCTTTATTTTTGAAAGTCAAGCAGAGGTGGGACATTTAAAACCTAATGATGTGTTCAAAGACAAATGACACATAAAGCACAGATGGAAAACAAGTCAAATTTAAATGGTACTATAATTTTTCTGTTGTCTGCATATCTCATTCAGTCTCTTCTGATAATGCTAGTGGCATTTATAAAGCACATCATCCACACAGTGATCACATTTTCGCTTAGAAAGGTTAATATTTGGCATTGTTAGCAAAAGGTATTGGTATGAATATTGCTATTTATAAATCTGTCTTTTAACTTGCATACAGATGTTCGGGTGTTGATAATGGTACAGTCGAAAAGACGATATTCCAAATATGCAAAAATATTGATTAATCAACATCGGACTGGCATATTGGGCCACTGGAATTGTTGAGGTGGAGATCGGAGCACCTATGGACATGTCCAGATTGCTATGATGGTAGTCCTCACATAACTGATAAATGAATCAGGTGTTTCAGTAATTGTGTTGTTATGCCATTGTATTGATCTTCTGTAACTACTGTATAAAATGACTTCTTTTTTAACTTTGGGATCTCTCCTTCTTCTGTTTTGTGGTCATACTAGAACTCAATTCTGTCACCATAGTGACAAATCCATTGTCTTTTCCAGGTTAAAGCAGCTGCCTTACAATTTCTATCTCAGCTCTTTACCCTCTCTTCTTGGTTCATTGTAGGCAGGACAGTCCTGTTCTTGGTTCATTGTAGGCAGGACAGTCCTGTTCTTGGTTCATTGTAGGCAGGACAGTCCTGTTCTTGGTTCATTGTAGGCAGGACAGTCCTGTTCTTGGTTCATTGTAGGCAGGACAGTCCTGTTCTTGGTTCATTGTAGGCAGGACAGTCCTGTTCTGGTTCATTGTAGGCAGGACAGTCCTGTTCTGGTTCTATATGAACATTCATTTGTGTCAGAAACCCAGCCTGTATAAATGTCCCAGCGGTCTGCAGTGGCCGGTTCTCAGGTGAGAAAAATTGCTGAGGTCTTTGAAGGTGGTTAATTTGGTCAAAATGTCACCCACATTCATATCTGTTACCCACCATGAGGCCAATTACCTTGTAATGGTGGGAGGGGGCTTTTGTCTCAATGACTCTGAGAACTCTGCCCCAGGAACATTGTTTCTGCCTGGGTTACTCAAGTCAGACAAGTCAGAGGGGAGAGGTCAGACTAAATGTGGCCTCCTAGTCCTCCATGTTGGGGGGTTGTGTGATGGCCTAATTGTATTATAGCTACAGGTTAAACTACCACAATAAAAATTAGTATACTCTATATAATTTGAAAACTTTAAAAATGTTGTGGATGCAGTGGACATATAAACTATACTATAACACTAAGATGACACTACTTAGGCATACAAATAGGATACTACGAGTAAGAACGGTAATAGAACTTGGGCAGTACTGTTCTTCACGTGGGAACATTCTGATGGAAATTAAACATTGAATTGGAAGTGCAAATGAAGTCTATAGCATGGCTTCTCAACATCTAGATATCTAACCTGTACGATACTAAGACAAAGCTCTGTATATACAAAACGTGTTAGGATAGTTCTCAACGGATCTGAGACTTAAAAAACACACAAAAATAGAAAATATGTTAAGAGAATTGAGGAAGACTTCTTAGAAGAATACTTGGGTATATCTAGAAGGATAAGATTAGCAATATCAGATTTCAAGAACTAACTGGTCTGGAAGACATAAATAAAGACATATGAAAGAGATGATGGCATGGAATTGGACATGTCTTCAGGATGAGAAAAGAAAGGCAACCAAGACATGCAATGTAGACACTACAAGGATGGGGTGGGGGAGGGAGACTTAGGGGCACTTTGGAGAGCTGTTTAAGCAGAGCTGAAAGGCATGCAATAGGACTAGGTTTGAGGTAGAAAAAAAATCAAATTGACTGTGATGTCTGGTGTATAGGAACATAACTTGCCATTTCATTTGTCTTTTGGTGGAAATGTTGCTGTTTCTTGTTTTTGTACTTCAAAAACTACCTTACATCACTTTTGGGTGTTTTACATTTGGTGATTTCCTACAGTTTTACTGTCTCCTTTCCTAGTATCCTCTAGTCAACACATCAAAATACCTTGTGGCTTGTTGCATTAATAAGATTAGATGATAGAAGTAGTTTAGAAATTAAATATATATTCAGTCAGGAAAAACTGCAACCTAGATCACAGAATGCGAGAATGCAGCAGTTGCACACAAAAACACATGAAAATAGACATTTCTATGTAACTGATCGACCTTTACTTAGTACTTATCTACCATCTTCTTCTTCGTTCGTTCTTCTCACCAGTGTGGTGCAGGCCAGATAGAAACAAAGAATAGTAGCAATTCGACCTCCTCTCTTTAGCCTGTTACGCCCTTGGCGTTTAGGAAGCAACTAAACGTACACCATTCTTCCCTGTTCATGGCCTTCCTCTGTATTGTGTTCCAGCTATGATTCATTTCCTTCAGCTCTTGCTCTATCATTCTCCTCCAGGTCGTCTTGGGTCTTCCACGCTTTCGCCTACCCTCTGGAGTCCATCTCAGTGCAGTTTCGTGTCGGAGCCAGTCTCCATGCGCATCACATGTCCAATCCATCTCCAGCGTCGTCTTCGGATGATAGTGCCCATATTCTCTTGTTGGCATCGTGAAGCAATTCTTGATTTGAGATAGTAGTCGGCCAGTACCGCGTAAGATTTTTCGCAGACAAGTTGTATGAAAGGCCGAGAGTCTGGACATATCCTGTTCTGTCATTCTCCAGCATTCCGATCCTACAGCAATGTTGACAGCACACAGCTGTTATAGATACTAGTCTTGGTTCTGATGCTGTATTGGGCGAATTTCCAGGCGGTCTGAAGGGTCATGAATGCACTCGTGCCTTACTCAGTCTGTTTTTAATGTCAGATCCAGCGCCTCCTTCATTGCTAATAACACTTCCAAGGTATGGCAAAGCGTTGTATCTCGGAGGGTTTTACCTTCTAGTTTGACTGGTGCTGGGGTTGCTATGTTCAGAGTCATCAGAGTCATGTTCAGAGCAATTCGACCTATAAGACTGCAAGTCGTAAGAGGCGACTGATGTAGGACCTAGGGAAACTACCCTTTGAGCCTGGTACATAAAAAGCATCGCAGAAATAGGATGTGTTGGCCTACTTGTAGGTGCATCATCGTACAATCGACTCAATCGTTCTTAGGCTCAGATCACATACAAACATAGAGTGGTTAACAAGTGGCCGATATGGAGCGTTCGAAGAAGTTCGATCTTAACACCATAGGCCTACGGTACGAGATAGTCCCTCTTTGCGACTGCGTGTGGTAGGCCTATTCATTTGTTCAAAGACCGGAGGTTACTTTGGTGTGGCGATCTACCTACCGTTAAACTTAAACAGTTGTACACACCAGATAATTATCTGATCATAAATGTAAGTTACAAAGCATTGAAAATTAGAAACAAGCAAGAGTGCTAACATTTACTTTATTTAGGTACTCATTAAACGTAGTGAAACGTGGCAGTACGTTGGCATACCGCATAGAGGGTGATCGAATCGAAATGAGTTAAAACAAAACTAATAATATTGCGTTTGCAGACTGCTCAATCAGGGTGGACTTTTCTAATATTAATGAATAAATATACAAAACAGTTACATATCAACGACTTACCGCTGGCTGAAGACGCTTGTGCAGACTGTAAAGTCAAGATATATTGAGCTATATATATAATAATGTGCTATATTGCAATTTATAGTTAGGCCAAAGCTCGCGATTCTCTGGAAGGGAGGAAAACCTTGACATTCACATTGGTTGCATAAATGCATTGGTAATAAAACCGCTTAAAGTCAATCCGGATAAAGGTATATGTTGTTATATGGTATTATTGACAAAATGTCCGTAAAATATTTTACACAGTGTTAACGGAAACATATAGTTTGTTTGTCAATTTGTTTTTTCGGAAGCTTTAATACCTGTACACTGTTTATTTGTTCGTCATATTCTTTGCTTCGGTTGATTCCTCTGAGGTTCTTAAAAAACCAAAAGAAAACTCCTTGTTCTCATCTTACAATAAATTTGAAGCTACTTTGAATGATCATATACATGTGTGTTTGAATGATGTATACATTTGTTATATGTGTATACATGTGTGTATATATGATATTGTCTCGTCTCAAATATATACAAGCACAATAAGCTTATAGTATGTGTTTGAGCAAACACTGTTCGATCGAATTACCTGATTATTCTGTCCTAGTTGTAACGAAGTGTTTGTGAAAGACACTTCTCAGTGAGCCATTTTTAAAAATGGCTGTATCTTTGTTCATAAGAACGCTCGATTGCTTTGCTAGGCGATGGTGTCTAAGAAATCAGGGTAAGAAGTTCGAATCTGTGTTTGTCAATTTGTTTTTCGGAAGCTCTTAATACTTGTACCACTGTTTATTCGGAAATGGAGAAGACCAGATTTGTATAAAACTTTTTTACCAAGAGATCATTTTCCCGGATGAGAGGATCGAAAAGTGCACGCCCTCTCACGCAGATCATATGCAAGCATCTCGTTCAAAGTTACAGCTGTTAAATACAGGAAAACACTAAACCAGATAACAAATGAATATTAGAAGAAAAACAACTGAAATTCTGAGTTTGAAGACAAAAATAAAAATACGTTGGAAACTAATTACAACATTGACTAACGAATGATCTCACCACAAATAAATCACAATTAAACCAGACGACAGTAGTGAAAACAAAGTTGCTGATAAGATAATTGGATATTACGCATGAACAAACAACACTGATTTACCAACAAATAGAAATACGTCAACACATCAATCAATCAAGTTCGCATGACTGCCGGAGTAGGCGATCATGTCTCTCCACAACTTTCTCTCCTTGGTCAAGTAATCAGTTCTGACGTCGATCTTTTGTTGAACGACGATGCCAAACCATCTAACATCTTCTCCTCTGTCTTCACGATCTCTCCTTCCTTGAATTTTAACTTTGTCACCAAATGTTCAGAGCCTTCTCTTCGCATAATATGCCCGAATAACCTTGATTGTCTGATTCTTGTTTTTTTACTAAGGTTTCTTTAGTATATATAGGCACACACAATACAATGTGACTCATAACTAAACAATATACGACGGAAATAGATAAATATATCGTATTAAAATTATAATCCTTGGTGCTATTGCCATGTCTGAAACACGTCTGTACTTAATGTATTTCGAATCCTTACTTCCTTTCTACGCACTTCACAGTAATCCGCAATACGATTTTGTTGAAATGGCTTATTGAAGCAGTAGTATGATAGTTGTTGCCACAAATTTAAGTGTCTTTGGTGGGATGTATACTGATCTTTTGATGATTTAGACTATGCTGTTTTATACCATGTTTTAGAAATTATCTCAATAATGAAGACATTGAGAACGTCACAGATTTTGAATATCTTGGCACTATAATTACCAACAATGGAGATTGTACGAAAGAAGTTAGAAGAAGACTAGCCATAGCTCGCTTGAGTGGATTCCAGGGCCCAAATTTGGGGTGTAAAGAATAGAACCACTGTTACCTGCCATGCATATCGTAGAGGCGACTAAAGAGGTTTGGTTGAAATCAGATGCATGTGTCCTAAGCGTGTAGAAGTCTATGCGTTTAGGGGTCTACCAAAACAATGTGCAACGTATACACGTTCTTGGCAAAGATTAAACATATCACAAAGAGTGATTAAAATTGGTCGTAAAGAACGAACGAAAAGAAGAAGAAGAAGACTAGCCATAGCTTTCCAGAGGGTGGCCAGCATGAATAAACTGTGGCACGACACAAGCAAAGAAACAAAAGTAAGACTTTTGAGAACAGACATATTCCTGTGACAACATAGAATGCGAATCGTAGACCATAACACAAACATTGAAAAACAAAATTGAAGCTTTTGAAACAAGGTCACCCGAGTGGTTACCGGGGCCCAAATTTGGGGTGTAAAGAATATAACCACTGTTACCTGCCACGCATGTCGCAAGAGGCGACTAGGAGGTTTGGCTGAAATCGGATGCACATGTTCTATACGTTTAGGGACCTACCAAACCAATGTGTAACGTATACACGTTCTTGGCAAAGATCAAACATATCACACAGAGGGATTAAAATTGGTCGTAAAGAACGAAAGCAAAAAAAAAGAAGGAGAAACAAGGTGCTATAGAATAGTTCTTAGAACATCCTTGACAGAGAAGAAACAAAGACATCCTAGAAGACCTGAATATCAAGGAGCATTGGCTTATAAATAACATCACGTCCCGGAAGATGAAATACTTTGGCCACATTAAACGCCACAGTGGTCTGGAGAGAAAGGTAATGGAAGGCATGGTTCTGGAAAACAGGCAGGGACGACCAAGACGAAGATGGCAGCAGGACATTAAATAAACTTGAACATGACGTTGGAAGAGGCAGGAGAACTTGCAAGAGACAGCGAGCTTTTCAGGTGGGCTGTAATGAATGCAACGTTCCGCAAGGGATATGCTACTTGAACAGCCCCTGCTGCACTATTTCAGATCTTCATGCATATTGAATGATAAATGTGAGTTCTGGCCTTCCTTTCCTGCTAAAAGGGGGAGAAGGGGTGGGGAGAAAAAGGGTTATGTCTGAGACCCAGGGAATGACATCACATAAGTCAAGATCAGCATATACCGAACAAGATCAATTCCCCCTCCATTTAAAAAATAGATGTTGTCCATCAAAATATTCGCCATCTGAACGTTGTTCTGTTTAAACAGGAGTCTTATTATCTGCTTTGCTATTACATGACACCTCCTACTTACAAAACCAAAATGGGGGCTGCTACTTGTATTCGTCTGAGTGAAACAAACAAAACTCAATAGTAGATTAGTTCGTTCTAGTTACCGTTTAGATATTTTACTTATTCGTTTATTTGCAACATATACTCGTTACTTATCAGTCGTTACTTAATCGTTACTTTGTTATTGTTGGCTATTAGCATGTAACCGACTTGCAGATAACAAGCATTGAGTCTTCTTTGGTCGTCACACTGCTACCGGGTTGTTGCCCAGTGTCATGATTTTCTGTTTTTGTCTAGCGCTGTTCTGGTGGCTTGGGTGATTGTTATTTTGCTCTTTGACAGGATTCTGCTATGCCATCTAACCATCTTTTTTGGTCTTCCTCACGTCTTCTTTCCTGATGTTCTGTTGTAGAAGACTTTGTATACTGAGGAGTTTGGATGCATTCTTATTAAGTATGCAAACCACTTCATTCTTTGTTTCTCAATGCAATTCAAGCAGGTTCTGTCCAACTTTCTTTTATGCTGATGTTGGTGACTATCTTTTCTGGTGTTGTTGGTAACTTTTCGCAGGCTGCGCATTTCACATGTAAGTATTTTTTTGTGACTGCGCTTTGCTCATTGTCCATGTTTGGCTCTGTAACTACAAAGTAGGTATGAAAATGCTATTGATCATCTGTTGTTTAGCTGTCAGTGAAATTTTGGTGCCTTAACAATAGGGCTAGCTGGTAGGTTACATCGTTTGCTTTTGAACTCTAGCCTATATCTCTCTATCTAGTTTTCCAGTCTTCTGTGAATATGCTTCCTAAGTATTTGAATTCTTTCACTTGGTTTATTTAGTGCCATTGACATGGATGTCTAGTTTATTATGTTTTCTTCCCATATTCATTATTTCTGTTTTAGTGTTGTTGATTTTCATGTCATGATTTATACAATTTTGGTTCAGGGTGTCAATGTGTTGTTGTAGATCTTGTTCAGCTTGATGTATCAGGCACTGATCATTTGCAAAAAACAGTTCATTTGTTTCATCATTATCTGAATTTGACTCTCGAGTTATTTTATCGATATATGCAATAAAGAGTAGTGGTGAGAGGACACAACCTTGTCTGACACCTGATGTAATGGAGAACTAATGACACGGTCGAATGCCTTGGTAAAATCGATGAAATTGTGATACCAATTCCGATGGTGTTGTAGATGTTTTTCAATCAGTATACTGCTGTTAAAAATGTGTTCAGTAGTGCTTCTGTTCTTTCTAAATCCTGCCTGTTCTTCGGCCAGAATTTCTTCAGATTTCGATTTAATTATGTTATGAAGTATTCTCAACATGACTTTGCTTGGGTGAGTAATGAGACTGATTGTTCTGTAGTTCTTGCAAACTTTCAGGTTTCCTTTTTTCGGAAGTGGTATCACTAATGATTGGGCCCACTCAGTTGGCCATTTCTTTGTGGTCAATGTCTGCTGACATATCTCTCTCATAACTTTTATTAATACCTAGTATTGGAGTGTTAATAACATTATATTTGTGAATTATTGTAATAAAAAAGTTTGAAAAAGTAAAACAATAATTCCTAGACACCTACCCCAGTAACCTCTTACGACATGCTTTGTAGGTCGCAGTTTTATTATTCTTTGCAACAACACACGTATATGTAGTAAATACATTACAAAGTAACAATACTGGCTGCACATGCAGGTATTGGACACAAATTATCAATTCGCACGACTTTATAGCTATTGATGCTAGTCACAATAATCTTCCTACGTGATATTAGAAAAGTATAATTAGAAAATAAATATCAAGAGGTGGTTACCACCAGGGTAATTAACAAAATTTGACTGGAAATTCATTGCAGTCAATATTTCATTTGGGGAACGCATAACTGGTGACCTGTAGTGATAAGTAACGAATACTTTATCCATGGCGCTTCTCGTTACTTTCGGATCCATGCAAAATTAGGTATTTGAAAAACACAAGATTACTTTGCGCACATCACTATGTTGATAACGTTGGATATTTTTTATAATTTCTTTCAGTTCATGTAAGCGCAATCTACACGCTTGAAAATGTATACCATAACCGATAGTATTCTAGATTACACATACGTACGTATGTACTCTTAAATTTAATATACGTGTAAAAATGTGTTGTGTAACGATGACTTTGCGATTATTTATGCAACGTTAGCTTTCATCTTGATTATCAATTGTACTCTTGCGCAGTTGATCACTGATCCGCAGTAACATGCATACATCATTTTTGGTTTAGCGTAGCGCGAATTTTTAAAAGGAAAGGGAGGGTGGGTGGCGTAATAGCAGGCTGGCAAGCATATCACATCTTCACAATGGGGTATCTACTACAGCTGAGAATTGTACCATTCTTTCATTCTCAACAAGTTCCAGTCTCTCACATTGTGCTCGTGATATTGTATATGTTTGTGACTTTTTTTCATCTTTACAGATGTTCAATTGATAAGTGTTTTACTGTGACAACTTCTGAGTTTGCGTTTGTCCCATTGCCTTTTAGCTCAAACCTAAGTCTCTCGTGATTGTTGCTTTCTACCAGTGGCGGCTCGTGATAATTTTGTTGTTAGTTCAGACATTTTGTTCCGGATAAATCATGGTTTTAGATTGCTATATTTTAATTTAATAAATAATAAATACACGATATACATGATTTTTGGTAGGCTCATGACCTGGCCCTTATAGACGAGCCGCCACTGCTTTCTACTAATGGTTTTTTTCCATGTCAGACCACAATCTTTCAACTCTCTTTTCACAGTTCTTCTCCGTGTTTTTTTTGGAAACACAAGCCTTTTTTTCCATCTTCTGTCCAAACCGTTTCCAACTTCGATTTTTAACGATAGTCGTCAATGATGCACAATTTGTTCGTTTTAATAGCCCTTCATTTACTGTGGTATTTGGCCAGACAAATGGCCAAATAACTACTAAGGATTTCATGCTTAGGGTTAATACGTGTAATATAATAGGGCATCTTGTATAAAGTGATGTTCTTTGTAACATGGAGGAGTTATCATGAAACAAGTTAAACTTATGATACATGTCTGTGGATTCAAACTTGGTTTATTAATCAATTGTTCAGAACATAGTGTACGTCTATCGTCCTCCGCCTTTATCTCTCGGTCTCTCCCGTTGTTATGTTGTTTGTTATTTTTCTGTCCTTAATTTATGTCGTCACGCTAAGTCACACCAATTCCGTTCTAGTCTCTATATTATTGCCAAGACGTGCATCATTGGTGTGCAGTTTTTGTTATACTGTGTCCCCCTTACATTCTTCTAGCTGTCAACTTTCTCCTGTCTAGTCTGGTAACTGCTGTCTCTAAGGTAAAGAATGGCTGTACTTTGTCATCTCCGTCTACATACGTGTTGGTTAACACAAAAAAGGTATACAGGCAAATGATTTACTACATTGTGTCGAGTTTCACCATATGATTTGGTCAGTCTCTGCAGAAATGGAACGTCACATTTCAGGAGAATTGCACAAAGCACGAACTCCGTAGTCCGATTGTCCGTGTGGTGCCGGGGCCCACAAGGAAGCAAAGAATAGTACCACTGCGACCTACAAGGTATGTCGTAAGAGGCGACTGATGGGAAGCTATCCTAGTAAATAAAATGCATCGCAGAAATAGGATGTGCTGGCCTAATTGTAGGCGTATAACTGGCACAACGTACAATTGCTCATAGCTCTTAGGCTCAGATCACATAAAAATCACAAAGAGTGGTTAACAAGTGATCGATATGAATCGTTCGAAGAAGAAGAAACAGCTGACCAGTTCGAATGGAGCTCGTACTAAATATAACTTATTATTATCACAAGAATATCGGCCGAATTAATTTTTTAAAATTTTTGTCAGCGTTGACAATTGCTGCCAAATTTCACACTTCAACCGCCCCTTCCCAAATCAATTATGGAATCATTTCGTTATCACTAACAAGAACTGTTTTAGTTTCTCCAAAACTTTTGATCTTTTTATTAATATTCCTTCTAATTTCTCATCTTGATTTTGAAAGTTTTCAGTGAATAAATGCATTTTATGTTTGTTTTTCTTTATTTTATCTTACTATTCCGGCTGCTACTCGAAACTTTCAACCGAATAAATATTTGATCATTCTATCAGGTCTAATCTCCAATCTAATGCTATCAAGTCTGATCTCCAATCTAATGCTATCAAGTCTGATCTCCAATCAAATCCTATCAAGTCTGATCTCCAATCAAATGCTATCAAGTCTGATCTCCAATCAAATCCTATCAAGTCTGATCTCCAATCAAATCCTATTGGGTCTGATCTCCAATCAAATGCTATCAAGTCTGATCTCCAATCAAATCTGACTTCACGAATTTTTCCACAAGTAGAATATGAGCACTTCAAAGGGACGCACAATGCGTAATTCTTCTCCTTCATCTTCTTCTTCTCTTCCACCATTTACTTCTTTATAGAAGTGTTGGGGGTGAAATGTAGTGATCTTGTGTGCGCTTGTTTTAAGGCACTTTGTAAGCTGATATTCATGTTCGTAAGGCTGTTCTTGATGCCGTTGCTCCATCTTTTGGCGTGGTCTTCCTCTTGCCTTGTACTCATTATACTTTTTCTGTGTGGCTCTCTGTAGTAGGCGATACCAGGGCATTCTGGTCAGGTGTCCAAACCATTTAATCTGTTGTTCTTTATGAATTGCATGCGTCAGTGAGAGTTGGAAAATGACTAAGAATATAGAAATTATGTTTGAATGTATTTCTTCTTCTTTTCGATTGGTTTAGAATGCTCTTCTAAACCATGAGATGGATTGCCTGTATGAAGCTGCATGTCAGTTGGAGTTCCTTGTGTGTTGCCCATAGTTTGCTCTGTAACCTTCGTTCATAAGGCCATATTTATTCTTGTGGCATATGTATAGATGTATATTACGTCTGCCTCTGCGTCCTGGGACCCGCCTCCAATATTGTTCTCTCCAGGTCACGATGGCATGGAGAGAACAATTTTGAAGGGCAGAGTCCCAGAACGCAGAGACAGACCAAGAAAATAGGCTACATGATATTATAGAAACCATGAATATGACCATCGGCGAAGGGGGTGAACTGGCTAGAGACAGAGTGAATTTCAGATGTGCTGCAAAGAGAGCAACGTCCTATAAAGGACACGCACCTTGATGCTGATGTATGATGGATAGAACTGCAGCATGTGCTCTGCAGTCTGTGCTTCAATCTGACATGCACACTGATCAGTCTGAGTAGGTTCTATTCTGTGCATGTGATGGTTGAGCCTGCAGAGTCCTGTTCTGATGCGGAAGATTGTTGTGTTCTGAAATATGATGATAATAAAATGGAATGAATTCAGGAGAAGTGATGAAATCAGAGAAATGTCTGGTCAACACTAGTAACAATTGTTATAAGAAAGAGAAGATAGAGATATGTTGGTCATACTCTAAGAAATAATTATCAAGTAATCACAAAGCTGACATTGGAATGAGACACAAGTGGTCAAAAAGAAAGTACGTCATAGGAAACTCTTAAAAGAACTTTACTGAGAGAGGGTAAAATAACGGATTCATTTATATAGAAGAGATTGGTCGAGTTGCCCAGTATAGAGCGGTATGGATAAATTGCATACAGGTCCTACGTAACGTATAACTGTACTAGAATATAATAATAATAAGGAAAATAAAAACCGTGGCTTATCCTTTACAGGACTTAGCGATCAACAACAGTAAACGAGTCGTCGATTTTCTAGGCACCCATTATACGTTCAGTAGTTTGCCATTGCTTTCTAAACGGTGAGGTCTATTTTTATCGTTCGTAAAAATCCAAGGGATATAATTTGCTTCCAAACTTGCCCGTCGCGGAGTTTGAACCAGATGCGCTTGGGTTGTGATAGAGCTCACTACCGCTAAAGCTACATGCGCTCACTATAATAATGATAGCATGTGATTAAGCGCATTTCATGTGTTCGAGGAGTTTAAGCATGTGGTTTTAAAAGCCCTCTGTTATCTTAATCTATCATAGTTGCCATGCTTTGTAACAGTTGTTGAGTCATATCTTAGCCGCACGAGTGGTTACCGGGGCCCAAATTTGAGGTGTACAAATATAACCACTGTTACCTGCCACGCATGTCGTAAGAGGCGACTAAGGAGGTTTGGCTGAAATCGGATGCATTGTCCTAAACGTGTAGAAGTCTATGCGTTTAGGGGCCTACCAAACAATGTGCAACGTATACACGTTCTTGACAAAGATCAAACATATCACAAAGATTGATTAAAATTGGTCGTAAAGAACGAACGCAAAGAAGAAGATATCTTAGCCATAAGCAAGATAGTGTCAACTTAAACTCAATAACACAAAATCGAGACACGTGGGTGGTCACATTGGTGCTCGTGTTATCAACATCGTTGCTTAATGATGTAGTAGGTACTATCTTGAGAAACAAGAGCTATATAACAAAACAAATCACCAATAAGAGCTGAAAATTGGCTTGTGTATGTTCCAAAAGGCAACAGCACTCAAAGACCAACTCCAAACCCGTCGAAATAAATATATTTGGGGAAGGTTGTTCAAGTAACAGGAATAGACACGTTTCAAGACCAGACAATATGTCAAGGTCTCGAAGTTCTATCTATGTAGACTAGAGTATGATTGCCGTCAGTGTAAGAATAGGAGACGAAGAGTTATGAATCTTTGAATATCGCCCGAGTGGATACCGGGGCCCACATTAAGGTGTAAAGTATAGAACCACTGTTACCTGCACGACATGTCGTAAGAGGCGACCAAGGAGGTTAAACGTGGGCTACTACCACACCGTAAAAAATACTAGATGGCTACAAAACGGAAAGCGAACCGAGTGAACGCTGGCTGAAACCGGACACATCGCCGAAGGATAAGCACCAGAGCTCCAAAATGGTGCTGAAGATGTAACGTAAAACACACCAATTCTAAGGCTTCACGAATGAGATTTCCACATGAATATAATTTATGGGGAGATCTGGTACATCGGTCTGGGCGGTGATCGCTAAAGAGAGAGAGAGAGAGAATATTTAATACAACTTCAGGAAGACAGTCTTCCCTACCCCTACACACACAGAACAAACGATTGTATGATGGAAGAACGAACAGCGGTGTCAGAAGGTTCTGGAACGGTATGGCCGTGTACTGTAACCGAATCAGAAGAGAGACTACCTGTGGTCGGAGGAAGGCGTACCTGAATGGCGAGGATATAAACCGTGGCCAACGTTACTAACGTAGTAACGTTGGCCACGCATAAACGGAGCGGCTGAGTCGACAGCGACACATGAGCCTACCGGAAGTGGCATTTACAAATTTATTATTCTGTGCCCCAAATCTGTTATTTTCAGTTTCCTTTCATGAAATGAAAATCCTGGCATATCCTTTACATGACTTAGCGATCAACAACAGTAAACGAGTCGTCGATTTTCTAGGCGTCACTTATACGTTTAGTAGTTTGCCATTGCTTTCTGAATGGTGAGGTCTAATTTTATCGTTCGTAAAAATCCAAGGGAATTAATTTGCTTCCAAAATTGCTCGCCACGAAGTTTGAACCAGGTACACTTGGGTTGTGATCGAGCTCGCTACAGACGCATACTCATATACTCATTGCTATACCAACGAAGTAGTTATCTCTACCTGACATTGAAGGAAACAATATATGGCCAGTTTTATTATCGTATGATAGTCAAATCTGCAGCAGATATTTGGTTGTTTTTAGAGATAGCGTCGTTACAGATAAGTGTTACCAGTCATGTAACTGTAGTATAGATCAGCGGTTCCCAAACTTTGCATTACCGCGAACCAATTTTTAAATACATTTTGCTTCCGAGACCCAAAAAGTTTCTATATATGAAAATGGGCAGTAGTAAATTATATGTGTGTTACAATAGTAAAAAATGTCTGCAATTTAACTTTTTTAAAAACAGGAAGACGTTTCATTTTGCCTTGAACAAGACGCACCATCATTAGCATCATCAGTGCATTTGCGTTTCAATTTCAGCCAGCGATCCATCCTGAAGCTCAGCCAAAATGTATTGTAGCAAAATTCAATGCACGTCGACGTTACTTATCCTATCTTTCCTAAGATCGTATCAGCCAATTACTTTCTTAAATTTCATTTGTCTATTGATGAAGTTATTATTACACCACACAAACAATCAAACTGACTCCAATTTCTCAGACTGCGGAAACTTCAAATGATCTTTCATTTTGTCCTGTCAGACATTTAGACTCTGGTCTGATCGGGTCCTTTGATCCCACATGATTGTGATGGGCTACCTGTGTAAACGGACAATAGTCACGTACAATTAAGTTCATTGAAAGTTGTGCTATCATTTATAATTCAGTTATTCAGGCCTGTATCCTCTTTAACTCTTCAGGCATATCACCCTCATAAATACATCTAGAAGACCATTGAATACTTTAAAAGTTGGTTATCATATTGCACTACTCAAGAGACCTTGACCTGTTTATATACCTATGTAGACCATAGCACGCACACACAACTGTTCGCGTTGTATAGTGAAGGATCGTTCAGAGAGGAACGAAAGATGACACGTAATAAAGAATACTGAATTGAGACTAGAAATGTGCAGTTGTCAAACTTAATGTTATGTTCCCTCAGTCAACAGCCAATCAATGTGCAGTTGTCAAACTTAATGTTATGTTCCCTCAGTCAACAGCCAATCTAAAAACATGGCTATTGCAAACGAAGCAGTTATATTGCTTTTAATTGACAGGAAACAGTGTGTCAAACCAGAACCAATTATAAACTTATGGGCCTTCGGACTCAGGTAAGAATTATGGAAATCAGACCCCAACTACACCTGACTACACCACGTGACCTCGCATTCCAGTATTGGTATATATAGACGAATTCATTTTAAAATCAACACAAAATGCTAAATCGAAGTTATATTATGCAACAAGTTAAGTTTAACAATAAGGAATATCAATATTATGAATATTTTCACCAATAAATAATCATAGACTCACAGAATCGAGTAAAATTTCAAAACAGCTTGCAGTGTTCTATCAAACCTCTATATTTTCCGGCCCCCTTTTCTGATCTAGGTCAGGAACCCCTTGTCAGTTGTCTGGCCTAATTATTCAGAGTTGACTATGGTCAAACACTCTGATGTAACAGCAGTCAGATATTTTGTAAGTAAAATTATTTTTTTCTCTCTGAACCCCAATGAATTGTACTAGTTTTCTGATTAAGAACAGGGGAGAGTACCCGGATTTAATTTGTAGACCCAAAAGACCACAACATCTTCAGGCGTGTAGTGCTATGAATAGAGTTGCGGAATCTCTTATACAGGTAGAATCTGTTGGTGATCACTGCGCAGTACCCCATCCCGCTTAGCGCAGTACGTGCTCTAGACACACTACTCGTTGACCACACTTGACAATCAGTATGTGATTTTAGTCCAAAGAGCCACTTCCAGGATCGCTCTAGAACAACCACTAGTTGACCATTCTCTGTGACCTTTGTGTTATTTACGCCAATAGGGTGTACTGGGCAACCACGTTCTCGGACAGACACAACCAAATTGAGCTTACTTATTTGGGACAATACTGTCTCCCTTATACTTAGCTTTAGATACAATAGATTCAGGATAGGCACCAACGACTTGTGGCTTGGCGAGTATGACAACAGAGCAAGTCCTACAGAACTACCCACAGTATGCAGATCTGAGAAGAAAGAGGTGGCTACTTACACCAGCGTTCAAGACAAACACTATGGCGTGGCTGACAATCTGAGACAAACTTCAGCCATTATTAGAGAATCCGAAATCACAATCTAGTAAGAATGCAGAAGAAAAAGATACCATTAAGTTTCTTATATCATTTCTTTACCTTTATAAAAGGATTTACCTTTATATTTTGATATAATCAACCTGAGATACCCATAATTTGTCCATATCTGTACTACACAGTTGCCAAACTGGCTTATTTAATTTAGATGGTGATACTCACACAATTTATATATATCTGCTTGTCAGTCCTGCAGGCCACACAAAGGGAACCACAAGATAACATGGAAAGAGAGCTGACACTACAGCTAAACAAGCTCTCAGAACACAACAACATTATTCTCCAGTGGATACCAGCCCACTGTGGCGTTCCAGGAAATGAGAGAGCAGACATGCTGGCTAAGGAGGAACAACACTTACACAACAGAAACACCAGTATCACTACAGAAATCAAGACACATATCAAAAGAAAGTACAAAGAGGTATGGAGGCAACAAACCCACAGCAAACACCCACAAGATCCCATCAGCAGACTAAACAGAAAACAGCACACAACAATCTTCGCCTAAGAACAGGTCACTGCAGCTAAACCGCCATCATGCATAGAATAAAGTCTGCTCAGACTTAATTTCTTAAAAACGACTTTGAATAATTTCAAATTTGCAATGGTGAAGGTCAATAACTAACAGTATACAAAAATGGTGACAATCCTGTAAAAATTCATCATCATATTCCTGCACTATGGGTGAAATTTTGTTAATGACGTCATGCTCTCAGCTCGACCCAGCGTTAATTGGAACCATAAATGAACTGTAATATCACAGATAACCGCTTAGTATGCAAGAATCTTAGCTACATTTTTGAGGTCACTACTGAAGAGTTAGGTGTCTCTTTAAGCCTTTGCCGTGTTCAGAAGGTTGTGGGTTCGAATCTGGACGCGCTGTTCTGTTCACTGAGATCATATTTTTTTACCAGATTGTTGCCAAAGCTATAGATTTCGTGCCTTGTGCAATACTCTCCGCAGGTAACGTGACATTTCTATGACTTTTCACGGTCTCATGCCGTTTTCTTTATGACTTCCCAGAATAGTCTAGCAGCTTTCAGTTCCTCAAGAAGACTCTGTTTCCAGGTCTGCTCATTGTGACATATTTTCCGTTTCCCTTGCGGGTTTCACTCAAGTGCTTGTTTAGGTACACTTGACTGTGTTTTCCTAGGGTATGCTTGACCAGACGTCATTTCCCACACTACGACGGACTTCTACCCTGTTGTCTGAGAATGCACCGTAGACATTTCTGTTGTCTGAGAATACACCGAAGACATTTCTGTTGTCTGAGAATACACCGAAGACATTTCTGTTGTCTGAGAATACACCGTAGACATTTCTGTTGTCTGAGAATACACCGAAGACATTTCTGTTGTCTGAGAATACACCGAAGACATTTCTGTTGTCTGAGAATACACCGTAGACATTTCTGTTGTCTGAGAATACACCGAAGACATTTCTGTTGTCTGAGAATACACCGAAGACATTTATGTTGTCTGAGAATACACCGAAGACATTTCTGTTGTCTGAGAATACACCGAAGACATTTAAAAAAAATGTCATATCAATTTAAGTAACCAAAATATTTGATTTGCCATTTTGAAAATAACATTTTTCACTATTTGAAATGACTTCCTATATGTGAATTTCTGCTCTGTGTTGCGGACTTACAGGGGGAGCAAAGAATAGTAACTGTGACCAACAATGCATGACGTAAGAGGCAACTGAGGTAGGACCTAGGAAGCTACCTAGTAAATAACAATCATCACAGAAACCGGATGTGTTTTCCTACTTGTAGGTGCATAACCTGCAAGCACAATCGTTCTTAAACTCAGATCATATACAAATCACAAAGAGTGGTTAACAAGTGGATAGAGCGTTCGAAGAAGAATATTGGATTTCCAGGACTTCAATTTGTTCATCATAACCTTGCATATATGACAATCTCAAGAGCTGAAATCTTGATGTCGTCTAACTACTTACTTAGTGTCCTAATTTGTGAAAAACACATCAATCATATTTTCTATGGCCTTCATCCGCAGTCGCACGGTGAACCCAGTTACAACTGAACATGTGAAAACACACCAATCATATTTTGTTATGGCCTTCATCCGCAGTGCGCATCAGAGTGGACCAGCTACGATTGAACATGTAAAAGCTCGTTATTCTTCGAATAAGAGTTGCTCAAATTTGTTTAAATGTATTTAGTTGCATATTGGCTCTGTGACGAATCCCACCATCTGACCGTGCTCAGGTGTACTACACTTTAATCTTAGCATGTTAATTATATATTTATACACAGTGGCGGCTCCTAGTCATTTTTCTTGGTGGGGCCAGACACAAATTTTCCTGAAAAATCATGGTTTTTGGAGTATTTACAGTTATTTGTCTATTCCGGGAAGTTTCCTACCTTTTGATTATTGGTGGGGACAAGCCCCACTGGCTCTAATGGAGCGCCCTGTTGATACAACTCATATAATAAGTCTATTTTATTTCTTGTAATATATTTTAAATAGATGAAGACAATATTGATTTTTGCAGTAATTTACTCCTTCATTCATAACACATGTATTATTTATTATGAAATTTACTATTTTCAAATAATTTAAACTTCAGTCAATTGTTGCTTTTCTCGGCCTTTTGGCTAAGATCTTGTGCTCACCTGATCACAACCAAGGGGTGGGAGCCTTATAAGCAATAGGTAACTAAATAATTTTTAAAATTCCAAGCAGCTTTTGTTGAAAGAATGATGACGCTCAGTGTTTTACACTTTAAAAACGTAACTGGGTACTGCCTCTGTGGCACTAAAGTGTAAGGGCCAACATTGATTTTAACAAAATAATACATATTTAACTTAATATTTAAGATTATGAGTAATAAATGTTTTTTTAATTCTAATAAATAGTGTCTCATTATTATCATGTTATTTCAGTGATAAGGCAAACTTTGATATCAAATGTTATATAGAAATCATTTAAACTTCAGTCGTGCCAACTGTTGCTTCATATTTAGCTTAATATTTCGCCTGTGTGGTGCCATGTTAGGGTAGCAAAGTAGTACCACTGCACCTACAATGCATGTCGAAGAGGCGTCTGATGTAGGTCTTAGGATGCTACCCTAGTAAACAAAAAGCAGCACAGAAATGGATGTACTGGCCTACTTGTAGGCGCATAACTGGCACAGCGTACAATCGCTCTTAGGCTCAGATCACATACAAATCACACAGAGTGATTGACAAGTGGGCGATGTGGAGTGTTCAAAGAAGAACTTAATATTTAAGAATATTAGTAATTACAAAGATTTTCATAAATATCTTTTTATTACTCTCAGTTTGACTTTCACTATGGCAAACTCTGAAATCTAAATCCACCATTTTGATGAAAATGGAAGAGCAGAAGTTAGCAGATTAATTCTAGTTCTGACGGAAACCTTTCAAGACGTGAGGATCCTCGACAAGAATGGCCCAAGTGAAACCAACTACTCCTTTTGGACAAGGTCCAGTACTCGAGATTGAAGGAGAGAAATTTGCTCAAGGTTTGGCAATTTCAGCATACCTGGCCAAAGAATTTGGTTTCTATGGAAAAACAGACAAGGACATTCTAAATATTTATATGATTTCTCATCTTGTTTTTGATTGTAGACGCCAAGTTGCTCAATATTATTTGGAAAATAATGGTCCAAGCAACTCAGAAATTGGTAGAACCATTACTGAAGAACATGTCCCGAAGTACCTAGGTTATTTAGAAGGGTTGCTTAAACAGAATGGAGGAAAGTTTATGGTGGGAAACAGACTATCTCTAGCAGATGTGACTGTTTATGATATGTTTACTGGATTCTTGGGAGAGTTTGTTGCAGCATCTTCAGCTGATTGTCTTTTGTTAAGAGAACTTGTTGATAAATTTAGAAATCTTGAGCAGATAAAGAAATACTCTACTTGAGTGCTTGAGAGAGCAGAAATTTCTACCATGTACACTTTACTAAAGTAGAGCATCTCTGGTGACTCGGACACATCGCACACATCGAAGATGGTAAAATCCTCAAGAATCTCCTTTACAGAAAATTCATCTCCAGGAAGAAACTGACAGGAAGAGTCCCCAAGTGTAATATAATGATGTCTGTAAGCAAGATCTGAATGTTTTATGTGAACACATGCAAAATAGTCGCTGAAGACAGAAGTACCTGGAGAAAAGAAGTGCAAATTGGTCATAGCATGATAAAACAAAAAGAGGAAAGATGGCATTTGTTCAGGAGGTAATTGTCTCGAGAGACCTGTCTCATCGTTTAGATGGGAGAACTGTGATAGATGGTATGATAGGGTCACAAATGAGGAACTTATGGATAGAAAAAGACAGATTCCAGTGGACCAAGAGGTTAAAAAAGACGCTGGCGCTGGATAGGACACACTTTGCGAAAACCTGTGGGGAATATAACAAGGGTCCTTTCCAGAACCAGCAGGGACAGCAAAAGAAGGGGAGGCTGAGAAATACAGGAGAGAGATTTGGAGGCAGAGATCAACAATATAAAGAAGAGCTGGAGGAGCTGGAGGAGATAGCTAGAGATAGGAAGACCTGGCATGAGTTGGTTGAGGGCCAATACCCCAATCCGAGTTAAAAAAGCAGAGAGAGAGAAGATGAAATGTTTTGGCCATGTTAAATGTCACAGGGGTATGGAAAGAACAATAATGGAAGGCATAGTTCCTGGAGTAAGAGGGGATGGCCAAGATGAAGGTGGCAGCAAGACATAAAAAAAAAACCTAGAACATGGTGCTGGAGGAGGCGGGCGAACTTGCTAAAAGTTGTTCAGGTGGGCTGTAATAAAAGTAACATTCCACATGAGAGATGCTACTACTTGAGGTAGTTCAGTAACGAGGTCATTGATAAAAACCCAGAAAAGTATAAAGAACAGAATTAATCCAGGAGGAACGCCATGATGCAATAACCTGACAAACAACATTAAGCTGCTGAGCTATATGATGACTTATGCATCCTGGCATGAAATTATGATCTAACAAAGATTCTCTTGGCTGAATAAAAAAACCTTTGTTATTGCCTTAATACCGCTCTTTCACTATGTTGTAAGGTGGTGGTGGGGAGGGGGCACTCATGTGCCTGTGGAAGTTGGTGGCTAGTGCAGTCGCCACAAAACTGTTCAGGTTATGATTTTCCTTATGCCCTAACATAAAAAACTTTGTGCTTTGCTGTGGATTAAACCTGGGTCTCCCCATGGAAGTCGCACTCTAATTTAAAGATCGGCCAGACTAAATAAAAAGTAAACTAAGATTTCAAATGTTCACACAAAAATATTATCAACATTGATCCCATTCCAAAATGACTTTATTGTTAGCAAATATTTATTATTCATAACATTCTAATAGCATATAACTTTTCAACTAACTTGAGTTGATAAATGGTGACAGAAATAAAACACAGCGTACAACAGGTTTACAAATTGCAACAAAAGTCCCAATCTACACATCAACTAAATTGTACAAGTGTCAAAACTTATCAGAGACACAACAGTCGATATTATATTATTTTACAAACAAGTTTATATAATATAGTGGCGATACATCATCTTTTCTATCAGTACAGTTCAGAAAGATCAATAGTATATCACTTATATTGCACACACAAGAACATATCATTTCACACAAAGAATATATTTTTTTAAAACCAAGAACAACATATCATTTCATAGACAAAAGAACAACATATCATTTTGTACATACAGGAACATATAACTTCTTACACACAAGAACAACATATTTCACACAAACAAGAACATATCATTTCATACAAAAAAGAACATCATATTTCATACAAACAAGAACAGCACATCATTTCATATACTCAAGAACAACATATAATTCTGTACACATAAGAACAACACATCATTTCATAGACAGAAGAACAACACATTTCACACAACCAAGAACAACATAACATTTTGTACACACAAGAACAACTTATCAGTCCGTACACACAAAAACAGCATATCATTTCGTACACACAAGAACATTATATCACCTAGTATATCACGCAAACAAGAATAAGATATAATTTCATACAAACAAGAACAATATTTCCCTGATCTTGTGTAAGAATTTAGTCTCAAATAACATCAGACTACTTCTGTGTAGATTCTTACAGTACATATCAACATCATCATGTGCCAAGCCAGAAGGCATATATGATCATGAATATTCACAAATGTATATCCTGAGTAATAACTAACTACCTATGTCGATGTTGACATTAACAAAATAAGTCTTGAAGTTAATATTTCTAGTGCCTGGGGCTCGCAAGGGGTGCAAAGAATAGTAACACTGTGACCTACAAGGTATGACGTAATAGGTGACTGAGGTAGGGGCCTAGGGAAGCTACCATAGTAAATAAAAGCATCGCAGAAATCGGATGTACTGGCCTACTTGTAGGTGCATAACTGGCACAATGTACAATCGCTCTGAGACTCAGATCCCATACAAATCACAAAGAGTGGTTAAATCACAAAGAGTGGTTTAACAAGTGGTCGATATGGAGCGTTTTCAAAGAAGATTCTCACTCATACATTTCTGATCCTCCTTAATTTAATTATCTTGAAATGTCAGCGGCAAATTATTTAACACAGTAGTTTTACAACAATTCAAAATTTCTTCAAACTCTGAAAGTATGGTTACCCATTTTCAGCTGGGTGAAATGAGAATCAATGGTGCTGGGACTTGAACACTGTTCATTTGTGCACAAATTTAGCTCACCATCACTCGACTACGCTAACTTACTAAAACTGTCATATTACTAGTGGAATAGAGATACATCTGCACTGTCCTGATTAATATGATGAAATAGCCAAGGCAGGACAATTTTAGAAAAGTTTGAAAATACAATATGAGATAGCAAAATAAGGCACAAAAAGTACATACACATTTTAACAGTGGTAATGCACCCTTGCATATCTTTCTTTTACTTAATATTTCATGATAATACAACTTTTCCATGGCCACCTTCTTTCTTCCTTTCGTTCTCTTGAAACATTGTCTGTATATTCAAAGTTGTCTCTTGTATAATCTTTACTGTCTTTAGTAGCTCACACATAGGTCTGTAGTTTTCTTTCCAGTGTTGTTTTACTATATCAGTGAATTTGCCTCAGTATATCATATTCGGAGCAGTCTTGATGTATGTGCTTTGCAGTCTGGGTTGCCTGTTTACATTGCTGAATTGTCAATCTTGAAGTTTGTGTACATGTTGCTGTGGAATCAACTGTGTCCTGTTCTGAGACTTAGAATGACAACTTGTTCTAATCTGCTAATTTTTTGGTAGTCATCCTGTGTTAGTATTGGTGACCTTCTGATTGATTTAATCTCTCTGATACCAATATCATTGTTCCTTATGTCATACTCAAATCTAACTATAACAAATGATCTCATGACATTAAGCAAATTAATGAAATACCATAATGATAGAGATAACACAAAGAGATAGCAAAGTAGATACAACGAAATGCAACAGTATAGTTATCAAAGTACAATATTAGTTAATTGAATATTCTAACCATATCCTGTATCCGGAGCTCGCAGATGTTATATAAATATGTATAACTTGTAATTTAGTAGCAAAAAATATTTAGTACACAGACAAACCAAACTGCTTTAACTAAAATTATTGGTAGATATTACTGATCATATTTCCAAAAAAGCAATGTGATGGTAGAGAGTTATGCATATCAAAATTGTTCTATTTTCACACAATGTGCCTGAAGAAAAGTCATCACTATTTTCTGGATAAAACAAAATCACCAACCAGTAATTGACTTCTTGAAGCAACCAAGTACATCACAGCAACACATAGATATTTAAAATGGATTGGCCATATCTTCAGAAGTGACCGGTTATCACAAACAGAAGTGACCGTTTACCACAAACAGAGCCATCATACTATACATCCCAAGGAAAAACAAATGGGAGGTCAACCAAAGACAACTTAGCAACAAATTGTGAAAAATTTAATAAAAACCACAAAATAGACATGGGGTGTCCTACAAAAGGTGGTTGCAGACAGAGCTGGTTGAAGTTTGTTGCTGCTCTGCAAGACACTAGTAGTTGTTATGACATTATTTCTTGACAAGTAGGAGGCTGAACTCTACAACAAAATTTTTAATAAATTAGAGACATATAAAGTCCACAACGCTGTCATCTGTGATATTTCAGAATGAGCTTTATAAGACATGCTTAGGCTAATAAAAAAAATATTATATTTCTTTCAGCTAGTGTTTTCTGGTGCACAGCTTTACGGCAGATGTATGCTATTTTTTGTCTGCCGTGTGCCACCATTTTAAAACTTTTCAATCACCGTAAAAAAAATTCCAGCGTAATTATACTCTTGGCTTAAATCACACACAGTGGTTAACAAGTGATTAATGAACATAGAAGGAAGTCGTTTAGTCCTTGCTGTCATTCTTCATGTATCAGATCCATATTAAGGACTGTCATTTGAGTTAAAGATCCGTAGATTAGTATTGGACTTTTTGTTTTTCTAAACACCAGCATCCTTGCGATTCAGGCGTACCTTACTCTGGCTTCAGAGGTATTGTTGGACAATTGTGAGTTTTGCCTTGCACTTTAAACATAGTGGGTTCTAATTCAGGCCACATTTTTCTGTTCATAAGTGCATTTTATCCAAAGATTTTTCCCAGTATTGTTGCTGGAGCTATAGTTTGTGCAATATTCTTGTCAGGTCGTGGTAATTTCTACAGAGAGGGACCACTAAGCCATATGGAAAACCCAGGCAACAAAATCAAATCTCGCATTCAGACCTTTTTGTTTTGTAATAGAAAAAGTTTATAGAATTGTACCATTCTCTATGGTCAACTTTTAGACTTCAAGACAGAAGATGACAGTCTCACATACTTTAGATCAGAGGTGAACATTTCAGGACAGAAATGGGGGTCCCTGATAGCCAAGATGATAATACTAGTGAAATGTGATGGATATTCTGTGGTTTGAGGCCAGCTTGAGCCAAACATTTTTGGTGTGCACAACAAACACGGTCGTTCTACAGGAAACCCTGATCCTTTACTTGGGGATCTAAATTATAAGTACTTCTGAAGTTGGAGCAAGACTCACCTGAATGATGAGGGACACTGTTGATAAGCAAAGCAAGCCTTCATGAAAAAATCAGTCTGAGGTGACAAAATAGGCGCTATGACAACGCCTGAATTCATAGCAGGCAAACAATAATAATAATAATTCCTCTTGTACCGTTATATGTTATATAGGGCCTGCAAGCAATTTATCCATACCGCTCTATCCTGGGCAACTCCTCAATCTCCTCCATGGAACTGAAATTTCTTGCCTCTCTAAGCAAAGTTCGTTTCATGGTCTCCCTAGGTTGTCCTCTCTTTCTTGAACCCTTTGTATACCACTTCAATGCCTGCTTTGATATTCATTGATTATTTCTTCTTATGGTGTGTCCAACATTTCTCCATCTTCTCCTTCTTATAATAGTTGTTACTAGTGATTGACCAGACATGTCTCTGATTTCATCACTTCTCCTGAATTCGTTCCATTTTATGTTCATTATATTTTGCAGACATCTATTTTCAAATGCATTCAACTTGCTTTCTATATCCAAACAAAAATAAAAGGACAGAAATGGACACTACAGCACAAACAGAAGTGATATTCACTAAACGTAACTATTATTCTGTAGCTAATATGTTCATTAATTTTATCGGGAAAAGATATAACTAAACACATTTCCATTTTAGAAGTTGTACATTAGTTTCTATTTTTCCAACAAAAACTTTCTATAGTCTGTTTCATCTCTGGCTGAAGAAAAACATGGCACAAAATTAACATTGACAATCTCGGTGAAATTTTCAGTCATACTCGGCTCCTCAAATTTCTTTTTGATCTGATTAAAGATCATTTCATTTATCTTGGTATGAGACTTCATTGTCATTTGTCTAAACCTTTCATTATGTCTACAGTGGTTAATTGTTGTGGTAAACACAAAACATCGACATGGAACATGTGCTTTTTTGGCGCACTCAACATATCGTGCGCGTTCTTCTTTGGATAAGTTTGTGTTGTCTATTACTACACTGGAGATAACCAAAGTATTTTGAGCAAACTTAACACATTTTTGCCATGAACCAAGAGTATCTCTATTAACTACAACATATCCTTTTGGTGCTAGAACATTTGTTGCAAAATGTGACTTGCCGCTAGCTGGAAATCCTACAAGAATGATGATCTCTTTAGAATTAGATGAAATGTTGCTACCTCCAGATATAAGAGTTCCATCAGGACTAAGAAGTCTGGGATCAAAATCTGGCATGTTAAATAAAGGTGTTGGTTTTTGGTTTTGGAAAAATTCTTCTGGTGTTTTAAAAGTGACACCAATGTTTACAGCAAAGAGACGATCACTACAGGAGAAATCTTTCTTTTCTTTGGGCCCAGTTGGCCTGTCTTCCTGCTGCATCCCTACATAGATGCTAGATTCAAAGTCAATGTTCAATCCACCATTATAGCTGCTAACAAGTTTTTCCCACATTCCAGTCATAGGTTTTCTATATCTGCCTTCATGGGTGGCTATGAACACCTGAATGGGTACTTGCAACTTTGTTATAACATTTTGTACTTTGTTCATTAAATCTTCTATCTTTGTTTTGCCTCTGGCCACACCGAGTTGATTGGTAAAGAAAACTATCTTGAACTTTTTGGCGCATAAGTCTTTTAATTTGTGAAAAATCTCTGGCAAATATATCTTCCAGTCATCTGCATCTTCGGAAATGTTTTCCAGATCTAGTTGAAATTATTGTTCCATCAAGGTCAAATCCTGCAATTTTACGACTGGGCGCTACTCCTTTTGAAGTAAATACATAATGGTCAGCATTATAATCCCATGATGCTTTGTCTGATGCAGTTGCTGCTAATGCCATTTTCTTGTCAGCATGTGTTGAGGATTCTGAAATTGCTTTGGATGAAGAATGTGAAGATGTTTTGGATGAGGAATGTGAAGATGTTTTGGATGAAGAGGATTCTGAAGATGTTTTCAATTTGGATGATGAGGAGGGAGTGGATGATGGTGATCCTTGGCTTTTGGTCTTGTCACAAACCTTTTCCTGTTCACGCAAAGCATCTTGCTTCATCTTATTCAGTTTTGATTCTACACCTGCCAATTGTTTATCATCATCATCAAGTTCCATAGCCCTGTCTCCATGAATCTTTTCAAAAGTATGGTTTGTAATTTTAGATTTGGATGAACTTTCAAGATTACCTTCTTTAGCACTGGACAGTTGATGGGCACCAGAGTTATGATTTTTGGAGGAGACTGATTTATCTTGCTGTCCATTTCTAGAAACACTAGCATTAGATTGTGCATCATGTTCAGCCTTCATCTTTTTCTTACTTGGCTGCTGTTCATTGGAATCTGTTCTGGGCCGTTTTGAGGAACTTGTCTTGCTACCTTTCAAATCAACATCAGTGGTTCTATTTGGGGCTTGTTTCTTGTTTTCTGCTGGTGAGACTGAACTGTGTGAAGCTATATTCTTCTTAACGTCCTTTACCTTCTGTTCTTTAGGTATGTCCACATGTGAATTATTGACTTGTTTGTCAATGCTTGGATGCTGATACTGGATAGGTTGAAACACAACTTTGTGTGGAAATAGACTAGAGAGGATAAAAAGGGTTGAATCAATACCCATTGTAGCTACACAATTTGGGCCAATTTCTGTCCCATCAATAGCCGTTGGATTGGATCCTTTTTGCTTAATGATAACATTACGTTTCTTCCAATCTGCAGTCGCCTCTAGCTGTGTTCTTGAACACCGTGGGTCTGTTATTCGTGTCTGCGGACTACGACCGATGATCACTGTTTCTCCGTCCGGAAGTTGAATGGGATCGTGTGTCTTTTGCAAACAGACTAGTTGACACGACGCAGTTGTGTTTGCCATTTCGAAAATATTATAAATCTGATCACAATTAGCTAACTATAAAAAAGCGCTATGTAAACCACAACTAAAGCCGATAAAACGCAGACTAAGTTATACGTGTCCTGTTCAAAACACAAACTAAACACGTCTATTTTGCTGGCGCTGTCCAATTAGTACCTCTTTGTGGTGGGGAGATTGATTATTTTAAAATACCGCGTGTAATTCTCTTTGCACAAAGTTTACAAAATAATTATTTGCAACTCAACAACAATATAATAATTCTTCTCGTACCGTTATACGTTACATATGGCCTGTAAGCAATTTCTCCATACCGCTCTATCCTGGGCAACTCGCTCAATCTCCTCATTCGAACTGAGACCAATATTTCTTGCCTCTCTAAGCAAAGTTCGTTTCAGGGTCTCATGTCGTCCTCTCTTTCTTGAACCCTTTGCATCCTACTTCAATGACTGCTTTGATATTCGTTGATCATTTCTACTCAAGATGTGTCCAACATATCGACAATATAAATATATCTGGTACGGTCAGTCGTTGGACGCTGTTGGAGATATTGCGAAGGCGATCGGAGCACCTATGGACATGTCCGGAGTGCAATGAAGATATTCCAAACTGAAATATATCAAATAATTGTCATTATTGTGTAAAGAGAAGACAGGAAATTAGAAAAGTCGGGGCACAATCGCTATATTCATTCTAAGCGCTGGATAGCACTGTCTAAATAAAATCCTCAATTGGTCAATCATCACTAACTGTCCAGCCAACTCCAATCATTTATGTTATGTTATGCGATCGACGTCATTGCACATTGGGAATTTCCATTTGTGCTCCGTCCTCCGCTGCGGCAGGCATCCCAAAGCCCATTTGCTCACCGTACCCATGACAAGCTGATTAGTATATCTTCTCTCTCTACCACGAAGACGATACTGTCTGGCATGTCCAAACTTATTGCCTAATTCTCGAACTCGTTTCAGTGTATGAGACTCGTCCATATCACACAAATGAGAGCGTACCGCATTGATGATATCGGCTCTGTCCATGCTTTTGCCCGCTTGAGTTGGGGCATTGTTTGCTAGAAATTTAACACGCTCGTTACCCTGAACTCCAGCATGTCCAGGTGTGTACAGACAAGTGGTTTTCTTGAGATGTGATCTCCGAATGATGTCCACCCTTTCCAATTCCAGATTAAATCCTTTGAAGCATATTCATCGAGTCTGATATGATAATCGTGTGGGTTACCTGTTGCTCAGCCACCCATGACAGAGGCAGCGGTGATCCCCATAGCGCAACCTTCGTAAATAAAGTCGGTCGTGTCCATAGTCATGCTCGATGTCGTTGTCTCGAAAGCGCCGCAGTCTTCATGCAGTGTGCTACCGTGGACTGATGATGTTCACCCATTCCACGCGCTAAACATTTATAAGTTTATAGTTGGATGTGAACTGTCTCAACATGGTTGGCTGCAATGGACATTTTTATTTTGATGCACTCTGCCAAACTGTAATTTGTAAATCTCTTGTTTCTCTCCGACTAGTGTCGGTATTCTTTTTGCTCATCGTCTTTCAGCATTCAAATCTAATAAGGTCTCTTTATGTGTTTGAATTCGTTAGTCTTAGTTTGGGTGGCATCTTTGGCTTAGTGGATAGTGACTCGGTCTATTAACCTCGACGTTCTGAGTTCGAATCACGCTGCGGACAATTTGGGTGCAAATTCTTTCGCGTGGATTTTTACAAAGGACGATGGCACCACCCGTTCAGAAAGCAATGGCAAACTACTGAAGGTATATAATACCTAGAAAAATCACAAACAGCGTTAAAAAGCTGGGGTTGATTCGCAAAGTCATGTAAAGAATATGCAATTAACTTTAGTCTTAGTTTGATTTTTATTTCCGATAATAATTATTTATTCATTACTTGTTTTTCAATAACTTTTTATTTGCATATTTTTCTTTCAATGACATACAACATATTCTTCTCTATTTATCTATATCTCAAATACGTTAGTCGTGTCTTCGAATTACGTGTTCAGAATCGTGGCATATCCTAAAGGACGTAGCCATCAACCACAGTAAAATGAGTAGATTTTTTCTAGGAACCACTTATACGTTCAGTAGTTTGCCATTGCTTTCTGAACGGTAAGGACTATTTTTACCTTTCGTAAAAATCCCACGATAACACCTTTGCTTCCAAATGTGTCCCCCATGGGGTTTGAACCATGTACCATACTCCAGCCACATCTCTTGAGCTACAGACGCTACAACAATACTGAGGACAAAAATTCAGTTTTAAATCGAAAGTTCCGAACCAAAACATGCGCATCCGTAGATGAAATTTATAGTAGAGCAGTCTACATGCCAGTGGAGAGAATGTAAGAACGAAGTCTATATTTCTAAAAGAAATCCTAAGTTTAACCACCACATTAGAGTGACTTGTCTAAGATCCTCGACACCAATCATACGATCGCTCTAAAGCATACTAGGTATAAACAACACAAATGATCTCCTTCTTCTCTTTCACTATTTACTTCTTTATAGAAGTGTTGGGGTGTGAAACGTAGAGATCGTGTGTGTGCTTGTTTTAAGGCACTTTGTAAGCTGATATTCATGTTCGTAAGGCTGTTCTTGATGCCGTCGCTCCATCTTTTGCGTGGTTTTCCTCTTGCCTTGTACTAATTATATTTTTTATGTGTGGCAGGCGATACCAGGGTATTCTGGTCAGGTGTTCAAACCATTTAATCTCTTGTTCCTTTATGAATTGCATGACTGGTTTCACATTCAGTCTCCTTCTGATTTCATCATTTCTAATTTTGTCTCTTATTGTAACACCAGCAGCTCTTCTAAGACACCTCATCTCTGTCGTTATGATTTTCCGCTCATTAGCTGCTGTTATTGGCCATGTTTGACACTGGTAACAGTCTTGGCCAGATAATCGTTCTTATGAGATTTGCTTTAGTTGTTAGCGGTATCTCTTGTGTGACAACAGCGGTGCCAACTGTCCCCTACTGCCTATCGATACTTCCATCTGCTGTGAAAATTGCTCCTAAGTATTTGGCCACAATTGTTTGTTGTATGTCTACGTTCTGGAGTTTTATTGTAAGGCTTTCTGGTTGTCTACTTATTGCCATTGTCTCTGTCTTTATTATATTTATTTTCATGTTGTACTCCTCACCCTTGATATTAACTAAGCTCAAATGGTTCTGGAGAGATTCTTCGTTTTCTGCAATCAGTACTTGTTCATCTGCAAATAAAAGTTCTGAAATATTATTATAGCAAATGATCAGTTGTTCTAATTCACAGAAACAACTGGAATATATATTTCCGGACAGGGAAACAGTTTTGACTATCTTTGATGACCACTTTCAAACTTTGAAGACTTCTATTCCAGAGTCACAGTGCACAATTACTTCAGCACATCATTATAGCTAAGGGATGGAGATCCACGGTGCAGTGTAATAGCGCAGATCCTAATTTTAACTAAAAGACATTACCAAACGACATTTTGCAAACCAGCCACTATTACATCTCCAACATGTGAATGACTTTGTTGTCTGTGTAGCAGAGGAATACGATACCAAAGATTTCTACTTCGGAAGATTGTGTACAAAGGGGAGAATTGGAATCTAAATCCAAACTACACAAAAATGAGAAAACTGGCAGACACATTCATCATCTAGAAATATGTTCTTTACGAAATGTCACTTTCATCACAGCCCACCTGAAAAAACTAAGTCACTTGCAAGTTCTCCCGCCTCCTCCAGGGTCATGTTCAAGTCTTCTTTGATGTTCTGCTGACATCTTCGTCGTCCCTTGTATCGTACTTCAGAAACCATGCCTTCCATTACCGTAATCTTCACACCACTGCGACGTTTAACATGTCCAAAATATTTCATCTTCCGCGCGGGACATGAGCCAATGCTCTTCGGTATGCAAGTCTTGTAGGCCGACTCATTATTGGGAGCAAACCAATTATTCAAAAGTATATCATATTATGTATACTGCAGCAGAATAAAATACAAAAAGCCTGCTAAATAAGACATCATAAACGCAAAAGCTCTGGGGAGAATAAAAATGTGCGAGTTGGTAAAGGAGGCTGGTACAAAGTCAGGGCAGAGTCCGAAAGAAACGACCGGAAAAAATGTGTGATGCGGATGATAAGTCTGCTGTCCGACACATAGCCTATAATTTCAAAGAATTAGTCAATGAAGGATTTTGAGGCTTTCATAAATCAAGTCGGTGGTGATAAGTTACTTTATTATAAATTCTTGCAGTTTCATCGGAGAATGAACAGAAAATCTACTGACCAGTTCTTTCCTAATTTACGTGACTCGTCAAGTGTCTATTGGCATAAACAGAGCAGGGGTTCTTTCAACGTTTTGTAACACTGATAAGAAATGATGATAATGAAGACCACCATGAGATTATGAATGATCTCCGTAATGTTTGTACTAACAGTGGGAACTTAATATAATTTCATAACAACAGATGTTATGTTATGCAATCGACGTCATGACACATTGGGCATTCCCATGCGCGCTCTGTCCGCTGCAGGAGCCACCCTAAAGTCCATTTGCTCACCGTACCCATGAGAAATTAATTTTTATATCTTCTCTCTCTACCACCAAGACGACACTGTCTGGCATGTCCAAACTGAACTCCTAATTCTCGGACTCATTTCAGTGTCTGAGACTCGTCCATATCACATAAATGAGAGAATAACAACAGATGATATAGTAAATGCACACAAAGCCTAAAATCGCTCTGCAGATCTTTCTCCCGTGTCATAGACATTGGATGTTATACTGTCATCTATCTGCACGTCGTTCTCCTGGTGACTTTTTCTAGCGGATTGATTGATAGGACCATCATCATTGTACTTCGGTCAGTAGCCATGTGTGCTCCGATCTATTTCTTACATAGGAAGATCTCAGCGGCAGTGCACAAACTCCGTAGCACAGGCGAGGATACCCGATGTAATTTTGAAGATACTGAAGATATTTTGTAGGAATTTTATTATTAATCTTTTTCTAATGAATTTTGCCCGGGCAGCTGCTTTCCAGCCGGCTCTTTTCGATTTTCAACTGTCAAGGGTTCTTTTTACGTGCTCACATTGAACAAGGGACCTACGTTTTATCGTCCGTCTCCGATAGGACTAGAAACTCAATCTCACCTACATTGAGATCAGGGATCTCTGGAAAAATATCCAGATGACCCCACGGGGTAACCATGAGCTTCAAACCTCTACACCCCAGATATTTGTTTACCAAAATTGTACATGCTTCGTGCATTAAAGTAATTGGTCGTACTTGACTATCAAGGCAAACTCTGCAGTCCTGTATTCATGTACTTGATCGTGTTAACTTGTTGTCAAGGAAAAGTCTGCAGTCTTATCAAGTTTAGCATACATTCTCGTTTGGAGAGCACTTTTATTGTCGGTTGTAGCTTATTGTCCCATGTTCAAACCCCAGTATTTTCACACTCTCTAAATATTCCAGCTTTCTCTGTGGTAGCTGATACACTCTTGTCTTTCTTTGATCATGTTTTGAAATGTTCAACTTTTTGAACCCCTCATCCCTATATATAGCTCTGAGGTGTAAAAATCTCGGGTCCCAAGCTGTTGTGATTTCAAGGAACAAGCTTGCTTACAGATCAGAAAATATAAGGGAAAAATTGTGTAGCGTGTGAGATAATATATAACAACAGGGCAAATAAATTTAATTCATTCAATTGAAGCTTATGACATTTTGAGAGATGTTTCCTTGCCACTCGTCTGTGTGTTGCCGGATAACAAAGAATAGTAACACTGCGACCTACAAAGTATGACAGAAGAGACGACTGAGGTAGTGGCCTAGGAAGCTACCTAGTAAATAAAAGGCATCACAGAAATTGAATGTGCTGGCCTACTTGTGAGCGCATAAATGGCAAAATGTACAATCGCTCTTAGGTTTAGATTACAAATCACAGAGTGGTTATCAAATGGTCGCTGTGGAGTGTTCGAAGAAGAAGATTTATGCATTGTCTAGGTGGTTTAGCAAAAATCGACATAAGTGTCCTGATACCAAGGATAACATTTCCCATTAACAACAAGTTAATTAGCATTTATATGCAAATTTCCAGCCATTTTAAGGAAGCGGTTAATTTTCAAAAACAACATTGTTTCTCAGCATTGAGGTTTGGGACAGGCTATAAAAAAAAATGCACAAAACAATTTCAACGACTGCAACAGACATTTATTATCTATAACTATGACACCAAAGTAGAAATGTCACTCTGTTTATTATTTGTCTTTTTCTGAGTTGAAGAAAATATCCAACACTGAACAAATATATCAGAAAAACAAGAATATTATATTGAACAAAACAGCATGCATCCTTTCACATCAAATGTAAAAAAAAAAAAAATATTGAATAAATTTCTATCAAAATAGTAATATATATTTCTACAAATTACAGTCAAAATGGAAAGTATATTAACAATTGAAACATTATATGTATATAGAGGAATCAATAGATCATTTTCGGTATGTATCAGACTTGATAAAGAATACAGACAAGAAAACCCAGCGGTAGTGGAGGCAGAAGTTCAGACGTTAATTTCCGAGAATGATGTTTTCATTTACAAAGATGGGTCAGTGATTCAATAAGTGCAGAGCTTATGAGATTTCATTGCTCCAGTTAGAGGGGAAGCTGTGAAGGAAGACAGTGGTGATATTGCCGTGACGATAAGCAGTCTCGTTATAGAAATCTGGGAAGTAACTAAAGTGTCGGTCTGGCTGGAGTATGCTCAGGAAGATTGAAACAGGCTGATCAAAATCAGTTTTATTTTTGTGCCAGGGCATGCAGGTGTAAGGGAAAAACACAGCAACAGGCTTGCAGGCATGGGTGCTGTAAAAATCTGGTGAGCAATGGACCAGGCTGATATTCTGAATTCAATAAAGGAGAGAGAACGTGTAAATGATTCAAGTAATGGTGGTGAATCTACAAGACTGACTAGACTGTAAGAATTCCGTCATATGTGGTGTAGCTAGACATGAGCACTATACTGGATACCAGAGAGGATTAGTAAATCAACAATGGACTGGTGTTGTTAGTTGCCACACGCTAAGAGACATACAGAGAAGATTGGAGCACTTATGGACTAATTGGTTTGATGTGCAGTGATGATGATCCGACGACTAAACTAAGCGTCTATTATATATATATTTAAATATGTACTCTCACCTCGGTTTGTATGGCAGTATAATGCTTCTAGGCCCCCACACAACCATTATAAATCTATGATATGCTTGATAACATGTTCAGTTACCCTATTCTTTTATATGAAACCAAAGGCTTCACACTGGAAATACACTGCTAAATTTAAACAATTTCCCAGCTTTTGCAGATTGGAGGGGTTTAAAATGTCAGTGACTTCACATTTCTAATGTCAAGCATGCAGGTCTCTATCCCCATTAGAGAAACATCGGTTGTGTGAACTGAACCCATACCTCTTTGTTGATTGACTCGAAAAGCAAAAGCTCTATTCTGTTTCATTACTTTGCTAAGTACAAAACATATTTGTTGTTATATTCAAACAATTTTCTAACTGTGTTGTTAGACCAAGCTCCCATATTTGTTACTATATTTATAATACTTTCTAACTCTGTTATAGATGAGTAATATAAAGGAAGACTGCAGTAAAACTATGTAGCATAGGCCAACACGTAAAATGATTTTTAGGGTGGTTATGGATTTATTGTCTGACTGTATCTGCTGTATAGGAAGTTTGACTTATTTGCTCACGTATCCTTTGCTTGATAAAGGTCATTTGGTCGAACCGTCACGGGATCTTGTTTTTGTACTTTGTGTTTTTACATGTTATAGATTAATATAAGCTTCCATATTTGCTATTTTACTCATACAATATTCCCTCTGCTACTAAAACAATAGAAGCTCTCCTATATATGAGCATATTAATGTTATCCTATACTCATACTTGTGGCTATACCCATCTATAAGAGAGAGGCTATGGGAATAAACTCCAATTTTAAATTAAGAACAGGAGTCTCTAAAGCAGTATGTCACTGTATTCAGCAAAGTATGCAACAGCCTTGTAAATTCATTGGATTTGTGGGCTGTAAAGGCCCTAGGGAAAATGCTGCATGGCAGCAGCAATCCACCATATCAGCATGCTCAAATAGCGCCCTGGATGAGCAGCCCTCAGTCAAAAGAATGGGAGGAGCTCACCAGAAACAGGCTCTGAAAAACAGATCTGAGAACTGGCAAGGATAAAGTTAAAAAATGTATATTTCTGTGCAAAATATTTTGTTTGACTACCTCACAATGGCAAATGAAGAAGATATGAAGAACAAACTACTACAAAAGTTATGTACAACTGTTTATCACATAAACAGTTAAAAATCTATACTAAATACAGGAAAAAGTACATTTTGACATGCATGAGATGGAAGCCTTTGGTTCATTAGATGAAATAATACAATGCTAACATGAGGACAATACTAACATGAGGGCAATGCTAATATGAGGAAAAACATTAACATGAGGGCAATATCAACATGAGAAAAACATTAACATGAGGGCAATATCAACATGAGAAAAACATTAACATGAGGGCAATAACATGAGAAAAACACTAACATGAGGACAATGCTAATATGAGAAAAATGCTAACATGAGGGCAATGCCAACATGAGAATAATGCCAACATGACAAAATCACTAACATGAGGACAATGCCAACATGAGAAAAATGCTAACATGAGGACAATGCCAACATGAGAATAATGATAACATGAGGACAATGCCAACATGAGAATAATGATAACATGAGAAAATCGCTAACATAAGGACAATATCAACATGAGAAAACACTAAGCTGAGGGCAATGCTAACCTGAGATTAGTTTATAACATATCATAATATCATGCAACCCAAGACATTTCAGCGTTATTGGTTATTGGTTACGAAACTGACGTCATTGCACTCCGGGCAAACCCATAGGTGCTCAGTCTCCCCAACAGATATCGAAGAGTATGCATACTGATGGTTCCTGTGGCTCGCTGATTAAACACACCTCTCATCCAGTTCGACTTGAACAAAGGGAAATTTCCCAAACTGCTTAAATCGCTTGATCGATTCAACATCGATTTTAGTGTCCTCATCCAACAGAGAGTCTCGAAGAGACCGAAGAATATCCCCTTATCCATCTTCAACTCCCCAACAATCGATGCTGTTGATGCAAGCCTGTCCGCTCTCTCATTACCGTAAACACCCGCATGCCCAGGACAGTATATCCACGTAAGCCGCTGGAGGTTAGAAACTTCTATAGACGACATCCACTCATACCGAAACCTGCCCTTCTGGATCTTGTGAAGCATCGACTGAGAGTCAGATACAACAACTGCCCCAGTAAATGAAGTCCCAGAAATCCAATGGAGGGCAGCAGTAACGGCCTCAACCTCCATCCTCATACTAGAAGTAGTTGTCCTGTATGCCCCACTTCGCTCTGCAACAACCCTACCATGCGCATTAGCCAAGAAACCCCAGCCGGATTTCTCACCACGTTGAACCGACCCATCGGTATATACAACAACATCATCATCCTTGCATTATCTTCTATCAGCTGCTTAACTGCGAGATCAGCCTTCGTGTTGCCCCAATCTCTACATTCTCTTCCAAGAGTAATGATAACGTTGAGATAGTTCATCATGCTTCCATCTGTTGGGATCCATTCTTCCCTTTTGGTAGAGTCGCAACCGTAGTCACCTGGCCAATCGTTCTCTCAGCCTGGGCCATCCACGACATGCCACGCTTGATTCTCGTGCCTTAACATCATTAGTTTTCAGCGTGTGAACAAGTAACACCTTTTCAACCAAAATTGATCCACAGCAGCAAGGTCGCCATACCGATAGTATTACTAAATGATACATCTCCGGTGACTATATTCTTAAAAAAATGGCATGATCTGTCATGAAATATGACATTTAGCAAGGTTATACATTGATAATTATATTAAATTTCACTATATTTGCTATTAAAAAATTAGTGATTACAAAAGAATGGAATTCTAACATGTACATCTGACTCAAGCAGTTAATTAAGCAATTGGAAATGATTTCTACTGGATAAAATGAAATGCAGTACAGAATAATAAGTCCTAGCTATTAACATGAGACTAGTTATTAACTGCACTACATGTGAAGGTTGCTGGAACACAATACAGAGTATGGTCAAGAAGATTGATTGTTGCCCTAAGCTCCAGGGGTGTCACAGACTAGAGAGAGATGTGGAGGTGCTTATCAGAGGTCTGAATAAAACAAAAGTTGAGTGTAAGGACTGATCAAAGAAAAATAATTTGATAGCAAAGGACATATTCTCTATCAAACACATTTCACCCAAACTGTGAATGCAGAATATTTTCAACAGAGCTATAATTCATCTTGAAGACCTAACAATTAAGCAATCCCATGTATTGGTATGATTTTTTAAAAACAAATTAAAAAAACCCCAGCAAAGTTGTTTATAATGAAATCAGCAACCCCTATTCACAAAGGAATGCTCAGAACTGTTGATCAGTAAAGTGTTAATTATGTGATACATGCTACAAATTAAGGATTAGTTGAGCTTCAATCAAAGTAATATTATTATTAATTAAAACAAAAACACAACCAAGCTTATACCAATCCCAAACCCCATTTAATAATTACATTAAAGATAACCAGTGAAATCAGTCTATGGATGGTGAACTAAGTAATTGCTGCACTGATGGAGAGAATAGTTACACCATATTAAGGAGTTGGATATCACACACTGTGTATATGTTTAGAACTGCCATAAGCTCCCTTAATCACATATTGTTGAGAAATTAAAAAAAAAAGGTGGAAGATTTCAACCCGCAATGGATGTTAATTTTTGCAGATGTAACCAAACTTAGATAGACAAGAAATGGTTACATTTAAACAGGACATTATCAGCAGTCTTGATAGTGCGAAGAGTTTACGTTGCAAATACAGATATGTCTGTGCTGTGTGGGTAACAAATTATCATGGGGGTTTTTTAAGCAAGAATTTAGAGGCAAGGTCATTGAGCTTACAAAACAAAATTGAGGTAGTTATTGTGACACATAATGTCCCACTTCAAAATAGACTAAAACTTCCAGGGTATTTTGTTCTATGAGTTTAGAGGGGTGAGTCAATTTGAAAAAAAAAGCTGATAGGGTGACTTTAAATGTTTTTATAATGGGGAGGGGGTCGACACTGAATGATCATAAGATTGATGATGCCATGACGCTCAATGAAATCACTAACCTGAGTCTGTAAGAATTAAAAAGTATTTGGTTCAAGTCCTGTGGGGAACCATCAGGTTATTTCCCAGTGATCTTTGATGTAAATGTTGGCAAGATCCAGTTCCTAGTTCTATTAGAGACTGGTGATATAACGTAGACCCTGTGTTCAAGACTGGCATGTAAAAACAACCATTGGCAGTTTAAAATCGATAAGAGCAGACTAGAAAGATGCTACATGGGCAAAAAAATCATCAATGCAAAAAAAATGTCAACTAATTTTTACCATACTCAAAATTATATAGAGGATTCTTGCCGGTGCTATAGAGTTTGAGCACTGCTGCTGAGATTCTCCTGTGTAAGAAAGAGATCGGAGCATATATGGTCATTCAACGTTGATGTTCAATGATGATGGTTCTATTAATCAATAAATTTCAGTCAGAATTTTGAATAAACTGTCAGGGTCAGATAGGGCATCCGCACGGGCACAGAAAAGAAGTGCATATAACCATTCAAGTTACAGGATCCATATACATAACCTTTATGTGTGCTTAAAGAGGCTAAACACATATGGGTCTGCATGAGTTGTGTTGAACTTGACTTTGTTAACCATTAATAAAACACTGCAATACTATGTTAATCTTCTTCTTCTTGTTCATCTGCTACGAATTCGGCCGTAGTCAGGTGTTTCTGACCTATTTTTGCATGAAGGCTTGCTTTCCCTATCATCAGTGTCCCTTGCCATTCAGGCGAGTCGTCTCCGACTTCAGAGGTACTATGTTAATCAAAAATTAGCATTAATGTTTGAGGTAGCTTCAGTATAATCACCACTGCACATAAAAAAAATAGTCTTTAAATACTGCAGGGTATCAAGTGCCTGTCACTTCACATTTCTAAGTCCGAGTATGCAGAATGGAGGAAGACCAATTCCATATGTGGAAAACCGCATGTGGAAAATTATCCCACAACCCATTTGTGTCTGATTCTAAAATCGAACGTCCTATTCACTGCACTACTCCGTCTCACACTGCACATATCAAAATGTACATTTATTGTTACCAGAGCTGCTTCAGTTTCCAGTTAGATTACTGGAATAGGGCCAATTACAAAATTTAATACTGTGAGGATGAAACTATATTGCCACTTAAGGTTAAAATTAAATGCATATAAGATAGTGCTAGCTTGAGCAACAAATTCCGATGCGGTTGAAATATTATTACAGGAAACACATGGCAAAATAAACAAATATTTAGTTATATGAAAGTCTAAGAATGCCTTTGAAATGATGAAACAAAATGATAATATATAGTGTCAATAAAGTTTAAAGACATGGCTGACATTGAATACTTCCCACATTACACTAAAAAGATCTGAATTATTACAACTAAATGTTATGGAATTAACTTTATTATTTACTCATAAAATAATGATACATTTCTACTGATTATAAAGGAACAAAAATACAAGAATTCAGAAGTAGCTATGAGGCTAGTGAAAATAAATACACAATACTGAAATAAATGTTAGACAAGTATTCTCTGAAAACATAAAACTATGAAAAATAAAATTAAGAGGCAATCAGTAATCGGATTACTATCCAAACTGTATTAACTCCTTGCGGACCAAATGCCACGCCAAGTGGCTTTGGTTGAACCTTTTACCAGGAGCCATACTAAGAGTGTTTTTACTCTAATAATAAATGGCTTGTAAAAACATGGCTTTTGCCCTGGTCCACTAGAGTTAACACATTGGCTTGGGCCAAGTAAAGTATGTGCTAACATATTTGACCAGCTAGGCACCTAGATGAAAGTCTCAGAATTAGGCAAGTTGTTTCAAATCGCACTCCCACAACCAAGAAATGTTGACCAAGTTCTTCCGATACCTTTTTTGGTTGTAAAACAGACCAATAGGTTCACTAATAATTATAACAGCCAATGAATTATTCCATTTATATGCATGATGTTAAATAAAGAAAAATGTACTTATTGTAATATTTTCTTCTAATTATAATGCAGAGATTGATGTCCTTACTTTCAACATTCTTACTAACCTGAAACTCAACAAGAGCCACAAAGTAGTATTTCTGACTCATGCAAAAATCGGTACTACAACAACAGTCAGTTAATCCACTAAACACACAATTCTTAGAGCCCATTAGTCATTTATATCATATAGGTCAAATATCAAGCCAATCTGTTCTTCAATGGATTTTTGGGTACAGTAACATTAAGTACCATGAAGAGACAGAGAGAGTACCGAAAAAATGGTAGCAACATGATACAAGTAAATTTAAGCTCATAGCATCAAGATACAAAGATGACAATGGTATATTACTCATAAAAATCGTTAATAATTAAGAAAACTGCAGCTGAATTTGTACATACACATGCAATGGAAAAATAGGATCTAAATTTAATTCAGCGACAACCCGTTTCCCAATTCAGCGGCCAACCAGTTAAGCGAGGTCTTTGTTGCAAGTAAGCTTTCTTCTAGTTCAAGTTCTATGTATTATTTGTATATATAAAACTGATCCACTAGACTGATTTCCCCTGGTCTTTTAGTGTGTTAAAAAAACATTTACGAATATGAACAAGAATAGTGAATTAGTAAAACAGGACTAAAATGATAATTCTATAAAAGAAAGTAAATTACGAACATACTGTAAAGTTCTAGAAGTGCAGATTAAACCTCTGGTACCTAACATATACTGAAAGCAAGGAATATATTGCTAACACTAAGAACATCTAAGCTTGTTTGACATTATAACATAACTGACTCTTGGAATTCACAATAAACTGGAGGTATGTTAAACTTCCCTAACATTACAATGCAAATAATTACTTCATGGGAAACGTGAACACCTTAGATGCAGGTGTTTTACACAGAACTTATGAGCCCAACAACGTTTCAGTATCAAATAAGTATTCTCCACGTCCAGGTCCTGCACTGTTCATCATAGCAATATAGTCAGTTATCTGTTTGATTGATTCCACTTCATTTTTCAGGTATGTATTCTTAATCATGCCAGCAAACTGAAAAAAAGCACATGATCACAATTTTTAATTGTACGACGTAACATGTAAAAGTGTTAGTACAGTAAAATTTATTATTTTTGGGAGATGACAAGATAACAAGCTCTTGGTCATGAGCACAAAAAAATATTATATAAAGTAATTTTATGTGCTGCATTAGTGAAATAATCCACAACGTATTATCACTCTTAGACTCAGGGCATATACAAATCACACAGAGTGGTTAACAAGTGGTCGATATGGGGTGTTCGAAGAAGAAGTGAAATAATCATACCACTTAAAAAGTACAGTAATTTTTGTAACAGTACACAAATTAAGATCCAAAATGACATAAATAATAGCCTAGGTTAAAAAAACACAAAAAAACCATGCAAATATATAACAAATTTTTACTACATACACGTAATTTTGTTGAAGCTGAATAATTATATTTTAAACTTCTTCTCTTCCACCAGTTACGTTTTTATAGAATTATTGGGGGGAAATGCGGTGATCTTATGTGTGCTTGTTCTAATGCACTTTGTTCATTATATTTTAAACTGATGCACATAATTTATTTATCATAGCATAGTTAAGATAACAGGTGATCCTTATCAATTTAGATCAAGCACACACGAGAGCCATGATAGTATGTGGTTAGTTTACTTGCTTCATAGACGTATGGTCTGAGGTTCCAATCCCAGTGGGAGTTTTCAAACCGAGTGGCTTTCAGATAGACCCAAAGTTCACTGAATACTGGGGAAACACTGGTTTGTTTGCATTTGTTCTTATCAACCAAGTTAACAACTTTTTGATATGTTTGGTTTATGCAGAGAATGTGAGTACACTGCACACCCGCTAAGTCCCTACGACATGTAGGACATGCACATCCAAATTTTGGCAGACCTGATAGTTCCAATCTTCCGGTTTTTCTTGTACTGAAAACACTGAGGAGTAAAGGTGGCATGCAAGATGTTGACCCCCACCACCCATTGTATACTGCTGGCTGAAAAAAAATATGCTTGCCTAACACAGTATTCTACACTAATTCTCATGGTATGAAAATTGGTTCTTTACTTATTTTTACTGTCTTTCCATTGATGGATGTGTGTAATAAATTTCTAATATTTTCTGTCTCTTGTCATGGTGTAAACATTTAACACTCAGATATTTATGTCTCCACCTCTTGATGCTTTCTTTCACATATAAACAATATTGTCTTTCTTTTTGCATGAAACCTTTCCTACTAGCATGTGCTTTTTGAATATAAGTGTTACAGACGAGTCTTCTGTATATCATGGACAGAGAAGAGAACAAATAGATCTATACTGAGAAAACTCAAAATCAAAGAAAACTGGCAGATGCTACAAATATGAAAATTGTAATATTTTAGACATATAAAGTGACACGAAGGGTTGGAGATCAATATGGAAGGAGGCTTCCCTGCAAAGAGGAGAAGAGAAAGACCATGGAGAAGATGGATTCAGAATATAACATGATTTGAACATGACAGCTGCAGAGGCAGGACATCTGACCTATGAGAGAGAGAAATTCAGAAGGGCTGTTGGGGCGGCAAAGTTCTGCTCTGGACAAACAATTTGATGATGATGGTCTACAAAAGAGTGTTAGGTCTCTTGTGTTTTTTAAAATTCAAATGTAAAATATATTTGTTTACATTTACTTGAATGCAAGGTGATATTTTGATGAAATTAGCCTCACCTGAACATCATTTTTCGATTCTGCAATATTGTGCAGATCTACCAAAGACTGATTCACACTCTTTTTAATCTTCAGAGCCGCTGTCAGAGCATCCAGCCCACTACCCCAATCGGTGGTCTCTGGCTTCTTTGAATAGAAAACAGAAATCATGATAAATAAGTGATCATAATATCACTGAATCGTTACAAAAAATCAACAAGGTATACAAGTAACTCAAGAAAACAATTTCTTATCAAGCTGTTTCATTACTGGAGATCGTGGATTTTATCCTGATAAGTGATCAATATTTTGAGGATTAACCAATTCTAGTTGCATCGACTTTTGTACAAGATGAAGTTGTCTGGGTGTAGTGTTTGTCTTTCTCTCTCATGTGTCTTTTTAACTCAGGTTGGGGTATAAGCCCTCAGCCAACTCATATCTTTAGTTATCTCTTGGAATTCCTTTAAGCTCTCCTGTGTGTCATTAATCTCTGCCCCCAAGTTATTCTATACCTTTTCTAGAAGTCTTCTTTCCTCTTGGTTGGCAGTTATTTTTCTTGTATTTGACTTGTTTCTTTATATTTGATTTGTTCATAGTTGGTTGGATTTTGTAGTTAAAGTTTTCTACTGGATGGGGGTAGCCAACCTTACTATAGTCACCTCTTATGATATGCCTTGTAAGTAGGAGTGTTTCTATTCTTTACTTCCATTGTGGCTTGTAGTATTTACCACAGTTGAAATTTATTTGTCTACTATCATGACAAGTTATTCACAACTACCTTTTTCTACTTGTCTTTAACCACAAGCCGACAAAGCAGATTGTGCCACTCTTTGTGGAGTCTTGCAGGAAAACAAATTATCTATTATCTAGCTTGGTTCATGGATCAATAGAACAGCCAGCATGCCTTGCAGATCAACATTAAAATATCACCATCTTGCTAGGTTCATTGAACAACAAAGCAATCAGTAACAGACACTACTTGTGGCATCTTGCAGGCCAACAACATCTCCCCATTTTGCTTGGTCTGTGGTATGAAGCAGTTAAGATGACACATATTGTATTCCCTATGGTTATAAGTTACCCAGGGACTGCAAACAATCTCTCTATCCTGGGCACCTTGTTTAATCTCTTCTATGGAATTTTGTGCGATATTTCTTGCCTCTCTCCAAAAGTTAATTTTTGGGTTTCTCTAGGGCCCAGTTTCTTTATCGAACAATTTGTCTCTAACTTCAATTGCTTTGATCATGTCTTCATAGTGTAGGCCCAACATATCTCTACTCTCCCATTCTTATAATAGTTGATTCTAGGGGTTCACCATTCATTTCTCTTATTTTATCCCCTAATTTGAATTTGTCAAATTTTATGTTCATTTCTTTCTTCAGAAATCTATTTTAAATTGACATGTACACTATAATTAACAGGATTGATCATGTCTTAAAAACAGATTCTGTAGCCATCAACAGAGATGCGGTGAAATGGACTTAAGAAGGATGTAAAAAGAGATGCAGATCAAAGGCATCTTAGTGGAGAACCGAACAAACTAAAGTAAAAATCACAAGTAATGTAAAGAAAAATTAAAGTAATAAACCTGTTTTCATACCAATTGATATATTGGGGAAGATGGTATTAGGTTGGTATTTGTCTTTGACTAACGTCACACAACAGATAATGTGGTGAACTTTACGTCAGCTGCCTTAACTTTCCAGTGTTTCTCTTGTACCCAATTGAGATTGGGTCAACCCAAAAGCTGTTTGTGGTCTGAAAAATAGCCATCAAACAGGGAATCAAACGGAGACCACCATCATTAAAAGTGTGCTAACCCTGTGCAAAGGTGGCTCTTGAAACAGAAGTGGTACCTTACAAAAGGTGGCAGAGTGTGTTTCTGCTCACCAAGATGGCACTGATGTTTTATTAGTCTCTAGTGAAAGACAAAAAGATAAATTGTATGTTCAAATGGAACTAGCTTACAACCTTGATATCCTGCAACAGAACTCTGCCTCCTCTGGTGTTCTGGTACTTTATCAGCTGTTCTGCATGATCTCTCTCTACATCTGATAATTGTTTGAAATATTTGTGGAAGCCTGGAAGTGCTACATCATCTCTATCAAAATGGAATGCCTGAAAGTATTACAGATCATAACAATTTAGCACTGCAGAAAACTGGGCAATAAGTTTTGACAAACTGCATTCACAATTAATATATTAAAGAATTTAATATCTGATTTATCAACACAGAACATGTGTGAAGTCATTATATTTTGGTAAAGATTTCTGGGAGGAAATCAGAGCACCTATGGATCTGTCCCGAGTGTTGTGATGATGATCCTTACTAAGCACTGATATTTGATGTGCAATGTTTAGATAATTAAGAATTTGATATTGTAATTATTAGTAAACTGCAACACTTAGATCTAGAAGCATTTTCTTTAGTGCATCTGCACATAAATGCTTTCTGTTATGTAGAAAAAGAACCAGAAACACTGAATCGTCTAATTGAAACCTGACAGCGCTGTCTGTAGGGTAGAGAGACAATTTGCCAATTAACATCAAATGACTTGGATACAGCGAGTGAGAGAGCATTATCTTCTTCATCTTTCAACTTCCAATGGAGCACAGGTCTTCAAACTTCTTCCAGCTCTTCCTCTCTTTTGCCATCCCAATTCTTTCCATGTTTTACCTATCCTTTTAATATAAATTTCCAGCTCTCTTCTCCAGGTATGTCTAGGCCTTCCCCTACTCCTCTTTCCTGCGGGTTCCAAAACAATGCCTGTCTTGCAATGCTTCGTTGGTCTTCTCAATGTGTGTCCTATCCATCTCCAGCATCTCTTCCTCCACTGGTATCTGCTTAGTTCTTTCTCCGAGTTCCTTGTTCGTAATCTTATCATACTATTTCTGTCGAGAGAGCATTATGATGGCTACTAAACTGGAGGATGGAGCATGTATGGACTCGTCCAATGTGTGAGAATCTGAATGTCAATCAGAACTGAAATCTGCTAACCTGTTTCATGGAAAGAGGATATGTGATTATGTGAACAACACTATCATCATTGTGGTGAACAAAACAATATGTTGCACTAATTTCCAGATTTGAGATATTTACTCAAGTGTTTACATTTCTATTTCACCAACAACTATGAACATTACTGAAATAAGACTGATGGCGGCTCACAAAATCATATCGTTATCACAAGACAAGTGCATTAAATTCGTCCCAAACTTTTACTAGTTTATTCCTGCTGATCTCATTCTGATATCCACTGAAGTCTTTTATAAGCGCACTTGCTAATATAATAAATAAATAATATATCCCTTTCTATCCACTACTTTGCAAACGAAACCGTTCAAACGTCACTGTTGATTACTGAAAGTGAATGACAAAAAAAAACAACAACGCATTTTGTGATTCGTAACACATGATGATGATAAATTAAATGTACATTTCATGAAAGGCGCAGATATTTGTAATAATGCTCACGCTAGATCCAAGATTAGTTTAAAATATTAAGTTTAGTAGTAAGTTATCAATTACAATCACAATGTTAATCAAATGTAACATTATTATACATTGCTGGACTAAAAGTTAAATAATTTTAAAACTAATTTTTAACATATATGATACCGCCCTACAGAATTGCTATTTAACCATTGAAGTATACATTGATTTAGGACCAGGGGAACGTGAGCGAATTATTATTAGACACTTGTTCAGGTCTTGTTCAGTTGCAATATACGTGTTAACCTAAATTACTTGGTTTGAAAACTTATCCAACTTTTTACCAACCATAGACGAAAAAGCATAGCAGGCATGCAGTCCAATGTTAATTTGTCGGTTAACACCTGATTCGCATTCGTCAGTGTAGTTCTGGCGAGAAAAAGACATGTTTATTTTAATTAAAGGTACCGGGAGTACCTAACTTATTGAACAAATCAAGATGAAGAGACAGCTTCTTGATCCAAATTTAAAAAAAAACCCAAGAGTTCGTGGGGGAAACATCCAAACCAAAGTACGAAAAATACAAGACTTTGGGAGTTGCCAGATAATATTGTGATTGTAAGGCAGAAAAAATAAACAACACTAGAGGGGAAACTTTAAGCGAGAAGAAAGCAAAACAAGTTAGTTGTATTCTCACACTGTACTAATATTAGGTGAAAAATTGTTCTATCTAGGATGTGGGTGGTATTATATATAGAGACATATATATATATATATACATATATATATATTATATATATACGCATCTTCTTAACAAGATAAATATAAAATATAAATTTAGTCTTATCATGGTAACAATTGAAACCTACAGCGTAAACCTAGTCAGATGTACATTCTTGGGCAACAAATTGTGAAGGAACTGAAATTTTGTATTCTCAAATAGTGTTTTATGTACCACACTAATATGATCGTCGCTGTCCCCGCAAGAGTTGGGAAATGTGGCTTAATAAAAGCCTACATGGCAACCCTGCCCTTGTTTTTATTTTGACGTGGGGGAGGGTGGAGGGAGAGGACGGGGAGAAACGCAGAAGCGATTGTGCCCTTATGCTAATTGCGTGTCTTGTCTTAGAGACGAAAGAAGCTTGCCTGTGTATCGATCGATAATAGAACTTTCCATTCATCGGTTTCTATGTATAGTAAAGCAGCTAAAAGGGGTCGGTGGTGGAGCGACGACCCACACTGCAAAACAAGCAAAGTTACAGAGAAAAAGAAGCAAGAAAACCATACTGCTCATTTGAGTGGACATTTTTTTTGTTTCTACCTTATGTGGGCTTGGTCGGAATAAGGATTGATGTTGTTGATGTTAAATATATTATAGAAATATGTGAATACGTAATTATTATTTAAAACAATTTATTGACATTCTTACTTGTTAGTATATTTTAATATAAAAACGTTTTTGATATTGATTAATTAATAGCAAGCGATGATGACAACAATCTCAGACGTGTACTGTTGCACCTCTCTGGTGTGTGCGGAGGTGACTGTAGAGTCCAATCCTAGAACAGAATCCCCGACCACAGGTGGGGCATACATGATCAAGGTTAGACATGTGCGTGTTTGTGTTCTGTCTTTTCGCGCTGCTCGTTTTCTCTGTGACTCAACAATACGATGATTCTCAGCTATTCGGGTTCCTCTTTGTTGTTACAGCGCCACATTTGGCGATCTTGCGCAAGGGATTCCCAGCACGTATTGTCTATATCGAAGCATTTCAGAGACACTTTAAGAGTGTCTTTAAAGCGTTTTTCTGTCCACCAGCTAAACGTCTGCCCCTTCAAGCTCGCCATACATCAACTGTTTTGGGATGCGTTTATCAGGCATTCGAGCAACGTGACCGACCCATCTCACTTGGGCCTTCTGCAACAGGGTGTGAACGCTTGGGATCTTTGCTCTTGTGAGGACTTCGCTGTCTGGAATTTTGTCCTTCCAGTTTATTTTTAGTATTCTGCGTAAACAGCTTGTGTGGAAATGGTTTAATTTTCTTGCGTGTCTGCTATATACTGTCCATGTCTCGCTTGCGTACAGCAGCGTGGTTAGCACTATGGCCTGGTAAACTTTCAGCTTTGTGACTATGCTTATCCCCTTCCGTTCCACACAGTGACACGTAACCTTCCGAACGCAGCACTGGCTTTGGATATCCTATTGTGGACCTCAGAATCTATGTTTGATATCAGTGATATTGATAAGCACGACATAAGGCACTTCACTTTATATATATATATATAATATATATATAATATATATATATATATATATATATATATATATATATATATATATATATATATGAAAGTAAGAGAAACAAATATTCAATCGATGTGGTCTACCAAATATAGACAGTTCACTTTCAGAGAAATAAAATACAATTGCGTAGTAGTTATAGACTCCAACACCATTCTAAAAGGGGAGGATACTAAAAAAAAAAACCGCCAACTTCTTCGATCGCACCATATCGACCACTTTTTAACTACTCTGTGAATTGTATATGATCCAAGTCTAAAAATGATGTGTGTTGTGCCAACTGTGCGATTACAAGTAGACCAGCACATTCGATTTCTGCGACGCCTTTCATTCACTAGGTAACTTCCTAGGTCCCTACCCCAGTCGTCTCTTACGACATGCATTGTAGGGCTCAGTGTTACTATTCTTTGTTTCCCTTGCGAACCATGGCAACACACATGCGTACTCAGAAACAAATACCAGATGGTGTTAAGTAGAAGATAAATACAAATCTCTACTTAATAAACAAAACATAAAAAACCCAGTTTCTACTCAAGAAGGTGAATCTGAAAATGACCTACCTGGAGTCTCTTCTATCCTATATTTGGTGTTCTCTACAGGGAACACACTTCCTAAAACTGACTGACAAATACTTGATGAACCGACCAGTAGTGACCACAGTGTAATAAAATTAGTGACAGACATGGAGTATGTCATCAAAAGCTAAAACAATTTCCCCTCTTAAACTACGATCTTCTGGCTAATATCAAAGTGTAGTGTCCACTTGGTTATTGGTTATTGGTTATTGGTTACTAAACTGACGTCATAGCACTCCGGGCAAACCCATAGGTGCTCAGTCTCCCCAACAGATATCGAAGAGTATGCATACTGATGGTTCCTGTGGCTCGCTGATTAAACACACCTCTCACTCTGCCTCTCAGGCATCCAGTTCGACTTGAACAAAGGGTAATTCCAAACTGCTTAAATCGCTTGATCGATTCAACATCGATTTTAGTGTCCTCATCCAACAGAGAGTCTCGAAGAGACCGAAGAATATCCCCTTATCCATCTTCAACTCCCCAACAATCGATGCTGTTGATGCAAGCCTGTCCGCTCTCTCATTACCGTAAACACCCGCATGCCCAGGACAGTATATCCACGTAAGCCGCTGGAGGTTAGAAACTTCTATAGACGACATCCACTCATACCGAAACCTGCCCTTCTGGATCTTGTGAAGCATCGACTGAGAGTCAGATACAACAACTGCCCCAGTAAATGAAGTCCCAGAAATCCAATGGAGGGCAGCAGTAACGGCCTCAACCTCCATCCTCATACTAGAAGTAGTTGTCCTGTATGCCCCACTTCGCTCTGCAACAACCCTACCATGCGCATTAGCCAAGAAACCCCAGCCGGATTTCTCACCACGTTGAACCGACCCATCGGTATATACAACAACATCATCATCCCTTGCATTATCTTCTATCAGCTGCTTAACTTGTCCACTTGATCATGGTCAAAGGATGGGAGCCTTAAAAAACCAAATGATACATTCAAACCCACTTAAACAAACTCCGAGCAGCTCTCATTCGAAAAAATGACGAAGCTCACAGTTAACACGCTTAATTGTACTTGGTCCACTCGTTGTGGCACTTCTGAGTAGGGCCTAATAGAAAGGAAAATAAAACAAACTACAAAGTGGCTGATAGACATTGCAAGATAATCATCACACGAAAAAAATAACATTAAATAATGATTCGTAGTCTAAACAAAGAAATAATTGATTAGACCATCATCATTGTACTTCGGTGAGTAACCAATTGTGTGCTCCGATCCCTTTCTTACACAGGACGATCTCAGCCTGCAGTGCCCGGACTCCGTAGCACCGGCGAGGGTACGCGATGTAATTTTGAAGATAGTGAAGATATTTATGTAGGAATGTTCTTTTTTTAAATCTTTTCTAATGAATGTTACTCCGGTAGCGGCTTTCCAGCCTGCTCTTCTCGATTTTGAACTGCCAAGGGTTCTTTTACGTGCTCAAATTGAACACGGGACCTACTTTTTATTGTACATCTTCGATAGTACTAGCAACTAGATCTCACCTACACTGAGATCAGGGATCTCTGGAAAATATATCCAAATGACTCTACGAGGGAACGAACCTGTTACATTTGGCACTAGAAACGAGCCTTTAAACCACAGAGACCTCTAAAAGATTTAAAAACAAATAAAATAAATAAAATAAAGAAATATTACACGCTATCCCAGAAACCACATCTAAAGTGATGAGAGAAACATTACATTTTTGATAAATTTTTGGGTAAAAATATCCTCAAAATTAGGTCAAAAAGATTTTTTTGGGAGGGTGAGGGGTAGTAAAAGTAAAGGGTAAAGGAACCCTTTCATATCTCGTGGTATATAGGGCAATACAGTGTTAGTTAGGCATGTATTTTCATTGACCGTCGGCACACGATGGGTGATGTGGTCAGCATCACGCCGGCCGCCTGTACTTTCCCAGAGCATGTCTGGTACCCAGTTGAGGATGGGTCGACCTGAGAGCCGTCGCGGTCTGGAAAAATTCCACGCGCACTGCGGGAAGTTGAACCCAGACCACCAGTCTTGAGAAGCGAGTTCATTAACAACTACGCTACCGCGGCTCTCGGGGGTGTTTACCCAAAATTCATAAAAATATAATATTTGATATATCCAAAAAGCATGTGTAACATTTTCGATATTATAATTGCTCACCTTAGAGTGAAAACATAATTTATTTATATTCATTATATTCAGTGCCTTGGGATTTGAAATGTTGTGTTTGGCAGCCATTTTGTATTGTTTCCATGGCAGCGCTTTGATATTTTTTTGTAAACTAACCTTTTTCTACTCTTTTAAGTCATAATCTTTCAAAATTGTTATACAAATTCTACATTAATATCAAAGCAACGAAAAACGTTTCCCGACCAGAGTCCACCTTTAATAAACAACACTATGTTTCCAGTGCCAAACATGGCCAATAACAGCAGCTAATAAACGGAAAATAGTAACGACAGATATGAGGTGCCTTAGAAGAACTGAAGGTGTGACAATAAGAGGCAAAATTAGAAATGAAGAAATCAGAAGAAGACTGGATGTTAAACCAGTCATGCAATTCATAAAAGTACGACAGATTAAATGGTTTGAACATCTGACAAGAATGTCATGGTATCGTCTACCACAGAGAGTCACACTAAATAAGTATAACGGGTACAGAGCAAGAGGAAGACCACGCAAATGATGGAGCGATTGCATTATCAACAGTCTTAATAAAATAAAATTGGCTGAATTCGGATGTACGTGTCCTAAACGTGTAAAAGTCTATGCGTTTAAGGGCCTACCACACCAATGTGCAACGTATACACGTTCTTGGCAAAGATCAAACATGTCACAAAGAGTGATTAAAATTGGTCGTAAAGAACGAATGCAAAGAAAAAAATTAAACAAAATAGCTTGCAAAGTGCCTTACAACAAGCACACACAAGATAGCTTCACCTTCCTCCTCCACTCCCCTTCAACACTTCTATAAAGAAGTAAATGATGAAAGAGAAGAAGAAGAAAGGAACAACCAATCAATCATAAACCACTATTTACGGTTGCCAAACCAATAGTTTCAACACTAGAAAACCGAAATCACCTACAAGAAATACTGGATACACCATTTCAGATCAGAAAGTCGCCCGTGTGTTGCTAGTGCTCGCAAGGAGAGCAAAGAATAGTACCACTGTGACCTACAAGGCATGCCGTAAGAGACCACTGAGCTAGGGGCCTAAGGAAGCTACCCTGGTAACTAAAAAGCATCGTAGAAATCGGATGTGCTGGCCTACGAGTAGGCGTATAACTGGCACAACGAACAATCGCTCTTATGCTGAGAGCACATACAAATTACACAGTGGTTAACATAGAGCATTCGAAGAAGAAGAAGAAGAAGAAGAAAACTGTATAAAATGAAATTTATATCATTGAAGAAATAGACAGATGAAAGACGATTTGACACCGTAAGTAAATGTCATCTACACGTTCTATAACTTGATCTGGTTTAAAGATCACATATTGAATTTCAGAGGGTTATTCCCCCTTTAATAGAAACTCTGAAGTCTAGCAAAATGTCGTATCGTCAAGTTAACATCTGCAAGCGTCCATTATATATGTTTTTATAAGCATGCAGACCATAGATTCCCAAACTTTTTCGACCACCGCCCACTTTGCACAACATAAACTTTGTAACGCCCCTCCACATTATAACAATCTGCCAACGCCCCCATTCTCCATATATATATACATGCTATATTTTCTCGTAGACATAGAAAATAGATATATATTTCTTTCATAAATGGTCAATTTTCAAATGATTATATGCATAAATAGAAAATTGATGAAAAATAGATCACGTAAGACAGGCATAAGATGAATTAAAATGCAGAATTCAAATTTCAAATGATTATTCAATCGCAAAATCACGAAAATAATTTATTTTAAAATAATTCTTATTAATTTCTTCTTTAAGAGCCACCGACCTAAATTGCATGAACACCCCAAATTCTTCTGACCACACTATCGCCCCCTAGAACACTTCAGCGTCCACTGGGGCGGTACTCTACTTTGGGAAACGCTGATGTAGACAGACAGGATTTTGAGTAATCTTCAAATAGGACGATGACTTTCTCCAGTCTGCATCATTTTGTGTTTATTTCCATTGATCTCTTTCAATACTAACTTATTTGTCATCTCGTAACGTTGTCTTTCCATCTATCATTTAAAAAAAAGAAGTGTCTAAAGCCGATGGATTGACTTCATTGCACCAGGTTTTACCCCGTATGACTCGATTCCTCTCCATTGAAATGGCTCGTCACTCGTCGAGAGTATTGCACAAAGCATGAACTCCGTAGATCTGGCAACAAATTTAGGGGCCTCTGGAAAAAATGCACACGTGAAAAGAACAGCGAGGTCCGGATTCGAACTTACGACCTTAGGGACGTAAGGCGAAGGCTTTCTGGATCTTCCGAAGCATCGATTGGTATCCTGATAAAACGAACTTCTCAAGAGAAATTCTGGAGACGTTACTAAATTATAATAGTGTTCTGGATGCAAAGTTTAGCCCTCTGTGGCTTATGGCTACAACTGTGGCTAATCGCATTGTTTTTGTTTTTCACACAGCTTACAAGGTCTACGTGGCAAAGGTACCAGGTTCACTACCTCGTAAAGCAATCTGGATATGTTTCCAGAGATCCCTGAACTTAGTGTAGGTTAGATCGAGTAGTCTTATAGGAGACGGACGATAAATCGTGGGCTCCGTGTTCGATTTGAGCGCGTAAAAGAACCAATGGTAATACAAAATCGAGAATAGCAGACTGGAAAACCGATCCATGGGTAAATTCATTAGAAAAGATTTAAAAAAATCATACATAAATATCTTCACCATCTTCAAAATTACACCGGGGACCCTGGCCGGTGCTACGAAGTTCGTGCACTGCAACTGAGATCTTCCTGTGTAAGAAAGAGATAGGAGCACACATGGTTACTCACTGAAGTGCAATGATGATGGTCCTATCAATCAATCAACAAATCAATCAATCAAGTAGGCGCAGTCTTGACTTTTACTTTTATTTTTGTCATGTATTATTCAGTCTTCCCACTCATATTTTAAATTGCTGGTGTCAATCAAATGCATGTTTGGTTATACTGATATATGTTGCATCCAACATCATTTTCTCTCTTTAGTCTTCAGTATTAGTGATTGTTTGTGTATGTTCTCTTTCACAGTATGTATTAATTGAATGATTCATTGATTGATAGAACCATCATCATTGCACTTCGGTGAGTAACCATGTGTGTTTGGATACCTTTCTTACACAGAAAAATCTCAGCGGCAGTACATGAACTCCGTAGCATCGGCGAGGGTCTCCGATTTAATTTATAAAATGGTGAATATTTTTTGTAGGCCTTAAATTTTTTTTTATCTTTCTAAATGAGTTTTGCTTGGGTAGCGGCTTTCTCTACAGTCTTCTCTTCTCGATTTTGAACTGTTTCTTTTACGTGATCAACTTATCCGTCCGTCTCTGATAGGACTAGGAACTCGATCTCACCTACACTGAGCTCATGGATCTCTGGAAAAAATATTCCTATGCTCCACGAGGGGTTTGAACCGAGTACCTTTGGAACGAGAGGCGAGCGCCTAACCTCTACGCCACATAGACCCCACCCCTTTCAGGGATTGACTATTGTGGTCATTATCTATCGTCTTGTGTCTGATCAAAAAATAACTTTATTAAGGATTGTATTCAGAACAGGACACACAAAATCTAGAACAAAGTTTCTTTAAAAAAATCTTCGAAAAATAGAAATTCTGAACATCCAATACTTAGAACGATGTTTTCTGACTTCCTTTAATGGTGAGGTTTGGCGTTTTGTGAAAATTGAGAGCAGTTGGAAGACTTCGTAAAGTACACTCTGCTCGCAGCTTGTTAATTATACGTGTTAAACAGAAGCCAAGAAGTAGCAGGAGTCGGTAATTCAACGTTTGAATAATCAACAGTTAGGAAACTGACATACGAAAACAAATTTGAAAATAAACAGGGAATATTACATTTTAGGAGATCGCGTAGGAAACGTGCAATATTTAAATACTAACTATTTTTATAGTTTTAATAAATTTGATAAAGATATGTGAAATTATAGTTCGTTCCAAAATTCGTGATCACACTAAGGTTTAATTTGTAGGAAATCTATCTGATGGATACAAGTAGTTTTTTGCATGCAGTCTTATATACCTCACGACGTTACGAATCCATGTTTAACTAATTGGTAGGTAGCTTAGTTGATGCAAAAACGTTTTTGTTATATAATTTTGCATAAGCACAACAAAATGATAACCAAAGTTTAGAATTTACAGTAATACATAAAATGGTGGCGAATGATTGCAAAGGCGTAACCCTATTACATATTATAAAAAGCAATGTGACATGGTTAGCTTTTTCTTCATGAGTGTTTTTTATGTTGATATTATCTTTGGCGATCAAATTGACGTACCTTTGGTAGTTGTTGCCAGTTCCTGGTATTGTGAGGCAATTGGTGAAGGCGAAAGCAAATGGGATGTTAGCTATTAGATTCGGAGTCTGAAGAGTCGAAGAGATTGACTACTGCTGCGGGCTGGAGAAAATGCAAACCATCTCGTTGCCAATATGCCTCTTCTTCTCGGAGCACATGCTCTTCACATTTGTTCAAGTATTCTATATCTATTTTTGCGAGGGTATCACGTGTTAGGACTTTTACATCACGAAGTTTGAAAGTCTTGTTCACTGCTGCAACTTGACCTTTGACTGCAGCCCACACAAGTTCAATGGGATTGAGATGTGAATGGTAAGGTGGTAATCGAAGAGAAGTGTGGCCGTGCTCAGCAATGACTTTATCGATTATAAAAATCTTTGACTTCTTAGTCTGTCTCACCAGTTGCAACAACTCAGTTTTGAAATTGTTGCAACAAAACGATGTATTTTCTTTTGCAAGCCACGCCATGATGTCTTGTTTTATGCTTGATGAGGTGGGAATTTTGTCTGCATGCGCCACTACATTATGATAGGAGGTATTGTCCATTACAATACACGATGGCATATCCAGAGCAGGCAGAAGTGTGTTCGCTAACCAATCCCTGAAAATAACTCCGTTCATTTCGGTGTAGTAGTCCCTACCATCTGCAGACAGTGCTTGGAAATGAAGTTCTGCACCACTGACAAGACCATTTGCTTAGCTGCCTGCACGACCTATCACAATGCGTTACCCCTTGCTGCTTGGAATTTCCCTTTTCTTAGTTCCGTCTAGTGATTGCCATTTTTTTATCAAACGTATGGTGAGCATTTACCCACGATTCGTCCAGATATACAATATCGTAACCTTCCGTCCTACGCTTCCGTATCTCCCACAGATATTTGCATCTTGCAGCTTCTGTAAATATTATCATCAAGGTGATCATTTTATATGTTTATTTGCTGCCAGCCATTCACTTTGCTACAATTACCTTATCAGTCATTCACTTTGCTACAATTACCTAGTCAGTCATTCACTTTGCTACAATTACCTAGTCAGCCATTCACTTTGCTACAATTACCTAATCAGACATTCACTTTGCTACAATTACCTTGTGACCTATGTAATTATCTGTTTCTAATGTTATTGTAGTTTTCTAGCCAAGTGTTGACATAACTCTTACTCGAGGCATCCGCATCGAGGTTCAGTTGTGTGCCAGGACAACAGACGACAGAGATGTTATTTAATAAATCAATACTGGAATCGATTCTATAGGATACTCGATAATTTAAAAAAGGAAAGAATTTCACTGTTTATAACACACACCGCTTGATTAAAAAAAATAAGTATACATATTTTAAGTAAAAGGAAACATTAATAGCGTTTTTAGTAGTAAAAGTGTTGTGTTGTGTGATTCAACGCGATATATTGAAGAAATCGATTACGAGCAATGACTAATGCTGGTCATCCTCTTAGAGTAAAGGAATGGGAAAGGCACCGACATTAGAGATATCGATCAGCGTGTCTCTCTTTCCAGGGCCGAAGTACTTACAGGTCTAGCCATTCTTCCAGCGGCAGACAAAGCTAGAGAAACATATACGTTTCGTTTCACGTGCTCCACCAAGACTTATTTCTCGAAATGCCGCTGTAAGTAATAATTTATATGAATTTTGGTCTTTGTGAAAATATGTACGGGTCAATTAGTTAATTGTCTGTCAGTTACAATATCTTTCTTGGATTAGAAATATTTGATATAGCAAGCAATTGTTAAGCACGTTTCCTTTATTGTAAATAGTAAGGAAATAAAAAAACTAACAAAACCTAGCAATTTGATAATCTAATCCATGTTATATAATAATTGTATTTATAAATAACATATCTATATCACAAAATCTTTGAGGGCCACAGAGATGTGGTTTTACAGAAGAATGATGAGAATCTCATGGAATGCTAACATGACTAATGTTGTGGTGTTGAATGAGATCAAGACACAGAAAAGCTTATCATCAATATAAGAAAGAGGCAGTCATCATTTTTCGGGCATGTGATGAGGAGGGAGGTTTAGAACTCATTGTACCCACACCGTAAAAACACTAGATGGTTACGGAACGGAGAACGAACCGAGTAAACGCTGGCTGAAACCGGACACATCGCCGAAGGATAAGTACCAGAGCTCCAAATGGTGCTGAAGATGTGACGTAAAACACACCAATGCTATGGCATGGATCAGATTTCCACATGAATAGAATTTATGGGAAGATCTGGTACATCAGTCTGGGAGGTGATCACGAGAAAGAGAGAGAAAGAGAACACATTGTGACAACCGGTAAAGTCGAGGGAAGACGAGACAGAGGAAGACAGAGGGTGACAATTTTGATAGCCAGACTTCATGGCACGGTAGAGCGTCAACATCTGAGTTGATAGCAAACACCAAAGACATAAATTTGTGGAGATTCATGATTGCTTAAGCCAGCCAGCACGGCACCTGATGATGATGATCTATACATTTGTTTTAAACTTTAAACATTATATATATATATCGTTGTCTCCGCAAGATTATGAACATCAGGTGGTACGACAAGATAACCAACTCTGAAGTACTGCACGTTCAACAGTAGAAGACTAAGATGGCTACGGCATGTGAGAAGAATGGAGAATTACCTCATACCAAAACAAATATTGATCTATGAACTTTTGTAGGGAAAAATACACCAAGGCAGACCACTGCTCAGATATAAGGATGTCTGCAAGGCCTCAGTGAAAAACTTTTCTATAGGTACCCACAAATGTGAAAAGCTAGCTGATGACTGAGTTGTGAGGAAAGCGACATTGTGCATGGGCGCAGGGTATTTGGAAAAGAGATTTAATGATGCACTGAAAGACAAGAGAGGCAAGCTAAAACTGAAACATGTCACTTGCCAATTGACCCTCTGTAAAGACGAAAAAGCCATATATATATATATATATACATGATCACTTTTATAGCACTTTTATATGTAACCATGAGCCAGCTCTGAAAAGCTTGGTACTGATCTAAAGTTTTATTATAGCTCACACACAAAAAAAACCACATCATCACAACAGAAATGAAGACAAACTAACAGCAGAAACAATTAAAGCAGAAATATTTAAAAAAAATGTGAATAAACAATGAAAATGAGATGAAATAACACAATATATGACACGATTAGGAATAATGACCAAACAAATGAAGTGAAACACAATTGTACACATTTGGAAAGCAATATTAGAAAACATAAAGAAATCCACCAAAATGTCAATGCTATAGAACTGACAGCCAGGTTTGTTTTCAACTATATCCGTTCAGTATCAAACTCGTTTGTTTTCTCTCTGGGATTTAATACAGTGTATTAGACTATTTAGTACATATTTGAAACCTTGCCAGTGTGTTGCCGGGACCCGCAAGGGAAGCAAAGAATGGTACTACTGTAACCTAAAATGCATGTCGTAAGCGGCGACTGATGTAGGCCCTAGGGCTGCTACTCTAGTAAATAAAAAGCAGCGCATGAATCGGATGTGCTTGCCTACAAGTACTTGTAAGCGCATAACTGGCACAACGTACAATTGCTCTTAGGCTCATATCACATACAAATCGCACAGAGTGGTTGACAAGTGGTCGATAAGGAGCGTTCGAAGAAGAAGAAGGTATGAAACCTGTTGTACTCTATATCTCGAAGACATGACATGAGATCACAAATTATTACATCTACATTTCAGACATTCGTTAACAGATGTCTCCAACGCATATTCCATATCAGATGGACAGAAGTGATAACAAATATCTAAGTTGTCTAAAGCCGAAGGATTGACTTCATTGAACCGGGACCGGATTCGAAATCACGACCTTCGGAACACAAGGCAAAGGTTTAACCACTTAGCCACATAGACTCCCATTCCTTGAAAAATATATAACTGTGGAAGCAAACAAAGTAATTTAGGAGACAGACGAACAATACAACTAGACAATCACTTCCTGAAACCTTCAGGGAAATAGAGAACAATAATATCTGATGTACAACTGCATAGAAGGATATCAAAGCGATCGAAGTCTCATGGATAGAGTTAAGAAAACGATCGAGTAGCGAGTTCGTTTAACAGCGACAGTTGCAGCCCTATATTCCGCTGGGAACAAGAACGTCTAGTAATTCAAAAAAGAATAGTAATGTCTGGATTAGAAAAAAGGATTGTAAATTTATTTCTCTAAAATTAATATTACAGAGAAGCAATCGAAGCGAGTCTCAAAGTTATGTTAACAATAACTAAACATAGATTGGTTCCATTTCCACTACGAACGATTTTCTAAAATCTTCTAAAATGACAATGGATACCTGGACATTTTGAATAAACAAAAAGTCAAGGAAGCCTGTTTTATACCTCGAGGTTGGAACTATTAAATCATAACTCCATACCAAAAAAATTACTTTTTGATCACTGGGAACCAGATTCGGCAGCATTTAACTTCTCAACCTCCATCCCCTAAATTGTTAAGCAAAGGCGCAGAGATTATAATCTAGTGAAGAAAGCAACTACAATGGAACATCTCCATTACATGTTTCCAAGAAAACAGCTGGACAAGAATTTACACAGATGGATCAGCAATGGAGGCAGCCATGAATGGTGGCGCATGAGTCTACATTAGGCCCCCAGATTCAACTACTGTGTCTCTAGGGACCCTTACTGTACGTATACGTTCCAATTACAAAGCCGAACTATTAGCCCTTCTGATGGCAGCACAGCACATGAAATCGCTTCAAGCACCCGCAGGCAAGATGCTATTTCTTACAGACACCCTGTCAGCTATACAAGCTCTGGGGGCTAAATCCACTGACAGCACAGTACAGAGCCTAATTTTAACATATTTTCAATACCATTTTCAATAATTTGAGCATACTTACAGCCCACTTTTTAATAACTTTTACCTAGGCAATTTCTCATTTTCTGTAACGCTAACACACGTAGTCCCATTTTCATTAACATTGACACACTTACTGTCCCATTTTCATTACTGGATTTCCATCTGTAATATTTAATATCTTTTTCTACCCCCACATACAGAACACTTATGTTCAAGCACCGGAGATAACTGCTCGTATTGTGATATACTTATCTACAAACGACTTTGTTATCACAACAAATATCTGTAAACAGAAGTTTTGAAGTTTTACAAGCTGTTTGAAACAAGATAATGGCGTATTCCCAACAACTTTCCAGATGGGAAGAACAGTCGACATTTTTCTTTCTCTCACTAATGCTTATTGCAGTCTCACCCAGTGGAGCTCTTATAATAAAAGGTAAAATATTTGTTGGTCACTTACTTCAACATCTTACCACTATGTGTTTTTTGCATAATACTACAGGTTAGATCATAGATTCCCAAGCATTTTTCGGCCCACCGCCCACTTTGCACAACTTAAACTTTGTAACGCCCACCCTCCACATTATAACAGTTTGCCAACGCCCCCACACGCCCATATATACATGCTCTATTTTCTCTTTGACATAGAAAACTGATATATATTTCTGTAATACGTGGTAAATTTTAAAATGATTATATACATGAAATAGAATATATATGAAAAAATGGATCGCGTAAGACGGGCATAAGATGAATTAAAATGCAGAATTCAAATTTTAAATGATTATTAAATAGCAAAATTACAAAAATAATTTATTTAAAAATATTTATTATTAATTTCTTCTTTAAGGAGCTACCAAGCACTAATCTCGTGAACACCCACCAAATTCTTCTGAACCCACTATCGCCCCCTAGAACTCTTCAGCGCCCACTGGGGAGGGTGGTACCGCCCACTTTGGGAAAAGCTGGGTTAGATCCTAGGTTTAGAATCTTTTTTTAAATTAGAGCCCACTTTTTCAGTGAATGATTCGATATCGCACCAAATCTTGAATAAACTATATTGTGAAATGAAAATCGTGGCATATCCTTTACAGGACATAGCCATCAACCACAGTAAACGAGTCGTCGATTTTCTAGGCACCACTTATCCGTCCAGTAGTTTGACATTGCTTTCTGAACGGTGAGGTCTATATTTCGTTCCCCGGAAACGAATTTGCTTTCAAACTGCTCGCCTCGGAGTTTGAACCAGGTACGCTTGGGTTGTGATCGAGCTCACTATCTACCACTTATGCTACAGACGCCCACTATATTGTAAACAAATAAATTCTCCCGTAGCCTTTGCAGATCGTAGGTTATGAAGTCGTTTATATAAGTTAGTAAGTTGTAATCTAAGAAGAAGAGGAAGACCACGGAGAAGATGGATTCAGGATGTAACTGATGGTTTGAACATGACGGCTGCAGAGGCAGGACATCTGGCCTATGAGAGAGAGAAATTCCGGAGGACTGTTATGGTGGTAAAGTTCTGCTCAGGACAAGCTATTTGATGAATCTAAGATGTGAATGTAAGTTAGTAAATTGTAATCTGAGATGTGAATGTTAGTTAGTAAATTGTAATCTAAGATGTGAATGTTAGCTAGTAAATTGTAATCTAAGATGTGAATGTAAGTTAGTAAATTGTAAACTAAGATCTAGATGTAAGTTAGTAAATTGTAATCTAAGATGTGAATGTTAGTTAGTAAGTTGTAAACTAAGATCTAAATGTTAGTTAGTAAACTGTAATCTAAGATGGAATGTTAGTTAGTAAAAAATAAACTAATATATGAAGCTTACTAACGTTTAAATTAAGATACATAGACTAGCTAGCAAATAAGAAACTGAGATTTGACTCTAAGTTCAACTGAATCTTGCAATTAATTTGAGTTAAGTCTCCAAATTAGTATAGCAGACTCACAGTATCATCCTGAAGCTGTTATGTCTGCTGTATTCGGTTTGAAGTGAGAAGGAGCACGTCGCCATAACTCTCCAATTGTTGTCTCTCTCGATGCACGTCAGCACGTAGTCGATAGGAACACAAATTAGATTCCTCAATACGAATCACAAACTCCTTCTACCAGCGTCTTTTTTTCTCTGTCTCGTCTTCTTCTTCTGAGACTTTATTTTCTTCTCTGCATTCCATTGTGTATCACTATCATAATTCCTATCATCACCATTATCCTCATTATCACCACTACCACTACCACTACCACCATCACAACCACCACCACTACCACCACCACCACCACCACCACCACTACCACCACCACCACCACTACCACTACCACTACCACCATCATAACCACCACCACTACCACCACTACCACCACTACCACCACCACCACCACCACCACCATCACCACCACCACTACCACTACCACCATCACCACCACCACCACCACTACAACCACCACCACCACCACCACCACCACCACCACTACCACTACCACTACCACCACCACCACCATAATCATTATCATCGACACATAATCCTTTTCATTCTCATCATCGTCATAATCTTTGTCATCATCATCAACATCATCACCCTAACCATCATCATCACAATTGTAAAAAAAACCCTCTTTATGTCTCTAATATGCAATATAATTTCAAACATATTTATTCGTATATAAATATATTTCATTGTTGTTTACATAACGCATATTCACTCTTACAAAGTATAAATTTCTTGTATTGGCATTGATTCACTTGTACTTTTGACTTTAACCCGCACGTAGAAACGGGAAAATACCTCTGTTTTTATACAACTACAATATTGTAAAACATACTTAGTTAGTTAGTCTTTCCTCTTGGGCCTGTGGGCGGCGCATAGGGCAGAAGTCATAGCTCTCCATGTCTCGCGGTTCGTTGCTATTTGTTTTAAGTCTTTAATGTTTACTAGGCCCATCGTTGAGCCTTCTCTGGTGATGGTTCTACGCAGAGTCTCTCTTGGTCTTCCTCGTTTTCTTTTCCCCCCTGGTGTCCATATGAGGGATTGGTAAGGAGTCTTCTCTCATCCATTCTAAGTGTGTGGCCGATGTAGTTCCAGCGGCGCTTTCTTATAAAATTTGATACATTTTCTTGCTTGGTCTCTTGTCTTATTTGTGTATTGGGTCTGAAATCTGACCATTTGAGGTTCAGTATTCTTCTAAGACATTTATTTTAATCTGAGATGTGAATGTTAGCTAGTAAATTGTAATCTAAGATGTGAATGTAAGTTAGTAAATTGTAATCTAAGATGTGAATGTTAGCTAGTAAATTGTAATCTAAGATGTGAATGTTAGCTAGCAAATTGTAATCTAAGATGTGAATGTAAGTTAGTAAATTGTAAACTAAGATGAGAATGTAAGCTAGTAAGTTGTAATCTAAGATGTGAATGTAAGTTAGTAAATTTTAATCTGAGATGTGAATGTAAGTTAGTAAGTTGTAAACTAAGATGAGAATGTAAGTTAGTAAATTGTAAACTAAGATGAGAATGTAAGCTAGTAAGTTGTAATCTAAGATGTGAATGTAAGTTAGTAAATTTTAATCTGAGATGTGAATGTAAGTTAGTAAGTTGTAAACTAAGATGAGAATGTAAGTTAGTAAATTGTAAACTAAGATGTGAATGTAAGTTAGTAAGTTGTAAACTAAGATGAGAATGTAAGTTAGTAAATTGTAAACTAAGATGTGAATGTAAGTTAGTAAGTTGTAATCTAAGATGTGAATGTAAGTTAGTAAATTTAATCTGAGATGTGAATGTTAGTTAGTAAATTGTAATCTAAGATGTGAATGTTAGCTAGTAAATTGTAAACTAAGATCTAAATGTTAGTTAGTAAACTGTAATCTAAGATGGAATGTTAGTTAGTAAAAAATAAACTAATATATGAAGCTTACTAACGTTTAAATTAAGATACATAGACTAGCTAGCAAATAAGAAACTGAGATTTGACTCTAAGTTCAACTGAATCTTGCAATTAATTTGAGTTAAGTCTCCAAATTAGTATAGCAGACTCACAGTATCATCCTGAAGCTGTTATGTCTGCTGTATTCGGTTTGAAGTGAGAAGGAGCACGTCGCCATAACTCTCCAATTGTTGTCTCTCTCGATGCACGTCAGCACGTAGTCGATAGGAACACAAATTAGATTCCTCAATACGAATCACAAACTCCTTCTACCAGCGTCTTTTTTTCTCTGTCTCGTCTTCTTCTTCTGAGACTTTATTTTCTTCTCTGCATTCCATTGTGTATCACTATCATAATTCCTATCATCACCATTATCCTCATTATCACCACTACCACTACCACTACCACCATCACAACCACCACCACTACCACCACCACCACCACCACCACCACTACCACCACCACCACCACTACCACTACCACTACCACCATCATAACACCACCACTACCACCACTACCACCACTACCACCACCACCACCACCACCATCACCACCACCACTACCACTACCACTACCACCATCACCACCACCACCACCACTACAACCACCACCACCACCACCACCACCACCACCACTACCACTACCACTACCACCACCACCACCATAATCATTATCATCGACACATAATCCTTTTCATTCTCATCATCGTCATAATCTTTGTCATCATCATCAACATCATCACCCTAACCATCATCATCACAATTGTAAAAAAAAAACCTCATTATGTCTCTAATATGCAATATAATTTCAAACATATTTACTCGTATATAAATATATTTCATTGTTGTTTACATAACGCATATTCACTCTTACAAAGTATAAATTTCTTGTATTGGCATTGATTCACTTGTACTTTTGACTTTAACCCGCACGTAGAAACGGGAAAATACCTCTGTTTTTATACAACTACAATATTGTAAAACATACTTAGTTAGTTAGTCTTTCCTCTTGGGCCTGTGGGCGGCGCATAGGGCAGAAGTCATAGCTCTCCATGTCTCGCGGTTCGTTGCTATTTGTTTTAAGTCTTTAATGTTTACTAGGCCCATCGTTGAGCCTTCTCTGGTGATGGTTCTACGCAGAGTCTCTCTTGGTCTTCCTCGTTTTCTTTTTCCCTCTGGTGTCCATATGAGGGATTGGTAAGGAGTCTTCTCTCATCCATTCTAAGTGTGTGGCCGATGTAGTTCCAGCGCGCTTTCTTATAAAATTTGATACATTTTCTTGCTTGGTCTCTTGTCTTATTTGTGTATTGGGTCTGAAATCTGACCATTTGAGGTTCAGTATTCTTCTAAGACATTTATTTTAATCTGAGATGTGAATGTTAGCTAGTAAATTGTAATCTAAGATGTGAATGTAAGTTAGTAAATTGTAATCTAAGATGTGAATGTTAGCTAGTAAATTGTAATCTAAGATGTGAATGTTAGCTAGCAAATTGTAATCTAAGATGTGAATGTAAGTTAGTAAATTGTAAACTAAGATGAGAATGTAAGCTAGTAAGTTGTAATCTAAGATGTGAATGTAAGTTAGTAAATTTTAATCTGAGATGTGAATGTAAGTTAGTAAGTTGTAAACTAAGATGAGAATGTAAGTTAGTAAATTGTAAACTAAGATGAGAATGTAAGCTAGTAAGTTGTAATCTAAGATGTGAATGTAAGTTAGTAAATTTTAATCTGAGATGTGAATGTAAGTTAGTAAGTTGTAAACTAAGATGAGAATGTAAGTTAGTAAATTGTAAACTAAGATGTGAATGTAAGTTAGTAAGTTGTAAACTAAGATGAGAATGTAAGTTAGTAAATTGTAAACTAAGATGTGAATGTAAGTTAGTAAGTTGTAATCTAAGATGTGAATGTAAGTTAGTAAATTTAATCTGAGATGTGAATGTAAGTTAGTAAGTTGTAATCTAAGATGTGAATGTAAGTTAGTAAATTTTAATCTGAGATGTGAATGTAAGTTAGTAAGTTGTAAACTAAGATGTGAATGTAAGTTAGTAAATTGTAAACTAAGATGTGAATGTAAGTTAGTAAATTTTAATCTGAGATGTGAATGTAAGTTAGTAAGTTGTAAACTAAGATGTGAATGTAAGTTAGTAAGTTGTAATCTAAGATGTGAATGTAAGTTAGTAAGTTGTAATCTAAGATGTGAATGTAAGTTAGTAAGTTGTAATCTAAGATGTGAATGTAAGTTAGTAAGTTGTAATCTAAGATGTGAATGTAAGTTAGTAAATTTTAATCTGAGATGTGAATGTAAGTTAGTAAGTTGTAAACTAAGATGAGAATGTAAGTTAGTAAATTGTAAACTAAGATGAGAATGTAAGCTAGTAAGTTGTAATCTAAGATGTGAATGTAAGTTAGTAAATTTTAATCTGAGATGTGAATGTAAGTTAGTAAGTTGTAAACTAAGATGAGAATGTAAGTTAGTAAATTGTAAACTAAGATGTGAATGTAAGTTAGTAAGTTGTAAACTAAGATGAGAATGTAAGTTAGTAAATTGTAAACTAAGATGTGAATGTAAGTTAGTAAGTTGTAATCTAAGATGTGAATGTAAGTTAGTAAATTTAATCTGAGATGTGAATGTTAGTTAGTAAATTGTAATCTAAGATGTGAATGTTAGCTAGTAAATTGTAAACTAAGATCTAAATGTTAGTTAGTAAACTGTAATCTAAGATGGAATGTTAGTTAGTAAAAAATAAACTAATATATGAAGCTTACTAACGTTTAAATTAAGATACATAGACTAGCTAGCAAATAAGAAACTGAGATTTGACTCTAAGTTCAACTGAATCTTGCAATTAATTTGAGTTAAGTCTCCAAATTAGTATAGCAGACTCACAGTATCATCCTGAAGCTGTTATGTCTGCTGTATTCGGTTTGAAGTGAGAAGGAGCACGTCGCCATAACTCTCCAATTGTTGTCTCTCTCGATGCACGTCAGCACGTAGTCGATAGGAACACAAATTAGATTCCTCAATACGAATCACAAACTCCTTCTACCAGCGTCTTTTTTTCTCTGTCTCGTCTTCTTCTTCTGAGACTTTATTTTCTTCTCTGCATTCCATTGTGTATCACTATCATAATTCCTATCATCACCATTATCCTCATTATCACCACTACCACTACCACTACCACCATCACAACCACCACCACTACCACCACCACCACCACCACCACCACTACCACCACCACCACCACTACCACTACCACTACCACCATCATAACACCACCACTACCACCACTACCACCACTACCACCACCACCACCACCACCATCACCACCACCACTACCACTACCACTACCACCATCACCACCACCACCACCACTACAACCACCACCACCACCACCACCACCACCACCACTACCACTACCACTACCACCACCACCACCATAATCATTATCATCGACACATAATCCTTTTCATTCTCATCATCGTCATAATCTTTGTCATCATCATCAACATCATCACCCTAACCATCATCATCACAATTGTAAAAAAAAAACCTCATTATGTCTCTAATATGCAATATAATTTCAAACATATTTACTCGTATATAAATATATTTCATTGTTGTTTACATAACGCATATTCACTCTTACAAAGTATAAATTTCTTGTATTGGCATTGATTCACTTGTACTTTTGACTTTAACCCGCACGTAGAAACGGGAAAATACCTCTGTTTTTATACAACTACAATATTGTAAAACATACTTAGTTAGTTAGTCTTTCCTCTTGGGCCTGTGGGCGGCGCATAGGGCAGAAGTCATAGCTCTCCATGTCTCGCGGTTCGTTGCTATTTGTTTTAAGTCTTTAATGTTTACTAGGCCCATCGTTGAGCCTTCTCTGGTGATGGTTCTACGCAGAGTCTCTCTTGGTCTTCCTCGTTTTCTTTTTCCCCCTGGTGTCCATATGAGGGATTGGTAAGGAGTCTTCTCTCATCCATTCTAAGTGTGTGGCCGATGTAGTTCCAGCGGCGCTTTCTTATAAAATTTGATACATTTTCTTGCTTGGTCTCTTGTCTTATTTGTGTATTGGGTCTGAAATCTGACCATTTGAGGTTCAGTATTCTTCTAAGACATTTATTTTAATCTGAGATGTGAATGTTAGCTAGTAAATTGTAATCTAAGATGTGAATGTAAGTTAGTAAATTGTAATCTAAGATGTGAATGTTAGCTAGTAAATTGTAATCTAAGATGTGAATGTTAGCTAGCAAATTGTAATCTAAGATGTGAATGTAAGTTAGTAAATTGTAAACTAAGATGAGAATGTAAGCTAGTAAGTTGTAATCTAAGATGTGAATGTAAGTTAGTAAATTTTAATCTGAGATGTGAATGTAAGTTAGTAAGTTGTAAACTAAGATGAGAATGTAAGTTAGTAAATTGTAAACTAAGATGAGAATGTAAGCTAGTAAGTTGTAATCTAAGATGTGAATGTAAGTTAGTAAATTTTAATCTGAGATGTGAATGTAAGTTAGTAAGTTGTAAACTAAGATGAGAATGTAAGTTAGTAAATTGTAAACTAAGATGTGAATGTAAGTTAGTAAGTTGTAAACTAAGATGAGAATGTAAGTTAGTAAATTGTAAACTAAGATGTGAATGTAAGTTAGTAAGTTGTAATCTAAGATGTGAATGTAAGTTAGTAAATTTAATCTGAGATGTGAATGTAAGTTAGTAAGTTGTAATCTAAGATGTGAATGTAAGTTAGTAAATTTTAATCTGAGATGTGAATGTAAGTTAGTAAATTGTAAACTAAGATGAGAATGTAAGCTAGTAAGTTGTAATCTAAGATGTGAATGTAAGTTAGTAAATTTTAATCTGAGATGTGAATGTAAGTTAGTAAGTTGTAAACTAAGATGAGAATGTAAGTTAGTAAATTGTAAACTAAGATGAGAATGTAAGCTAGTAAGTTGTAATCTAAGATGTGAATGTAAGTTAGTAAATTTTAATCTGAGATGTGAATGTAAGTTAGTAAGTTGTAAACTAAGATGAGAATGTAAGTTAGTAAATTGTAAACTAAGATGTGAATGTAAGTTAGTAAGTTGTAAACTAAGATGAGAATGTAAGTTAGTAAATTGTAAACTAAGATGTGAATGTAAGTTAGTAAGTTGTAATCTAAGATGTGAATGTAAGTTAGTAAATTTAATCTGAGATGTGAATGTTAGTTAGTAAATTGTAATCTAAGATGTGAATGTTAGCTAGTAAATTGTAAACTAAGATCTAAATGTTAGTTAGTAAACTGTAATCTAAGATGGAATGTTAGTTAGTAAAAAATAAACTAATATATGAAGCTTACTAACGTTTAAATTAAGATACATAGACTAGCTAGCAAATAAGAAACTGAGATTTGACTCTAAGTTCAACTGAATCTTGCAATTAATTTGAGTTAAGTCTCCAAATTAGTATAGCAGACTCACAGTATCATCCTGAAGCTGTTATGTCTGCTGTATTCGGTTTGAAGTGAGAAGGAGCACGTCGCCATAACTCTCCAATTGTTGTCTCTCTCGATGCACGTCAGCACGTAGTCGATAGGAACACAAATTAGATTCCTCAATACGAATCACAAACTCCTTCTACCAGCGTCTTTTTTTCTCTGTCTCGTCTTCTTCTTCTGAGACTTTATTTTCTTCTCTGCATTCCATTGTGTATCACTATCATAATTCCTATCATCACCATTATCCTCATTATCACCACTACCACTACCACTACCACCATCACAACCACCACCACTACCACCACCACCACCACCACCACCACTACCACCACCACCACCACTACCACTACCACTACCACCATCATAACACCACCACTACCACCACTACCACCACTACCACCACCACCACCACCACCATCACCACCACCACTACCACTACCACTACCACCATCACCACCACCACCACCACTACAACCACCACCACCACCACCACCACCACCACCACTACCACTACCACTACCACCACCACCACCATAATCATTATCATCGACACATAATCCTTTTCATTCTCATCATCGTCATAATCTTTGTCATCATCATCAACATCATCACCCTAACCATCATCATCACAATTGTAAAAAAAAAACCTCATTATGTCTCTAATATGCAATATAATTTCAAACATATTTACTCGTATATAAATATATTTCATTGTTGTTTACATAACGCATATTCACTCTTACAAAGTATAAATTTCTTGTATTGGCATTGATTCACTTGTACTTTTGACTTTAACCCGCACGTAGAAACGGGAAAATACCTCTGTTTTTATACAACTACAATATTGTAAAACATACTTAGTTAGTTAGTCTTTCCTCTTGGGCCTGTGGGCGGCGCATAGGGCAGAAGTCATAGCTCTCCATGTCTCGCGGTTCGTTGCTATTTGTTTTAAGTCTTTAATGTTTACTAGGCCCATCGTTGAGCCTTTCTCTGGTGATGGTTCTACGCAGAGTCTCTCTTGGTCTTCCTCGTTTTCTTTTCCCCTCTGGTGTCCATATGAGGGATTGGTAAGGGAGTCTTCTCTCATCCATTCTAAGTGTGTGGCCGATGTAGTTCCAGCGGCGCTTTCTTATAAAATTTGATACATTTTCTTGCTTGGTCTCTTGTCTTATTTGTGTATTGGGTCTGAAATCTGACCATTTGAGGTTCAGTATTCTTCTAAGACATTTATTTTAATCTGAGATGTGAATGTTAGCTAGTAAATTGTAATCTAAGATGTGAATGTAAGTTAGTAAATTGTAATCTAAGATGTGAATGTTAGCTAGTAAATTGTAATCTAAGATGTGAATGTTAGCTAGCAAATTGTAATCTAAGATGTGAATGTAAGTTAGTAAATTGTAAACTAAGATGAGAATGTAAGCTAGTAAGTTGTAATCTAAGATGTGAATGTAAGTTAGTAAATTTTAATCTGAGATGTGAATGTAAGTTAGTAAGTTGTAAACTAAGATGAGAATGTAAGTTAGTAAATTGTAAACTAAGATGAGAATGTAAGCTAGTAAGTTGTAATCTAAGATGTGAATGTAAGTTAGTAAATTTTAATCTGAGATGTGAATGTAAGTTAGTAAGTTGTAAACTAAGATGAGAATGTAAGTTAGTAAATTGTAAACTAAGATGTGAATGTAAGTTAGTAAGTTGTAAACTAAGATGAGAATGTAAGTTAGTAAATTGTAAACTAAGATGTGAATGTAAGTTAGTAAGTTGTAATCTAAGATGTGAATGTAAGTTAGTAAATTTAATCTGAGATGTGAATGTAAGTTAGTAAGTTGTAATCTAAGATGTGAATGTAAGTTAGTAAATTTTAATCTGAGATGTGAATGTAAGTTAGTAAGTTGTAAACTAAGATGTGAATGTAAGTTAGTAAATTGTAAACTAAGATGTGAATGTAAGTTAGTAAATTTTAATCTGAGATGTGAATGTAAGTTAGTAAGTTGTAAACTAAGATGTGAATGTAAGTTAGTAAGTTGTAATCTAAGATGTGAATGTAAGTTAGTAAGTTGTAATCTAAGATGTGAATGTAAGTTAGTAAGTTGTAATCTAAGATGTGAATGTAAGTTAGTAAGTTGTAAACTAAGATGTGAATGTAAGTTAGTAAGTTGTAAACTAAGATGTGAATGTAAGTTAGTAAGTTGTAAACTAAGATGTGAATGTAAGTTAGTAAGTTGTAAACTAAGATGTGAATGTTAGTTAGTAAATTGTAATCTAAGATGTGAATGTTAGTTAGTAAATTGTAATCTAAGATGTGAATGTAAGTTAGTAAATTGTAAACTAAGATGTGAATGTAAGTTAGTAAATTGTAATCTAAGATGTGAATGTAAGTTAGTAAATTGTAAACTAAGATGTGAATGTAAGTTAGTAAATTGTAATCTAAGATGTGAATGTAAGTTAGTAAATTGTAAACTAAGATGTGAATGTAAGTTAGTAAATTGTAATCTAAGATGTGAATGTTAGTTAGTAAATTGTAATCTAAGATGTGAATGTTAGTTAGTAAATTGTAAACTAAGATGAGAATGTAAGTTAGTAAATTGTAATCTAAGATGTGAATGTAAGTTAGTAAATTGTAAACTAAGATGTGAATGTAAGTTAGTAAATTGTAATCTAAGATGTGAATGTAAGTTAGTAAATTGTAAACTAAGATGTGAATGTAAGTTAGTAAATTGTAAACTAAGATGTGAATGTAAGTTAGTAAATTGTAAACTAAGATGTGAATGTAAGTTAGTAAATTGTAATCTAAGATGTGAATGTAAGTTAGTAAGTTGTAAACTAAGATGAGAATGTAAGTTAGTAAATTGTAATCTAAGATGTGAATGTAAGTTAGTAAATTGTAAACTAAGATGAGAATGTAAGTTAGTAAATTGTAATCTAAGATGTGAATGTAAGTTAGTAAATTGTAAACTAAGATCTAAAAACATGCTTGCTATATCCAATTGTATCCATTTCTTAATTCTTTGCTTGGCGTTCCGAAGGATGTGGCTTCGAATTCGGACCGCGCCGTTCTGTTCAAGGGTGTATTTTTTCCAGAGACTCCTAGTATTGTTGCCGAAGCTAAGGAGTTTGTGCTTTGTGCATACTTTCAGCAAGTGGCATGCAATTTCTGCGGAGAGGAACCGAGCCATATGGTGTAAAATCCGGTGCAAAGTGGTAAATCCTTCGGCTTTAGATCCTTTAGCAGTAGTTCTCAAAATGTTGGGGGTCAGAAACGACCATTTCACAGGGATCGCCTAAGACCATCGGAAAACACATATTTATCATAATTATAAATAAATAATGTAACATAACTGTATCGGAGTAGCATTGCTCTTTGAGTTGAAAATGGTAATCCCCTTCTGTGGCCGAACCATTTAATTTGTTGTTTCTTGATGAAGTTCAGTACTGATGTTGTACCCACTTTTTTAAAAACTGATGTCATCATTTCTAAACCAGTCTCTTCTTGATACTCCCAGCATTCTGCGTAGACACTTCATCTCTGTTGGGACTTGTTTTCTACTATCATTTGATGTCAGCGTCCAGGCTTTAAGAGAGTTTTCTAAAATTCTCACTTTGTAAAGATTGATATATTATTTGAAATAGTCTTCTGGATATAGATCTACTTGTCCTCTTCTCTTCTTCTTCTTTTAAGTCATTCTGTTATCATTCCATATTGCTGCAGCATTTCTTTATTAGTTTTTCTTTGGCGTTCGATGTGGCATAGAGGTAAGGTTCTTGTCTCTCACTCCAAAGGATCTCGGTTCGTTTCCCACGTGAAAAGATCAGGGTATTTGCCCAGAGATTCCTGGTTTTAATGTTGGTGAGATCGAGGTCCTAGTTATATCGGAGACGGACGATAAAATGGATCTCTCGTATTCAAATTGAGCACGTAAAAGAACAATTGACAGGTCAAATTCGATAAGAATGGTTTACAAAGTCCCGGGCAAAATTCATAAAATAAGATTAAAATAAAACTCATGCAAAATGTCCACCATCTTCAGGTTACATCGAGATCCTTGCCGGTGCTACAAATTTCCAGCACTGTCGCTGGAATCTTTCTACGTAAGAAAGAGATAGGGGTACACATGGTTATTGCCAGAAGAGCAGTTATGATGGTATTATCATCAATCAATCAATCAATCAATCCTTCATGATTTTCTTCTGATTTTTGTGCATAATCGCATTTTGAAAGTCTCAATTAAATTATCCAGCTGTTCTTCACCATCCACATTCCCTTCTTATACAACAATGCTAAGTAACACATAAGGGATAAACAGAGATAGCAATTTGGGATATTTACTCGATATTGTCTTTTGAAAGCTCATGCTCGTGTCGAAGACCATTATGGATAATTAAAACTACACGAGCGAAGACAAATGACATACGAACAGAACGATATCTGAAATACTAGTGCTGACACCTTGTTTCAGACGAGATAAACAGTAATTGGCCAGCAAACTATTTCGTACATGAGATCGATACTAATACTGCTTCGTTCTGTAGTCAGCAAATCGATACGGCTAATTCATTCCTGGGGCAGTTTTCTTGCTAGAGTACTATTGGTGAAGACTAACTGCTCTGATTGTGGAGCGGAAACGTAGTCCAAAGAGCGGCTAATAATTTCAGTTTGATAAGAGAAGAAACCTTTAATTAAAAATCGAGAATATTTAAAAGTGCAAGATGTCACAAGACATTATTTCTTACTTTGAAGTGTCAATTCTGAAATGTAGAGTTAAAAAAAATAATAATGGAGAAACTAAATTTGAGCTGAATTCATGTCTTGTGCTCTCTGGAAGATGTAACCAGATTTTATAATTTCTTATGTGCTAAATTACTGGGCTTGTTTCTTTGTGTGTTTTTTGTATATAAAGAAAGTCTATATATATTGTTACATTCTAAAGAACGTCTCTCTCTCTCTCTCTATATATATATATATATATATATATATATATATTGTTACATTCTGAAGAAAGTCTATATATATTGTTACATTCTGAAGAAAGTCTATACCTATTGTTACATTCTAAGAAAGTCTATACTATATGTTACATTCTAAAGAAAGTCTATATATATTGTTACATTCTGAAGAAAGTCTATATATATTGTTACATTCTAAAGAAAGTCTATATATATTGTTACATTCTGAAGAAAGTCTATATATATTGTTACATTCTAAAGAAAGTCTATATATATTGTTACATTCTGAAGAAAGTCTATATATATTGTTACATTCTAAGAAAGTCTATATATACTGTTACATTCTAAGAAAGTCTATATATATATGTTACATTCTAAGAAAGTCTATATATATTGTTACATTCTAAAGAAAGTCTATGTGTTGTTACATTCTAAACAAAGTCTATGTGTTGTTATATTCTGAAGAAAGTTTTTATATGTTGTTACATCCTAAAGAAAGTCTATGTATTGTAACGTTCTAAATAAAATCTATGTTTGTTATATTTAAAAAAATCTAGGTATATATCTAAACAAAGTCTATGTGTTGTTATATTCTGAAGTTTTTTTTTTACTCTAAAGAAAGTTATGTGATGTTACATTCGAAAAAGTTTTATAGTTGTACATTCTAAAGAAAGTCTATGTGATGTTACATTCTGAAGAAAATCAATATATTATTGTCTATGTTATAATTTAAAAACTGAAACTCTACAAGGAGAGCAAAAAATAGTAGCACTGCGACCTACAAGGTCACAGTAAGAGGCGACTGTGTCTCCCTCCCTCCCTTCCTGCTTTCCTTTTTTCCTTTCGAGCCTTGAAGTAAGAGGGACTGAGGTAGGGGCCTAGGAAGCTACACTAGTAAATAAAAAGTGTCGCAAAAACCGGACGTACTGGCCTACTTGTAGTCGCATAAGCGGCACAACGTACAATTGCTCTTAGGCTAGAATCACATACAAATCACAAAGAGTGGCTAACAACTGGTAGGTATAATGTGTTCAAAGAAGAAGACATAAAGACAGACGACAGGTACGAGATTACCATTTTTTTTCTTCAAATTAACATCTCATGAAGTTGTAGAAAATCAACAATATAATTGACTTACTATATCGTAAGAGTGGTTACCGGGGCCCAAATTTCAGATGTAAAGAATAAAACCACCTGCCACGCTTGTCGTAAGAGACGGCAAAGGAGGTTTGGCTGAAATCGGATGCACGTGTCCGCTAAGGAATGCTAACCTGAAACAAATGCTTGCAGAAAACGGATGCACCAGGCCGTAAAGCGCATAACATGGTGCAACGACCCTCACAATGAGGAATGGGATAACGGATTCTACGGTCGCCAATCTGTCTCGGAGATTTAGTCACGAAGTAAAAATGTCAGATCTACCATCACGAGGGTGGCCATAACTTACTGCGGGAAGAGGTCGGCACAAACGGAAAAGCAGAAATCATAGGAATTATATCCTACAGAACTGCCCCCAGTATGCAGACTTGAGAAGAAAGAGATGGCCCACTTACACTATCGTCCAAGACAAACTGAATGGCTTAGCTGATAATCTGAGGTAGACGGCTGCCTTTATTAGAGAATCCGAAATCCTAATCTAGTGAGAACGCAGCAGACAAACTGTATGGCTTAGCTGATAATCTGAGGTAGACGGTTGCCTTTATTAGATAATCCGAAATCCTAATCTAGTGAGAACGCAGAAGACAAACTGTATGACCTAGCTGATAATCTGAGGCAGACGGTTGCCTTTATTAGAGAATCCGAAATCCTAATCTAGTGAGAACGTAGAAGAAGAAGAAGACTAACTATATTTATGATGGGAGAATGTGAAGATCCAATATAGAAAGACGTTAGACATAATGGAGTATTCATGTACATATGCGTGAGAAAGTTAGAGAAAGAGCAAATTTTCTGGCTGTAGTTGTTGAGAAAACAAAACGATGGAGATACAAAAGAGAAAATAGATAAAGAAACCAATGAAGGTTAGAAGGAAAAAAGGTATGAAAAGAAGACTTTTCATTAATTAAAAATATTCCAAGAAAAAGAATGAGAAAATATCTTTTAGCTTCAACATTTAATTATATTTTACCTCCTGGCTTGTAATAAAACCAGTACTCAATTTGAGTGTATACAGTCCTAGAGAAAGGTTGAGTAGATTCAGACTCTATGATCAACTCTCTGAACTATTTTTCTCAATAGAGTACACCCACGAGCTAAGTTACATCATTGTAAGAAGATGTATATGATTGTTTTGGATGGGATCAATAAGGACATTACTAAAAAATCAGCAACAAAGTACTGCTTAACATCTAGAAGAAATTTCTATTTTGTCTTCGTTTTCAATTACCTTCCTTCCTTCCTTCCTTCCTTCCTTCCTTCCTTCCTTCCTTCCTTCCTTCCTTCCTTCCTTCCTTCCTTCCTTCCTTCCTTCCTTCCTTCCTTCCTCTTCCTTCCTCCTTCTCCTTCCTTCCTTCCTTCCTTCCTCATGCCTTCCTTCCTTCCTTCCTTCCTTCCTTCCTTCCTCCTTCCTTCCTTCCTTCCTTCCTTCCTTCCTTCCTTCCTCCTTCCTTCCTTCCTTCCTTCCTTCCTTCCTTCCTTCCTTCCTTCCCTTCCTTCCTTCCTTCCTTCCTTCCTTCCTTCCTTCCTTCTCTCCTTCCTTCCTTCCTTCCTTCCTTCCTTCCTTCCTTCCTTCCTTCCTCCTTCCTTCCTTCCTTCCTTCCTTCCTTCCTTCCTTCCTTCCTTCCTTCCTTCCTTCCTTCCTTCCTTCCTTCCTTCCTTCCTTCCTTCCTTCCTTCCTTCCTTCCTTCATTCCTTCCTTCCTTCTTTCCTTCCTTTATCCCTTCCTTCCTTCCTTCCTCCTTCCTTCCTTCATTCCTTCCTTCCTTCCTTCCTTCCTTCCTTCCTCCTTCCTTCCTTCCCTTCCTTCCTTCCTCTTCCTTCCTACTTCCTCAATTCCATCCTTCCATTCCTTCATTCCTTCCTTCCTTCCTTCCTTCCTTCCTTCCTTCCTTCCTCCTTCCTTCCTTCCTTCCTTCCTTCTTCCTTCCTTCCTTCCTTCCTTCCTTCCTTCCTTCTTCCTTCCTTCCTTCCTTCCTTCCTTCCTTCCTTCCTTCTTCCTTCCTTCCTTCCTTCCTTCCTTCCTTCCTTCCTTCCTTCCTTCCTTCCTTCCTTCCTTCCTTCCTTCCTTCCTTCCTTCCTCCTTCCTTCATTCCTTCCTTCCTTCCTCCTTCCTTCCTTCCTCACATCCTTCTTCCTTCCTTCCTTCCTTCCTTCCGTCCTTCCTTCTTCCTTCCTGCCTTCCTTCATGCCTTCCTTCATTCCTTCCTTCATTCATTATTTCCTCACTCCCTCCCTTCCTCCCTCCCTCCCTCCCTTCCTCATCCCTCCCTTCCTTCCTCTTTGCTTGGACTAAGCGCATGACCAGAGATCGCTAAATAAGATAAAGAAGAAAGTCAAAGGATGTCTTCGTCGGATTTTTATAATGAGATGGTGTGACAGTTGAAAACACAGACTTGTGTGGAAGAACAGGACAGAAACCCACGATGACCCAGGTTAGGAGAAAAAAATGGCGATGGGCAGGACATGCCTTGCAGAAGACACATTCTAGTCAAGTGTCATTAGACAAGCACTTCAATAGAACCCACAAGGAAAAAGGAAAAGGGGAGTCGTAAACAGATCTGGGACGTAGTCTTCTTGATGAACTGAAGGAAGCTGGAATATCCTGGGAGACCATAAAGAAAACAGCCATACACCGGAAAAAGTGGTGAACAATTGTTGATATCCTATGCTCCTTAAGGAACAGAGAGGAATACTTCAAGTCACATGAGCCCTATCAAAGAGGATTGAACTCCACAGTCACATTGGCACACACCAGAGAGGAGCAGCAGCACATCTGAGGCTGTTGTCATCATCGCTTGCGATAGACGGCTATTATCATTACATATTACAGAAGCAAAATGATAGAGAGATAAGTCAAGTCACATAAGCCATATCAAAGCTACATACTACAGAAGCAAAATGAGAGAGAGATAAGTAAAGTCACATATGCCCTATCAAAGCTACATATTACAGAAGCAAAATGAGAGAGATATAACTAGCCTACAGGTCAGACACCCATGAAGTATTGTTTATCTGTTACAGAACTAGAAGTCCGACCTTTGTTTGTTTTATGAATAAAATCAACGAACCTGGGTTATTAAAGAATCAATAGATTTAATATTATTTAGAGTGCAGGAGAGACATCGCTGGTTGAAAATGTTTGAAAATTAAACAATGGTATCAGTTAATAAAACAATTCATATTCTATTTTGGAATATCTTTTATTTTGATTAATTTGAAAGAGTAATTAAATTTGAAGTGAGAAAGAAAAATATCAATAATAAAATAACTAGAAAATAATACAATTTCAAGTCACCTGTTTAGACCTTAGGGTATGAAGTCACCTCACTACCCATTTCTATACCCAAATGTGCAAGGGTAAACTTTTCTCCTCACGTGTGGAACGTTAACGTTCTCCCTCCCTCTTTCACTCCCTTCCCTCCCTACTCTCTCCCTCCCTCCATACCTCCCTTTTCACTCCCTTTCCTCTCCCCTAAAAGAGCAATTTTCTCAATTGTATCGTGTGGTGTCTAGTCTATATAATTTGCTTCTGTTATGTCCCCCTCAAGGTGCGTATCCTTTATAGGACGTTGCTCTCTTTGCAGCACATCTGAAATTCACTCTGTCTCTTGCCAGTTTACCCACTTCGTCGATGGTCATGTTCATGGTTTCTTTAATATCTTGTAGCCATCTTCTTCTTGGTCTGCCTCTGCGTCCTGGGACCCTGCCCTTTAGTATTGTTCTTTCCAGGCCATCGTGACGCTTGATGTGACCAAAGTATGTAATTTTTCTGTATAGTATCATGTTTATCAGCCAATTCTCTTTAACATTTAGTTCTTTCAGGACATCAGTGTTCTTTCTCTTTTCTGTCCATGGTATTCGTAGGATCTTTCTGTAGCATTTAGTTTCGAAGGACTGGATTTTCGTTCTTAATTTTTGTGTAATAGTCCATGATTCACAACCATAAGTAGCCACTGGGAAAATGCATGATCTCAATATTTTTAATTTTAATAATTTGCTTGTGCTTTGCCACATGTTCTTCATTGTGTTTAACTTCTTGATTGCTATTGCCAATCTTCTTGAGATCTATTTGGAGCAGTCATCGTTATTGTTAATTATTGAGCCCAGATATTCGTAGCTCTCTACACATTGGAGTTCTTCATTGTTTACTTGGTTGTTAGGTGAGCCTTTTGCTTTGTCAGTTGACATGATTTTTTTTTTGTGTATTCAAATATAGATGTTTCTGTTATGCACTTGATCAAGAAACGGGGATCTCTGTTGCTAAGCCATTTTCATTACTTATATAATACTGTATATACCTGTCTTTGTTCAATCGCCCATTTACTCAGTATTCCCTGCAGCCTCCCCACGAAATTTATCTAGATCTGATCTGATCCGGTCTGAGCACCTCAGATCTGTAAATTTTCGTACATCACACTAAGCCATTTGTCGTTAATTATGAAGGTCGTTGGTTCGAATTCAGCCCACGCCGTTCTGTTAACGAGTAGATTTTTGTTCGGAGAACCCTAGAATCGTTGTTGAAGTTACGGAGTTTATGCTTCGTGCAAAACTTTTGGCATGTGGTGTTTCATTTCTGTGGATAGGGACTGAGTTATATGATAAAATCAGTTTATTTTCCCCAACCCAGAACATTTGAGCTTTCGTCTTCGGCTCGGTCCCCATGGACATCGTAACCCTTCGGTGCCACGAACACTCGTAATCTGGAGAACTCGTGGCTTTTCTGCCAGACCGCAATTGAACCAGTGATTTTCCTGTCGTCCAACGCGCTACGAACACGCTGGATAGGCGGGCTTTGCAATCACTTCAGTCCATTATATTCAAATTTGTAAACTTCACAGTTTCGCGACTGAAATCGTTCTCGTAATCTATCCAGAAGATAGTGAAACTATAGTCCGTTCAAGCTTGTCATGCCCACGATAAAATGTAATCTTGTGAAACACTTGATGAAATAACTTGAAACTTGCATCTCAACCACAATTAGAACGTTTGAATCACAGTGAAATGCGATGATTTTCCCATGGGCGTCTTCTTTTATAAGGATGTCTACCGATGGATTAGAGACCGGCTCCCATTCTGAGATCCGGGTTCAATCCTGGTAAGGTCAAGGAGTTTTTTTCTGTCAGGGCATAGTGAAATAAATCTAACATTAACAGTTTCGCTGTGACTGTACTAGTCATGCGGCCATTAGATTCATTAGGCTCATGTCCCTCCCTGTTCTACAGTGCCCTAAAAAAACAGGTAGTAAAGACAGTTACAAAAATAGAATGAAGAATTGATATATATGGAATAATTCTTCAAGAAAAGGAAATGTATGAAGAATGTGACAACTAAAGTTTCGTTAGTATTTTATCTCATATACACTCCTATATATATATTCTCGCCCGCGTGGTACCGGGACCCGCAAGGGAAGCAAAGAATAGTACCACTGCAACCTACAATACATGTCGTAAGAGACGACTGATGTAGGCCCTAGGGCAGCTACCCTTGTAAATAAAAAGCAGCGCAGAAATCGGAAGTTCTGGCCTACTTTAGGCGCATAACTGGCAAACATACAATGCTATTAGGCTCAGATCACATACAAATCAAACAGAGTGGTTGACAGATGGTTTATATGGCTCGTAAGAAGAATAAGATATATATATTCTCACATTTGAATAACTTCAGCATTTCAGTTCAAATATCAGAATTTACTGTTTTTGGTTGCTATGGAGAGGGTTTCTGCCTTTAATTAAAAACCTGAACTTGAAAAGACAATTGTCGAAACGCAATTCTGCAGATTTTTCCACTCTTGAAAAATGTTCTGCTCTCCGAAGAGAACTATAGAAAGAATGTGCGAGGTAATATTTCGTGTCATTTTGCAAATCTCATGGACTCATTTCATGATTATTTTACTGAAGAAAAAATCCAAATTGTATAGTGCATTGGAAATCCTTTCACATTTAATTTCGTCTCTATTACGCTCTTAGGCAGAAGAAGGACATTGTTGACTTGAGGCATAGCAATCCTCAAGAAAAATGTGTTGCATTAAATATCTTGATTCTTGATGAAATTTCGTGATCTCAAATGAATGTATACAATGTAGTCTCAATTAAGTGCCTTTCAGCTTTGTCTCCATTTATGGCAGTATTTCTTTGTGAATGATTGTTTTCATGTTTCGTGAACACAAAGATTCAAAGATAGAAGAAAACAGTTGGATTTCAGAGATGTTAAAGACAATTGGCTGATAAACAATATACTATACACAAAGATACTTTGATTAAATCAAGCGTCCCGATGGTCTGGAGAGAACAATATTAGAGGGCATGGTCCCAGGAGGCAGAGGCAAACCAAGAAGAAGATGGATACAAGGTATTAAAGAAACCATGAATATGACCATCGACGAAGTGGGTGAACTGGCTAGAGAATGGGTGAATTTCAGATGTGCTGCAAAGAGAGTAACGTTCTATAAAGGATACGCATGCCCGCCTGCCCAGCGTGTTCGTAGCGCTTTGGACTAAGGGTGACTAGCCTTCTGTGAGTGCAGGTTCAATTCCGTGGGCTGGCAAAAAAGCCACAGGTTCTCCAGATTCACGGTGTTCGTGGCACGAACCGAAGGGTTACGATGTCCATGGCACCGAGCCGAAGAGCTAAAGCTCAAGTGCTTCTGGATCAGGAAAAAAGGATACACACTTTGATGATGATACAACAATCATTATATAAGACTGTCATTCAACAATCTAGCTCTACTGACCGCAAACAACAACAGATATCCTATTGAAGTGATTTTAAAATTGAACTTTCTCTTATGTTCTACATGGGCGTGCACATACATTTGTTAGTGAAAGAAGAGGAACGGGGGGAGGGGCAAAGTGAATAACAAATTTTAGTCTGCAGTCTACTACGCGGAATTTGCCAGTGTGTTCCCTGGGCCCGCAAAGGAAGCAAAGAATAGTACCACTGAGTCCTACAAGGTATGTGGTAAGAGGCGATTGATGTAGGACATAGGAATCACCCTAGTAAATAAAATAAATCGTAGAAATCGGATGGCTGCCCTACTTGTAGACGCATACTGGCACAACGTACAATCGCTCTTAGACATATATCACATACAAATCACACAGAGTGGTTAACATATGGTCGATATGGAACGTTCGAAGAAGAAGAAGAAGAAGAAAACTCGCAGGAATTGAAGAATACCAGATTCGCATAAACTTATTTTATTAAAAATGTATATTTTCCAGGAAGACACTTGCAACTTTTCCCCTCCCTTCCTGTAGTAGCCAATCCCAAGGCAAAACCTAACTTATGCGCCTATTTCGATATTCCGTGTATTTTGCAGTGTTACTATTCTTGACTTCTCTTGTGTGCACAAACAACACATGATGACGTATCTTTGTAGAACATTGTTTTGAAATGAGGAAATTAGGAGAACAGTCGGAACAACGCCTACTATTAGATTCATTGAAAAGCAGAGACTCAAGTGATTTGACCACTTGGTGAGAATGAACCCGAATACACCAGTTGCAAAATCTTACAACCTGAAAAAGGAATCATCAAAAGGAAGGGAAGACCAGAAAAGATGGATTGCTGTAGTTACCTACATCTTAAAACTCCACAATACTACCGCATATCAAGCTACCGAGGTGGTACTATCTCGGAAACCGATCATCAGTTAAACCTGCTACGCCAAACGGCAAAAAAGCAGAGAAGGACAAAAGAAGAACGTATTTGCTTCTAAAATGCCAGCCATGGAGTGTGAACCAGGTCCACGTGGGTTGTTATCGGGTTATTATTTGAACATGTTTCTTGTAATTGTGTCAGTGTAAGAACTACCTAGAGAGTATTTATTGCTTGTTGCATTACATAAAGTAACATGAGAATTGGCCACACTTTATCTTTGAACTTAGATTTGTTCAGCAATTTCATGTTCCACGTTCATTCCTAGCTCATATTATGTTACATTATTTTTTTTCCCCTCTGGCAGTAATCCCTTTTAAGCGCTTGGACATTTGGGATTGATTCGTTATCTCAAATACCAATTTTCTCTGCCTGCTTCTCATAGTTTTTATTTCTTTTCTTCTGATTTCATTCCCACTAAGCGTCTGTCAATTGATTTTGTTCTCCACGGAGTTGTTCTATTTTTCGACTTTCTCAAATCTTTTTCAATTATTTCCTCATAGGCTTTCAACCTTCCTGCTCGATATTTCTTTTATTAATCATGCTGGCTCCATGACACGTTTCATCTTCTCTGTATTTTATTTTTCTGCATTGATTCTGATTTCTGGTTCTGCAGCCTTCTTATCTTAAATGAATCTGAGAAACCCTTAGAAGAGGAACATTGCTGTGAGTAAATAGATATAAATAGAAACAGCTGAATTCCAAAATATGACAATGAAAACATGGTAACGTCAAAGAATTTTAATTTTAAAAATGTAATGACAAAGGATATTACTAATGAAAAGTAGCAACAAAAGAATCCAAGGAAAGCAAAGAAGTGACAACAGATATCGATGTAGAAACGGTATTAACTCAAAATATCATTAAATCAAGGTAATGACACCACATCTCAATGAAAATAAGGTATGAACAAAGGATGCAAAAAAGTATGATAACAAGTAGTATGACAATGGAAGTACTGTTGATGGCTAAGGCACTACTGTGGCTGGGGTCACAAAACTACACTCATGCGTGTGTTCTGAGTGATTCATTGAGTATGCTCCGGAAGGTGGAGGCTAGTTCGGCGGCGCAGGCAATGGACTGTATTACAACAAGCGTCAATAATTCGTAAAATGACATTCATCTTCGTTCCGGGGCGCATGTGTGTTGATGGTAATGAGAGAGCAGACAGGCTGTCTAGTTCTGCCACCATATCGGTGGTCATCCCATATAAAGAGCTAACATTCTGAACGACCTCACAGGGCGTGGCTACGAAAAGGATTTTCAGTTAAAACAATCCACGTCAACAGCTGGATTGTAAGAGTTTGGATTGAATATTGACCAGAAAAAAACAGCACAACAGTCGTATAAGCAGGCTCATCAATAAAAATCTAACTGGTACGGTTAGCCGCTGGGCGATGTTGGAGATATTGTGATCGGAGCACATCCATATGAGCATGTCCGGAGTGCAATGAAGATATTCCAAACTGAAACAAATGTCAGCTATAAAAACAGCGATTAAAAATATCAATAACAAAAGGTAACAGTGAAGGATGTCACTAACAAAAAGTAGGGACAAGATATGTCAATTAAAAACATAAGAACAAAATATGCAAATGAAAACAAGATATCAACAACAAGATGTAGATTACACAAAAAGCAAGAAATGTCAAACGATGTACAAGAAAACAAGGTTTAGATAAAGGGTGTTAAAGTAAAAAAGGTTTGAACACACGATGGCAGTGACAAAACGTTATGACTAACGATGTCAATGGCAAAAAGTAATGACAAAAGATGTGAAAGATGAAAAGTTATGACAAATGATGAGAACGACAAAAAGCTATGACAAATTATGCGAATGACTAAACGTAATGACAAACGATGTCAATGGCAAAAGAAAGCATTAACACATGATTCCAATTTAAAAAAAGCAAAAGTCAAAGACAATCAATGAAAACAAGATATGAACAAAATTGCGAATGAATGGTAGAGTGACTGCAGAGTGAAATGAAGGGCACAGAAGAACTGTCTCAATTTGAGGCTGTTACTGCTGTCCTGCAAAGGTTGTCAGAGACTTCATTTAATGGTATTTATTCTGTCTGACTTTTAAGTGATTGTTCAGAAGATCCAAAAACAGTATGATATGCATAGTCTATCAAGCCTTCAGGGACCTAATTGGAACTACTGCCCTGGACATGCGAGTATTCACGGCAAAGAGGAACTAGATATTGCTTATTTCAACAGCAATGACCGTAGTGGAGTTATGTTATGTTATGCGATCGACGTCATGGCACATTGGGCATTCCCATTCGTGCTCTGTCCTCCGATGCAGCAGCCATCCCAAAGTCCATTTGCTCACTGTACCCATGAGAAGTTGATTACTATATCGCAGTGGAGTATAAGAGTATATCGCAGTGTATAAGAAAACATCCCTCAATTGTTTAGTGACCGCACGTTAGATGAGAACACTAAAAATGATGTTGAATTTGTATGACGTTTTGAAAAGTTTGAATTCACATTTTATGCATTCAGAACTGGATGTCAGAGGAGTAGAATGAAGATAAGTTTTAATACAAATACATACTTTTCGACATCTGCTAGGAGATACTGAGTACCTACTGGTTTTTCCGCAGTATTATGACGTTGATTTTGTAAGCAACAACCAACTATGTAAACTTCTTCTTCTTTTGTCGTCACACTGTTACTGGGTTGTTGCCCAGTTTGGTGGTTGTCTGTTTTTGTCTTGTACGGCTCTAGTGTCTTAATAACAGTAAACTTTGATTTTATACATAATTCTGCAATGCCATCTAATCATCTTTTTCGCGGTCTTCCTTTCGCCTTATTTCCTAATGTTCTGTTGTATAAAGCTCTTCATACAGTGAAGTTTGGTTGCATTTTTACTATGCGTCCGAATCACTCCATACGTTGTCTCTCAATGTAATTCAAACAGAGTTATGTCCCAACTTTCTTTCTTATGCTGATGTTGTTGACTTTTCTGATGTAGTTGGTAACTTTTCGTAGGCATCGCATTCCACATGTAGTTATTTTTTTGCGATTATGTTTGCTCATTGTCCATTTTTGTCTCTGGTAGCACAGAGTAGGCATGAAAATGGTGTTGATCATTTGTTGTTTAGCTGTCAGTGAGATGTTTGGTATTTCAAACTATCATTTATTCTTCTTCTTCTTCTACTTCTTCTTCTTCTACCCTTCGCCCCAAAGAAGGCATAGATCCCCCAACCAAGGTCTTGCAAGCACTCGTGCACTTTGTTGCGGTCAAAGAAGGCATAGATCCCCCAACCAAGGTCTTGCAAGCACTCGTGCACTTTGTTGCGGTCAAAGAAGGCATAGATCCCCCAACCAAGGTCTTGCAAGCACCCGTGCACTTTGTTGCGGTTATGTAGCTGAGTATTTTTACTAGATGGGGTAGCTAATCCCACGTCAAACCTCCACTTTCACCGAATACGACATGTGGTAGGTATCAGTGGTTCTATTATTTACTTCGAATTTCGCTCCCGGTAACCACATGGACGTCCGCTTTGTATGATGAATCACCTTTGACTCATTATTGGACAGGAGAGATGTGTAAGCACATGTGCTGAGATTCTCATTGTCTATAAACTGCCCAGGTTATTCTTAAAAGTTGTATTTAAGACCTCAAGTCTCTTAACTTCAAGTGAACTCTTGTATAGTTATTTTGTTCGTCTTTGTCTTCTTCAGTAGTTTCTCTGGTCCTTCGCTTACTTTACTGGGAACCATAAACTGGATACTCAGCTTCGGGTCTGTCAGGTTTACCCTAAGATTAATTTTTAGATCGACTGGGTGTGACCACATGTTACTTTACAGATCACACAGGAGAGGACAGCCTTGCAGGAGATGCCCCGGTGTCTTTTCCGCCTGCTGACACTGGCAGAAAGGTGTTTGTCTTATTTTCTAGTCTATGTAAGTGTATGTTGAGTCTGCAGTGTACGGTAAGTAGGCGAAATATATTGACTTTGTCTGTTCTGATTAGATCTTTGAGAAAGTCTGTTCCATAATTATATCTAGTGTTTGTCTTTAAGTATACTGCAGATTTCTCTGTATGAGGGTTTTGATCTCTTGAAAAGACAGTATAGTTAGTTGATTTTCATGATTCAGTTGATTACAGCCATACAGGAAGAGTTACTGGGCTAGATCGAAAGCTACGCAACCTAACCCATATAAACATCAACACAGAGTATTTACACAATGTGACTCAAACGTCAAAGTCACAAGAAGGAATTTATAAGTAGCTTTTCTGAAGAAAAAACACAAACCAACAAACACGCAGAGAATCGATAACAGCAGAACTAGCTCTTAATATCGATGAGGAACTCACATTCTCAATTTTTGTAGTCAAGGAAATTATACAGTTCTACACCAATTCTGTGATAGCATCAGGTTATGGGATCCATTTATTCACGTTGTTACAAGTGTTTACCAGCCTCTGTTCTCTTTAAACCTTGTCATTAGTTTCAACTAGGTCTATTATTGATCTGAAGTTCGGAAGTTGCCTTTTAGTCTGAAAGTTGTGAGTAGCTCGTATCCAGAACTCATTAACCTTATTCTGTCGATATGAATTAGAACATGTAATAAATACAATAATATCATCATCATCAGGTGCCGTGCTGGCTGGCGTAGACGATCATGGATATCCACAAATCTCTGTCTCTGGTATTTGCTATCATTTCAGATGTTGACGCTCTTCCATGCCATGAAGTCAGACTATTCACAATTGTCTCTGTCTGTCTTCCTCTGTCTCGATTACCCTCGATTTTACCAGTTGATACAATGTGTTCCAAACCTCCCTTTCTCATCACATGTCCGAAAAATGATGACTGCCGCTTTCTTATATTTATGATCTCTGTGTCTTGATCTCATTCAACACCTCCACATTAGTCATTTTAGCAATCGATGTAATTCTCATCATTCTTCTGTAAAACCACATCTCTGTGGCCCTCAGAGATTCTTAGATCTGTTTGCTTATTGTCCATGACTGGCATGCGTATGTCAGTATTGGCTCTATGTAGCACATATAGCTCTCATTCTGATCTCAATTGGCAGTGACTTGTTGCATATAATGCTTCTCATTTTCTGGAACGATGCTTTCGCGTGCCCTATTCTGCTCTTTATTTCTGATCTGCATCTGCCACATGATGTTACCAGGAATCTGATGTATTTAAATTGATATACTAATTCAATAACAAAACATTTAAATATATTTATGTCTTATTTTGTTTTCTTCCCAGATAAATCATCAAATCTCGTTTCAATCGAAGGTTCAATAAACATCGAATCTGCATCGAATTCACAGGAAGAATTGGAAAACATAAATCCAATGTTCAAAGACCACTTAAGTAAACTGCCTGTTAGCAGTAGGGAATTAAATAACATAGATTCAGATGATGAAGATGATATTATGACCTCTGGATCTGGATCTGGGGATCTTGTAATATCAATAGAACAACATGACAATAATGCACAAGTGAGGTTATCACAAACCAAACCGGTAGTAAATTTAACATCATCAACGTTTCACAATGAGTCACTTTCTGGAAATGAAGGTACGACGTATATGTTTTGTAACAGAACCGGATGTGGAATTAATCACATAATAATAATTAAAGGTTGTTTGTTAATATACCAGTTTATACTTTGTTTCTAGTCTATTCACTGAATACTTTATATTATGTGCTGGTATTTTATGTGCTTGAGAGCCGCGGTAGCGTAGTTGTTAGTGAACTCACTTCTCAAGGCTGGTGGTCTGGGTTCAACTCCCGCATGGAATTTTTCCCGACCGCGACGGTTCTCAGGTCGACCCAGCCTCAACTGGGTACCAGACATGCTCTGGGAAAGTAAAGGCGGCCGGCGTGATGCTGACCACATCACCCATCGTGTGCCGACGGTCAATGAAAAATACAGGCCTAACACTGTATTACCACGAGGTATGAAAGGGTTCCTTTACTTTTTTTTTTTATTTTATGTGCTGTTATTTTATGTGCTAGTATTTTATGTGCTAGTATTTTATGTGCTAGTATTTTATGTACTGGTATTTTATGTGCTGGTATTTTATGATCAGTATTTTATGTACTGGTATTTTATGTGCTGTATTTTATTTGTTATTTTATGTGCTAGTATTTTATGTGCTAGTATTTTATGTGCTAGTATTTTATGTACTGGTATTTTATGTGCTGGTATTTTATGTGCTGTTATTTTATGTGCTAGTATTTTATGTGCTAGTATTTTATGTACTGGTATTTTATGTGCTAGTATTTTATGTGCTGGTATTTTATGTGCTGGTATTTTATGTGTTGGTATTTTATGTGTTGGTATTTTATGTGCTGGTATTTTATGTGCTAGTATTTTATGTGCTGGTATTTTATGTGCTGGTATTTTATGTGCTGGTATTTTATGTGCTGGTATTTTATGTGCTGGTATTTTATGTGCTAGTATTTTATGTGCTAGTATTTTATGTGCTAGTATTTTATGTGCTGATATTTTATGTACTTGCGGCACAGCATGACTTAAGAAAGAATAAGAACGATAGTCGTGCAAAATAAACTGTGATTATAATTACTAAAGAACACAGAATGCTAACATCAGGTGTTATTATTAATTTCAGAGAAATTTGTTCAAGAAAAATTGAACTCAGACTGGAGTCAGTTACAAGGTTACTTGAAGACAAAAACTTAATAATCAAATTTTTTGAGTCATCTGAATCTAGTTTTATTCAACATAATTAAAGAAACATACAAGAGATTGATGAACTGTTTTCTGTCTTACAATTGGTGTATATGTTTTTGTAAGTTAGTGAACCTCGCTACGAACTATTTGATCTAGTTCAAATTGAGGTTATTGGTTATTGGTTACTGACGTCACATCACTCAAGGTAGACCAATACTAGCTCAGTCTCCCCAAACAGATATCAAAAGGTATGCATCTGATGGTTCCTGTGACTCGTTGGTTAAACACACTCTTCTCGATGCCCATCAAGCATCCAGTTCTACTTGTACAATGTGTAATTAAAATCTCCTTAAATTGCTGGATTAATTGAAAAAAAGTTGCTACAATATCAGTACTGAACAGAAACAACAAATTAAATAGATCGGCAACATAAGCAGATTACCAACAAACAGTGCGCCCATTAAAGAGTAATGTTACTCCGATACAGTGTATACTAAGCGAAAGGTCGACCACGCAAAAGATATAACAGAGATAACAGATGAGACGAAAAACCACTGTTTATGAAGCGCACACAAAAGCCCGTTCTAGAAATATCTTCTTACCTTGAAGCTGGGAGTCAAATCATGACTGGAGAAGAGAAAGAAAGACAAGGCGTATAGAGAGGCTCGCTCCAAATGTCTCCCTTTTCGACCTGACGCTGAGTGGTAGAGCAGGATTATACAGGTGTTCAACTTAAAAGCAGCCCGTGAATGGAGCTAATCTGGAATATATATGTATGGAAATGGGAAGGTTCAGTTATGACGTAGTATAGGTCAAGGTTATGTGACGGTATGTAATTGTAGTGCGGGAAGGGGCGATGAACAAATGTGACGTAGGACGAGCTAGTCAGAACAGGTTTAAATAGTAAATAAACAAAACTCAATGTGTACCTGACAACTTTCGAATTGTCAATGGGGCTGCAATTATCTTGAACACCCTGTAGAATAGATAGATAGATAGATAGATAGATAGATAGATAGATAGATAGATGATAGAATAGATAGATATATAGATAGATAGATTCAACGTCTATATTTGTATCTTCATTCAACAGTATACAAAGCCATGGTCCTCAAGAAACCAAAAAAACGTCCCCTTATCCAACCTAATTTCCTCAACAATCGATTCTTTTGATGCAAGCCTGGTCACTCTCTCGTTGCCGGGAACACCCTCATGATCAGGACAGTAGATCCACTTGTCTCCGGATCCGTTTATAAGTAGTATAGAAAAAATTCAAATTAGAATGTAGATGTGAAGAAGAAGACAGAAGTATGAATGATGTACAACGTGTCTACTAAATTATTGCAAAGTAAACATATTAATGAATGAATTTACTCTTACCATTTATAGAAGAAGAATGGACAACCTCTAAAAACAGAATCACAGACACGAAGCAGACATTCTCATACGATGATAGCAGACAGAACAATGAAGTCGCTGTCGAAGACGACGATCCTGTGTATGATATTCCTGGAGAGACTTCGACAGACTACAAACAAGTTCATAGTAAACATCTCTGTGTACACATATATTCCATGTATATGTATCTCTAGCTCTGGTAGATATGTCCATGTATGTATCGATGTGTATAGATATGTCCCATGTATATGTATCGATGTGTATAGATATGTTTCATGTATATGTATCGCTGTGTATAGATATATTCCATGCATAGGTATCGCTGTGTATAGATATGTTTCATGTATATGTATCCCTGTGTACACATATGTTCCATGTATATATATCCCTGTGTACACATATGTTCCATGTATATATATACCTGTGTACACATATGTTCCATGTATATGTATCTCTGTGTACACATATGTTCCATGTATATGTATCTCTGTGTACACATATGTTCCATGTATAGGTATCTCTATGTACCATTTAAACACCAAGAATAATATTTGGTTCAAGCTGAACTCGAACCCCGGAATTTCCACGCGACGCTGTCAAAAGTTCAGCCTGCTACTAGCTTCGGTATCGACAACCATACCAGTTATGCAATTATAATACAAATAATAATAATTTTAGCAAACATCATGGTAACCCCCGTGACACAATGTTGTATTGATTATCATTTAAAGCCCTGGACGCATTTAATTTAAAACTGTTATTGGTTATTTGTTACTAAACTGTTACTAAACGTAATTGCATTCCGGGCAGACCCATAGGTGCTCAGTCTCCCCCAACATATATCGAAGAGTATGCATACTGATGGTTCCCGTGGCTCGTTGATTAAACACACCTCTCACTCTGCCTCTCAGGCTTGTACAACAGGTAACTCCAAACTGCCTAAATCGCTTGATCGATTCAACATCGATAGTACTGTAACACTCTCCATACACGACACGTACTAGAAACCTAATTATCTTCTATTTTACTTAACTAAAGCCCCCGTGTGGTGCTGGGGCCCACAACAGAAGCAAAGAATAGCACCACTGCGACCTACAGGGCATGCCACAAGAGGCAACTGATGTAGGACTTAGGGAAGCTACCCTAGTTAAAAAAAAAAGCATCGTAGAAATCGGATGGGCAGGCCTACTTGTAAGCGGATAACTGGTACAACGTAGAATCGCTCTTAGGCTCAGATCACATACAAATCACACAGATTGGTAAACAAGTGATCGACATAGAGCGTTCGAAGAAGAAGAAGAAGATTTCACTCAAGTATTATATATTATATACCGAACTGTTCCGAAATGAATTTCATATGAACAATGGACACATTATATTTGACATTTGTATGTGTACTTGAACAAAACTGAAGTTTGAGTATAATTGTCTTGTTGTTATCTCGTGGTGGAGTTTGTGGCTTTGGGGATAGTGACTCGGTCTATTAACCCCGACGTTCTGAGTTCGAATCACGGTGTGGACAGTATGGTTGCAAATTGTTTCGCGTGGATTTTTACAAAGGACGATGACACCACCCGTTCAGAAAGCAGTAATAATAATTCCTCTCGTACCGTTATACGTTACATAGGGCCTGCAAGCAATTTCTCCATACCACTCTATCCTGGGTAACTCGCTCAATCTCCTCCATTGAACTGAGACCGATATTTCCTGCCTCTCTCAGTAAAGTTCGTTTCAGGGTCTCCTTAGCTCGACCACTCTTTCTTGAACCCTTTGCATCCCACTTCAATGCCTGCTTTGATATTCGTTGATCATTTCTCCTCAAGGTGTGTCGAACATATCTCCATCTTCTTTTTCTCATAACAGTTGTCACTAGTGGTTGACCACCCGTTCAGAAAGCAATGGCAAACTACTAAACATAATAATACCTAGAAAAATCACAAACAGCGTTAAAAGCTGGGGTTGATTCGCAAAGTCCTGTAAAGGATATGCAATTAACCTTTTAGTTATTTCGTACCGTAATACGTTACATACACCGTCGTTGAAATGTCTGTGTTGTATTCTATGTATTTTAGAATTATACATGGCCGCACATGTTAGAAAAATAAATATTACAATCGGATTCTATAGATTCCTCATCATTATCACAAGCTATCATATATTCGAGCCTAAAATAGATTAAAATATAATAATATAATAATTAAAAATAAGGTTGAAGTTAAAATTCATACAAAAATATCTTCACCATCTTCAAAATTACAAAGGGGACCCTCGCCGGTGCTACGGAGTTCGTGTACTGCATCTGAGATCTTCCTATGAAAGAAGAGATCGATGTACACATGGTTACTCGCTGAAGTGCAATGATGATGGTCCTATCAATCAATCAATCAATATTCTAGCCGTTATCTAAATGTAACAGCCGAAACACACTTTTGACTCTGTTAAGAGGATTGAGATATTTCGGAAGCAAAATCTGGGCAGATGACGCTCATCAGCCCGGGAGGGCAGGTCGTCTACAGGTCGCTGCCCTGAAAGAAAATATCAGCTGTTGCCTTGTGGGTTTTGGCTGGGGATAGCAAAAGGCTAACGGAGAGCGAAACCAGTAAACGCTGGTTGAAATCGAACACTTCGCCGAAGGATAAGCACCTGAACTCCAATAGGTACTGAAGGTCGTGAACGTACATCCGTTCTTGATGTTTGCCTGCTTATATATCACAATAGAATGATAAAAGTGGCATAAGAACGATCGCGAGAGAGAGAGAGAGAGAAGAAAAATAACTCAGACTAAAGAAAATAAATTCTCAAACAATTTCAAGAGTTGCGCGTTTTCATAACAAAGTTTATATTTTAAAAGGAAGTGATACGTGTCTATATTTCTAACAGGTAGTTTCGCCAGTTTTTGTAATGTTAGTGAGTTCAATACTTCAATTGGATGTTAAAAATATTCTGCTCTTGAGAATTTTACGAAGCACTTTGAGCCGTATAGTCGGCGCAATAGAAGCTACTCTGTTAATGTATTCACTTATCTTATCTTATCATCTAACCACATTTGCGGTGAAGCGAAGGGGGAGATTTAGTTTTCTATCTTGCGCCAGTTCTGTTTGCGCGTGACGTTCCCAGTCCATGCTTTCGCAGGCACTCTGAGATATTATCTATCCATCGCGTCTTGGCCTGCCTCTTACTCTGCGCCCTGTCGATTGTTGTAGGCACTAGATGGTAGTAAATGTGGTTTCATTCTCATTCGAACAACTTGATTCTTTGCTTCTCGATGTACTGTATGCATGGTATAGTCCCAACGATGCTTCTGATATTCTCGTTTCTCACTCTATCTCTCCTTGTAACGTTGACAGCTTTTCGTAGACATCTTATTTCCCATGTTATAATCTCCGTAGTTCTTGTATAATATCATATAGCAGAAATTTCTGCATATGTAAATCATCTACCGTTCTGCTGGTCTTGTCGTAGGTTCATCTTTAAATGTCACTAGTTATCACATACGATGTAAAAGGAACCCTTTCATACCTCGTGGTATATAGGTCAATGCAGTGTTAGGCCTGTATTTTCATTGACCGTCGGCACACGATGGGTGATGTGGTCAGCATCACGCCGGCCGCCTTTACTTTCCCAGAGCATGTCTGGTACCCAGTTGAGGCTGGGTTGACCTGAGAACCGTCGTGGTCGGGAAAAATTCCACCCACATTGCGGGAGCTGAACCTAGACCACCAGCCTTACATATGATGTATTTACTACTAATATTTTATGCCATTAAAAAAAAGAAATGTTTTGTGTCATTGAGGGTCTCTGTTGCAAAGTGGTTAAGTCCTTCCTTTGAGTTCTTGCTTCGTGCAATACTCTCGACAGATGGCGTGCCGTTTCTGAGGAGAGGAACCGAGTCATATGAGGTAAAACCTGGTGCAATGAACCCACTCCTTCTTCTTTAGACTCTTTTTATTTGATTCCATTGTGAAGTAGTTTGAAAGCCCCTGGTATTATTGACTTTACTATTACCAGTGGCGACTCGTGATGTTGGTAAGTAAAGGAACCCTTTCATACCTCGTAGTATATAGGTCAATACAGTGTTAGGCCTGTATTTTCATTGACCGTCGGCACACGATGTGTGATGTGGTCAGCATCAAGCCGGCCGCCTTTACTTTCCCAGAGCATATCTGGTACCCAGTTGAGGCTGGATCGACCTGAGAGCCGTCGCGGTTGGAAAAAATTCCACGCGCATTGCGGGAGCTGAACTCAGACCACCAGCCTTGAGAAGCGAGTTCACTAACAACTACGCTACAGCGGCTCTCGTGATGTTAGGGCCAGACACAAATTTTCGGGTAAATCATGGGTTTGGGTTAGGTTTTATTTTAATTTATTAAATAGTAAATACATGTTACATATTATTTTTGGTGGGACCCAGCAACTCTGGCCCTTAGTGACGAGCCGCCAACTGACTACTACAACACTGTATGCGCATTAAAGAGATGTATTACTCATTATTTATGATTATTTATATGTCGCATACTCTATACAGTTACCTGGTCGGATTGGTCGGACTGGTTTGAGGCAGGTAACACTTTCAAGGTCAGAGTTCGAACATGCAAGAACGAAGTAGAAGAGGTCAGTGAGACTTCATGTGAAGGGGTACGGGTGCAGATGAAGTCATGTTGCAGCACTAACACGAGTCACTGTGGCAGTGTTCAGAATATCAGCACCCTACCAACAGAAATGTGTGGAGACGCCGATACAAATGCACAAGGTTATTGTCAGAAACGTGTTATTTGTTTCATGTTTAAAGCAGTAGTCAGTTACAAGAACAACTTTTCTTTTTAGTATAGTGCTACAACTGTAACTATTGCTGCTGCTACTACTACTTCTTCTACTACTGCTGCTGCCACTACTACAATTACTACATCAACTACTATTACATTTAATACCATTAGTACTACTACTGCTAGTATTACAACTGTTGCTACTATTACTAATTATACTAATAATATTGCAACTGTTACTACTATGTCTACTATTACTAATAATAAAACTACTATAACAACTATTATTTCTATTACCATTACTACTTTTACTGCAACTACTACTACTGTTACTACTATTTCTACTACTATTACTGTTTCTACTACTGTTACTACTATTTCTACTGTTACTACTACTTCTACTACTACTACTTCTACTACTACTACTACTTCTACTACACTACTACTACTACTACTTCTACTTCTACTACTACTACTACTACTACTACTTACTACTACTACTACTACTACTTACTACTACTACTACTACTACTACTACTACTCTACTACTACTTCTACTACTACTACTACTACTACTACTTACTCTACTACTCTACTACTACTCTACTACTACTATCTACTACTACTACTTCTACTACTACTACTCTACTCTACTACTACTCTCTACTACTACTATTACTACTACTCTACTACTACTACTCTACACTACCTACTTTACTACTCTTCTACCTACTACATATCTACTACTACTCTTACTACACACTCACTACACTACTACTCACTACTCTACTACACTAGCTACTGTTACTACTACTCTCTACTACACTACTTACTACTACTTTACTACTACTCTACACACTACACTCTACTATTACTACTACACTTACTACTACTACTCATTACTACTACTGTTACTACTACTTCTACTACTACTCACTGCCTACTGTTACTACTTACTTACTCACTACTACTATCTACTACTATTTACTACCACTTACTACTACTACTGCTACTACTACTACTTCTACTACTACTACTGCTACTGTTACATACTCACTACTACTATTACTACTACTGTTACTACTACTTCTACTACTACTACTGCTACTGTTACTACTACTTCTACTACTACTACCACTATTATTACACTGCTTACTACTGCTACTACTACTACTATTACTACTGTTCTACTACTTACTACTATACCACTGTTGCTACTACTTCTACTACTATTACTACCACTGTTACTACTACTTCTACTACTATTACTACCACTGCTACTACTACTTCTACTACTACTACTACTACTGTTGCTACTACTTCTACTACTACTACTACTACTGTTGCTACTACTTCTACTACTACTACTACCACTGCTACTACTACTTCTACTACTACTACTACTACTACTACTGTTACTACTACTTCTACTACTATTACTACTACTGTTTCTACTACTATTACTACTATATGACTCCAACTGTCGCCCTGCACTAATAAAATCCTTTTCTTGGCCATCTTTCTCAGCTTTGAATATGATAATATAATTCTATTAACCTGCTCTCTATCTTTCTTCTACAATGTTAATTATGTATTTCGCTTCGTCTTCTTCTTCAGCGATCTCTGGTCATGCGCTTAGTTTGGACCACAAACTTGGCAGTCTGTCAGGTTTCTCCAAAGCTTAGTTTGGACCACAAACTTGACAGTCTGTCAGGTTTCTCCAAAGCTGAGTTTGGACCACAAACTTGACAGTCTGTCAGGTTTCTCCAAAGCTTAGTTTGAACCACAAACTTGACAGTCTGTTAGGTTTCTCCAAAGCTGAGTTTGGACCACAAACTTGGCAGTCTGTCAGGTTTCTCCAAAGCTTAGTTTGAACCACAAACTTGACAATCTGTTAGGTTTCTCCAAAGCTTAGTTTGAACCACAAACTTGACAGTCTGTTAGGTTTCTCCAAAGCTTAGTTTTAGGTTGATTAGGTGAGTCCACATGTTGCTTCTCAGATCACACAGGAGAGGACAGTCCTGCAGGACATACTCCGGTGTCTGTTCTGCCTGCTGACACTGGCAGAGAGCTGTTTTGACATTCCTAGTCGATATTCCTAGTCTATGTATTTAATTTTCACTGTTCACAATGATACTGATATTCATTGTTTTTGATTCATGATTGTCATTGTTTTTACTGAACGTAGATCCCCGACATCAAAAGTATCAACTCCAACTATTGATAAACCAAACTCAGACTTATGTCAGTATTCACTATACGATACATATACGCAGAAGTATGTCTATACACATTGGAGTCTGACTGAGGTAATGACTAAAAGTAAAGTACAGAGATGGTGTGATAAGACCACTGGACAGTATATCGTCATGTCCAAACCCAAAGACCAGTGTCGGCAATACTACAATGACCTATGTAAGGTAATAAAATACATTTTGTTTCCAAATTAATTGAACATTTTTCAGTTACAAATTTTTGTTTGTAAATTATGAACGTCATTGTCATTTATTTATAATGTTAAAGAGACACTTCTGCCTCAACCTTTAACGGTGTAACGTAATAATTAAATAGACACTTCTATTTCAAACTTTAACGGTGTAGCGTAATAAGTAAATAGACACTTCTATTTCAAACTTTAACGGTGTAATGTAATAATAAAATAGACACTTCTATCTCATACTTTAACGGTGTAGTCTAATAATTAAATAGACACTTCTATCTCAAACTTTAACGGTGTAGCGTAATAATTAAATATACACTTCTATCTCAAATATCAGCAATGAAATAATAACAAAGATAAATATTGGACTCATACATCAACAATGGGATAATAACAAAGATGCACTTCTATGTCAAACATTCAACATCAGGTAGTTTGTCCCTTCCGGTACCTGGCTCCCATGACAACAGACCTGAAAAACTTTGTTCTGTGCAAGCTGACCGGCGTCAGCAGCAATTATTCTCAGATCGTCAATGACATCTTGCACCCATCGTCGTCTAGGTCTTTCTTTCATTCTTCTTTTAGGCACCATTCCTTCCAAAATTATCTTCTCTAGGCATTCATTTACAATATTATAATACACAAATAATTGCGTTTCTGTCTCAAATATTGACAAAGTAGAAAAAAGTAAAGCTCCTGTTTTCATATGATGTGGTCTATCAGAAAATACAGTATTAGTCTCGTATATTTCTTTGATAAACATTATACGATGTGTGACATGGTCAACCAGGACCGTGCGGTATATTTTCTCAGTATGATCAAAGTCTTCGAAATGTCTCACCTTAAATGTTTTTTCTTTAAAATAACTTTTAATTGTGATTTTGATTTCGATGCTTATCCCCACCCACCCTTCCTTATGTACCACCTGATGTGGCTGCCTCTTTGTATCATAGCACGGGGCCCTGTGGTCAACAACAAGCCGGCTATCTTAATTTACTAGTATGCAAGGGATGATGATGCTGTTGTATATACCGATGGGTCGGTATCGTGGTGAGAAGTCCGGCTTGGGTTTCTTGGCTAATGCACATGGTAGGGTTGTTGCAGAGCGAAGTGGAGCATACAGGACAACTACTTCTAGTATGAGGATAAAGGTTGAGGCCGTTACTGCTGCCCGCCATTGGCTCTCTGGGACTCAATTTACTGGGGCTGTTGTTGTATCTGTCTCTCAGTCGATGCTTCATGAGATCTAGAAGGGCAGGTTTCGGTATGAGTAGATGTCGTCTATAGAAGTTTCTAACCTCCAGCGGCTTACGTGGATATACTGTCCTGGACATGAGGGTGTTTATGGTAATGAGAGAGCGGACAGGCTTGCATCAACAGCATCGATTGTTGGGAGTTGAAGATGGATACGGGAGATATTCTTCTGTCTCTTCGCGACTCTCTGTTGGATGAGGACACTAAAATCGATGTTGAATCGGTCAAGCGATTTAGACAGTTTGGAGTTACCCGTTGTACAAGTCGAACTGGATGCCTGAGAGGCAGAGTGAGAGGTGTGTTTAATCAGCGAGCCATGGGAACCATAAGTATGCATACTCTTCCATATCTGTTAGGGGAGACTGAGCACCTATGGGTCTGCCCGGGTGCAATGACGTCAGTTTAGTAACCAATAACTAATGATTCTCTGATACTCAATTGAGGCTGTGTCAACCTTTGAGCCGCTGTAGTCGAAAAGAATCTCACTCGAACTGGAGACTTTTGGATCATACTTTCTAACGTGGGGGTATCTGTGGTGTGGAGACAGGGTGTCCGTATCCCGTTTCAAATGTGCTCAGTTCGTTTCTAGCGTTGATTGATCGGGATATTGTTCCAGAGATCCCTGATCTCAAGGATAGAACGATACAGTGTAGGCACAGTGTTCAAATTTAACACGTCAAAAAACCATTGACAGTTGAAAATTGATTACCGTAGACTGCAAAGATGATGTCGGGACAACGTTCATTCTAAAGATTCAAATAAAATTCCTCAAAAATGTGTCACCATCTTTCAAAAATGACATCGATGACTCTCACCAGTTTAGCATTTAACATGGCAGTCAAGCGACAACTTATAAACTGCATATTTATTCCAATTCTCTGCTATCAGTGCAGTCTCCATCTATATTGCTATCAGTGCCAAAACCTGGCCCTGACCAAAACACAAGAAAGACAGATTACAACATGTGAAATGAGATGTAAACAAAAAGCTGTCAACGTTACAAGGAGAGATAGAGTGAGAAACGAGAATATCAGAAGCATCGTTGGTACTATACCATGCATGCAGCACATCGAGAAGCAACAAATCAAGTGGTCTGGCCATCTAATGAGAATGAAACCACATTTACTACCATCACGTGCCTACAATAATCGACACTCAGGGCGCAGAGCACGAGGCAGACCAAGAACACGATGGATAGATAACATCTCAGAGTTCCTACGGAAGCTTGGACTGACAATGTCAAGCGCAACACACCTGGCACAAGATAGAAAACTTACTCTCCCCACGCCGCTTCACAGCAAATGTGGTTAAGATAAGATAAGACTCTCACCGGTGCTACATAGTTCATGCACTTCCTGTGTAAGAAAGAGATCGGGCACATATTGTTATTCAACGAAGTGTAATGACGATAGTTCCAAGTAATCTGCTGGTTACACAAACGTGACAGCAGTTAATGGTTTTTAGGGGTAGGTACCACATTTGATGCTGTTCTTCTATACATACACTTTTTAAATGTGTTCTTCTACTTTGAACTCTCCATATCAACCACTTGTTAATCACTCTTTGTGATTTGTTGGTGATCCAAGCCTAAGAGCGATTGTACGTTGTGCAAGTTATGCGCCTACATGTAGACCAGCAAATCCGATTTCTCCGACGCTTTCTATTTACTATGGTATCTTCCAGCGGCGGCTCGTCGTTAGAGCCAGTGGGGCCGGGCCACACGAAAATAATGTATAACGTGTGTTTATTATTATTTACATTAAAATATAACAACCCAAAACCATGATTTATCTGAAAAAATGTCTGGCCCCACCAACAAAAGTGATCACGAGCCGCCACTTGTAGCTTCCCTAGGCTCCTACCTCAGTTGCCTCTTACGACACGCTTTGCAGATCGCAGTGTTACTATTCTTTGCTCTCCTTGAGAGCCCAGTAACATACAGGCGTTAAAGGTATTAAAAAGTAGTAACGTACGCTTTTCAGATGGTTTACTTACACAAGGAATATAATGCACAAAATACTAATAGTTTCTGGAAGAATTCACTGAGGATATCAAAGATTTCTATAAAACACTTAGTATGAATGAAACTCATGGCATATCCGTTTACAGGACGTCGCCAATAACCACAGTAAATGAGTCGTTGATTTCCTAGGCGTCAGTTATATGTTCAGTAGTTTTTCATTGCTTTCTAAACGATGAGATCTTTTTGTACTGTTCGTAAAAATCCACGCGAACAAATTTGCATCCAAAATTCCCTCCTCAGAGTTTGAACCAGGTATTCTTGGATTGTGATCGAGTTCACTTCGGTGATTAACCCTGTGTGCTCCGATTTCTTTCTTATACAGGAAGACTTCAGCTGCAGTGCACGAAATCGGTAGCACCGGCGAGAGTCCCCAATGTAATTTGGAGGTGGTGAAAATATTTTGTTGGAATTTTATTTTTTCTCTTTTTTTCTAATGATTTTTTCCCAGACAGCGGCTTTCCAGCTTGCTCTTATAGATTTTTGAACTGCCATTCTAATCCATAGATGATAACAGATGATGGCAGATGCATAACATAAATTAAAAAAGAGAATAGGAATGACCAAGGATAATTTCAATAGTATGAGACAGTTACTGACATCCAAACAAATTACAAACAGGTTAAAAATGAGAATGATCAAATGCTATATATATCCTATAGTAATGTATGGCTCGGAAACATGGACAATGATAACAGTTAGAAGACAGAATTGATGCATTTGAGATGTGGATATATAGAAGAATAGACAGAGTTTCATGGACAGAAAAACTGACAAATAAACAAGTTTTAGGAAAACTAGGCATGAAGACACAATTATTAAGAGAAATAAAATTCAGACAAGTAAAGTATTTTGGGCACATAAAAGACATGACACCATGATAAAATCTTTACTAGATGGGAAAGTTGAGGGGGAAGAGCAAGAGGAAGACCGAGAGATAAGTGGGAGGAAACTTTAAGAAATGGATAGGTTACAGTCTGGCAGAGTGCAATACCAAGGCGAAAGACAGAGGATGCTGGATATTCATTGCAGCCAACCTTCGATGTGGAGACGGCACCTGATGATGATTCTAATCCATGCTAAACTCCCCAACAAAGATTGAATGCCCAACAATGAGTATCTAAAGTTGTGTAATAAATTTAAAAAATGAACTTTCATCAAAACGAAGTTGGGAAGTGAATTTGTCATCATGATAACCAAGCAAGCCACATGAGATGACACCAAATGAACGTAACAATTTCCATACTTATGTAAATCTTGCCATCGCTATCATAAAGAGAGATAAAAATAGAAGAAAATATGAAATCTATCACACAAAAGCGACGTGATGTGTGAAAAAAGAAACAATTTCATAAGCCCAGGCCGTGTTGACAGTCGCTAGACAGGAAAGAGACATCGAGGTTCTTCACGACAACGGAAGTGACAAGTAGAGACGTTTAATGGAGTGGAGTGAGTACAGAGAATCGATTTTCTGGACGTCAAAAATGATACGATTTCCTCCACTGACGAACGCAATTTAGGGGAAAACGGGAAAAACGATAGTTGAAATGAGTAAGATGGATGAATAACAGAAATATTCTGTGAGAGAAAAGAAAGGCAGAGAATAAGGGAATCTAGAAAAAGTGTTTGCGCGAACGAGTGAACGATGTTCTGTGTGATATATCTCAAATGAATGAAATGTTTTAATGCAGCTTCTCCCATAAGTTGATACGTTGACCCCGAGGATCCGTGAGGTACTACATGGGGTCTTCAGGCGCTTGAAGAAATATTATAATCTTTGACATTTCAAACAGAAAAATAAAGCACGTATAAAACAGTGGTAAAATAGTTATGTTGTGAAATTAAAGGACCCGGATCAGACCGGAGTCTAAATGTCTGACCGTACAAAATGAAAGATCATGTGAAGATTTCTGCAGTCTGAGAAATTGGAGCCAGCTTGAATGATAACGTGGTGTAATAATAACTCCATCTCTAGAAGGAAGATTTTCATATATAGAAACTTTTGGGGCCCTTGGCAGCAAAATGTATTTAAAGGAGGTCCATGATAATGCAAAGTTTGGGAACTGCTGTTTTAAAGCAAAGAAAAATGGACGTTTATTTCTATTTTGAAATATAATCTATAAGCTTTCAATGCTAGGAACACGGGATACATCTGATCTGATATACTTTTTATCCTGACGTTGTGAGGCAAAACGAGATTGCAGTGAAGAAAGAAAAATACTTCTCATGTTTTCAGTTTTTCTGTTTTCTAGCATTGGTTCAACATTACTCTAAGCAACCTTTTTTTACAATTTAATTGTCTGGAATTGTTTGCTATTATATTTGAGGGTATCTAAGGCGAAGTGATTAAGACGTTGCCTGGCGTTCGGAAGGTTGAAGGTTCGAATCCGGACCGTGTCACATGTGCACATTTTTCGGAGTTGTTTGATTGTTGCTGGAGCTACGGAGTTTGAGCTTTGTGCAACACTCCACATGTGGCGTTCCAGTTCTACCGAGAGAGACGGACTGTATGGGGAAAACTCAGTGAATGATTCTTGAAATATATTCGTGTTTGTTTTCTTAACTCCACATTGAATTTGCATCATATTGTTCTGTATTGCATCAACGTTATGTATACTATCAATAAGATTGGTCTTATTATTATTTGTACAGACCTCTGAAAGATGTCTCTCGTCCAAACCAAATCAAGACTGGGGAGATTTAACTGAAGGATGTTGGCGGCACCTGGTCAATGGTGACATGCTTCCTGTAGGACTGTCTAACTACCACACCACACCATATTTTATCTGTCAGGTTAGTATTATACGTTGTTCACCTTCTACTCCACGATAAAGGAACTTGCCACTGCACGTTGCAAACCTTCCACTATACATTGTAAGCCTTCCGCTCTCCGTGCTAAGTCTTCCACCCAATGTTGCCAGTCTTCCATCCAAGTTGTCAGTTTTCCACTCCACGTTGTCAGTCTTCCTTCCCATGTTGCTAGTCTTCCATTCAACATTGTCAGTCTTCCACCCCACGTTGTCAGTCTTCCACCCCACGTTATCAGTCTCTATCCAACGTTGTCAGTCTTCCACACCACGTTGTGAGTCATCCTTCCAAGTTGTCTTCCACCCCACGTTGTTAGTCTTCCACCCCACGTTGTCAGTCTTCCACCCCACGTTGTCAGTCTTCCACCCCAGTTGTCAGTCTTCCACTCACGTTATTAGTCTTTCATCCTAGGTTGTCAGTCTTCCATCCTACGTTGTCAGTCTTCCATCCCACGTTGTCAGTCTTCCATCCCATGTTGTCAGTCTTCCACCCCACGTTGTCAGTCTTCCATCCAATGTTGTCAGTCTTTCACCCCACGTTGTCAGTCTTCCATCCCATGTTGTCAGTCTTCCATCCCACGTTGTCAGTCTTCCATCCCACGTTGTCAGTCTTCCATCCCATGTTGTCAGTCTTTCACCCCACGTTGTCAGTCTTCCATCCTACGTTGTCAGTCTTCCAGCCCACGTTGTCAGTCTTCCATCCCACGTTGTCAGTCTTCCATCCTACGTTGTCAGTCTTCCACTCACGTTATTAGTCTTTCATCCCATGTTGTCAGCCTTCCATCCAACTTTGCTAACTCTAAATGGCATCTTCTATTGTATTGTATTTTATTAGTGTGCTTGTTAGAGTACATTAACCCTGGCTACACACACACACAGACACACAGTCTTCTTAAGGACTCACGTTAGAGATTACAATCATCGATCACAACAATCCCAATCATTTTTTAAACCTCCAAGATTGATTAGGTCGTTGTGTACGCGTTATGTGTGTTTTTATTTTGCTAGTTGTTTGCTCTATGTCTAGATGGATTGATTAATATGACCATCATCCTTACACTTCGGTTAATAATCCGTGAGATCCGATCTTTTTATCACACAGACGATTTCAGTGACAGTGCTTGAATTCCTTAAGACTGGCGAGAATCTGCGATGCAACTTTGAAGATTGTAACAAATATTGTAAAAGTTTTACGTTCACTTTTTCAATGAATTTTGCGCGTACAGCGGCTTTGCAGAATACTCTTGTCGATTTTTAAATAACAAGAGTTCTTTTTTTTAAAGAGTCCAACTCGAATACACGACCAACCTTTTATCGTCCATCTTAGATATGACTACGAACTTGATCTCATCTACCTTGAAATCAAGAATCACTGGACAAATATCTCGATCGCTCCACGCGGATAGCGAACCGAGTACCTTTGGATGGAGAGGAGAGCACATTACCTCCACGTCACAAAGACGTAGTTGAACAATTGATAAAAGTAGACTGCAACGTCGTTTAAATTTGCTACATTCATTCTCCTTCTTCTCTTCTACCATTTATTCATGTTCGTAAGGCTGTTCTTGATGCCGTCGTTCCATCTTGTGCGTGGTCTTCCTCTGGCTTTGTACTCATTATACTTTTTCTGTGTGGTTCTCTGTGGTAGGCGATACCAGAACATTCTTGTCAGGTGTCCAAACCATTTAATCTGTTGTTCTTTTATGAATTGCATGACATATCCAGTCTTCTTCTGATTTCTTCATTTTGCAAAATTCATTAAACAGGTTTAAATACAATTTCTGTAAAATGTTCACCATCTTCAAAGTTACATCGGGGACTCTCGCCTGTGCTACGGAGTTCCTGCACTGTCGATGAGATCTTCATGTGTAAGAAAGAGATCGGAGCGCACATGGTTGTTCACTGATGTGTAATGAAAAGGGTCCTGTCATTAATCAAACAATCACAAATAGAGCATCGTTTGAAGTTATGCAACGTATAATTCATGGTTAAATTAGCAATGGAAAAAGTCTATGGTGTGATCACGTTGTCTTGATCCTGAGTAGGAGCTTCGGCAAATAGACAAAGCACTATACACCTGAGGTTGTTGGAGTCTTCTAGATATGCAAACAAGCTCGGGTACTCTCTCCTGCTCTTATTAGAAAAAAAGAGTTAAAACTCATTAAATCCTTGAGGATCGCCCGAGTAGTTGCCGGGGCCCAAATTTAGGGTGTAAAGAATAGAACCACTGTTACCTGCCACGCATGTCGTAAGAGGTGACTAAGGAGGCTTGACTGAAATCGGATGCACATATCCTAAACGTATAGAAGTCTATGCGTTTAGGGGCCTACCAAACCAATGTGCAACGTATACATGTTCTTGGCAAAGATCAAACATATCACAAAGAGTGATTAAAATTGGTCGTAAAGAACGAACGAACAAAGAAGAAATCCTTGAGGATCAAAGAAGAAGAAGAAGAACATGCCTTAACCATGTGCTTATGTTCTTCTTCAACCCTTCACCCCTAGGATGGCATATGTCCACAGCCAAGGTTTTCCAAGCCCTCCTATCCAAGACCATATGTCCAGATCTATCCACTATTTCCGTGGTTATAGTTTCTGTAACTACCTCGTGTATTTTTACAGGATGGGGTAGCTAGCTCCACGCCTAACTTCCCTAGTCATCTCTTACGACATGCGTGGCAGGTAACAGTGAGTTTTTTCTTTACACCCTGATTTGGGCCCTGGTAACCACTCCGAAGGAATCGTCTGTGGCTTAGGGGATAGCGACTCGGTCTATTAACCCCGACGTTTTGAGTTCGAATCAAGCTTCGAACAGTTTGGTTGCAAATTGTTTCGAGTGGATGTGTACAAAAGAACGATGGCGCCACCCGTTCAGAAAGCAATGGCAAACTACTGAACGTAATAATGCCTATAAAAATCACAAACAGTGTTAAAATGCTGGGGTTGATTCGCAAAGTCATGTAAAGGATATGCAATTAACTTTTTTTAAACCACTCCGACAAAGTACTTATTTTCCATAACAGTTAATCCAGCCTTGGCTGTGTTAGGGAGATGGAGCAAAAGTCGAAATTCTTTGCTGATAAAAACAGCAGAAATAAAATACAGAAATAGTACTCTTTTAACAGTATAGTAATTCATGTTTACAATACTTTTTTTTAATAAAACGTAGTAAAGATTATCTCATAAATAATAAATATGACTGTGTTGTTTCTAGCGGTTTGCAGGACATAGTAGATTGGGAAAATTGTTTGGATACAAGGAATCTTATTTTGGAACTATGTATGACCCTGACCTAAAATCTCCTGTACTTTCTCTGAACAAGATTACACAGCTTGGAGACGATATATGGCCTGATACGGAGTACTTTATTGAACACGGTATGTGTTAAAAATGATATATGGGTAGATTAAGGGAGAGAGAGAGAGAGAGAGAGAGAGAGAAAGACAATATTTATGCTTGTGATTGAGAGGGAGATAGGGATTTATCACAATTATCAGTTCTCGTCGCGCCCAAGGATACACAAAGCAGATACACACATTTTCCGCTCAATTCGATTATTCTCTCTACCTCAAACCTAGTAATATGTATGAGATCTGTTTCTGTTTCAAAATTTAACTCCATGTGTCTCGAGACCTCTCTTTTTCCGCTGACTTTGTTATGTCCACGGCATTGCATATCTTGGCCACCTTTTCTCATCTTGAGAACTCAACTTGTATTAATAATCAAGGGAGAGTATAATTGTAACCTCAATATGTTTAGTCAAGCAAGTGTTCTCTCCCTTTCTGCAATGAATGACACCTCAGTATTATGACTAGCTCTCTTAACGTTGGCGATATATCTCCATAATTTTCTCTCTCTCTTTCCCGCCCTTTAGAAAAAAATAAACTTTGTTGAGACTACTCTCTTGTTTCTTAAAGAATAAATAACAATGGCATGGTTACATAGTGCTTTGGGTATATGCTTCACAGATGAGTTGTAAACTAATAACCATTCTAGTAAACAAAAATTGCACAAAAAAAAAAAAAAAGTTGTCTTGAAATTGCTGCTGGAATGACCAAAAAATGTTCAACACAATCTTTCTCCCCACATTATGTTACCAGTGCCAAACCTGGACGCTGACAACAAACGATAGAAGATAACTAGTCACAACAGAGATGAAGTGTCTACGCAGAATGCTGGGTGTAACAAGAAGAGACCGGTTGAGAAATGAAGACAACAGGAAAAAGTGGGTACAACATCAGTACTAGACTTCATCAAGAAACAACAAATTAAATGGTTCGGTCACGTAAGCAGATTACCATCAGACAGTGCACCCCAAAGAGCAATGCTGCTCCGATACAATGGGTACAAAGCAAAAGTCCGGCCACGCAAAAGATGGACCTCAGAGATAACAGAGGCGACGAAAGACTATCTACGAAGCGCATACTAGGGCCCGTTTTAGAAATCTCTTCCTGACCTGACGCTGTGAGGCATACAGGATTCGAGAAAGAAGATGACCAAACAATCATATTGACAGAAGACATTAAGAAATCAACGATGCCTGAAAGACTTCTGTCCTCAACTACAAACTCACAAGTCTTGAAACTTACTTTAGCACAGAACAATGAAAGCGCAAGATTGAGAGTTTGTCAGAAAACAACATATTATTTTAGCTAAGTAATTATTTAGTAGAATGCCAGAGAGAACGACATTAGATACCCTGTTTAGATATGGTTGCCATGCCTTCTCATTTTTACGGACACCCCCTCATTTCACGAGTAATGTCCGCACAAATTACGGACACCTCCTCATGTCTGAGCGTCCGCAAACAATTTTTAAAATTCATACATTTGTCCAAAATTCTAGAAGCTAAGACAAAATTAACAATCTTTCAACGATACCGTGTGGTAACTCCGTGGTCTTCTTCTTCTCTTCCACCATTTACTTCTTTATAGATGTGTTGAGGAGGGGGGACGTAATGATCTTGTGTGTGCTTTTTTTAAGGTACTTTGTAGCCCGCGTGCCCAGCGTGCTCTTAACGCGTTGGACGACGGGTGACAAGCTCCCTGTAGGAGCGGTTCAATTCTGCGGACTGGCAGAAAAGCCACATGTTCTCCAGATTTACGGTGTTCGTGGCACCGAACCGAACGGTTACGATGTCCATGACACCGAGCCGAAGAGCTTTCAGCTCAAGTGCTTCTGGATCGGAAAAAAATCCATTCCCAATGGATCTATGAGAGAAATCGTCTTAGTGTGGATTTAGTCAAGGATCTTTCACTTGTAAAATTTAATTTCAAACATTTCACATGCAGTCAACTTTACCGACATTGGATATATAAGAAAGACATTCTAAAAAAGATCAAATAAGAAAATATACTTGGATCACAATTTAAATGGAATCTAATGTTAGGAATGTGAACACAAAGAACAACATAGAAGAAAATTGGGACTTTCTCAAAAACACGCTGATAAATGCTGTAAAAAACACAGTAGGGTATGTCCAAAGACAGAAGAAAAAGTGGCTAAGCGATAACACCTGGACAAAAATTCAAGAAAGGAAACAAGCAAAACTAACTCTTCTATCCACGAAAGACAAGCTTGCATACGATACCAAGAAACAAAAATACACCATGTTAGATAAAGAGGTGAAGTCAAGAACACGAAAAGATAAACAAAACTTTATTCACAATCTAGCCACCGATGCGGAAACAGCTGCAAAACTGGGAACAACAAGACCGTATTCCACATTATGAAGCAACTATGCAAACATACTCCTACACCAAATAAACCCATCAAAGACAATCAAGGGTAGGATACTGCTGTCAGAAGAACGACAAAAACAACGATGGGCAGAACATTTTAAAGAAATACTAAATAGACCGCAACCAGAGATTGTTCCCAACCTAGATGAAGAAATCACCATGCCCACACTAGAAGCTTCCTGCAAGCCATTCACACTGGAGGAGTTGAAATCTGCCATTAAAAATTTGAGAAACAACAAAGCGGTTGGTGATGATAACATCTCTGGAGAAATGCTCAAAGCAGCAGATGATAACAACTTACAACATATACTCCAACTGATAAATGAAATCTGGCAAAATGAATCCCCACCACAACAGTGGAAAGATGGTATTATTTTCAAATTACCTAAAAAGGGAGATTTGTCTGATTGTAATAACTGGCGTGGGATCACCCTACTGTCAGTGCCAGGAAAACTTTTTGTAGCATGTTACTCGAGAGACTGAAAAAGTCTATAGATGAAAGGCTAAGAGAAGAACAAGCAGGGTTTAGACCAGAACGAGCATGCATAGATCACATCTTCACACTAAGAGTAATCATTGAAGAGTTCGTAGAATTTCAATCGAATTTATTCATCAACTTTGTTGATTTTCAGAAAGCGTTTGACAGTATTCACCGTCCTACGCTTTGGAAACTACTCAAAAACTATAGTTTCCCTACTAAATTCATCAACATCATACAATCCTTCTACAGTGAATCGCGCTGCAGTGTAAGAACAGATTTCGGTAACTCTGACTGGTTCCCAGTGGAAACAGGAGTGAAACAAGGCTGCGTCTTATCGCCAATGCTCTTTGGAATAGCAATTGACTGGGTCATGCGAAAATGCACCAATAACGCAAATATGGGCATCAAGTGGGTTGATAAAATTTTAGAAGACCTTGATTTTGCCGACGATATAGCCCTTTTGAGTTCATCACATCAAGATATTCAAATGAAAATAAACCTTCTCCAAAATATCTCAGGACAAATTGGTCTCCAAATAAACACCACAAAAACAAAAATTGTTGACCTTACCAGCAGTCCAGAAAATATTCAACTAAAAACTACACTCTTGAAAAAGTCAAAAGTTTTGCATACCTAGGGAGTATGATGTCATCTACGGGGATACAGCGCCAGAAATTCCACACAGAATCGCATTGGCATCAAGTGCTTTTAACAAATTGTCAAATATATGGAAGTCCAATTCACTCAGCAAGCACTTAAAATTAAAGATCTTTAACTCTTGTGTGATTCCAGTATTAACTTATGGATGCGAGAGTTGGAAAGCAACAAAAGCTCTAGAAAGAAAATTAGATAACTTTGAGAATAAATGTCTTAGAAGAATACTGAACCTCAAATGGTCAGATTTCAGACCCAATACACAAATAAGACAAGAGACCAAGCAAGAAAATGTATCAAATTTTATAAGAAAGCGCCGCTGGAACTACATCGGCCACACACTTAGAATGGATGAGAGAAGACTCCTTACCAATCCCTCATATGGACACCAGAGGGAAAAAGAAAACGAGGAAGACCAAGAGAGACTGCGTAGAACCATCACCAGAGAAGGCTCAACGATGGGCCTAGTAAACATTAAAGACTTAAAACAAATAGCAACGAACCGCGAGACATGGAGAGCTATGACCTCTGCCCTATGCGCCGCCCACAGGCCCAAGAGGAAAGACTAACTAACTAATGTTAGGAAAAGTGTCCACATTTCTGAAATTCAAAACATGCAATCCTATTTATGAACTCGGCTAAAAATGGTATAATTATTCCAACAATTGACCAGGTGCCACAGTTGCAATTATTGAAAGGAGAAGAATGGATCCCGATTGATTATAGCTTGGCAAATTTCCACAATGTCATAATTACTCTTTGAAGGGAATGTAAAGATTAATAATAATAATAATAATTTATCTCGTACCGTTATACGTTACATAGGGCTGCAAGTAACTTTTCCATACCGCTCTATCCTGGGCAACTCGCTCAATCTCATCAATGGAACTGAGACCGATACCTCCTGCCTCTCTCAGCAAAGTTCGTTTCAGTGTCTCCTTAGGTCGACCTCTCTTTCTTGAACCCTTTGCATTCCACTTCAATGCCTGCTTTGATATTCGTTGATCATTTCTCCTCAAGGTGTGCCCGACATATCTCCATCTTCTCTCTCTTATAACAGTTGTCACTAGTGGTTGACCAGACATGTCTCTGATTTCATCACTTCTCCTGAATTCGTTCCATTTTATATTCATTATTTTTCGCAGACATCTATTTTCAAATGCATTCAACTTGCTTTCTATATCTTTAGTCATTTTCTAACTATCGCTGGCATATGTTATGATTGATACAACATTTGAATTGAAAATTCGTAATTTAATTTTAATACTATATAACTTGCAGTTCCATATTTTATTTAGACTTTTAAAAGCTGATGTTGCTTTGTCAATTCGTATCATAATTTCTTTGTTAACATGTCAAGATTATGGCAATATAAAAGATTGTGGCAATATAAATGTTGAACTCGATATTATACAACGGATGGCAGATAACGCAAGTTATTGATGATGCTGATGTTTATACCGAAATGTCTGTTTATTGTGGTGATTCAGGCTGGGGTATTCTAGTTAGCGCCAATGGTAGTGTCAATGCAACGCGGAAAGCATAAGAACAACTGCGTTCAGTATGAGGAGGAAGTATGAGGCTATTACTGTTGCTCTCCAGTGGATCTTTAGTTTAATATGATCGTTGTTGTGTCTGACTCTCCGTTGATAACCCGGAGGTTCAAAATGGCAGATTGTAACATTAAGGGATATCAGCTATTGAGGTTTCTAATCTTTAGAGTTTTGCGTGAATCTACTGTTCTATTCGTCTATGATAGCAGTAATGAACGAACGGATAGGTTTGCATAACTGCATCGATTGTAAGGAAGTTAAAGATGAATTGTTAACGATGGATCGTCAATACAGCACGACCGTCGGTTTCTCGATCCTAACTTGTTAAATGAAGACAATAAAATTGATAATGAAGCTATGCATCGATTTGAAATTGCACGTTGCATAAGCAGAACTGGATGCCCAAGGGGCAGAGTTAAGAGTGTGATGAACCATCATGCCACGGTAACTGTCAGTTTGCATACACTTCGACATCTGTTGTGGAAGATTTTCTTCTGGAGTGTGACAACAATTCGAATCGTTTGAAACTAATGTCTGTGTGTGATCTATGTGTTTCATATTATATTTGGTTCATTACTTATTGTTCGCATCCTCATCATCATTATCATTATCACTACCAGCATCATCATCATTACCCCACGTACTACCATCATGATCATCATCTTCATGACAATCATCTATCCAACCAGCATCATCGTCACTATCATTATCATCATCATCATCATCATCATCATAATTATTACCATAATCATCAACATCATCATCATTACCATAATCATCAACATCATCATCATTATTATCCTGACAATCATCTACCCAACCACCATCATCATCATCATCATCATCATCATCTTCATCATCATCATCATCATCAGCATCATCATCATCATCTTCATCATCATCAGCAGCAGCATCATCTTCATCATCATCATCAGCATCATCATCTTCATCATCATCATCACCATCACCATTATCATCATAACTGTCATCATCATCATAATCATCTACCCAACCACCACCACCATCATCATCTTCTTCCTCATCCAAACCATCATAACCATTACCACCCTCACAATCATCATCATCATCAATCTTCTGTCAAAACTTGGCTCTCGCGACATCAGCTATGAATACCTCCCTATCCTGTGTGAGAAGTCCAAATATTACATTTGATATCTAATTCATATTTTATATAATGTTGACTGACCAAATGACCCATTTATAATCTGAGTCATGTATTTTACATCGAGTTCCCAGGTTTAGTGGAGCGGGAATCAGAGAGGACATGGCTGTTTCAGAAACAGAGAACGGGAATGGTGGCCTTGCGAGATTTGAAAAAATGCAGTGACGATCAAAGTTGTGATCTAGGTCTAAGACAGGTCTTGCCTTCTGATTATCAGTAAGATTTTCCTATGTGATTTTTATAACTTGTATAATAGATATCGTCTCATGAACATACCTACATTGAATGTCTCTAGTTTGTAACACATTTATACATATTTTTCCTTGATTACTTGACATGAATAGCATAACTACACTTCGATAAATAATCATATGTACTCTGATCTCTTTATTTTACACTTAAGCTCTCAGTAGCAGTACTCGACTTCCGTGGCGCCGGCTACGATCTCAGATTTAATATTGAGGATAGTGGAAATTTGGAGGAATTTTACTTTATTTCATATTAGTTTTGTTTGCAAGAGCAGCTGCTTTAAAACCTACTTCTGTCAATTTTCTTCAAATGTCAAAGAGATCCCCACGATTTCATCTTGAACACAGGACCCATGTAATATCGTACTTCATAACGATATGACTAAAAATGCAATATTACCTAACATAAACGTAAAACTTCACTTTGTAGAACCACATCAACTGGGAATCCACAGGGAAAGTGGAGTAGGGTAGAAGAGAGCTGGAGGCTTATGTTAAAAGGATAGGTAAAACATGGAAAGAATTGGAAAGGATGACAGGAGAGAGGAAGAACTGGGAGAAGTTTGTTAAAGACCTGTGCTCCGTTGGGAGTTGAAAGGTGAAGAAGAACAGTACCATTGCTAGTATCACCACTACTAACAGTATCATTGCTAGTATCACCACTACTAACAGTACCATTGCTAGTATCACCACTACTAACAGTATCATTGCTAGTATCACCACTACTAACAGTATCATTGCTAGTATCACCACTACTAACAGTACCATTGCTAGTATCACCACTACTAACAGTACCATTGCTAGTATCACCACTACTAACAGTATCATTACTAGTATCACCACTACTAACAGTACCATTGCTAGTATCACCACTACTAACAGTACCATTGCTAGTATCACCACTACTAACAGTATCATTGCTAGTATCACCACTACTAACAGTATCATTGCTAGTATCACCACTACTAACAGTATCATTGCTAGTATCACCACTACTAACATTATCATTCATAGTATCACCATTTCTACTGTTAGAACTACAAACAATCACATTAACTGACTTTTCTTTTACGATTAGAGACTCCAGCAAGTCTGAATACATTCCAACGCATCTGATGTGGCCAGAGTTTATGTCACAAGAGCCAAAAACAAAACTAGCTACTTTCACACTGACCAACATGGCACCACTTCACAATAGTCTGTTTGAAGGTATAGTGTCTTTTCATTAACACTTATTTATAAATAACTATGCCACTTGTTAAATATATACAGGGTGTTCAAAATAAAAGTAGCCCCATCAAGGAGACAAACTGACACTTTTTATGAAAATGAGGAGGTTCAATTATGACGTAGCATAGGTCAAGTCAAGGAGTCTTTTTGTGATAGTGTGAAATTATTGTGCGGGAAGGGGTGATGGACAAATGGGACAAAAGGACGAGCTAGTCAGAATCAGATTAAATAGTAAATAGACTAACCGCAATGCGTACCTGGCAACTTTTGATTTGTCAATGGGGTTACTTTTATCTTGAACACCCTGTATAAAAGACTGTTCTATCCTGGGTGAGCTGAGAAGCAAAATGTGGTCACACACATTCAACTTAGAAACTAAGCCTTGGGTAAAACTGACAGACTTGAAGCTGGCTGCCCAGTTTATAGTTCACAGGACAAAATGTTAAGAGGAGAGACAAATGTTACAGAAGAGACAAAATTCTACAGGAGAGTCCATGTTACCATTAGAGACAAATGTTACCAGAAGAGACAAAATGTATACCAGAGTACTGTTCTAGTAGTACACAAGTTATCAGTAGAGACAAATGTTAGCCAGTAGACAAATGTTACTATGAGAATGAAATTTCATTAGAGACAAAATTTTACTCATAGTGACAAATGCTTACCATAGGTCTCAAATGTTACCAGAGAGTCACAATGTTACTAAGAGACAAAATGTTACTGTGAGACAGAATGCTACCAGGAGAGAAAAATCTACCAGGAGAGAAAAAATGTACCAGCAGAGACACACACCAGAGGAGAAAAAATTTTACCAGGAGAGACAGAACGTTACCAGGGCAGACGAAATGTTACCAGGATAGACAAAACACCAGGAGATAAAAGGTACCAGGAAGAAAAATACTGGAGAGTCACAATGTTATCAAGAGAGACAAATGTTACCAGGAGAGACAAAATGTTACGGAAGTCACAATGATTACTAAGAGACACACAACGTTACCAGGAGAGATAAAATGTTACCAGGAGAGTCACAATGTTATCAAGAGAGACAAATGTACAGGAGAGACAAAATGTTACCAAGAGAGTCCACTAGTTCTACTAAGAGACACACGTTCCAGGAGAGATAAAATGTTACCAGGAGAGTCACACATGTTATCAGAGAGACAAAATTCACTAAGAGGACAATGTTACAAAGAGATTACATGCTATCATGACAGGATTGACTTCATTTTTCATGATAAGAGACGATAACATGAAACCGTGACTCTAGATTTGTGACATAGTAATGTTTCTTACCATCTATATAATTCCATGATATCAGCAAATGAAATTAGCCATCAGGACTTTCTTTGAATGGAATAATTTGGATTCATGGTTGAGCAACTGTGTCGCCTTTTGGCTAACATTATAGTGCTCACTTGATCACGGCCAAAGGATGGGAACCTTCACAGAGCAAACAGGAAACTAATTAAATTAAAACAATTCCAAGCTGTTTTTTTTACACGTTTCACACTTACCTTAGTCCACGCTCTGCGGTTCTACCGCGCAAGACCCAAGTAAAAAAAGATTTAAAAAACACAGCAAAAAACAGCAATAACTGTGTTAGTGCACTTTTTATTACGATCGTTTTTCAGCCATGATTAAAAAAGGACAGAACTTTAAACAAATTTATACGAGTAGCACATTATTTGTTTCTTTTTCTTTTATTTCAGAATGGCACACTGCAATAGTAAAAGTTCGCAACTTTGCGATAGAACAATGTGGAATACCTGTTATCTTGGATCCAAGCTTAGCACACATGTCAAAGGCTTCCGGGCACACTACAAAGAATTCTGTCATGTTTGTGGTTTCAGGTGTGAAACTGGTGCACATACTTATATTTTTTGCACATTTTTTCCCTGTTCATAATTATCCACTTGACAGAAATTCGTGATTTTTTACATTTTTATATAGGTAACAGTGGCGACCTTCCTAAAGTATTTTTGCCCACCCAAACCTTTAGTTCTGTAAGATTTTTATTATATGTTATTACTAACATAACAGCGATGTTGATTTGGTATACATGTCGAAGTTTTACAGTACGATTGTCAAGTTTGTCTATAACTAAGCATTTCCGTGTTCCACATACAATTCAGTGTAAGTCAAAATCGGGAATCCCTTGGAATTAATCAGTTCACAATGTATTCTAACGACTGTCATTGACGTATGTACACAACATTTATTTTCATTTATAGAAGTGGAAGATATCATTTGTTCACAATGTCAAATTTCTTTTTATAATATGTGATAGGGATACAATGTTGGTTCAAACCCACGGTGGATAAGTTTGGAAACAAATTCGTTTCCGTGGGATTTTTACAAAGGTAAAAATAGACCTCACCGTTCAGAAAGCAATGGTAAACTACTGAACTTATAAGTGGTGTCTAGAAAATCAACGACTCGTTTACTGTGGTTGATGGCTACGTCCTTTAGGATATGCCACGATTTTCATTCAATAGGGATACGCCTTTGCAAACATTCGCCACTATTTTGTGTATTAATGTAAATTCTAAATTTTGGTTATGCAATATATATATATTCCTCTCACACCGTTATACGTTACATATAGCCTGCAAGTAATTTCCCTGTACCGCTCTGTTCTGGGCAACTCGCTAAATTTCTTTCCTGGAATTGAGTCAGATATTTTTTTGCCTCTATCAGCAAAGTTCGTTTCAGGGTTTCTTTAGAGCATCCTCTCTTTCTTGAAACCTTTGCTTCCCACTTCAATGCCTGCTTTTGTATTATTTGATCATTTCTTCTTAAGGTATGCCCAACATATCTCCATCTTCTCCTTCTTATAACAGTTGTTACTAGTAGTTGATATTTCTCTGATTTCATCACTTCTCCTGAATTCGTTCCGTCTTATGTTCATTATTTTATACTAAGAAATATAAATTGAGATATACTTACCTGTAATATATATGTAGTATGTGATGACATTGGAGACGAGATTTGGAGGCGGAGATCAACAATATAAAGAAGAGCTGGAGGGTGCTGCAGGAGATAGCTAGAGATAAGAAGATTTTGCATGAGTTGGTTGAGGGCCTATGCCCCAATCCGGGGTAAAAGGCAAAGAGAGAGAGAGAGAGAGAGAGAGATGTAATGAGATGGGATATAAGTTCATAATCTTGTATACTATATATGTATTAATGTATAGCAAGATACACACAATCTTTCCTCAGGTGTAATACCTAGTTCAAAACCAGTCGTCACAACAGAACGGGGTATCCACATTCCATACATGTTCTGGATTTCTGGTTGTTGCGTGAAACAACATTTTACACCCACTAGCAGCGACGACTACAACACTGACATCAACAACAGCAACAATATCTTCAACGAGAGCTGGAACTATACTTCTACTCATGATAACAGAGTAAGAAAAAAGCAAAGTTTTATTCAACACTTATTGATAAATCATAACAGCAAATCATCAATAAATTCATCAATATATATATATATATAAATGTATATATAAGTATATATCTATATAATAAAAAATAAAGTGTCCGTAGCCTTTTCAGCTTTTAGGGTATGAATTGTATGCTATGTGACATTTGTAGACCTAGTATGCAGGAGGTAGGATGGTCAATTCATTTCCTCATACGTCGAGCGTTCAGTGAGGACCCATTGAACACATTTGAACCCAAACCATTGTGTGTCCGACTAATGCGTTACACTAATACGTATTATATATATATATATTTGCAGCCCGAGTGGTTACCGGGGCCCAAATTTGGGGTGTAAAGAATAGAACCACTGTTACCTGCCACGCATGTCGTAATAGGCGACTAAGGAGGTTTGACTAAAATCGGATGCACGTGTCCTAAACGTGTAGAAGTCTATTGTTTAGGGATTACCAAACCAATGTGCAACGTATACACGTTCTTGACAAAGATCAAACATATCACAAAGAGTGATTAAAATTGGTCGTAAAGAACGAACGCAAAGCGGAAGAAGTTATATACATGCATACATACTATAGTCTGTCCATTAATTCGTGAGCACGTTTGAAATTGATTTTCTCGAAAACTACCTGTTGGATCTCAGTGATTTTTGCAAGCAGCCTTAGAATATCCATGACGCTAGAGAAATATTTTTTCCAAGAAAATTTGATGTAGTTTGAAATATTTCTTCTTCAGGTTATATTAAAATCAACCTCACCGGATTGTACACAATAGTAACAGATCTACGGTACACAGACGCGTTGTTCTAAAATACATTATGGTAACATTAAAATATCGTGAGTAAACAACAATTTCACGAAATCCCGTGCACCTAACCCAGTCGACTTTGAACGCGGAAAGCATATGACGTTATAATTGGGATACCGTTGTATAGTTATAGGTGTATCTCGCTATTTGTATGAAGCTATTGTATCATATTTGTTGGCTTATCAAAACTGACATTGATATCACATTCATAATGAGTCTGAAGTGCACATTTATAACAATGCAGAAGGTTACAGTTTTACTATACCAACACTTCCGTAGGGAATCTAAGAGAGGTCATCTATATTGCGATATTCATAACCCTGAGAAACGCACGCAACTGGCGCTTGGTCTGAATAGAGAATCCTTTTCCCGATGGATTAAACAAGACACAAAGTGCACTAATGTCAAGCAAGGAAGGAAAGAACAATTGACGACTTTGACATAGATGTCATAAGACGGAGCTCTTGAAAATGTTTGCGACGACAAATCAACTTGTTACTCTCAGGAAACTGAAATTAAAACTGCAATCAGATTGCAGCATAGACATTTCTAAAAGTACTCTATGGAAAATTGTAAGAGCCGCTGGCTTCACCTTCAGAAAAACTATAGGCGGCAGGAATATTATTTGTGAAAAGCCACATTTAATTGCTGCCCGAAGTAAATACCTGAGGCAGATCCGTGAGCGGCGGAGGCAAGGCTATGATATTATATATTTGAACGAATCCTGGGTCAATGCTCACCACACCAATGCTAAAGAATGGCAATAAGTAGAAGGTGAACAGAAAAGAAAAATACCAAGCAGCAAAGGCCAGCGTATTATACTAACACATGCAGGAAGCAGTGAAGAAGGTCTTGTCCATGACGCTGGACTTATTTTCCAATCAAAAGTACCGACGGTAGGAACTACCACACAGAAATGAATGGACATATTTTCAGGCACTTTGAGGAAAGAGATATCTATTCAATTCTAAACGAACCAATGCTTGGTAAGATAAGCATCCTTATCCACGCAGTATCAACAAGACACAAAGTCACAATGTCAAATAGAAAAAGATCAAATTAGACTTGGCTATGCATAAGAGAGAAATGTACTTCGACGACAATCAACATATTTGAAAACGCTCGAGTTGGCACATAGAGGATGACAAATAAGAAAGAAGGTGTTTCATATTGGCAGGAATATATTTGTGAAAGCCATTATCGCTTGCGATACCTGCCAGATCTGCTCAGCACTATATCGATAGAACTGATCTGGAGCTAAAAGTAAAATGGCAAGTTGTCGAACAAGAACATACGTTTAAACAGCAGTGATGTTGAAGTTCTGACACGTGAGTCCCTCTCAATGATAGCACCGAGATGGATTACAATTTGTCCAGCCAGTAACAATTATCAACCTCATGGAATCGTCAGATTCGGGATGATACAAATCATATTTTGATTACAGACTGAGAAATAGCAACGTATACATTTCCATATCCAAATGCGTCTACCATCATACAATTTGTGGTGAAGTTAAGACACCCTGCGGTCTAATGGTGACCGAAGGGAGGACTAACTGTTGCATATTGTATCCAAGTTCACGATTGCACATAAAGGGCAACACACTCAATTACTTGACCTATCAAGTTAATATGGAGATACACCTATGAATAGAATTACATGGACAAATTCTAGGGATTACTGTAAAATCTAAAATTTGAGCTCCCGTATTTGCAATTGTCATAAAAGATCAAAGGAATTCGCCGATGTGCAAAATCCGTAGCATCTATGGACTACTAGTTACCTTTATTTTAGCGCCATGGATATTCTAAGGCTGCATGCAAAAATCACTGAGATCCAACAGGTAGTTTTCGAGAAAATCAATTTCAAACGTGCTCACGAATTAATGGACAGACTATAGTTGAAAACTTGTCAAAAATGTGGATGCGAGCGAGATCATTGTGTGCTGCCCGTGTGATATGTTGGTCATCATTTCATCGTCTTCAATAAGATGTACTCATCATCATATCATCATCTGGCTTGTCACTGTAGAAACTTGGCTCCAATAACAGCAGCTTTAAACGTTTCCTGTCCTGTGTAAAGTATCTGGTGTAAAGATATGTTATCGATATAAGGGAAGACTACAGTAAAACTATGTAGCAATGGCAAACACATAAACAAAGTACGTTTGTATCCTTTGCTTGATAAAGACCTATTAGTCGAAACGTTGTCGTGTATTGTTATTACCTATTTATTTTGTAAAACTACAGTACTTTGGATTTACACGTTTCGCTAAAGATATGAAGATATTACACATGTAAAATTAAGCTTCATGAATAGACTACAACATTAACATTGTATTTGTATGTAATATCACAATGATCGGCTATACATCGTTTAACAAATGATGACTTTGTCATCTGATTGTGCTGCATATAAAATATGCTTCTTCTTCTTCTTCGAACGCTCCATATTGCCACTTGTTAAACAACTCTTTGTAATTTGTATATGATGTAAACCTAAGAGATATTGAACGTTGTGTCAATTATGCGCCTACAAGTAGGCCAGCACATCCTATTTCTGCCACTCTTTTTATTTACTATGGAAGCTTCCATAGACCCCTATCTCAGTCGCCTCTTACGACATGCATTGCAGGTCTCAGTGCTACTATTATTTGCTCCTCTTACGAGCTCCAGAAACACATGGGCGATATAATATATACAAACTTATCATCTTTTTGTTATTTAACCGACGCCATGTCTCTCCCGAAAGACTAATATACGAGATGCTCATACATACATACATTTGGGCATTCATATTGTATTCTTCTCGTACTGTTGCGTTATTCGTTACATATGGGATTCAAGCCATTTCTTCACGCGATTCTAAGAAAGGGCCTAAATACGAATGATTTACTTCATGGAACCGGGTTTTATCCCATATGGCTCGGTCCCTTTACGCACGACTGGAACGCTACCTGCCAAGAGTATTGCGCAAAGCCTGAACTCCGTAGCTCCAGCAACAATACCATGCGTCTCTGGGAAATGTGCACTCGGTAATAGAACGAAGCGGTCCGGATTCGAACCAATTAGACACAGAGACACCAAGTGCTCTATCCTGGGCAAATAGCTCAGCCTCCTGCATATAATTATATACATTACGTGCGCTTATACACGCCCAGAAATATATTTTGAAAAAAAAACGCAGATATACATACATATACAAATGCGTGTACACATACGTACGTGTACAAACGCACGCAAATATACATACATATACAAACATGCAAACATACATAAATTTGCAACCACTCACACACACATACAAACGCACACACATACAGAAATATACAAACGTGCGCACATACAGACATGTTCAAACACGTAAACATACAGTCATACACAAACACGCGAACATTCATACATATATACACAATTACATATACATACATGTACAAAAACACAGCTTATATATAACTAATATTTCTGTATTCTCTAATAGAAAAACGTCTCTTCATTTTCCGTACACATTGTGAACCTTCCAGGCAGCCATGCTGTATCAGCACCTGTACATCAACTTGTATTGCTGCTACAGAACATCTATAAACTGACAAGCGCTGAATTTGATGTGTCGCTGTTCGCAGATTATGACAATGCTTGCAATGACATCAGTAACGACGTTTCTAACTGGTTAGAGTAATTGGTGATCAGTTGGTGAACATCTTTGTTCGAACAGTTTATAAAGACAAAGTGGATCTCACATTTTCGAAGATGCTTTCAAACTGTTGACAAGAGTTTTTGTTGGTGAAGAACATAATTTGAAACTAATGCTACCAGTTACATTTGTTGTTGGTCGAAATGCTTTAAAATTCGATACATACATTCAGTGGCGGCTCGTGATCCTTTTTGTTGGTGGGGCCAGACTCAAATTTTTGGGAGAAATCATGGTTTTGGGTTAGGTTATATTTAAATTTATTAACTAATAAATACACGTTACACATTAGTTATGGTGGGGCACGGCCCTACTAGCCATTAATGACGAGCCGCCACTGCATACATTTATAAACTGCTTGTTAATGTGATACGTTATTTAATTGTAATTATTTTGTTGCGCTGTTATGTTGTGATCTTAAACATGTTATTGGTTACTGAATCGACGTCATATCATTCAGGGCAAAGCCATGGGTGCTCAGTCTCCCCAAACAGATGTCGAAGGGTATGTATATTGATGGATCCTGTGACTTGCTGGGTAAACACACTTCTCTCTGTACCTCAAGTCTCGAGTTCTGCTTGTACAACGGGTAATTCCTTAAATCTCTGGATATATTCAACATCAATCAATTTTAGTTTCTTCATCCAATTAGTTCCGTCAAGAGGACGAAGAATATTTCCTTTATAAATCCTTACAACAGCTGACAACTAGTGCTGTCGATGCAAACCTGTTCGCTCTCTCATTGCTGCGAGCAACCTCATGCCTAAGCAAAAAATTCCACTTCAGCTTCTTGAAGTTGGAAACTTATATAGACATTATCCCCTCAGACTGCAACTTGTCATTCTAAATGTTCTGAAGCATCGACTGAGAGTCGGATATAACAATGTTCACAGTAAACGGAGTCCCAGAGATACACTGGAGGGCAGCAGTTACGGCTTTAACCTCCATCGTCATACTGGAAGCAGTTGTTCTTTATGCATCGCTTTGCTCTGCAAAGACCCTACCGCACATGCTATCCAACAAAACCATATACTGACACAGACTGACCCCATAATTTACAGATCAATCGGTATAAACAACTACATGACTACGACGTGAAAGCTAAGTCTTGGGAAAACCACATAATCACAAAGTACTGTAGTTTTACAAATTACAAAAACAATGACAAAATACAGCAACGTTTCGGCCAACAAGGTCTTAATCAAGCAAACGAACAACAGGAGTGACAAATTAAAAAAACCAAATGGACGACCAAAAACAAACGTTTCTAATGAAAATCTGGGAATAAAAACGAATAACGAAATAAATGTAACACAAAAACACACATAAAAACTAGAAATAGAACGGAAGAGAAACAATGAAAAATCTAGTAAATATATAACTTGAATACATGCAACATATACCCATATAGATTACAAGGCATGGGAAGAGAAAGTACTAAGAAGCATAGGAATGTAATACGTTGGTAGTGGCAAGGTACCATACAAAGAAATCAACCGATTCTCCAGAGCAAATCTACTGCGATCATCCGAGGAACATGATCGGATGGCTGTGACCTGGACATCGTGAGTTCCTAAATGGCCACTATCATTGAAATGGGTGGCTACAGGGGTCACAGAGCATTGGCGTATGTTGCGCAAGTGTTGGGCGAATCGGTCACTGAGCCTCTTGCCTGTCTCGCCGATATAAGCCTTGTTACACCGCTTACAGATAATGGCATAGATAAGATTACGGGACTTGCATGTGAAACCATCGTCAATAAGAAACGTGGCTAAAGGAAACGACACAGTACGCGTCTGTATCACATAAGCACACGTGTTGCAACGCTGACGGCCACACTGAACAGTGCCAAAATTAGTCTGGATATTGGACTTAAGGCGACTGTGTACCAACATATCCTTAAGTCTTCTGTCCCGTCTGTAAGCCACCAAAGGATAGTTGGGGAAGACAGAACGGGTCTCAGGATCTGACTTAACGATAGACAGATGACGGAATAAAACATTTTTCACCAGTGAACAATGGGGGTGGAAAGTTAAGATAAGTTTTACTCTGTCAGAGTTAGTGGTCCTGTGCTGGCTGGTGAGGGTCTGCTGGCGAGTGATTTTCTGAGCTCGATGCATAGCCCAGACAAGCACCCTTTCTGGGTAAAGGAGCCTGCGAAAGAAATCAAGCATCTCGGGAGCTCTCTCAAGAAAATCATCGTCCTCGCTACAAAGGCGACGAAGGCGCAAGAGCTGCGAGAATGGCGAAGAGTCACGTCAAGCCCGGGGATGGGAAGAAGTATAAAGGAGAAAACTATGTGCATCAGTAGGTTTGTAATATACTGATGTAGTGATAGTGGATAGGCTTATGGAGATAATAATGTCAAGAAAGTTGACACAAGTAGTGGAGATGTGAGAATAAAACGAATAGAAGGGTTGAAAACATTAATGAAATTAATGAAGCGTGACAAATCGGCTTCAGTCATATCAGTAATGCCAATACAGTCATCAATGTATCTGTGATAGACAGACGGAAGGGGCCATCATATGTAGTCCATACTAGGTATGTAAGGATATGTTGGTACACAGTCGCCTTAAGTCCAATATCCAGACTTATTTTGGCACTGTTCAGTGTGGCCGTCGGCGTTGCAACACGTGTGCTTATGTGATACATACGTGTACTGTATCTTTTCCTTTAGCCACGTTTCTTATTGACGATGGTTTCACATGCGAGTCACGTAATCTTATCTATGCCATTATCTGTAAGCGGTGTAACAAGCCTTATATCGGCGAGACAGGCAAGAGGTTCAGTGACCGATTCGCCCAACACTTGCGTGACATACGCTAATGCTCTGTGATCCCTGTAGCCACCCAGTTCAATGATACTGGCCATTTAGGAGCTCACGATGTCCAGGTCACAGCCATCCGATCATGTTCCTCGGATGATCGCAGTCGATTTGCTCTGGAGAATCGGTTGATTTCTTTGTATGGTACCTTGCGACCACGTGGGCTCAGCGTATTACATTCCTATGCTTCTTAGTACTTTCTCTTCCCATGCTCTGTAATCTATATGGGTATATGTTACATGTATTCAAGTTATATATTTACTAGATTTTCATTGTTTCTCTTCCGTTCTATTTCTAGTTTTTATGTGTGTTTTTGTGTGTTACATTTATTTCGTTATTCGTTTTTATTCCCAGATTTTCATTAGAAACGTTTGTTTTGGTCGTCCATTTGTTTTTTTAAATTTGTCACTCCTGTTATTTGTTTGCTTGATAAAGGCCTTGTTGGTCGAAACGTTGATGTATTTTGTCATTGTTTTTGTAATTTTTAAAACTACAGTACTTTGTGATTACATGTTTTGCCAATCAAATAGTTTTACTGCAGTCTCATCTATTTTGGGAAAAGCACATAACCTGAAGCTGACTGCTCAGTTTGTGGTCTACATTGGATTAAGCCATGACTAAAGATCACCAATGAAGAAAAAGAATATCTTAAGCAGTATTATGAACATTTATTGTTGTATTCTGATAATATTGCTGATTTTGTCTTCATTTTACTCATTTTCTCAGAGACTAATGCTTTGCTTGCTCATGGGATTAGTGATTTAGCTCGAATTTGTGCGAGTTTCATAATGTATATTCGTGGTCTTTAATGTTGTAATGTCTCTTTTTGCACTTTCACTTGTCCAGTACTAAATTTACATCGCTAAAATTATAACAACCCCGTACTCGGACATGTGTTTCTTGTCAATAATGGGTGATGATGACCACTGATGTCCTCAGTTGTAGTTGCTAGAAGTGGAATTTTGTGTATATGTAGGTAGCTGAGAAGACACGTTTAAGTTAGGAATGTTCTTGGAAATTGTGAGCATATAACTTTTGTTTCACTAGTTGGGGGAGGGGGTGGTTAACTAGTTGGGTTGTTCAGCTTTGAGAATAAATGTCTCCGAAAATTGTTTAAAGTAAAATGGAGTGATTTCGTTTCTAACAACACAGTGAGAGATAGAATACACCAACAACCCGTATCAAATATTATAAGGAAACGAAGGTGGAAATATTTAGGTCATGTTCTTAGATCAGACGAAAAGAGACTAAATCGACAAGTCCTTATGTGGTCACCAGTTGGGAAAAGAAAACGTGGAAGACCAAAGACCACTCATCGAAGAACAATTCAACAAGAAAGTAAACTATTGGGATGTAAAACCATACACGATCTCCAATTGCTAGCAACGATCCGCATCACATGGAGATCTAACACCTCTGCCCTATATGCCGCCTTTGGCACGAAAGGAACAAACTAACTAGTACCTAAATTGGGGGGTTAATGCAAGATTCTTCCTGGGTTGGCTTTGTTTTCCTGCTGAGACAATGCTGGCTAATTTGTATGTCGCTTCTCCTGTACGAGAAATAGAACGCCACTCTAAACCGGTCGTGAGCAGTGGCTTCCCAGGTGTCGGGTTTTATGACAAATGTTTTTAGTGTTATTTATATTGTTTATGAAAGACTTTTTTTTGTTGCTCGCCTTGTGATCTTTTTCCTTTCTTGAACTCACCATAAAGGAGAATTTTGGGTGTCCATGCCTTGGTCGCTAGTAGAAATACGAGAGTGAGACTGACACAATTTGGCAGGTAATCGTTGAAATTTTAAAAAAGAAACATTCTTAACATGAAAAAATATGCAGTGGATATCAAGAAGTATAACACACTTTAACGCTATACTGTTTCAGCCTCGTAAATGTTATGTAAATCTAGCTTCATCATCAAATATCGTGTTCTGAGCAGAACTTTGCCACCCCAACAATCCTCCGGAATTTCTCTCTCATAGACCAGATGTCCTGCCTCTGCAGCTGTCATGTTCAACACACCAGTTACATAGTGAATCCATTATCTCCGTGATCTTCTTCTCTTTGCCGGTATTCCTCCTTCCATGATGGTCTTCTTCAGCCCTTCATAACTTTTTATATGTCCAAAAATACCTAAATTTCATCTTTCTTATTTGTAGCAACAACCATCATCAAGGTGCGTATCCTTTATAGGACGTTGCTCTCTTTGCAGCACATCTGAAATTCACTCTGTCTCTTGCCAGTTCACCCACTTCGTCGATGGTCATGTTCATGGTTTCTTTAATATCTTGTAGCCATCTTCTTCTTGGTCTGCCTCTACGTCCTGGGACCCTGCCCTCTAGTATTGTTCTTTCCAGGACATCGTAGCCATCTAGCTTATATCATTCAAATAAAATATAATGCATATATGTACGAGGGCGCATTGAAAAGTAATGCCTCCAAGTCCATAACTTTGTTAATATACATAATTTACAAATGAAACATACATTTTCAGAAAGCTTGAGATGTCCACTACACAATAGAGTCATTATTTTTCGACATTGTCACCTCCGCGTTCCACACACACACGCCAACGTCGAACTAATTGTTGCATCCCGTCGAAGAAAAATCTGATGATTTTTCACGAAGCCAGGTACGCACATCTGCTGCCACATCCTCGTCAGAAGCATATCTGTTTCCTTTGAGATGTTCCTTGAGCTTTGGGAACAGGAAAAAGTCACAAGGTGCCAAATCGGGGCTATATGGTGGGTGCGCTAAAATGTCGTCAAAATTGAAACGCTCTAATGCTGCCGCTGTTTGTCTACTGGTGTGTGGACGAGCATTGTCATGTTGAAGGACTGCGTGTTTTCCAGGACGAACACGTAGCAGTCTTGCCCGTAGTTTCTTCATCGTTTCAACATACCGATCAGAATTGACAGTATTGCCGCGTTCCAAAAATTATGTGTGGATTACGTCCTGGCAGTCCCAAAAAATGGTCATCAAAACTTTTCCTGCTGACGCGACAGTTTTGAATTTTTTTGGGGTGGGTGAGTTTTGTGCCTGTATTCCATATACTGGCGCTTGTTTTCAGGGTCGTAATGATGCACCCATGACTCATCGCCAGTGACAATTCGGGAGATAAAGTCATCGCCTTCTCGTTCATATCGCATCAGGTGTTCCTGACACGCCTGATGTCATCAGATTTTTCTTCGACGGGATGCAACAACTAGTTCGACGTTGGCTGGCGTGTGTGTGTGGAACGTGGAGGTGACTATGTCGAAAAATAATGACTCTATTGTGTAGTGGACATCTCAAGCTTTCTGAAAATGTATGTTTCATTTGTAAATTATGTATATTAACAAAGTTATGGACTTGGAGGTATTACTTTTCAATGCGCCCTCGTATCACGATGGCAAGCCAGGTATATACATCTGCTTGTATTAATTTAAGCAGGACTAACACTTGCTTTCTGTAAACAAGAATAACACATCTATAAAGCCTTTAGTCTATTGCGTTATATTGATTTATATTGCGTTATATTGATTTATATTGCGTTATATTCAGGGGCGGCTCGTCATTAAGGGCAAGTGGGGCCCGCCCCACTAATAATCGAAGGGGAATAACTTCCCGGAATAGTAAATACTAAAAGAGCCATGATTTCTCCGAAAATGTGTGTCTGGCCCCACCAAGAAAAATAAAGAAAAATATACATATACAGCAGGGCCATATACAATTGTCTTTGCTTCATAATTTCCACCGGAGTAGTGCTGGGACGGAAAAGGGAGCAAAGAATAGTACCACTGCTAACCTACAGGGCATGTCGTAAGAGCTGACTGATGTAGGACCTAGTGAAGATACCATAGTAAATAAAAAGCATCGTAGAAATCGAATGTGCTATCCTACTTCTAGGCGTGTAACTGGCACAATGTACAATCGCTTTTAAGCTCAGATCACATACAGATCACACAGAGTAGTTAACAAGTGGTCGACAGGGAGCGTTCGAAGAAGAAGAAGAAGACGTTTCATAATTTCTTGGATATGATACACACGTTACCTTTAGGAATTTCTTGGATATGATACACACGTTACCTTTAGAAATTTCTTGGATATGTGACACACGTTACCTTTAGGAATTTCTTGGATATGATACACACGTTACCTTTAGAAATTTCTTGGATATGATACACACGTTACCTTTAGGAATTTCTTGGATATGATACACACGTTACCTTTAGGAATTTCTTGGATATGATACACACGTTACCTTTAGGAATTTCATTGAGATCCTTATGTACTATCATTACCATCGTGTATCTTGTCCCTTCTGGAACTTGGCTCCATGACAGCAGTCCTGAAAAACTCTCTGTTCTGTGGAAATTGACCCACGTCAGCAGCAGTTATTCTCAAATCGTCAATGACATGTTGTACCTATCGTCTTCTAGGTCGTCTTCTTATTCTTCTCCAGGCATCATTCCCCTCAACATTATCTTCTCTAGGCACTCTTGTCGTTTAATTTGTCCGAAATATTTAATCTTTCTTGTTTTTATGTTCTTTAATAGCCAATTCTCTTTAATATCAAGCTGTTGCAGAACAGAAGCATTTGTTCTTTTCTCTGTCCATGATATTCTAAGCACTATTCTGTAGCATTTGCATTCAAAGGCATTAATTATCTTCTCCTCCGCTTTGTCAATGGTCCATATTCATGTATTATAATAAAACAAAATTCCCAGTGGCCGTTTTACACCTTAAGACATAAAGTGTCTGTCACTTCATATTTCTAGACCCGAGTGTGCAGGAGGCAGAAGGGAAAATTCCTTTCCTCACGCGTGGAACGTGGAGTGTGGGATTGAACTCACAACCCTCTCGAGTCAGAGTCGATAAGTGAATGCTGACTCATTACGCTAATCTGTCCCGCCCTCATGTGCTACACACATACAAAATACCAGCACACAAAGAAACGCCTTTATATGATAATTGTTATGATGTATGAAAGTGAAAGAAATGACGATATGCAGGAGCAATAAATAAAGTGTGTGTCAAACAAGATATAAGGTAATGTAAAAGAAAGTAGATTGAAAAAGCAGAAGACTGAAGTTCTGTGTAGATTTCTATGTAGTTTACATATAACATACAATTAAGAATGACAATAGAAGATGTGGATTTAAGGCACTAGAAACAACTGAGATAGACAGATAGACAACAGAGAAGAAATTCTATAATATTAGAATATATATGTTTAGAGTGCAAGAAAAACTAAGAGCCAGACAATAGTACATACATCCTACAATAATAGAGGATCTGGTTTTAGAGCATGCGGAAGACCAAGCGATAAACAGACATACTGCTGGGCAGAAACCATCATCATCATTAATGTACGTATCCTTTATAGTACGTTGTTATCTTTGCAGCGCATTTGAAATTCACTCTGTCTCTTGCCAGTTCACCCACTTCGTCGATGGTCATGTTCATGGTTTCTTTAATATCTTGTAACCATCTTCTTCTTGGTCTGCCTCTTCCTGGGACTGCCTCTAATAGTGTTCTCCAGGCCATCGTGACGCTTGATGGACCAATCTAATTTTCTGTATAGTATGTTGTTTATCAGCCAATTTTCTTTCACATTTAGTTCTTCAGACATCAGTGTTCTTTCTTTTCTGTCCATGGTATTCGTAGATCGTCTGTAGCATTTAGTTCAAGAACTGTTTTTCGTTCTTGTTTTGTGTAATGGTCCATGATTCACAACCATAAGTAGCCAGTGGAAAGTGCATGTTCTCAATTTTGAACTTTAATATTTTGCTGGTGCTTTAGCCACATGTTCTTCATTGTGTTTAACTTGACTGTATTTCAATCTTCTTGAATGGGCCGCCTGAGTGGTTACCAGGCCAAATTTTTAAAGAATAGAACCACTGTTACCTGCCACGCATGTCTAAGAGGCGACTAAGGAGGTTTGGCTGAAATCGAATGCATGTGTCCTAAGCGTGAGGTTATGCGGTTTAGGGGCCAAACAATGTCAACGTATACACGTTCTTGGCAAGATCAAACATATCACAAAGAGTGATTAAAATTGTCGTAAAGAATGAACGCAAGAAGAAGAAGAAATGGGCAGAAACTATCTGATAATAAAAAATCTGGTTTTAAAACAGGAAGGGGACGATGAAAAAAACAGACATACTGTTTTGTAGAAACCCTACAATTATAGAGGGTCTAGTTTTAGAACACAAGGAATACCCAGAGACAAACAAACATACCGCTGTGCAGAAACTCTACAATAATAGAAGATCTGGTTTTATATCATGAAGATGACAAAGAGACATATCACTGTACAGAAACTCTACAATAATAGAAGATCTGGTTTTATAGCGTGAAGATGGCTAGGAGACGAACGAATAAACAACGTTCTATACTTTCTACAGCAACACGTTGTCCCAATTCTCAATGCAACACACTTGTCATAAAGTCAGAAACTACGACACCACAGTACAAATCGCTGCAAATGTAGAAAGAACAACACATTTAAAATAACAAATAAGCAACGATTAATGAAAATCTATGATGTATATGGGAGACTAAATTAATCACGGCTGACATAGGATAGAATAAAGAAAATAGATATCAACTTTATTGACCTTCATCGTGAAGAAAGTCAAGGTCATTGATTGGCTAAATGATATCACCGTTTTATAGTTAATAATTCATGGACGATTTGCAACACATCTTTAACAGAACATCAATGATTACATACCTAGGCCAGGTGTTCACATATGTCATGTATATATAAAGAAAAAGACAAGAAAATTAAAAACGTAGTACTTTTCGTTCGTCTTCATTCACGCATAAGACAAATCTTTCACAGTTATAAGTTACATCAAGGAAAATCTGTGAGAAAGTGTGTTTTATTCTCTTAAACTTGTTTCTGTAAAGTAAAGTCAAAGAGAATTCCTTGATTGTGTTATTACAAGAAGGTAAGTCTTCATTGTGTTATCTTTTCTGCTGCTAATTTCACTCCATTTTTCTGGTTATTTAGTCGATACAAAATATACACGTACTTCCTACTTTGTACTTTCCATGACATCTCTGACAGCTTTGTGCGCTGTTATATATTGATTGTAAATAATTGCTGCTGTAACATCATCATTTTAGTATTAAAGTGAAATTTGCTTTGCAAATTTGTTATTGTTGATTTGTTTGTTTAAAGTGTGGTTATAGAATTTGTTATCATTAAAAAAATACTTACATAATTTTAATGTTTCTCTTCTTTCTTCTTCTTCTTCTTCTTTTGTCGACACACTGCTACCGGGTTATTGTCCAGTGTCGTGGTTTTCTGTTTTTGTCTTGCGCCGTTCTGGTGGCTTGGGTGATTGTTATTTTTGCTCTTTAACAGGATTCTGCTATACCATCTAATCACCTTTTCGTGGTCTTTCTCTCGCCTTCTTTCCTGGTGTTCTACAGTAAAAGACTGTATTCTTCAGCACGACAAATGGTGACAGAAAAATGCAAGATATTTAATTTTTTTTACCTCGCTGCATAACAGTGGAAAGTAAAGACGGCATTTGGGATGTTGATCACATCGCCCATGTTGTACCGCTGGTCAAATGATTAGAATTAACGCCGTGCTCCTCAATATATCTCACACTATGAAGCTGGTTTCTTTACATAACTGCTTAAACTGCGAAGTTATTTAAAGAAAATTATTATATTTTTCTGTTCTTTGCAATGTGTGTAACTTACGCTGGGGTCGTACAGCATTTGTTCAATGTTTGTTTATAAGGAATGGAATTAGGAGAAACGATACACATATTCCAGAGAAGTTAAGAACTGAATGTCTGATGAGAAACATCATGGAGTGGGATGGCAGCAATGTCCATGACATCCCAAGAAGTAATTGTGAAATACTTTTCCTGCCGCAGATAAGAATTGATTATCACATTCGCCATTGTCATTGATTGTAGATTTGTTGCCTCTTTGGAAAACAATTACACGAAGATAAGTCTTGCTAGTCATATACCCTAAAAAAAAGTCACAAGATACTCTATAAAAGTTACGAATATTCTATAAAAATCACAAGAAAGCCTACAAAAGTTAGAAAAACCGTACATAAATTACAGAATGCTCTACAGAAGTCACATGATCTTCTACAAAATATAATTGCAGACATAGCGGATTGGACCAAATCGTCACTATACTCTGTTATCACAAATAGCTTGACCAGTCTCTGATGAATGTCAAAAGAAGATTGTATTTTTAGCCACATGGTCATCATTGTTTATTTGACCCTCGTTTCTTCTTCTCCAAACGCTCCATATCGACCACTTGTTAGACCACTAGTGATTTGTATGTGATCAGAACCTAAGAGCAATTGTACGCTGTGTAAGTTAATTCGCCTACAAATAGGCCAGCCCATCCGATTTCTGCGAAGCTTTTTATTTACTAGGGTAGTCTTCCTAAGCATATACCTCAGTCGCTTCTTACGACATGCCTTGTAGGCCGCAGTGTTACTATTCTTTGCTCCTTGCGAGCTCCAGCAACACACGGGTGGGATTTAATGTAACCATTAGAGTTCACGCTCACGGTCACGTGATCACACATGTGTTTACTCGACAAGCATGTGTTAAATGTGTGTACGTTATGAGCGCTATTGTTATGGTAACATTACAAACTGTGTATGAATTAATATCCTCACTAGATTAGACATCTTTAGGCAGATAGAAGAATGGTAACAGTAATCTGATCAGGTCTCTTCAAAGGGTCCCTGTCTTCGATGGCTCACTTGTGATCAGCATGGGCGTAATCTCTGGTGGGGTCTTTGTGACGTTGCTCACCGTTCGCTAGGTATGTACTCGGTTCGTTCCCTTTGTGGAGCGCTCGAGGAATTTTTCCAGCGATCCCTGATTTTAGTGTATATGAGATCGAGTTCCTAGTCCTATCGGAGACGGGCGATAATTGCAGGTATCATGTTCAAGTTAAACACGAAGAGAAACCTTAGTCAGTTGAATATCCGTAAGAGTAGGCTGCGAAGCATCTGCAGGAAACATGTCAGTAAAAATTAATTTACAAGAAAAACTCCTCCCTCCCCCATCCCGCCCTTTAAAAAATTACACTAAGGAGCTAGCGCACTGCCACTAAAATCTTCTTGTATAAGAAAGAGATCGGAGCACACATGGTTATTCGCCGAAGTGCAATGATGATGGTTCTATAAATCATTTAATCAGTCATTCCATTAATCAATCAATCAATGAGTCTAAACTTCAATGGCTACTAATGAAGGCTGTCACCTGATGTCCTCATCTTCTTTTCCACTAGATTTTACTTTTCTAGTATTGCCTGTAGCATAAAGGCATGTCTCATTCTGGGATAAAGGGAAATGAAACAGCGGATGCACTGGCAAACAATGCTGTGATCGAGAATGGATTTTGTATGGACAAAAGCGACATCATCAATTTTCTAAGAAAACAACTTGCGCTATGAAGATTTCAACAAAGAAGACAAAAGGGTATTCTCTATCACAGTTTTGCAAGTTATGCGTACCGATAGATGCGACAAGACAGGAAAACAACGTGAGAAATCACAGTAGATACATCAACTAACACAGAACGGGAGTTGTTAGTCTAAATACACTGAAATATATGCTTGGAAGGAGATCGGAGCAATTATGGACATGTCTGATGAAGATGATTCTCAAATGAACAATCTCTATACCTCTGAATGCCCGTCTGCCCGTCTGTTCGTTGCGCGTTGGACTACGGGTGACTATCCCTCTGTGTGTGCAGGTTCAATTCCGCAGGATGGCAGATGACAGATTCCCCAGATTTACGGTTGTTGTGGCACCGAACCGAAGGGTTACGATGTCCATGGCACCGTGCCGAAGAGCTGAATAGCTCAAGTGCTTCTGGATCGGAAAAACCCCCTGGATAGAAGGGAAGTAACTAAGAATAAAAGAGAGAGAAAGAGAGAGAGAGAGAGAGAGAGAGAGAGAGAGAGGTTAGAGCTTGTACTTTACGGACAACAATATTTCATGGACGGTATGGACATCTTGTCTGTTACACAATCTTATAAAAGTGGAGTTATTATTTGCTGTGTGTTTTTCCTAAACTTTGAAAAATAGATTGTTTACGCCAACATTTTATATGCCGCTTGTCAATACTTTTAATATCGCTTATTGATTAGAACAAGATGATATCGACAGGTGATTCACACTTCATAAAAGTTGTGCATCTCTTAAAAACTCAGGGATATCCGGATTGGACGTTACCCACGTGTCTATGGTTTTATCCATAATTTACGTAACCAATTTGCAACAACTGCCAAAAGTTAGACATATCAAATGTACTCTACGTAGGTAATACATTGTTGATATAGTTTGTGCGCAAATTGCACATTTTAGTATTCATTATTATTCACTATGTAAATATATATTATAAATCTCTATCTTTGAGCACATAATCGTAACATATTACATAAAATACACCCAACAAAATGTTACTTGCATATTTTCCGTCCGAAGTTTGAAAAGTTCTTGTATTGAGTTTATGTGAAGTTTTGACTGCGTGTTCTGTTAGAATTCTGTAGAGACATATCTAAAAAAAAACAAATTGTATCTAAAAATAATTTTAGTAAATAATTATTATATCCCAGTTATGGGATTGCTAGTGACCAATCTATGATGAGGATTACATTTCGTTTGTCGATGCTATCGTTAAACAGTATGAAGATTATGTTTTTTGATTTGCCCGTGTGTTGCAGGGGATCGCAAGGGGAAAAATGTAACACTGCGACCTACAAGGTTTGTTGTAAGGGGCGTCTGAGTTAGGGGCGTCTGAGTTAGGGGCGTCTGAGTTAGGGGCGTCTGAGTTAGGGGCGTCTGAGTTAGGGGCGTCTGAGTTAGGGGCGTCGGAGTTAGGGGCGTCTGAGTTAGGGGCCTAGAGAAGCTACACTAGTAAATTAAAATCGTCTCAGAAATCGGATGTGCTGGCCTACTTGTAGACGCATGACAGAATGTACAATCGCTCTTAGGCTCAGTTCACACACAGATCACACAGAGTGGTTAACAATTGGTCGATATTGAGCGGTCGAAGAAGAAGAACTGGCATAATTACACTAGTCGAGACTTACAAATATTTTCTTCCAGCTGAATAATCTAAGTTTTTTCCATTTCATTTTTTGTGTGCAGTTTTTCTTCTTCTTCGTTGCGTTCGTTCTTCTATACGACCAATTTTATCATTCTTATTGTGATATGTAATTGATCTTTGACGATTAACGTTACAATTTTATCATTCTTATTGTGATATGTAATTGATCTTTGACGATTAACGTTACAATTTTATCATTCTTATTGTGATACGTAATTGATCTTTGACGATTAACGTTAAGCCCTTGTTGCAGGCACCTACTTGTATATGGTACCATACACGTGTGCGTCAGGTCTTCTGTTTTTCTCCTAGTCGGTATTTACTAAATTAGCAAGACTCATATTCGTGTTAAGATGAGCACACGGAGTTTTTTTTAAAGAACCCCAGAGGAAGCAAGTAAGAATATGATCAACAAAAAACATGGTACAGGTATTAAGAGCTTCTGAAAAATCAAATAGACAAACATGGGACTCGGACCACTTACCCTAGTCCTTACGACACCAATCGCCTAGCCTAGCAATGCAAAACAAATTGTTTGTTTATTTGTTGATAATATTCGTTACTTCCGTTGCTTCCTCTGGGGTTCTTTAAAAAACTCAGTGTGCTCATCTTAAAATAAACTTGAAGCTACTTTTAATGATGTATGCATGTTTGTTATATGTGTATACATGTGTGTATGTATGATATTGTCTTGTCTCAAATATATACAAGCACAATAAGCTTATAGTATGTGTTTGTGCAGACATTGTTGGAACGAACCCTACCTGATTGTTCTGTGTCTAGTTTAATAACGAGCGTTTGAGAAAGACACTCCCCGTGAGTCATTTTTTTAGAATGGCTCATTGGTTGTGTTCGTAAAAATGCTCGTATTGCTAGGCTAGGCGATTGGTGTCGTAAGGACTAGGTAAGTGGTTCGAGTCCCGTGTTTGTCTATTTGTTTTTCGGAAGCTCTTAATACCTGTACCATGTTTATTTGTTGATTATAATCGTTTTATAAACCTTGATGCAAATTTATATTTCAATGATATATTTCAGATATCTTGATCGAATTGTTGAATTGATTTCAAGGAAATAAACAGATCGGATGATTGAGCTAAACATGCGTCGAATTGGTTTACGGTTGGTGTTTGCTGTTGCTCTATCATTGTTATTCGTCTCTTCTGTACGTCAACAATGGAATTCCAAAAGCCATACGTTGACAAGAGAGTTGGATTTGACTGAGTCTTCAAACTCCAACTCTGATGAAGGAATTGAACAGTTTGTATTGGTGAATCGCAGTTCAGAAAATGGGTATATAAAAGAAAGAGTTAATGAATCTGAAAGCGCCGATGAAGAACAAACAGTTGATGGAGAACAAACAGTTGATGAAACACAAATAGTTGATGCAGAAGAAAGAGTTAATGAATCTGAAAGAACTGATGAAGAACAAAGAGTTGATCGGACACAAAGAGTTGATGAACTACAAATAGTTGATGAAAACCAAAGCCTTGCTAAAGCCGACGGAGTTGATACAGCACTAAATCGAAATATATTTCAACAGTACTATAAGGACGGAAATATTGATAACGTCTCCACTGCTGACGCAGAGTTGAATAACTCACAATACGAGCGATTGGGTGGAGGCACAGTAGAAGCTGTTCAAAACAAAGAAGATGATGCTGACTTTGAAGAAAAAACATTAAATGCTGCAATAGAAAAAATAGAAGAAGATTCTCAATCTTCGCTATCTTCATTCTATGGAGAACTATTTCTGAACAGAACTGAAAAAACGCTTCAAACTGTAGACATGAACAATGTTAACATCGGCGGATCCAAAAGTGGCTATGATCTTAACTGGCGTTCTACCAAATATGCAAATGCTTTATACAGCGAAGAAGGTGATGATGATAACTATAAGATAGATGATTCTCGAGAGAGTTACTCTAATGTAAAAGAAAATAATATTGTTGATAAGTCAGATAACCAAGAACAGTCTATGTTCTGGTGGTTGCCCTTAAAAATATTTAACATTTGGGAATAGTCCTGAAAACAAGGATCAAGGGGAAGAGGAAATACATAACGAGAGCAATTCATCTGACGACCAACTTGTAAATGATGCAATTATTCAAAATGATATTCTAAAAGTGAATACCAGCTTTCAGGAAAATGAAGAAAACAATACTGGGGAATTCGATGAGGTAGATAATTCAGTATTTAAAAATGTGATCGAAAATTATAACTTAGACACGAATCAAAACATAGGAAATGTTTTTACAAAACTCAAGAATGAAGTAGAAAATGAAGTACAGCGGGAAGAAACATCATCTATTGATGTAAATGGAATAGATAAAGCTGATTATGACGATTTTGAAGACTTTAGTCAAAACAATTATAATACATTGAAGGATGACATTGAAAAAGAAGATCAACTTGCATCACCGATTTCTTTAAGTACATCACTTGACACACGTGATATTGGTGCGCACAGATTGGAGAACGCAGATCCGGCTATTCAAAACTTACTGACAAGGCTTCGTTTGTGGGAACAAGACAAAGAAGCTGTTCATTTAGGGGAAACACAAGATGACAATTTAGAAGATTCGCACATACTTCATACTACACAGCACTATCAACAACAGGCGCAGCCTCTACGTTATCAACAACAAATAGAACCACTACGTTATCAGGAGCAGGAGATTCCGATGTTACCGCAGTTACCACCACAGAAACACCAAGGAATTTTACAAACCTTGATGACGCCACGACTTTTAGATCTACTTTTGTCAGATAACGCTGAGTCCTCATATCTGAGACAATTTCCTGCTGAATTAAAGTATTTTATTCATCAGAATATACATCGCATTGATCAGGATTTTGATCCCCTTACAAACAAAGAAACAAAGCAAGTAACTAATGGCCAAACAAATATTCTGGATTCTCAAACTGTCCGAATGAGTGGCCCGTTATTATCTGCAATTATACCAATGAACTCTCTCAAAACAGCGAACACCGAACATCATGATAACTTTGAATCAAAAGAAATTGCGAAATTTTTCAGTGACGAAGATGATAACTTCGGAAACGATGACAATATTTACGAAGATGAGAACAACAACAATAAAGGCCAGGATAATAATAATAACGCTGACGATAATAACACCAGACAAAATAACATATACACCACACCACATGACACAGCCATTTATGACAACCCAAGACCATTGTCCGAACAAGACTTTGCATTATTTAGAACTCGACCATATAATAACGAAGTTGTGACCAACAGCCATGACTCTATTCAGGACGCAGACAACACATATGATAATAATAATGATTATATGGTAGAGGAAGATCTGTTCCCGCAGAAAATGAGCAGATCAGGTACCGAACATGAAGACGAGACATTACCATGCCCACGAGACGCTGAACCTTCAGACATTTCCCATCCAGTAACAGCTCTGGTGGCTTTTTCTGACAGTAGTTCTGTCTGGGTCAAGAGTATACTCGAACAGTTAACTGGTGAGTTGAAATATGTTCGTTGGTAATACTGAACATTATGTATTAATACTGACAAACAGTTATATAATTTTTGAATTCTCCGAAATGAGTTAATTCTTATTCTTCATGTGTGTTAGCCTACATCATCATCATAATCTCATAGTTTGTACTGAGCAGAACTTTGCCACCCCAACAGTCTTTCAGAATTTCTTTCTCTCATAGGCCAGATGTCCGCCTCTGCAGCCGTCATGTTCAAACCATCAGTTACATCCTGAATCCATCTTCTCCGGGGTCTTCCTCTTCTCCTCTTTCCGAGAAGGTCTCCTTCCATGATGATCTTCTCCAGCCCCTCGTGTCTTTTTAAGTCTAAAATACCTCAATTTTCTCTTTCTTACTTGTAGCATCAGCCAGTTCTTTCTGATTATGAGTTCTTTCTGGAAAGATCTTATTAAATATCTATGCTTCACACCCATACGTTGCCACTGGGAATATGCATACTGTTAGTATGCCCTTAGTATAGTGGACCAACCAGATGAAAACCAGAGGCTGCCAAATCGGGACTATAGGATGGATGGGGTAGCGTAGTCTAACCCAATTTGGCGATTGCTTCTTGTGTTGCCAGACTCGTGTGAGGGCACTCGTTGTCGTGACGGAGAATCAGATCTGCTAGATTCTTGTTGGGCCGAACTCTGTGGAACTGCGAAAACGTCGATTAAAATTTTTCAGTGTCCTGGTGTAAGCTTTCGAATTGATTGTCTCTCCTCTTGGTATAACATAAACACAAATCACACATTCAATGTCACAAAAGACTGTGATCATCACCTTTCCAGCAAAAGGAGTTGTCTTGAATTTCTTTATTTGCGATGGTCGCGGATAATGCTACTCCATGGACTATCTTTGTGTCTCAGGTTCAAAATGATGTACCAAGGTTTCGTCACCTGTAACGACCTTAGCCAAAATATTATCTCCATCAGCATTGAAATCTTCTAACAACTCAAATAATATTTCTTTCCTTTGCATTCAGGGTCAATTGTGAGGCTTCCATAAGCCATATTGCGTTAACCTTAGAAAATCCGATACTTTTTGTAATTATTTTTACACTACCGTTGCTGACTGGCATCTGTAAGGCCAATTGTTGGCATCTGTAAGGCCAATTGTTGGCATCTGTAAGGCCAACTGTTGAGTAGGGATTCGCCTATCATTAAGAATAATCCCCTCAGCGAACCTCATCATTTCTGAGTTGGTAGCTGTGGGAGGACGTCCACAGCGTGGCACATTATGCAGCTCCGTTACTCCACTCCCTGATTCTTTTATTCTCTGAACTCAGCCATTTACTGTACTCATGTCCACTTCAAGACTCCCATACACATCACATAGACGATTGTGAATGTTCACAACAGTTTCCTTCTCTGAAAGAGAAATGCAATCACAATTCGCTGCTTGTAGCGCAAGTTGCTAACATACTCCATTTTAACGGGTTAGTATAGCCATAATATTTGACGAATTGCAATGTAATTGGTACACACAAAAGGCACATCTCTCTCTCTCTCTTTGCTTTTTAACCCTGATTGGGGCATAGGCCCTCAACCAACTCACCGACAGATAGACAGACAGACAGACATAAAGACAGACAGACATAAAGACAGACATAAAGACAGACAGACAGACGGACGGACGGACGGACGGACAGACGGACGGACGGACGGACGGACGGACAGACGGACGGACGGACGGACGGACGGACGGACGGACGGACGGACGGACGGACGGACTGACTGACGGACGGACGGACGGACGGACGGACGGACAGACGGACGAGGACGGACGACGGACAGACAGACAGACAGACAGACAGACAGACAGACAGATAGAAGATAGATAGATAGATAGATAGATAGATAGATAGATAGATAGATAGATAGATAGATAGATAGATAGATAGATAGATAGATAGATAGATAGATAGATAGATAGATAGATAGATAGATAGATAGATAGATAGATAGATAGATAGATAGATAGATAGATAGATAGATAGATAGATAGATAGATAGATAGATACGGGCAACCGTGAAATTGATAAATTGAAACTATCATGAAAATAACTGAATGTAAGTACCTCCTTTCAAACTGAAAAATAGTATGTGTACTTTCATAATTTAACTTGAAGGTAAGGTATAAAGTATATGTCATTCTATCCTAGGTATAGCGACAGATTCCATATACAACATTATGGCACAACTGAAAATGGGCAATGTAGCCAGTGTTTATGAGATGGGCAAGAAAATTGCTATAGAAACACATATAGCATCGGACAAGAACTTTGAGAAGGCCATTGTGTTAATCAGAAATCCCTTCTCTGTGGACGCTCAGCACAAGACTTTTCGCCCTTCATCTGTTGGTAAGAGAATTTATTATATTTTTGTGTAGTACTGTGCATTATCGATATAAGGCAAGACTGCAGTAAAAATATATATAACTATGGCTAAACACATAAAAAAGTACTGTAGTTTTACAAAGCACAAACATAATTTACAACGACGTTTCGACCAAAGACTTTATGAAGCAAAGAATACAACATAGTTTCTTCTGCTGTTATTGTATCTTTTGCTTGATAAATTTCTTTTGATAGAAAAGTCGCTGTCTATCTGTCTATTGTTTTTTTACTTTGTAAAACTACAGTACTTTGTTTTCACGTGTTTCACCATATACCGTGCATTTGAGATCTCTTTCCGTTAAAAAAAAATATCCTTATTGGTTATTGCTAAATAGAACATACCTCGGTACACTTTAACCATAGATTCTTCGGTCTCTTCGCGACTGTCTGTTGGATGAGGACACTAAAATTGATGTTGAATCGATCAAGCGATTTAGGCAGTTTGGAGTTACCCGTTGTTCAAGTCGAACTGGATGCCTGAGAGGCAGACTGAGAGGTGTGTTTAATCAGCGAGCCACAGAAACCATCAGTATGCATACTCTTCGATATCTGTTGGGGAGACTGATCACCTATGTGTCTGCCCGGAGTGCAATGACGTCAGTTTAGTAACCAATAATCAAAAACCAACCATAGATTCTCATTCTTTCTTAACAGATACCTAAAGGTGGACATGTTGGTAATGTCTTTGACTCGCTGGTTTACATATTACTTGTTTCTTATATCTTCTTCTTCAGTGATCCGTCAGTGTATTGGGTTTTACCTTCCTATTCAATTCCATGTATAGCTTATATTGTATATATCATTGACGAACTGGTCTGTAGATTTTCTACCTACTCCGGACAAGAGCCAGTATTAGGTTACATTTAACTAGGGATATGAAGTGTTCTTTGTACTGCTAAAAGATCAAAAGTCTAGGTAGTGTTCAATATGATCATTCTCATGTGACCCGTTCTGTTCTAATATTTGACTTCAAACTGATGTAGGCTCAGTAAAGTTAACTCATCATTTACAATGTAGGCTCAGTTAAGTTACCTCATCATTTACAATGTAGGCTCAGTAAAGTTAACTCATCATTTACAATGTAGGCTCAGTACAGTTACCTCATCATTTACAATGTAGGCTCAGTAAAGTTAACTCATCATTTACAATGTAGGCTCAGTAAAGTTACCTCATCATTTACAATGTAGGCTCAGTAAAGTTAACTCATCATTTACAATGTAGGCTCAGTAAAGTTAACTCATCATTTACAATGTAGGCTCAGTAAAGTTAACTCATCATTTAAAATGTCAACATCCACTGTCAAAATCCAACCACCTCATTCAAGTTGTTATTTAATGACTTAAATTGTCCCTCGAATCTATATTCCACATTCACATTATAAAGTATTTGTTAAGCCATTTTGTTGGCGCTTTCGTGATCGAGAGTCCTTACTTATCCAAAACAGTATATTTAAGGGGTCGTGCAGTTTATGCGGAGAAGCATAGAATTATACGGGGAAATCTGGTGCAATGAAGTCAACCTTTGGTCTTGAAAAAATAAATTATAAAAAAAGCAAACTGAACGCAATGTCGTCCGTAGTGTTGGGTCATCCAGTTCGATAACTCATTATAGCACTTCCACGAACATTTGCATGTGCCCTAGCTTTGCAAGTATATTGCTATAGTACATGTAACCTCTACAGCTATATTGCTATAGTGCATGTAACCTCTACAGCTATATTGCTATAGTACATGTAACCTCTACAGCTATATTGCTATAGTACATGTAACCTCTACAGCTATATTGCTATAGTACATGTAACCTCTACAGCTATATTGCTATAGTACATGTAACCTATACAGCTATATTGATTAATTACATGTAACCTCTACAGCTATAACGATTAATTACATGTAACCTCTACATCTATAATGATTAATTACATGTAACCTCTACTGCTATAATGATTAATTACATGTAACCTCTACAGCTATATTGCTATAGTACATGTAACCTCTACAGCTATATTGCTATAGTACATGTAACCTCTACAGCTATATTGCTATAGTACATGTAACCTCTACAGCTATAATGATTAATGACATATAACCTCTACAGCTATAATGATTAATGACATGTAACCTCTACAGCTATAATGATTAATGACATGTAACCTCTACAGCTATAATGATTAATTACATGTAACCTCTACAGCTATAATGATTAATTACATGTAACCTCTACAGCTATAATGATTAATTACATGTAACCTCTACAGCTATATTGCTATAGTACATGTAACCTCTTCGAACTTGATAAAGAATGCAGGCAACGCAACCCACTTGTTGTGGAGGCAGAGGTTCAGGCATTAATTTCTGAGAACGCATCTGAGCATGATGTAATCATTTATACGGATGGTTCGGTGATTCGACATGTGCGGAGCTCGTGGGCTTTCACTGCTCAGGTCGGAGGTGATGTTGTGAAGGAAGACAGTGGTGGTTTGCCGTGACTACAAGCAGTCTCACTATGGAAATCATGGCGGTTACCAAAGCGATGATTTGGCTAGAATCACAGACTTTTATCCATGCATGTTTTCTCAGTGACTCAATGAGTATGCTCAGGAAGATTGAAACAGGATGGGCTAGGAGACATTGGATAGAATCGCTGGGGAGGTCTAAGCTGACAAAGATCAGTTTTATTTTTGTGCCAGGGCATGCAGGTGTAAGGGGAATGAACGTGCGGATAGGCTTGCAGGTATGGCTGCTGTCCAAAGCGGACGAGCAATGGACCAGGCTGATATTATAAATTCCTTAAGGAGAGAGGGCGTGTACATGATTCAGGTGATAGCGGTGAATCCACAACACTAACCAGACTGCAAGAACTCAAAGTTAAGTGTGGTGTAGCTCGACAAGAACGCTATGCTGGCAGACAAAGAAGAATTGTAAACCAACAAAGAACCGGTGTCGTTAGTCGCCACACGCTGATGGACATACTGAGGAGAGATCGGAGCACTTATGGACTAATTTGTTCGACGTGCAGTGATGGTGATCCGACGACTAAACTAAACTAAACATGTAACCTCTACAGCTATATTGCTATAGTACATGTAACCTCTACAGCTATATTGCTATAGTACATGTAACCTCTACAGCTATAATGATTAATGACATATAACCTCTACAGCTATAATGATTAATGACATGTAACCTCTACAGATATATTGCTATAGTACATGTAACCTCTACAGCTATAATGATTAATGACATATAACCTCTACAGCTATAATGATTAATGACATGCAACCTCTACAGCTATAATGATTAATGACATGTAACCTCTACAGATATATTGCTATAGTACATGTAACCTCTACAGCTATAATGATTAATGACATATAACCTCTACAGCTATAATGATTAATGACATGTAACCTCTACAGCTATAATGATTAATGACATGTAACCTCTACAGCTATAATGATTAATGACATGTAACCTCTACAGCTATAATGATTAATGACATGTAACATCTACAGCTACAATGATTAATGACATGTAACCTCTACAGCTATAATGATTAATGACATGTAATCTACAGCTATAATGATTAATGACATGTACTCTACAGCTATAATGATTAATGACATGTAATCTCTACAGCTATAATGATTAATGACATGTAATCTCTACAGCTATAATGATTAATGACATGTAAATTGTGTAGTTCTTCTTCTTCTGTGTTGAACACTCCATATTGACAACTTGTTAAACCACTCTTTGTAAATTTTATGTGATCTGAGCCTAAGAGCGATTGTACTTTGTACCAGTTATACGCCTACAAGTAGACCAGTACTTCCGATTTCGACGACGCTTTTCAATTTACTAGGGTAGCTTCCCTAGACCCCTACCTCAGTCGCCTCTTACGACATGACGGACAAATTGTGTAGTTATATTGATACGTTTCATGTATATTATATGTATATATTTATGTATATAACGTACCTGTAAACTATCCTAGTAGAGTATTTTGGGAGAAGTTATAACTAAATACAGCGATATTTTCTGTTTAGCTAAACGATAAATTTATGCTAACAAACGGCACATCTATTGTATAGACCAGCGTTGCCCAAACTGGGGTCTGCGGTAATGGAAAGTTTGGGAACATTTTGTATAGACAATCCTTCTGATGCTATTTTTGTCTAATGACTTTAGCAGGTACAAGCTACCCCCCTCCCACTCTAGTAACACCATTACTACACAAATGTTGAGTACCTTGGAGGTAGCAGATCGACACTAAATTCAGTGTTTATGCATTTTCATTGTTTTCATTCTTATTACTTATAATCAGATTGGCAGAATAGTGTTCTTTGGAATCAAACTTATTCATCGTGGTTGACCAGTAACTTACCTATGCACGTGATGACATATGAAGATCTTGTTGAGAGTCCACTCACGGAATTAATCAAGGTATTTCAGTTTTTTGCCAAACAGTTTCCCTTTTTGCACTGATCTGTTATTTTTTTTAAAAAAAGACACGCACTAGACAAGCACTTGCGTGAAATTCGCAAGGAAAACGGAAAAGATTACGTCCTAAAAAGACTTGGAGACATAGTTTTCTTGAAGAACTGAAGGGTGCTGGACTTTCCAGGGAAGCCATAAAGAAACAGTCAGAGACCGAGCAAAGTGGCGAACAACTATTAAAGCATTATACGTCACGATGAGTGGAATAAGTCATACTACAGTTTCAGAAGTTTGAAATCAAACTTTACAAGAACATGAATGGGCATCATGGGACAGAATAAAACATGCAATAAACCATTTAGCCACGGAAACTATTAACACGCATACGCTTTGATATATTTCGATGAAGACTAAGCGCTAATAGTTCTGGCCAAAGCTCTGTATGGTCGGTTAAGTGACTAATATATATATATAATGTGAGCCGAAAGAGAAGATGAAGATATGTTTAGCATTCTATCGGAAGAAATGATTTTTAAAAACACAAAGCAGGCATTGGGGTGAGAGACAAATGGTTCAAGAAAGTAGGGAAGATTTAGAAAAACACTGAAACGAGCTTTACTGAGAGAGGCGAGAAAGATTAAACACAATTCCATAGAAGAGATTGAGCTGTACAATAGGAATACAATACAAGATATATATATATATTTCCATACGACATGTCTGGTCAACTAATAGTAACAACTTTTATAAGAAGGAGAAGATGGAGATAAGTCGGGCATACATTGAGAATAATGATCAAAGAATACCAAAGCAGGCATTGAAGTGGAAGGCAAAGGGTTCAAGAAAGAGAGGACTCTCTAGGGAAACTCTGAGACGAACTTTCCCGGGAGAGGCAAGAGCTATGGGACTCAATTCCATAGAAAAGATTGAGCGAGTTGCCTAGGACAGAGAGGTACGGGGAAATTACTTGCAGGCTCTATGTAATGTATACCGGTACAAGAAGAATATCTATATGCGATGTGTAAGTTTTCATATATATATATCTTGACTGAAATCCTATGATTAATTAAATTAATTGGAATAAATAATTTTTATTGCCCACTTTAAAAATTACATGCACCTGTCATTGCCTGTTTCATTTTCTTTCTTTCCTCAACCAGCTCACAGATTTCTTGTCCAGTCCGGAGATGAAGATAAGCTACAAATGTGCAATGAATGTAGCTCTGGATCCACCGAGCGTCATCAGCGATGTCAATCAGATTGCTGGAATCTATCACGATGATAGACGGAGAATAAACCAGAACATTGACCACATAATCCAAATAGCACAGAGAACACATCCTGACATTGTGTCCAGATTGTACAGTTATAAAGTATCTTCAACGGATCGGAACTAACTGTATATATATATATATATATATATATATATATATATCAGTATACGAGATGAGAAAACTCTAATTATTCTCATTCTGAGTAAACATATTTTCAAGTTATGAGAATAGTACGTAATTTTATTGACCACTTCTGGAAAGTGTTCATGGATGGACGGGGTTTATGATGATATTGTTAATGTAAAGCAGCGTTGTGTAACGTGGCGTCCGTGTGATACATTCCTGATACCCTATTTATTTCTTCAGCTTTAATGTTAATCACAATTTCAAGAAAAAAATAAGTTTATGAATAACAGCAGGGGCGGCTCGTCATTAAGGGCCAGACTCCAATAAAAACCGAAAGGGGGAATAACTTCCCGGAATAGACAAATAATAGAAAATACTCCAAAAACCATGATTTTTCCGAAAATGTGTAATCAGGATTAAATTTTCATCTGTTATTATTTTTAATGTTGTTATTATGATTATTATTTTATTGTTGTTGGCAGTATTATTATTACAATTGTTACATGGCGCTCGCCCCTCCACATTCATTAGTCTGATGCGTATCGCTTCTCGGCCTTTTGGCTAAGATCAAAGTATAGTATCTGTATCGCTTGATATCTGTCACGTGGCTCATTATATGGGTTCACAAAGTAATCAGCTTGTGTTACGGAACTAGGGGCCCATTTGATCGAAGCCGAAGGTCAGGAGCCTTCATTAAATGCCACATGGCTACCCTTGTACAAAACTAGGAGTGCCATCGATCGAAGGATTGATGGGGCTTGATAGTTTATAAACGTTTTCACGTTCCGTTGTACGGGGTCCACCTGGTATGGCACATCCGGTGCGGGCCCTTAAAAAAATATAGATTTGTTTTAGTTCCGTACTTTCCTTCTCACTTTGTCTCTCCTATATGATATTTTATTCTAAGAGTTTCGTGTTTGAATTGGTTTATTTTGGAAACTACGACAAGGACAGTTATCTAGCTAAGGTTAGGAACAACAAGATTACACATTATAGCAGTATGTTGTCCCGTTTAATTCTAGTAACAACAAAACTACTGGTTATCATATCACTGGAATTTCCCACTTGGACTAGCTATTAACATTGTTGATCTAAAACTTGTTCTTCTTCGAACGCTCCATATCAACAACTTGTTAACCACTCTGTGTGATTTGTATGTGATCCGAGCCTAAGAGCTATTGTACGTTGTGCCAGTTATGCTCCTACAAGTAAGCCAGCACATCCGAATTCTGTGACGCTTTTTGTTTACTAGCGTATCTTTACCCCTACCACCTTGACATTGCCCGGGCCACATACCTCGTGATGTAAAACAAGAAAGCTGTGTTGGTTTTTTGCTCTCTCGATCCCCGCCTAGACCAATGAACCAAATTATTTCATGAATTCTACCGTTGTTTTTAGGGACTCCGTCTCTCCGTACAGCTTCTCGCGAAGCTCTGTGATATCAGGCCAGGTTTTGTTTCTCAGGTCTGCGTACAACTAACAGTCTTGCAGTGTGTGCTCTGCCGTCGTGTCCTCCTTTTCACAGTGGCACAAGCACTATGCTGTCTGAAGGGGGAAAAAACATGTTTAATATTTTAAAATTGATTATGTGAATGTTCTGTGGCCAATACAAATAAATCTGTGTTGATATAATTTGTAATTTTTTTAAAACGTCGTTTTTAACACCCCGCTCCCCATGTAAAAATATATGATCCTCTTGTAGGCCGAATAGCTACCATTGATTAGCTAATCAATTGGGCAGTAGGCCCAAGGGAGATGGGTCGGTCTGGATGCCTGATAAACATATTCCAAAACATGTATGCCTAGCTTGAAATGGGTAGACGTTCAGCTGGCGGACACACAAAAAACGGGTTAAAACACTCTTACAGTGTCTCTGAAATGCTTCGATATAGATACCACGTGCTGAGAAGAATCCCTTGCGCAAGATCGCCAAATGTGGCACTGTAACAACACAAGAGGAACTAGCATAGCTGAGAATCACTGTGCCGTTAAGGCACAGAGAAAACGAGGTGCGTGAAAAGACAGATCACACAACACCCACATGTCTAACCTTGATCATTAATGCCCCAGCTATGGTAGGGGATCGTGTTCTAGGATTGGACTCTGTAGTCACCTCCGCACACACTAGAGAGGTGTAGCAGCACACATCTCTGTTGTCATCATCGCTTGCGATGGACGGTTATTATTACTGATTAATGCTGGTGTCAAGAATCACTGCTTCCCTTCCTGCTATTACATGCAGCAAAATAGTTTACAACAGTTCAGTGAGATTGTGTGTTAGCTGTGAGATGGCAGATCTGATCTTAAACCAAATTTTGTTGCAATATAAAATATTTCCTCTTTCTTCTCATTTTCAACAACTTCTCTTCAATTTTAAGTTGTTGCAAAACGATACCTGCCCGTGGTATTCTGAACACTCTTCTACAAAACTTGTATTCAAATACATTAAACGATGTTTGAATATTTGTGCTACCAATAACCCATGCATCGCAGCATTACGTGGATATACTCTAATGGGTATGCGGGTGTTTACGGTAATTAGAGAGCGGGCAGGCTTGCATCAACAGCATTGATCGTTGTGGAGTTGAAGATGGATAAGGGGATGTTCTTCGGTTTCTTCGCGACTGTCTGTTGGATGTATACACTAAAATCGATGTTGAATCGATCAAGCGATTTAGGCAGTTTGGATTTACCCATTGTACAGGTCGAACATGTTGTAGAACTGAGAGGCAGAGTGAGAGGTGTGTTTAATCAGCGAGCCACGGGAACCACCAGTATGCATACTCTTCGATATCTGTTGGGGAGACTGAGCACATATGGGTCTGCCAAGAGTGCAATGATGTCAGTTTAGTAACCAACAACCAGTAATGTTGGTATGGGAAAAATACATGATCATAAAAATCGAAGTTTTATATTTATATCAGTTTTCCTCCATAGGTTGTGCACGCAGCTACCGGTAACAGAAGGCTGAATAGCTTAGCCGACAAATCGGAAATTTCTGTTTGATGGGGGTTGACTTTTATATACGTTTGATAACGATCGAGATATATATATATATATATACGAATTCAGGAGAAGTGATGAAATCAGAGATATGTCTGGTCAACCACTAGTGACAACTGTTATAAGAAAGAGAAGATGGAGATATGTTGGGCACACCTTGAGGAGAAATGATCAAAGAATATCAAAGTAGGCATTGAAGTGAGATGCAAAGGGTTCAAGAAAGAGAGGTCGACCTAAGGAGACCCTGACGTGAACTTTGCTGAGAGTGGCAGGAAATATCAGTCTCAGTTCCATGGAGGAGATTGAGCGAGTTGTCCAGGATAGAGCGGTATGGAGAAATTACTTGCAGGCCCTATGTAACGTATAACGGTACGAGAGGAATTATTATTATTATATATATATATATATATAAAAAAAATCGTTTGATAGAACTCTTTAAGCGTTATTGCATTGTTACTCAATTCTTTGAGTACATGGTTATTTATTGATGAAAAGTGTTAATAATATTGATATTCTTTAGTGTTAAATTTAATTTGTGACATAATATAACCAAGTTCTTGCATGTTGTGTCGCTTTTAAATTGAATTCCTTTCTATCTAACAATATAGAAATGCGAGGGTCACGCGACACTTGTGGTCTGATTTCTGAAAATGTTTACCTGAGCTAGTCTGCCTAATGTTACCAGGAGGCCGTGGTTGTGTAGTTCTTTTAACTTCGGCAGAGCCATGTTCATTAAAAAAATCTTCCCTTTTTAACATTTCCATCTCCCGAGTGGTTACCGGGGTCCAAAGAATAGAACCACTGTTACCCGCCATGCATATCGTAAAAGGCAACTAAGGAGGTTTGGCTGAAATCGGATGCACGTGTCCTAAACGTGTAGAAGTTTATGCGTTTAGGGGCCTACCAAACCAATGTGCAACGTATACACGTTCTTGGCAAAAATCAAACATATCCCAAAGAGTGATTAAAATTGGTCATAAAGAACGAACGCAAAGAAGAAGATTTCCATCATTTGTTAGCAATCTTTATATTCTCTAAACATGTTTTGCATTTTAGCAGCTGGCCGACAAAAAAGGCACCTGGAGCTAGCCTTTGTATGTGCTTTGTAAAATTTAGGACCGTGGATATTCTGTCGATCCATCGTTTACATGGTTGTCCTCTGGGTCTGTCACATCTGAGTGCTAGTGTATTTTGTGGGAGAGTGTCTTAAGGAAGCATTGATGCGTGGCCGGACCATTTGACCTGTTGTTTCTGAATATTTTATAGCACCGGCAAAGTTCCTACTTTTTTTCTGATTTCACCGTTTCGATCTTATCTCTCCTCGTTACATTTAGAATTTGTTGTGAACACTTCACCTGTCGTTTGGATTCTTCTTTTCTCATTGGTTGTCACTATCCAGGTCTGACACTGATAGCACACAGTTGGTAAAAAAAAACCCTGTGTTCAACATTGCTCTCTAGGTGTCCATCGCCACGTTGTTGTTATAGTCTGTCCATTAGTGAGCACGTTTGAAATTGATTTTCTCGAAAACTACCTGTTGGATCTCAGTGATTTTTGCAAGCAGCCTTAGAATATCCATGACGCTAGAGAAATATTTTTTTCCAAGAAAATTTGATGTAGTTTGAAATATTTCTTCTTCAGGTTATATTAAAATCAACCTCACCGGATTGTACACAATAGTAACAGATCTACGGTACACAGACGCGTTGTTCTAAAAATACATTATGGTAACATTGAAATATCGTGAGTAAACAACAATTTCACGAATTCCCGTGCACCTAACCCAGTCGACTTTGAAAGCGGAAAGCATATGACGTTATAATTGGGATACCGTTAGTTATTGGTGTATCTCGCTATTTGTATGAAGCTATTGTATCATATTTGTTGGCTTATCAAAACTTACCTTGATATAACATTCATAATGAGTCTGAAGTGCACATTTACAACAATGCAGAAGGTTACAGTTTTACTATACCAACACTTCCGTAGGGAATCTAAGAGAGGTCATCTATATTGCGATATTCATAACCCTGAGAAACGAACGCAACTGGCGCTTGGTCTGAATAGAGAATCCTTTTCCCGATGGATTAAACAGGACACAAAGTGTACTAATGTCAAGCAAGGAAGGAAAAGAACAATTGACGACTTTGACATAGATGTCATAAGACGGGAGCTCTTGAAAATGTTTGCGACAAATCAACTTGTTAATCTCAGGAAACTGAAATTAAAACTGCAATCAGATTGCAGCATAGACATTTCTAAAAGTACTCTATGGAAAATTGTAAGAGCCGCCGGCTTCACTTTCAGAAAAACTATAGGCGGCAGGAATATTATTTGTGAAAAGCCACATTTAATTGCTGCCCGAAGTAAATACCTGAGGCAGATCCGTGAGCGGCGGAGGCAAGGCTATGATATTGTATATTTGAACGAATCCTGGGTAAATGCTCACCACACCAATGCTAAAGAATAGCAATCAGTAGACGGTGAACAGAAAAGAAAATACCAAGCAGCAAAGGCCAGCGTATTATACTAACACATGCAGGAAGCCACAGCCTGGCTCTAGCACAAAGGGATCTGGAAAATACAGATGTTTGATAGAACACTGCATGCTTTTTTGCAATTTTAGTCAATTCGGTGAGTCTATGGTTATTTGTTGGTGAAACATATTCATTATATTGATATTCCTTATTGTTAAACTTAACTTGTTGGATAATATAACTTCGAGTTAGCATTTTGTGTTGATTTTAAAATGAATTCGTCTATATACACCAATATTGGAATGCGAGGTCACGTGGTGTAGTTGGGGTCTGATTTCCCATAATTCTTACCTGAGCCCGAAGGCCCAGTAGTTTATAGTTGGCTCTGAGGAAGCAGTGAAGAAGGTCTTGTCCATGACGCTGGACTTATTTTCCAATCAAAAAGAACCAACGGTAGGGACTACCACACAGAAATGAATGGACATATTTTCAGACACTGGATGGAGAAAGATCTACTTCCAATTCTAAACAGACCATCATGCTTGGTAATGGATAATGCATCCTATCACAACGCAGTATCAGCGGAAGACAAAGTACCAACTGCATCAAATACAAAAGATCAAATTAGGACTTGGCTTGCTAAGGAAAATGTCAGCTTCGATGATACATATTTGAAACCCGAATTGTTGTACCTGGTGAAGATGACAAATAAGACAAAGGTGTTTCATATTGACAAAATCATTGCGGAATACGGCCACACGTCTTTGCAACTACCTCCATATCATGCTCACCTCAATCTGATAGAGCTTGTCTGGGCTAAAGTAAAAGGGCAAGTTGCCGAACAGAACAGGATGTTTAAAATGTGTGATGTTGAAGTTCTGACACGTGAGTCCCTCTCAATGATAGACATGCAGTTCTGGAAGAAGTGTGTTGAACATGTGCTCCGAGAGGAAGCCGAGTACTGGCACCGAGATGGATTACAATTTGTCCAGCCAGTAACAATTATCAACCTCATGGAATCGTCAGATTCGGGATGATACAAATCATATTTTGATTACAGACTGAGAAATAGCAACGTATACATTTCCATATCCAAATGCGTCTACCATCATACAATTTGTGGTGAAGTTAAGACACCCTGGGGTCTAATGGTGACCGAAGGGAGGACTAACTGTTGCATATTGTATCCAAGTTCACGATTGCACATAAAGGGCAACACACTTAATTACTTGACCTATCAAGTTAATATGGAGATACACCTATGAATAGAATTGACATGGACAAATTCTAGGGATTACTGTAAAATCTAAAATTTGAGCCCCGTATTTGCAATTGTCATAAAAGATCAAAGGAATTCGCCGATGTGCAAAATCCGTAGCATCTATGGACTACTGGTTAGCTTTATTTTAGCGTCATGGATATTCTAAGGCTGCATGCAAAAATCACTGAGATCCAACAGGTAGTTTTCGAGAAAATCAATTTCAAACGTGCTCACGAATTAATGGACAGACTATAGCAATGAGTGTACATATTTGACAATCTCAGCCGTTTTCCCAAATCCTCAGTTATCAGTTATATGAGGACTATCATCATAGCACTCGGACATGTCCATAGGTGCTCCGATCTCCGCAAATCCAGCAGCGTCCAGCGACCCAACACGCCAGCTCGATGTTGATTAATCAATCTCTTTGCATATTTAGTATGTCGTTCTTTTGGGCTGCACCAATATTGACACCCATCTCTTTCAATCGGGTCAGCGAGTGGAATTCACAGCCCTGAAACTCCTCTGTTCGGAAGGACTCTCTCAATGCGTGAAGAATGTCACTTCGATCCATTGCAGCTCCCTCTGATATTGTAGCCAAGCCAGTAAATCTATCAGCTCATTCATTACCCCTAACTCCTGCGTGCCCAGGGACAAAAATGAAGGTGATTTCTCTGATCATTGTCTGTACCAGTACCTCCACCCAGTTGCGTCTCACCATACCTGATTCGACTTTACGAATCATGCTCATGGAGTCACTGAGTATGAAAACACGAGAGTAATTGTGAGATGCCAACCAGTTCACCGCCTCCGTAACTGCCCGAACCTCCATTGTCAAGCTACTTGTGGTTGTTGCGTAGGCCCCACTGGCCTCTCTTATTATTTTTCCTCCTGAGCGTGCTGAAAAGCCCACGCACAGCGTCGTTGGCGAATGACTGAACCATCGGTGTAAATAACCCAAATCCTCAACTACATGTTAATATTAGTCATAGATACATCATCCCCATTATTGATTATCTGTGCTCAATATTTCATATATTCAACTCAAAATTGATGTGTAATAAAATTCATTATCAACACTCACTTGATGACAACTTGCTATATATTGATTGTATGTTTCATACTTTGTGTAGTTTCTATTGATGAATTATCTACGCCAGCTGTTGTTTGAAAGATGTGGTCAATTCGTTTTCATTATTGTTCATGAGCAGTTCATTAAAAGAAAGAAATAAAATGCATCAGTTACTCATGTGTCCATAAGTTACTCATATATTCACCAGTTACTCATAATGCTCCAGTTAGCCTGCAACGAATACAATATGAGAATAAACATCGACAAAACTGAAGTAATGATATTTGCTAGAGAGGAAAACACCACCAATATCTCCATCGACTAAAGCCCATTAAAACAAGTCAAAGCATTTACATACTTAGGTAGCATCTTTTCAGCAAACGGAATTATAACTAACGAAATCCAACATAGATGCAACAAAGCAAAACGAACACTAGGACAAATGGCACCAATCTTAAATGTAAACAGGTCACCATGGACACGAAAAGAGCAATGTACAACACAATATTTCTCCCTACATTATGCTACCAGTGTCAAACCTGGACACTGACATTAAATGACAGAAGAAAACTAGTCACAACAGAGATGAACTATCTATGCAGAAGGCTAGGGGTAACAAGAAGAGACCGGTTGAGAAATGAAAACATCAGGAAAAATGTGGGTACAACATCAGTACTAGACTTCATCAAGAAACAACAAATTAAATGGTTCGTCCACATAAGTATATTACCAACAGACAGTGCACCTCAAAGAACGATGTTTCTTCGATACGATGGATACAAAGCAAAAGGCCGGTAGCGCAAAAGATGGACCTCGGAGATAACAGAGGCAGCGAAATACACTATTTATGAAGCGCACACAAAAGTCTGTTCTAGAAATCTCTTCTTATCCTGACGCTGCGAGACAAAACAAGATTGGAGAAAAGAAGGAAGAAAGACTCATGTATCCATCTGTAAACAGAACAGCGAACCTACTACCTTCGGTACACAAGGCCTAAACGACTTAGTCACAGAGACCCCCAAATGTAATAAATTGTAATATAAATGAAACACAACTCTTAATTTCATTATTACAAACATTTATTGTAATTTCAATAAAACTCAACTTCTACTTTCAATAATACAACACATACCAACTCATTCAGTTGACATTCTTACATTCAGTATTGCCAACAACCATTCAATATTCATCAAACACCAAATCTCACTGTCAACACTCCCAACATTTACTACAACATTCTAGAGCATGCAACCTGTGTAGATTCATTCACAATTTGGTAACAACAAACGAAATGAAAATCATGGAATATCCTTTACGGGATGTCACCATCAACCATAGTAAATGAGTACTGTGCACCTATGTGTCTGCAAGGAGTGCTATGGCGTCGGTTCAGTAACCAATGTTATCTGAGTAGTTTGCAATGAGAACATGAGTATGTTGCACTCCAGTTCTTAAACACATACAACACATTCAAATCTCAGCTAATGATGTTACATGATATCAAGTGTATTCCTTCTGGCCCAGTTCCAGTACAAGCTGACGACCTTGAATAAAATCATGGGGCCAAAGACGTAGAAAATGATATAAAATATATCAGAGTTAGCGACACACGTCAGCAAACAAAGACCCTACTCCACCCTCAAGTTGGGCTGTTGAGTGTGAAGGTAGGGGAAGTACCTCATTAAAAGTGACAAGCATACCTATTGTCATGATCCCAGCTGGTACTCATCACCTCACCTAGCTCATGTCTGGTTTCTCATGGGCAAAAGAAGGCAAAATTAAACATATAAATAAACTGAGAGACACTTGAACAAGCAAAATGTTTCCAACATCTTAAACATATAATAACAAAGAATGGAAGATATGAAACCAAGATGACGAAAAGAACAGAGGTGGCCAAAACTACATTCAAGAATATGAGAGATATTAAAATAAAAAAAAGATAAAAATAGGTCACTAAGTATTTATATATATATATATATATATATATATATATATATCTTTTCTCAAACACACAAAACTTTGAACCAACAAGACCTAGTAGACAACATTTCTTTCTTGTTGTGATGTGGATTCATAGAAGAATTGGAAATATCTCATGAATACAAACAGGCCTGAAAAATGACCACAAAAAGAGGAAATGTTGAAGAAGATAAAACTGAGAAATAAAATATTTTGGACAGAGATGAGAGATTATTGAAAGCAATGCTGTGAAGGACTCGAGTGGTTATTGGGAACAAATTCGGGTGTAAAGAATAGTACCACTGTTACCTGCCACAAGTGTCATAACAGGCGACTAAGGAGATACACTAGATATGTAAAAAACACTAGATAGCTACAGAAATCACAACCACGAAAATTCATCGCTCGCCACCTGTGGAAGAAGAATGACCGCGCAAATAGGGTGACGGAATGCAAGAAAATGGGGAGAGAGTGGAGAGATCTGGAAAAGATGGCCTTGGATGGGCAAGAGGAAGACTGATATAAACAAGAAGGAAATATTAATAGACAACAAACAGCAAGACAGGATGCACTACCATGAACATGAAAAGGGACAGGTTGTGTGGGAGATCTATTCCAGCTGAGCTTTGATCGGGTGATAGTACAGTCAAGAAATCAAGTGACCATTCAGTGTCTTCTATAAACAGGCTTGGAATTTCTACATTATTAGACTGTGTCTCTGATTCAATCAATATTTCTGGATTGTCTACTTCATAGTTTGCATTTATTTCACATTTTCCTAGAGATACCAAACAATGTAGATCACTAGGTGATCAAACTCCTAGTTCTTTCTTTTGGAGACATACAATAACTATCCAATAAACGTAGGTCCGACTTAAATTTAAGAACGTAAATGAAACATTGGCAGTTGAAAATAAATAGGAGTAGGCTGCAAAGCCTCATTTCTGGCAAAATCAATTGAAAAAATTAAAATAAAATCCAAACAAAAATATTAATGTCTTTAAAATTACAGTGGGTATCCTCGCCAGTGATACAAAATTTGTGCACTGTGACCGAAATTTTCTGTGTAAGAAAAGTTGGTAACATACATGGTTATTCAACGAGGTGCGATGATGACGGTCATATCAACCAATCAGTTAATCTAAATGTAGTCTGATTTATTGTATTTTACTTCCAAAAAAAAAAAAATTTCCAGTGGAACCGAGTGGTCAACAGATTTTGAGAAATTAATAAACAGTACATCACTATTGATGTTCTAGTAGTATTTTATACAACACCACTAGTATTTCTTACTGCTAGAGTCTGATCTTACAACAAAACTGTAGCATTATTTGGACTCATATCTTTCTATATTTTGATATCAATTTTTTTTAATTTACAGTCTCTGATATTAATGCACTTGTCAACATTTGATTGGATTAATTGCTTGATGTAGTCTAGTTACTGCTGAATGAATAACTTGTTGCAATCCCTCATCCTGGCATTTGACATCCTGAAATATTGCAATAAAATTGTAAACATTATTATCAGCACTACATAATTTGAATTATCAACTGAGATAAACAAATCAGCAACTAATAGTTTGCTTGACATATCACCTTCTTCTTGAGGGTCTCAATGGCGGTGGTTAAGAAGGTTTGCCTGTCATTTTGAGGGTTTGAATACAGACTGAGTCAAAAGTGCAATATTTTCATGCGATTTCTAGGATTGTTGCTGGAGCTATGGAGTTCACGCTTTGTGCAACACTCTCGGCAGGTGGCATGCCATTTCTGCAGACAAGGACGGGATCATATAGGTAAACTCAATGCAAGGAAGTTAATTCTTCACATTAATACCTCCTCTTTTAGACACTCTTCTTTTTCGAAAGCAGCATTTGCCCTTGATGATAATTAGTTAGCAATTATGTTTTCCGCATCTAGTACTCTCTATTTATTACTTTCCTTCCAATAGAACACAGGGCTGCAAGTTATCTTCTTCTTCTTTTGTCGTCACACTGCTACCGGGTTGTTGCTCAGTGTAGTTGTTCTTCTGTTTTTGTCTTGCGCTGTTCTGGTGGCTTGGGTGATAGTTATATTTGCCCTTTGACAGGATTCTGTTATGCAATCTAACCATCTTTTTCATGGTCTTCCTCTCACCTTCTTTCCTGATATTCTGTTTTAGAAGATGTATACTGTGGAATTTGGATGCATTCCTATTAAGTGGCCACACCACTTCATTCTTTGTTCAAGCAAGGCAGTCAGTGAGATCTTGTGCCAACTATCTTCTTATGTTGTTGACTATCTTTTCTGGTGATGCAGGTAACTTTTCATAGGCATCACATTTCACATATAGTAAGTTATTTTGCATCTATGTTTTGCTCATTGTCCATTTTGGCTCTGGTAACAAAAGTAGGTATGAAAATGCTGTTGATCATCTGTTGTTTAGCAGTCAGTGAGATCTTTTGTGCCATAACAAAATCTGTATCAAATTATCACTAACATTTATTATACTTGTTTATTCAGCATTTCTAATGAAAAATAATAGTGAATTTATTCCTAACACGGCATCAGTTTATTAATGCAGATTCTGTGACAAAGTTAGTTGTGTAGATTTTGGTTGTTAGTCCTAACCCATGGATATTTAACAAGGCAGTGGAAAAACATGAATGTGATTTTTAATATAAGTGTTACTGAATAATCCTCCGTATATCATGGACAGAGATGAGAACAAATAGATCTATCTAGAAAGAACTCAAAATCAAAGAAAACTATATGATGATGTTACAAATAAGAAAATTGAAGTATTTTTGATGTATAAAGAGATACAAAGGGTTGGAGAAGACAATTATGAGAAGGAGGCATCCCGTCAAAGTGGATGATCATGGAGAAGATGATTCAGTACGTAAGTGATGATTTGAGCTTTGCGGCGGGACAATTGGCATATGAGAGAGAGAAATTCTGATGGACTGTTTGGGTGGCAAAGTTCTGCTCAGGGCAAGCTACTTGATGAAAACATGAAGAGCTACTACTTCTTCTACTTCTGCAATCAACTTCTGCTAAGCGACTACTCTGGTTCCCCCATAGTTGAACTACTACTAAAAATATAAGATTATGTTTTTTTTTAAAAACAAGTCACATGTTAGATCCTACCAGAGTATCCAAATTGATTACTGCAGATATATCATCAACTTTCACAGTCAGACGGTCTCTCTCAAATACTTTGTCAGTACATTCATTTCCAAACATTTCACTGAGTGTCTCCAGCAAGCATTCCTGGAAATGTGCTTTGTCAGTCTTTAGAACTGGTGGAACACCTAATATAGAGGATGTAAAGCAAATACTGGTTATATCATAACAATTACATAATACAATTGATTGTTATTTGAAAGCTGAACTTGCAATTAAGCAGCTGATAGCAGATAAAGCAAGTGATGATGATGATATTATATATATACAGGTAGGTCTGTGCATTATGGTTAGAAGTCTGGCTGTAGCTTTGAAGCTAGTGTGCATGACAGTCGTTACAGAGCATACAGGACAACTACTTCCAGTATGAAAGTTGGAGGTTGAGGCAAATACTTCTGACCTCCAACGGCTCTATGGGACTCCGCTTACTGGGGCCGTTGCCTCAGACTCTCATTTTATGCTCCCGGAAGTTTAAAATGGCAAGTTGCAGTAAGAGTGGATGTGATCTATTAAGGTTTCAACCCACAGAGGCTTACATGAATCTACTGCCCTGGACATGTGGGTGTTCGAGGCAACGAAAGAACAGGCATGCTTGCATCAACAGCATCAATTGTTGGGGATTGAAGATGGATAGTGGGGGTGGGGAGAGAGAATATCCTCATTTCTCGAAGACCACTTGTTCGATGAAGATTCTAACATTGATAGTAAATCTATGCAGTGATTTAAGGAGTTTGAATTACACATGTGCAAGCACAATTACTTGTCCGAGCCGCAGAGTGAGGAGTGTTTAACCAGTGAGACATGGGAACCATCAGTATGCATACACTCTTTGAAATCTGTTGAAGGTGAATGAGCACCTATAGGTCTGTCTGAGGTGCTGTGAAGTTAGTTCGGTAACAATAAAAACTGATTAGTTGATTAACATTTGATTGACTATCATTGCACTTTGGTGAATAACCATGTGTGCTTCAATCTTTCTTAAAACAAAAATCTGTCTATCAACTCTGCAGTATCAACGAGGGCCTCAATGTAATTTTAAGGCAAAGAATATTAAAAAACAATATTTGTATTAATGATTTTGTAAATGAAAATACAATGAAATAATCAGAGGTTGCAGTGGAAGGGAATGAAATAACAGCAGAAATATATAAATAATTTGTATGTGTCATAAAAACTATAAAAATTATATCATAATCCCGTTGAGGCAAAATGCAGTAGAAATGAGAAGCAATAAACACACACCCCACCTAAAAAAAAAAAAACACAGAACCTCACTTATCTTAAACATAAAAGCATTTTCAAGATTTCACAGATAGTTTAACTCTTTCCACCGCACACTGTGCCACAATGGAAGCCTGCTAAATGCCACTGCGCACACTGCGCCATTAGATTTGCTTCCCATATAAGAAGTCTTTCTAGTTTTACTTCTACTACTTTTTAACCTTGTTATTCTAATTGGCTGTCCAGTTTTCTTCAATTAGTATATAATTAGATATATATATATATATGTTTATTTATTGACGAGTAATTATTAATTAATTAAAAATTATTTTTTTATTCCCTTGAATTAATTGTGTAAAAAATGGAGGAAATAACACAGCATGGAAAGAGTTAAGGAATGAATACATAATGACAAGCAGAATAGAAAATAAAAGTAAAGGGTGGGGTTATGTTCAGTAGAATGGTTACAAAAGAAAATAGGATTGCAAATATAGAAAGACTATAGGAATACTGCGAATAAAACTGAAACATACTGTTATTCCTAAATACTTTTTTCCCCCACAAAATTCTGATAAACGTTAAAATCGATGGAGTAAAATAGGGCAACATGAATTATAACACATGTGCTGTGACTCACATTTGCGTACAAAACTGGAGGTGACAACTCTCTGCAGTTTTAAACTCAACATGGACTCCAGCCAGTGCCTATGCACCTAACTGATTCTGACCTTCTTGAGCAATGAGTCCCTGAGAATGCAGACATGGGTGATGCTCCAGTGCATTTTCAGTCACGCTAACTAACCTGGTCCTGACCATCATTTCCATAGCCATTCTAATTGTGGTCACAGTAAAAGCAACAGTTTCCCTCCAACAACTCTCAGAAAGTGAACATCTCAAACATATCCAGCTTTCTAAGCTAATGAGCTTATCAAACAATATGGAAGGATAGTATGTCCTCAACAGTGGACAGTTTTAAAAAGCAGTGGCAAAGTCCTTTTTGAATTAGTTATTGAACCAAAAAACAGAACTCAGGAGGACCCATAAGTGTCTTCCCAACAGATTCTGAATGGTGCATGCTGATGGTTCCTGTGGCTCACTGGTCTTACATTTCTTATTCTGCTCTTCTTATTCGGAGGTGACCAGTCCTAATCAAGCAACATTTGATGATTTCAAAATCACTCACTCACAATACAGATTTCCCCAAGGCTGTGCAACAGGGGCTGCCTGTGGGCGGAAAGGGGTCCGTGTCATATATCCCTAGTGCCATATTTTATTTTTCTGGATTTAATGTTAATAAGAATTTCAATTAAAAATATTTCTAAATAACAGTATGATTCAGTTTTTTGTAAACAGAATATCGAAAACAAATGAAAATTGTAGTGAGGATTCAGTTTTGATCTGTTATAATTGTTATTCATGTTACTGTTCATGTTACTTTTTAATAATATTATTATTGCAATTGCCACATGGCATCCGCGTCTCCAGTCATCAGTCAGATACACCCCAATATCTAAAAACATTGGATAGAACTGAGATACATCATAAACTGCAATGTCCTCCTAAAGACAGGCAACTATTAAACAAATGCATAATGTTCCCATTAACCACCCCAAACGCTGTTACTGTCTACCTCTGAACAAAGCGTAACAGGTATAACATGACAACAAGCAAGTTCTATTTACTTTTTTGTGGAATAGGATCCTGTTCAGCCCGCAGCAAGACAGCAATAACAGCATCAGCATACATATCAGTCACTGGGTTAGCTGTCCATTCAATGTAAGCAATGCCTGAATCCAAAGTCACCTAAACAAAAAAAATATTCATACAAAAATAGAGTGACAGTGTTGAAACGGTTGAAACTTATTTTTTTTTCAATGGCAAAACACATAAAACAAAATACTGTAGTTTTACAAATTACAATCATACTTTTATTTTGATGTGTTTCGCCATTGCTATACAAATTTTACTGCAGTCTTCCCTTATATCAATAATACAATTTTCTTTTCTACAAAATAATGTCTGGTATTTCTTCTTTTTTCAAATGCTCCAAATCGACCACTTGCTAATCAATCACTCTTTGTGATTTTTATGTGATCTGGGGCCTAAGATTGGTGCTACGTTGTGCCAGTTATGCGCCTACATGTAGGCCAGTACATCTGATTTCTGCGACACTTTTTATTTACTAGGGTAGCTTCCTAGGCCCCTACCTCAGTCGTCTCTTAAGACATGTCTTGTAGGTTGCAGTGTTACTATTATTTGCTCTCCTTGTGGGCCCCGGCAACACATGGGCAATGGTGTCTGGAATTTGAATTCTAACACACAATCCCTGATCTAGAGCACCATATTATCTCTCTTCATCTAGTTCTATATTCACAGAGAATCTGTTGCTGCTTGTGAATAAATGTCAGGCATATGACACAGCTATTAGTGTCCACTGAAAACTTATTGGTTAGCTAACTCTGAAATACTAGAGCAGATGAAGAACAAATTGGAATGGAGAATCATTGTGACTGAACAATTGATTGATTGATTGGATCATCATCATCATTGGACTTCAGTGAGTAATCATGTGTGCTTTGGTGTCATTTTTAAACAGGAAGATCTCAGCAGCAGTGCACAAACTTCATAGCACCAGTGAGAGTCCATGATGTAATTTTTTGTAGGAATTTTTATTTGAATCTTCTTTGGTTTTTTAAAACGACATTTGCGAGTTCTACCTGACTTTTGCAAGCTGTTATTCATTTTCTTTAGGCAGTTCTTGATGCCTTTCCTCCATCTTTTGCTCGGTCTTCCTCTTGCTCTGTACTCGATATACCTGTTCAGTGTGGTTCTCTTTGGTAGGACGATACCAGGGCATTCTTGTCAGGTTAATCTGTTGTTCTTTTATAAACTGCATGACTGGTTTCACATCCAGTCTTCATCTGATTTCATATTTTGTCTCTTATTGCCACCTCTGCAGCTCTTCTATCTATTGTCTATTCTCAGGTGGAAGATGTAGTTGGCTGTCCACTCTTGCCGTTAAGCGTAGGGATGGGAGCTTTAATTTGCGTCTAGGGCTAGATGAGTCGTCCTTGTGTTGTATCCATGTTTATGTAGTGTGGTCTTGATATTGTCTATCCATCTTTTTCTTGGTCTTCCCTTAGCTCTAGTACCCGATCTCTTTTTATTGTATGCTGTTATTGGTGGTTGGTTGTATTTCATTCTCATTGTATTGTTGCAGTTCTTCTAAGGCACCTTATCCCAGTCGTTATGATTTTTCGCTCATTAGCAGCTGTTATTGGCCATGTTTGGTGTTGGTAACATAGTGTTGGCCAGAAAATCAGAACATAAGAACATAAGTATCTCTTTATGTGAAAACAGTGGTGTTAAATGTCTCGGTACCTGGTTAGCTTTTGTGCATCGATTGTTGATTTCCTTATTTATAATTTCACCTGTATCTGGACAAAAACAGAAGAACAAATTGCTAAACTTAAGTTCAAATTATTATATCTCTGAATAGAGGTATATAAAAACTAAACAAAGTTCCCTATCAAGTCAGAATGTGAGATACCTTGACTGAGTTGAACACCTGCAAAACTGTAATGGGAGAACTGTCCAGGTACACAATGTCTCCTGCCAATTGGTTGAGGTAGTACGTCAGTAAACCAACGCTACCTGAGAACACAAGACTCATACGCTGGGACACTGTGCTCATGGCCAGGTCTGTGTAACCTACAGGTGAGAAAATAAGCAGAGATGATTATCATAGTCTGAGGCTATCTGATGTTAAATGAACTCGCATAGAAATGCATCTAACACTTATCACTGCACATGTTATAGATGAGACTGCAGTAAAACTATTAGATTGGCGAAACACGTAATAACAAAGTACTGTAGTTTTACAAGTTACAAAAACAATGACAATACACAGCAACGCTTTGACCAACAATCGACCGGCATGTTGGTCGAAACGTTGCTGTATATTGTCAGTTTTTGTAATTTGTAAAACTACAGTACTTTGTTATTACGTGTTTCCCTGCACATGTAATATTACATAATATCTAAATATAGAATAGAGAGCAGAATAGGGCAGGCCAAAGCAGCGTACCAGAAAATGAGAACCATTACACGCAAGAAGTCATTGTCTATATCAGAATGAGAGTTATCAGTTATATGAGGACTATCATCATAGCACTCCGGACATGTCCATAGGCGCTCTGATCTCCGCAAATCCAGCAGCGTCCAGCGGCCCAATATGCCAGTTTGATGTGGATTAATCAATCTCTTTGCATATTTAGTATGTCTTTTTTTCGGGCTGCACCAATATTGACACCCATCTCTCTCAATCTGGTTAGTGAGTGGGATTCACAGCCCTGAAACTCCTCTGTTCGGAAGGACTCTCAACGCGTGAAGATGTCATTTCGATCCATGGCAGCTCCCTCTGATATTGTAGCTAAGCCAGCCAATCTATCAACTCGTTCATTACCCCTAACTCCTGCGTGCCCAGGGACAAAAATGAAGGTGATTTCTCTGATCATTGTTTGTACCAGTACCTCCACCAAGTTGCATCTAACCATTCCTGATTTAACTTTACGAATCATGCTCATGGAGTCACTGAGTATGAAAAACGACAGTAACCGCCTGAGCCTCCATTTGTCAAACTACGTGTGGTTGTTGCTATACAGTGCTACATAGAACCAATACTGACATACGGATTGTAGTCATGAACAATAAACAAACAGATCGAAAAATCTCTGAGGGCCACAGAGATGTGGTTTTACAGAAGAATGATGAGAATCCCATGGACTGCTAAAATAACTAATGTGGAGATGCTGAATGAGGTCAAGACACAGAGAAAGCTTGCCATCAATATAGAAAGAAGCAGTCATCATTTTTCAAACATATGATGAGAAAGGAAATGTTTAGAACACATTGTAACAACTGGTAAAATCGAGACAGAGAGAGAAAATTTTGGATACTCTGACTTCATGGCACAGAAGAGCGACAACATCTGAGATGATAGAAAACACCAGAGATGAGATTTGTGGAGATACATGGTCGCCTACGCCAGCCAGCACCTGATGATGATGATCTCAATATCTCATTGATCTTGAATCATATAAACATCACCAGTTTAACAATCGTTTTCCTTGTTCTTCCTGTATCTTCCATTCAATTAATATTTCATATACTTCACTAAAGTCAATACAAATGATATAGTTAATGACTTGATGTAGTCACTTACTGGTCAAAGATGATAGTTTTGCCAAATGTATTTGTTCACTTTATATGGGATCAACATCTCATTAATTGATTGATTGGACCCTCATCATTGCATTTCAGTGAATAACCATGTGTGCTCCGATCTCTTTCTTACATAGGAAGATCTCAGCCACAGTGCACGAACTATGTAGCACTGACGGTGTTCCCAATGTAATTTTTTAAGATGGTGAAAATATTTTTGTAGGAATTTTATTTAAAATCTTTTCTAATGAATTTTGCCCTGGCAGAATTTTGAAATTTTCAGCCTGCTCTATTCGATTTTGAACTGCCAAGGGTTCTTTTACATGCTCATATTGAACACGGGACCTACTTTTATCGTTCGTCTCCAATAGGACTAGGAACTCGATCTCACCTACACTGAGATTAGGAATCTCTGGAAAAATATTCAGATGTCTCCATGAGGGAGCAAACCTGTTATCTTTGGCACGAGAGATAAGCACCTAACCTCTACACTACAGAGACCCTTAACATCTCATTAACTCTTTATGTCCAGTCGACGCTCCCAGCGTAGAGAACAGTTTTCTCATTATGCCAAAACACGCTGCCAATGGCTAATTTGAGTCCATGTACGTTTTGTTTCACTGTTCAGCTACTATACGTCCGACACTTTTGTTTTTGTTTACAGAATTCAACGGGCAGATAACTCCCATTTCATTCATATACTATACAGCATGGTAGAATTTAGTTTCGAATTTTTAGTAAATAGTTTTATTCGCAAATATATTTTTCTTGTTGTGAAAAAAGTGAACTTTCGTGTGAAAAGTTTAGTTATAAGATGTTGTTTCGTCCTCCACGTCGATAAAGTGCCAAACAAGATATGGATTTGTTCCAAAGTTCAAATATACACACACAGTGTTTCATGTTTATGATTTCACCGACAATGATGGAGAATTCAGCAATGGCTATGTATTGATTCAAGTTTGAAAGTCGTAGTAGTTACTCTGAACATGAAATACAACAATAATTTACTAAATAAATACTGATTTACATATATAACTATTTATTATCAGATTGTTTAGAATTTAATTCTGGCACATTTTGATACCAACAGTATAAATCTAGCTTACAAAGAACTTAAGTTATATGCATATTTCAAAGATCATTCCATTTTGAAAAATTTTGCTAGAAATGTGTTCTGGCAGAGCGTTATTACCCCCCAAAATTTTCTTGGACATAAAGAGTTAAGTTATGATACACTTTTTCACACATTCTATGAAAAAGTCATTTGGATTATATCAGGACGTAATGGCAATATCTAGGTTCATTGCTTAGAAGAGATGGAAATGGGAACAAGGTCACCAGAGTGGCTACCGGTGCTCAAATTTGGGGTGTAAAGAATAGAACCACTGTTACCTGCCACACATGTCATAAGAGGCGACTAAAGAGGTTTGGCTGAAATCGGATGCACGTGTCCTAAACGTGTAGAAGTCTATGCGTTTAGGGCCTACCAAACCAATGTGCAATGCATACACGTTCTTGGCAAAGATCAAACATATCCCAAAAAGTGATCAAAATTGGTCGTAAAGAACGAAGAGAGAAGAAGGATGAATCCCAATAATAATCATAATAATCTTAATAAACCAGCTTACTGTGCAGATCTTTAGGGGAGACAATGTGGTAGTTAAAGTTTCTCTTGACTAGTATTCCTGAAACTCTGTGACCCTGGCCTGGAGGATCAGCAGCCAATTCTCCCACAACCTGCAAGAAAATATTGCAGACATAAGAATTATATTTTAGTGTTAACACATCACAAAGTATAACATATCTACAATGTAAATATAAAACAAATTTGTGAAAGTGATAGTAGAGTACATATAAACTGACAACCTTATGTAGCAAAAATACGGAACTGTATAGAAGACTTGAGAGAAAAAAGGAACAGAGAGTAACGATAGAAACTATATTGTGGAAAATTTATCAATGAAAGAAGATCAAACAGAAACCGCACATTTGGATATGTTTTGTTTATCGCACATTCTGGGACATAGCTGATACATTTCCTCTTTAACAAATTGATTAGTGTTTTCTGTCTTAGTTTTCTCTTATAATGGCAACTGCAAGGTATCAGGTTGGTTTGCTTAGTGAGACTTCCTCCCTTATGGTCAAAGCTTATAGCAAATTTTGCTTGCTTGATCTTCCCGTCATTGGTCATATTTGGTATTTTGTTGCTAACACCAGAGCCACCAGATGCTCTACCTGAACCTGCTAAAACAACATTGCCATTTGACCATCAACTGCTTACTTATTCAGTACAAAACTGACTTAGACCACGTTCCCACTAAGTTTCTTAAAAGTCTATACTTTTGCCACTGTAGGAAATCTACTCGGGGTTGAGCACATTTCCATCAGAAAAGTCAATTTATTAATATTAATTGTTTTCATAAATTAATTTTCATCTCATACATTTTTCGGTTAGAGCTTGAGTATTCAAGAATGAATTAAATACAGTACTGATTATAAATGACTTTAACGAAACACACCTATGCTAAGGCTGCATGAATCAGATTTCCACATGAATGAGATTTATGGGGAAACCTGGTACATCAGTCTAAGTGGTGATCACGAGAGAGAGAGAGCGAGAGAGAGAGAGAGAGAGAGAGTACATTTTTCGGTTAGAGCTGGAGTATTCAAGAATGAATTAAAGACAGTACTGATTATAAATGGCTTTAACAGTCATGAAATGATACTGGACTAAACAAATGCATGGTTCGACTAATTGATGGTAAATTTCAACTTGCAAGAACTGAAGCAGAATAAACTACTGACCACACTATTATGAAACGGCAATATAAAGTCTAGAAAATCAACAGTGGATATGAAGCAAAAGGTCATCCAAGCAAAAGGTGAAAACACTATTTGCAAAGCGCACACAAAAGCCAGTTCTAGAAACCTCTACTTATTCTGACGTTGTGATGCAAAATAGGATTGGAGAAAACGAAACAAAACTCTAGAAAATCTTGATTTAAAAAAAAAAAAGTCATATTTGAGAAACAATCACAGTGTATCATGGAACAATGGTGACATTATTATTTAGGTTAGGCTTTACTTAAACATTTTACTTTGGCCATCTTTTCTCCTCTGAAATGTAGTTCAACGGCAACTGTGTTGCGTGGATTGTGTACCTCCATCTTGTACTCTGTGTCATCCTCATATTCTCGTAACAAGGCAGACTTCAACCTTGACATCTCGTTGACCTCTCCATGAACCAGAACCTTGATCACATGATAAATAACACAGAATAAGAAAATACTGTATAAAAATTGAAAACTGCATGTTCATGAACAAACCCTTTCTCTGTTCACTCAAATATTTAAAAGTAATACTAGTAATAAAGTGCTGATAGGCTTGAAGGTATGACTGCTGTAAAAAGTGGGCAGGCAATGGATCAGGCTGAAATTCTGAATTCCTAAGGGAGAGAGGAAGTGTAAATGAGTCGAGTAATAGTGGTGAATCTACAATCCTAACCAGACTACAAGAACACCAAGTGCTATGTGGTGTAGTTAGACAAGAGCACTATACTGGTAGTCAAAGAAGAACAGTAAACCAACAAAGAACCGGTGTCATTAGTTGCCACACCCTGAGAAGCATACTGAGGAGGTGAACGGAGCACTTATAGACTACTTGGTTTGATGTGCAGTGATAATGATCAGATAACTAAACTAATAATATATTGGAAAATTATTTGATTAATCCATCAAATGATATCGCATGCAGTGTCAAACAATTTTTTAATAAGTTAGAGGTTCTCTATAGTGCTGAGGTATGGTGAATCCCTCGTTTCAAAATTACGCTGTTTATTTTCCAAGTGGAGCTATTAGACTATTTTTCTAATGATTCCAGACCTCAATGTAGGTGAGATTGAATCCTAGTCCTATCTACTGTTATTTTATTGGATCCTGGTGCCTTGCCATTTTTCAGATCGTGTATGGTTGATTTTACTTCATCTAGTCTTAGTTCAGGTTTTATTTACTGCTATCAATATTGTTATTTTGAACAATATTTTCAGCGTACATCACTCTATTCCTTCCATCAATTTAGAATATCAGAGTTCTCTGTTAATGTTTTACCTAATTTATTACAAGTTACACTCCCAATATTATGCTATAATTGCCAAACCTGGACACTGACACCAACTGATAGAAGAAAACTAGTCACAACATGTCTGAGCAGAATGCTGGGAGTATTAAGTCCAGGTCAATTCCACAGTGGGTGTGGAATTTTTTAAGACTGCAACAGTTCTCAGATTGACCCAGTCTTAACTGGATACCAGGAAAATACACTGGGGAGTAAATGCGGCTGGTGTGATGTTGACCACATCACATATCGTGTGCCGACGGTCAATGAAAAATACAAGCCTAACACTGTATAACCCTATATACCATGTGGTATATAAATGGGTTTCCTTTACAATAAAGAAATGTACGGTTTAGAAATGAAGACACCAGGGAAAAAGTGTGTACAACATTAGTGCTGAATTTCATCAAGAAACAACAAATTAAATTGTTCGGCCACATAAGCAGATTACCAACAAACAGTGCAATGCACCTTGAAAAGCAATGTTACTACAATACAGTGGACACATAGCAAAAGGCAGTCCACGCAAAAGATGGACCTTTGAGATAACAGAAAACACAAAAGAAAGTTCTAGATATCTCTTCTTACCCTGTCACTGTGTGGTAAATAGGATTAGAGAAAAGAAGAAGAGGTTAGATGTTACCTTAGATTTAGCATTCATTCTGTAAGTCAAAAATCTAATTTCTTGAAACATTTCCCTATCTTTTCTATTTTGTTGATATTGTTACAATACATCCGATCAATGCAATAGTTGTTCTATTTTGTTGATATTGTTACAATACATCCGATCAATGCAATAGTTGTCTATTTTGTTGATATTGTTACAATACATCCGATCAATGCAATAGTTGTTCTATTTTGTTGATATTGCTACAATAAATGCAATAGTTGTTCTATTTTGTTGATATTGTTACAATACATCCGATCAATGCAATAGTTGTCTATTTTGTTGATATTGCTACAATAAATGCAATAGTTGTTCTATTTTGTTGATATTGTTACAATACATCCGATCAATGCAATAGTTGTTCTATTTTGTTGATGTTACAATACATCCGATCAATACAATAGTTGTTCTATTTTGTTGATATTGCTACAATAAATGCAATAGTTGTTCTATTTTGTTGATATTGTTACAATACATCCGATCAATGCAATAATTGTCTATTTTGTTGATATTGTTACAATAAATGCAATAGTTGTTCTATTTTGTTGATATTGTTACAATAAATGCAATAGTTGTTTTATTTTGTTGATATTGCTACAATAAATGCAATAGTTGTCTATTTTGTTGATATTGCTACAATAAATGCAATAGTTGTTCTATTTTGTTGATATTGTTACAATAAATGCAATAGTTGTTTTATTTTGTTGATATTGCTACAATAAATTCAATAGTTGTCTATTTTGTTGATATTGCTACAATAAATGCAATAGTTGTTCTATTTTGTTGATATTGCTACAATAAATGCAATAGTTGTTCTATTGTGTTGATATTGCTACAATAAATGCAATAGTTGTTTTATTTTGTTGATATTGCTACAATAAATGCAATAGTTGTTCTATTTTGTTGATATTGCTACAATAAATGCAATAGTTGTTCTATTTTGTTGATATTGCTACAATAAATGCAATAGTTCTATTTTGTTGATATTGCTACAATAAATGCAATAGTTGTTCTATTTTGTTGATATTATTACAATACCAACATTACTTTGGTTGCATTCTGATTTCTTGTACATTCTTACCACATGAGCAGGTTTCAGTTCTCTTAGGAACTCTGAGGTCTGCTTGTAGTCAGCATGAGCAGAAAATGATATGTAGTCAACTGAACATTTCAATGGAAGTTTCTGTCCTCCTTGAGTCACAATCTCATTAGGCTCTGACAGGATGTGCTGAAATTGTATGGTCACAGACATTAGCGGCAGGGTAGACATATGTGCACAAATGGTGAAATGCATTAATTAATTGTAACAAATATTCGTAGCAGAGTAGACATACATGCACAAATGGTGAAGTACATCCTGCAACACAAACTTCAATATAACTGTTGGCAATATGCATAATTTAATTAGTATTAATTGTAACAAATATTCGTAGTAGGGTAGACTTATGCACAAATGGTGAAGTACAGCTTGCAACACAAACTTCAATATAACTGTTGGCAAGAAGCATAATTTAATTAGTATTAATTGTAACAAATATTCGTAGCAGAGTAGACATACATGCACAAATGGTGAAGTACATCCTGCAACACAAACTTCAATATAACTGTTGGCAAGATGCATAATTTAATTAGTATTCTTAATCTATTCTTCTTTAGTTCTAATTTTTTTAAAGAAATGAATGAACACAAAACCTTTAATGAAAGATGGATTCCTGAAAGAAAATGATATTCATATTATGTGCACCATACCTTGGCAGGAGTGCCCTCCACGCAGTAACCAGCGATAATGACACCATTTCTCTTGTCTGGACACCAGTTCTCAAAGAGTTCCCGGGACAAGCCACTCTGCAGCATACCAGGGCTAGCCAGCACAACCGATGGACCAAGGTCTTCAAACTGTTCCATGTTCTGTCACAACAATCATTGAATATATTTATTACCACTATTCCATAATTAAGCTTGCACTCAATGTTGAAACTAAACTAACATTTATATTATTGCTAAGAACACAACCTTTGATGTAAGAAACATCTTCTTACAGACTGAAAATATATATATATATTATTCTTATGATTCCATAAAATTGATTTGTACATCTTTTTTCCAACTAAAATTATAGATGATATAGGTATAGAAAGTGTTAAAAAACAACCATCAGCATGCATACTCTGGAGTATAATGAGCACCTATGAGTCTGCAAAAGAATGATGTAAGGTTGGTTTCTTTAGCTAAGCACTAATCATTTTCAGTTATATGAGGACTATCATCAAAGCACTCCGGACATGTACATAGGTGCTCGGCTCCCTGCCTCAACAAATCTAGCAGCGACCAGTGGCCCAACAAGACAGTTCAATGTTCTTTAGTCAATCTTTTTACATATTTGGTATGTCATTTTTTTCGGGCTGTAATAATATCGACACACATCTCTCTTAATCTGGTCAGTGACTGGGATTCACAACCCTGAAACTCCTCTGTTCAGAAAGACTTCTATGCTTTAAGAATGTCATTTTGGTCCATTGCAGCTCCCTCTGATATCATAGCCCTGCCAGCCAATCTATCAGTTCATTCATTATCTCTGACTCATGCGTGCCCAGGGACAAAAACGAAGGTGGTTTCTCTGGTCCATGTCTATACTAGTACCTCCATCCAGTTTCATTTCACTATTCCTGTTTCGACTTTACGAATCATACTCATGTAATCACCGAGTATGAAAATACAAATGTAGTTAATCACTAGACAGTCATTACATGTAACCAAACTGGATACTAACTAATATATTTCATATATAGTAATCAGTGCCAGGGTACAGTCTACCTTCATCAAGACCTGTATAAGCTTACTGTTAAAAGATATGTTTATCAAACACACAACTTAGAGAAGCTATTTCTTTGGAAGGAAAGCTAGCTGGTTGTAGTCTTTAAAAAGCTAGTCTGTAGGGCTAGACAATGGGTGCCTAAGAAATATAGGTTCGTTGTTTGAATCCTGTGTTTGGTATTTTTTTCTTTTTACAGGCCCCTATTCTTGTTCACTGTCCATTTATTGCTCATATTCATTGGTTCTAGTTCTTCCCTGGAGTTTTTAAAAATCTCTTCTGAAGAGTTCAGGGCTTCTGTTATCTCAGAGGTCCACCTTTTGCGTGGAGAGCCTTTTGTTTTGTATCCATTGTAGCGGAGTAACATTGAGGCGCACTATCTGTTGGTAATCTGCTTATGTGGCAGAACCATTTAATTTGTTATTTCCTGAAGAAGTTCAGTACTGATGTTGTATTCACTTTTTTCCTGATGTCTTCATTTCTAAACTGGTCTCTTCTTGATACTCCCAGTATTCTGTGTAGACACTTCATCTCTGTCATGACTAGTTTTCTTCTATCATTTGATGTCAGTGTAAAGGTCTGGCACAGATAGCATAATGCTGGGAGACATATACTTTTGAACAATGCTCTTTTAGTGATTATAGTGACATGTCTTTTCTTCACCCTTCATCCCTAGGGAAGCATAAGTCTGCAACCAAGGGTTTCCATGCCTTCCAATCCAAGGCCATATTTTCCAGATCTCTCTACTCTCTCCCAATTTTCTTGCATTCTGTTTCCAACTCCTGACTCCAAGTGTTTTTGGGTCTTGCCTTACAACTATTACGCTGGGGGGTTCCATCAGAGGGCATGTCTCGTGATACTGTCAAGAGGTTTCCTAAGAGTGTGTCCTATCCATCACCACCTTCTGCCCCTATATCTTGTTCCATTTGCAGTTGTCCTGCTCTGTCCCATAGTTCCCTGTTCATGATCCTGTCATACCATCGTATATAAAGTATCTGAGCAGGCATCTATTGATGAATGTCTACAACTTTTTGGTGTTCCCTTTAGTTGTTCTCCAATGGTGACATTGCCCTGTGTAACCAGGACTTGCAAGGGGAGCAAATAATAGTAACACTGCGACCTACAAGGCATGTCGTAAGAGGTGACGGAGGCAGGGGGCCTAGGGAAGCTACCCTAGTATATAAAAAACAATGAAGAAATCGGATGTGCTGGCCTACTTGTAGGCGCATAACTGGTGCAATGTCCAATCGCTCTTAGGCTTGGATCAGATATAAATCACTAATAGAAGTTTAACAAGCGGTCGATATGGAGTGTCCGAAGAAGACAATGGTAACATATTATTTCAAAATTTGCACCATACTGATCGTTAATAATAAGTTTGAAATAAATATTGAAGATTACTTTGAGATTGATGATGTGTTTGAACACAAAAGGGTTGCTAATAGTGATCTGTCTACGTATTTTCTCATTCATGGCATTGATGTAAGTCTGATACACACTCATACATTTCTTGGCAAGCTGTGAAGCATAGTAGATGGGAATGTCATGAAGCTCAGGATGGTTACTCCAGTACTCATCTGAAATAGAAGAATTTATGTTTTCAAGTGTCAATCATTTATTAGACATCAATAATCTGTTTAAAAAAATAGTAGAAGATTTATTGATAGGATCATCATTGAACTTCGGTGAGTAACCATGTGTGCTCCGATCTCTATCTTATACAGGAAGATCTCAGCAGCATGCCGAACTCCATGACGACGAGTGTCCCGATGTAATTTTGAAAATGGTGAAGATATTGTCTATCTATCTATATTCTCTTCGTGTCCCAATTGACACATAAGGCTTACACAAGAGACTTCCACTGTTATCGTTCTGCTGTCTTTCTACCAACCGTCTCCCACGTCAGGCCACACTCCTTCAACTCTCCACGTTCTTCTCCATGTTTCCTTTGCATTCAGGCCTTCTCTTCCCATCCGCTGTCCATCTGAGAGCAATCCTAGCCAATTCCCCCACTGGAACATATTGTGCATGACTTTTATTTTGAAACTTTACTCATGAATTTTGCCTCGGCTTTCCAGCCTGCTCTTCTCGAGTTTGAACCGCAGAGGGTTCTTTTATGTGCTTAAATTGAACACAGGACATACGTTTTATTGTTAGGTCCCCAATAGGACTAGGAACTCGATTTCACCTGCACTGAGATCAGGGATCTCTGGAAAAATATCCAGATGGCTCCAAGGAGCAGACTAAGTACCTTTGGTGCAGAGGCAAGCACTTAACCTCTATACTACAGAGTCCCCAAGATAGTAGAAGAACAGGTTTCAGGCATGGATCAAAAGAACAAGAGACATATACAAAGACAACATTGCTAGAAACCACACAACAGAGATGCATAATAATCTATGTGGTAAAGATAGATCAGTTTCAGTTTGGAATATCTTCTTTGCACTTCCGACATGTCCATAGGTGCTCCGATCTCCTTCGCAATAACTCCAACAGCATCCAGCGACTGACCGTACGGGTTCGATTTTGATTGATGAGCCTCCTCCTCATATACCTGTTGCGCTGTTCTTTTCTTGCTACTCCAATCTTCAAACCTGCAATCTAGTAGCTGATGTAGATTGGTTTAAATGAAAATCATCTTTGCAGCCACACTCTATGAGGGCGTTCAAAATATCAGATCTATTCATTGGCTGGCCTCTGATATGGTGACAGAGCCAGCTAGCCTGTCTGCTCTCTTATTGCCAACGACACCCCTGGGTCCTGGAAAGAAGATAAGTGTGATTCTGCAAATTGTTGACACTTGTAGTGATTCAGTCCATTGCCTGCGCACCGAACCAGCCTTCATCTTTCAGATCATACTCAATGAATCACTCAGAATGCACGCATGAGTGTAGTTTTGTGACTCCAGTCAGAGTAGTGCATTAGTCACCGCCAGTACCTCCATTGTTATGCTGCTTGTTGTCATACGAAATGCACCACTGGCCTCCTGGACCATTCTGCCAAATAAGTTCGCAGAGAAGGCCCATGCAGACTTTTAGTGACGAACTACCGATCCATCCGTGTAAATCACAAGCGTCCACCTTCATTGCAGTTTCCATCATTGATAGCTTTGATGTCTGCATCAAGCGCCGTGATTCCTCTATCTGCAACTTTGCAGTTGCAGAGAGATCAGAGATGAACATTTAAGTTTATAATTTAGTCTACAAGTGAGCAGCAGAAAAACTTAAACAGAAAGATAAATGGTTTTAATGTTTCATATATTTTAATAGAATATACAATGTCTCTAGAATCATGTCAAGAAGCAAAAATAACTATCACTGAGCTACTAGAGCAAGGTAAGACAAAAAAATACAACCATGACACTGGGCAACAACAAGTTACCAATGTGAAGACAAAAGAAAAAACAATGTCTTTTGTTTTCTTACTAGTCTTTTAGACCTTAGGTATATATTCCATTTTTTTTTCATACTTAGTGGTGTGGGACGGATTAGAATAATGCATAAGCGTTTGTCCATCGACTCAGACACAAGAGGGTTGTGGGTTCAATCCCATACTCATTGTTTCACATGGGAGGAAAGGAATTGACCCTAATACGTCCTGCACATTAGGGTCCAGAAATGTGAAGAAACTTCGTATCCTACGGTCTAAAAAAGCTACAGAAAATTGTATACACTAATGGGTACTTTCTAGAGACAAAGAACAAATTACGAGAACTGTATAAAATATAGAAACTAAACCCAGAAAAAAGCATAAATGAAATGGGAACTACAAACAGAGATGAAATAGCTGTGCTAAAAAGAGAAACACAAAAATATTAATGCTTTAAAAAAATTTACTGGTTCAGAGAATGTCGGAGAAAAAATTAGACACATACCCAGAATAAGCAGAAGTTCTTGTGCTCTGCCAAGTGCAAATGCAGGGATAAGGCAGCGACCACCTCTGTTGACAATATCATGGACTAAACTTGTGAATCTATGTTCTCTTTCCTCTCTGTTTTCATGAATGTGGGTACCATATGTGGATTCCTGGAATAACATCTGGACACATTTGTAAATAAATAAACAATTATTTAAGTCATTCAAAGTTAGCAGCCAAAAAAGTAAAAACAAAGGAACCATTTTTCATACCTTGAGGTATATTGGGTAATACTGTGTTAGGCCTGTAATTTTCATTGACCGTCGCCATGAAGGGTAATGTGAGTCGGTATCACGCAGTGTGCCTATACTTCCCAGTATTTTTCTGGTACCCAATTAAGGTTAGAATCCGGACCGAGTCACAAGTGCAATTTTTTCATGAGATTCCTAGGATTATTGCTGGAGCTACGGAGTCCGTGCTTTGTGCAAAACTTCGCGTGATGATGTGTCATTCTGTCTACAGGGACAGAACCATATGGGAAACCTGGTGCAATAAAGTCAATCTTCGCTTTCAGACATATTTTCAAGTCTCCATTTCACTCATTCCTGTACAACTTTCAAAGAGAAATTTTATCAGAAATATAGAGGCTGAAATATTCTCAAAGGAAGAACACAAATGTAACTGGAAACTTTCATTGAGCTTGAAGGTGACAAATGATAATGAAATCTCTGGAAAACTATGATGATAACATACATTTTATATCTTCTGCTTCTTCTGTGTTTGTCCGCTATGAATCCAAGCCTAGTCAGGGCATCCCCAATGGCACTTCTTCCTGTTTTTTGTGTGTCAATGCCTGTTTTCCTTACTATTAGCGACTACCGTCATACATACCTGCCGTCTCGATTTTCAAAGGAAATTTTTTTTTATATCTTCGTTTCGTACAAGCCATTGTAATCATGAAATATATTTATACTCTCTACCAGCAAACTTCTTCCACTGGCCTTTTCACACTGTGGAACTATTAGCAGGGTGGTACCAATTTAATAAACTAATATCAATAAGTAGCAAGTCCCTTATGGAATGTGGCTTCCATCACAGCCCCCTGAAAAGTTCTCCGCTTTCTCCAGCTCATGTTGAAGGTTTCTTTGATGTTCTGCTGTCACCTTCATTTTGGTCGTCCCTTGCCTCGTACTCCAGGAACCATTCCTTCCATTACCATTCTATCCAAACCACTGTGGCGCTTAACGAGGCCAAAATATTTCATCTTCCGGGAAATGATGTTATTTATGAACCAATGCTCCTCAATATGCAGGTCTTCTAGATTGTCTTTGTTTTTTCTTCTCTTCTCTGTTCAGGATGTTTTAAGAATTTTTCTGTAACACCTTAATTAACTAAGAGAAGCCATAAATTCAACATTAACAAACAAATATTGAGCTTACAATGATGACAATGTCAGGTTTGACATTTGGCATCTCAGGGACATCAAATGTCGATCTTCTTGCCTGGAATAGTCTCCTGTAAAAAAGTATCTAGTAATGAAACAATTTTGAACAATGAAGTATAATCTCAATAAACTTGGTAATATGTACAATCAATTGTTATCTCTCATGTAAATTGTAGACCACAATCATTGTTCTTAAACTCTTTCCAAGTCAATCGCTGTACACTGCACCACAAACGTATTCCGTTGATTGCCATCTGCCGTACACTGCGCCATTTGAGTTGATACCCTTATACAAGTCTTTCTAGTTTTACTTCTACTAGTTTACTTCTGAAATGAAAATCGTGGCATATCCTAAAGGACGTAGCCATCAACACAGTAAACTTAGTCGTTGATTTTATAGGCACCACTTATCGTTCAGTAGTTTGCCATTGCTTTCTGAGCGGTGAGGTCTATTTTTACCTTTTGTAAAAATCCACGGGAAACATTGTGCTTCCAAACTTGCCCACCATGGGGTTTGAACCAGGTATGCTTGGGTTTGTGATCGAGCTCACTACAGCTAAGCTACAGACGCTCACAGTTTACTGCTACTACTTTTTTAAAACCTTGTTATTCTAATAGGTTGTCCAGTTTTCTTCAAATTAGTATATATATATATATATATATATATATATATATATATATATATATATATATATATATATATATATACATATATATATGTTTATTTATTGTAGTAGTTATGATTTGTTTTCCTCCTTGAATTAACTATTGTACAACTGAGGAAATAACTTGTAGGGAAAAGAGTGAATTACTAAAAATGAATAAGTCATTATTTTCCACCTTAGGACACAACATGTGCCCCTGAATGCTCACCTACATGACATCCAACCAAAGATTGCTACATAATGTCATCTGTGTGATTATTCCAAGAAACTGTCCTCACCATTTCTTCCAATGCCCTCCCTCAGTGATCGCCCGCAAGTACCTACCTCCCATACTCTATGCTAACACACCACAACTCAGACAGACCCGAAATTAGCTGCCATGGCCTCAAGTCGAAAGAACGCTAAGATGACTGCTGGATCGGAAACTAAACTACTAAAATAGAGCTATTCGTTGTTCATTGTGAAATCATCTAAGTAATGGTTCAATATTTACTTGATGATAATGGTGCCCTGTTGGGAGCTAGAGACAAAATATGAGTGCTATGTGGAGATTTGATTTAAGTCTTTATATTCCCCATGATATATATATTTTATCAGAAGGTGCCTTAGTCTCCTGTAACAGTTTTCAGACCAGTGTTATTTTTGTTTGATCCAAGATAACATTTGTTACTATTGACAGTGGTTACGATATCCGCACCTGTTGATCTCACATATCAGCTTCCAGCACTGCATCTTTGGATACAGTTTGCATTCTTTCCAAAATTGGGGATCTCTGTGACACTGAAGTATAGTGCTCATCTCATGCTCCAGAAGACCTCAGTTCATATCCCATGTGGAGTGGTTGAAGCTATTTTTTAAAAATGATCCCAGATCTCAGGGTAGGTGAGGGTCTAGTGCCTAGTTTTATTGGGAATGTGGACACAATATACTTACACACCAAAAACAAGACTGGAAAGTGTATGTAATATTTCTTCTACAAAATCTACTGAAATGTGTACATAATATTTCTTATAACAAAAACTAGACTGGAAAGTGTACATAATATTTCTTCTACCAAACTCACTCTGAAATTTTACATATTTACTTATACCAAAACCAGACTGGGAAAATGTGAGAATAATACTTATCTGACTACTGAATTGACATAATAATTCCTGTACTCCAAACATTGCCTGACATTTTAATGTACTAAAACTAGCCTGCTGCATATGTATTTAGCACCTTATACACAATCTCAATCATAAACATGGCTGCTCCCAATACATGACCAGCTGAGTAACACCAGAACCGAACTCCATTAATGTCTGTCTCCTGTAAAGTCAAGGGAAATAATTACAATACCCTACTTTACCATAATTTACACCAGTGAGGTAAGATATACTTACTGTATAGTGATCTCTGCATTGAACATGATTCATAATTATTACTAACTTTATTACAAAAAGAAACTGAATGTGCCACCAGTTTAGTTGCTTGCCCTTCTTTTTTTAAAAGATCCAGAAGCATTTTCAGCTCTTCGGCTTGGTGCCATGGACATCGTAACCCTTGTTCGGTGCCACGAACACCAGAAATCTGGAGAACCTGTGACTTTTCTGCCAGCCATGGAATTGAACCTCACTCACACTGGGCTTGTCAACCGTCATCCAACGCGCTACAAGCTGGGCAGGCGGATGATGATAGCCTCAGACATGAGCTGCTGCACTCTCTCAGTGTGTGCGGAGTTGACTGTAGAGTTCAATCCTCGAACACAATCCCCTACCACAGGTGAGGCATACATGATTAGGTTAGACATGTGGGTGTTGTGTTTTGTTTTTTCGCGAGGCTCGTTTCCTCTGTGCCTCAACGGCACAATGATTCTCAGCTATGCGAGCACCTCTTATGTTGTTACAGCAACACATTTGGCAATCTTGTGCCAGGGATTCCCAGCACGAGATGTCTATACTGAAGCATTTCAGAGACACTTTAAGATTGTCTTTAAAGAGGTTTTTTTCTGTCCATCAGCAGAGCGTATGCCATCTTCAAGTTCGCTCATCTCATCTGTTTTGGGATGCGTTTATCGGCATCCAATCAATGTGACTGCCCATCTCACTTGGGCCTTCTGCAACAGAGTGTTGATGCTTGGAAGCTTTGATCTTATGAGGACTTCGGTATTTGGAATTTTTTCCTGCCCGTTTATTTTTAGTAGTATGTGTAGACAGCTTGTGTGAAAGTGGTTTAGTTTTCTTGCGTGTCTGCTATACACTGTCCATGTCTTGCTGGCGCACTGCAGCATGGTTAGCACTATGGCCTGGTAAACTTTTAGTTTTGTGTCTAGGCTTATCCCCTTCCAGTCCCACACAGCCTTCCAAATGCAACACTGGCTTTGGATATCCTATTGTTGACCTCAGAGTCTATGATTGCCAATTTGGATAGGATGCTGCCAAGCTAGGCAAAGTTGTCCGGAGGCTGGAGGCGCTGATGTTTCAGATCCTAAGTGATGATGAACATTCCTTACACTTAAAGTTTTAAAATCAGATCTCAAATGAAACGTTATTATTGTTAATGTGATGATGATGTAAAGTAACTTGTACAATAAGTTAAAGTGATAGGTGTTGCAAATCACTGACCTCACTTTCTCGCTTGGTTTCATTCTGTTCCAGTAGCAGGATGAGTCAAGATGACTGGGACTTAAGTCAGGTGCAGTGGATGACCATGGTTTACTACATGTCTCGATATGCTCTTTGAACTCTATAGTAACCTGCTGCCTTGCAGGTCAGCTGGGGACAGCCCACGGCTGACGGAGAGCGAACCCAGTAAACACTGGCTAAAACCGGACATATCGCCGAAGAATAAGCACCAGAGCTCCAAATGGGGCTGAAGATGTGACGAAACACACCCATGCTTAGGCTGCATGAATCAGATTTCCACATGAATAAGAATTTATGGGGAAATCTGGTACATCAGTCTAAGCGGTGATCACGAGGGAGAACTCTACTGTGTTTTGTTGCAGTCACTGTCGTGCCAGCTGAACCAACTAGAGTTTCATTAAAAATTTATTTTTAAAAGTTTGAACTTTAACTAGAGTCTCCATGAGATCAGTTATATGAGGACTATCATCATAGCACCCCGAACACGTCCATATGTGCTCCAATCTCCACAAATCCAGTAGCCCAATGAGTTCAATGTTGATTAATCAATCTCTTTGCATATTTGGTAATATCCATGACATATTTTATTCTCAGAGTTTAATGAAGCCACAAGTTGTGTGAGAATGAAATATGTCAGCTTGCACTGTGTAGTGCAGATTTAGACTCTTCTAGATTCTGGGTGTGCCATGTTGTCGATAAGTAAGATCAAAAACATTGTTACACCTCATGTGCTTAGTGTACACAGATAATATTTCTATTTGATTGATTGATATGACCATCATCATTGCACTTTGGTGAGTAACCCTGTGTGCTCTGATGTCTTTCTTATACAGGAAGATCTCAGCGGCAGTGCACAAACTCCGTAGCACCCATGAGGTCCTAATGTAGTTAGAAGATGGTTAAAATATTTTGTAGGAATTTTATTAAAAAATTTTTCTAATGAATTTTGTCCGGGCATAGGCTTTCCAGCACTACTTTTTATTTTGAACTGACATGGTTATTTCGTGTTTAGCAGACACATGACTTACAGTTTATCAGCCCATCTCTGATAGAACTAGAACTCGATCTCATCTACATTGAGATTAGTCTCTGGAAAAATATCCCGATGGCTCAACAAAGAGCGGACAGTATCTTTCGAGCGAGAGCAAACACCTAACCTCTACCCACAGAAGAGACCATGTGTTAAGCTGGTCCCCCCAATTTCAAAGTCATATGAAATTATGAATGTGTGACTATTGATTGGTTGACTCCCTCCATATTAGCCTACCTTATCGTGGTTGGAGGGTTTGTGTGCCTTAGGATCCTTCAGGCTATGTCGGCGGGAGTCTAACTCCTGGCAGGTCTAGCCAAGCCGAACAGACTGAAGGTGAAAGGCCAGACCAAAGGCGGGGAGCAGGATGGGGCCTCATAAGGTGACAGTGCAGACCACCGAGTGGTAAATGCTCTGGCTAACCCAACCCATCCCCCAGCTATGGGACAAATAGCACTTGTCTCTCTCTCTCTCCCTTGAGGAGGACATCCTTTTTTCTTGTCTTGTCTTCTACTTCTATGACACTTTCCTTAAGCATAAGGTTAAACTACAGTGTCAGGGAGCACACCCTGCAAAAGCCTGGGTTGGTGAGCCGGCAACAGAAGCTGAAGTCATCTAGTAGGACGACTCCAGACAAACCGGGAAGACAGATCTCGTCAGCAGGGGACTGCAACTGTCTAGAGAACAACCTCAAAAAAAAGATGTCCTCAAACGGAATTTTCAGCCATTATTGGCGGGAGGAATCGACACATACAACAACTCAAATGGCCATGCGCAAATATTTATATAACTGTGGTGCCACCACCGGGAAAAAACCAGGTGGTGGTGGGACCGGACCCCCTGCGAAGGGTCCACCCATAGCTACTAGCGGCCCTGTTGATTCTTGCAAAGCCGGGGGAGGACAGGGTATTACTCCTGGCAGAAAGACAAACTTCACCTCCAATTATGCAATGGAATCGAAGGGTAACCAACAAAAGAGAGCTAGAGAACGTCTGCGAGCAGAAAAGATTGACATCTCTGTACCCAAAAAGGCGCACCTTAATCCGGGAAATAGATTCAGCATTAGAGGATTTGAGTTCCGCCCAGGATAGAGAAAATAGACATAAGGGTGGAGTAGTAACACTAGTTGTAATTCCATGCCGGCAGTTGAACTTCACAGGCCCAATCAGATGAGCACAGAATTCATAGCTGTTCAACTCCTTATCAACAACACTAAGATGACACTATACAATATATACTCACCACCCTCCATTCAAACTGAGCTGGAAGCTATCAAAGTTCAAGATGACAACATGCTTATAGTAGGAGACTTCGCAGCCACTCACCAAGCTGGGGCTTGACCCTAGATCCTCGGGGGAAAGCCTTGAAGAATGGCTGATCACCAACAGTCTCACCATTCTCACCACCCAGATGATCCTCACATGTTACTCACGGCTTTGGCCCCAACAAGCACCCCAGATCTGGCTTTTGCACAGGCGACATTCACATGATAACCGGAAAGGCAAGTCTGGACCAGATTGGGGTAGTGACCATAGACCAGGGGAAACTCCTCATAAATAACATTAACAAGGAGGAACTTAAAAACTCTGCCCCTAGTTGGAATTACAAAAAGGCAGACTGGAAGCTATTCCAAGAACTAGCAGACAAGTACTGTAAAAAAATTAATCAATCAGGAAAAGTGGACGAGATGCCGTTCTTTCCCAATAAAGCCTTTTTAGATGCTGCAAAAAGGCTATACCCAGAGGAGGAAAAAAAACTACAAGCCATATTGGACACCAGAGATGGAAGTTCTCCATAGCTAGCTTTGCAGTGCCAGAAATACAATGGAACTCGCCCCAAACGGATAAAATGTAATGCAACACAATAGAGCAAGGGCCCTTTATGTTAGAAAAAGAAACCAGCAGTGTAGAAAATCCTGGAAAGAAAAGACAGCCTCTTTAACATGGAAAAAAAGATACTCAAAAGTTGTGGAGACTTACAAAACCCCTGAGCGATGACAACCCATCTAGAGGAAAACAGTTCTCCAGCAAGAACAACTTCCCCAAAAGGAAAGCGAGCAGCCACCCTGATGGCCCAGTGTTACAAGCAAAAAAGCTCATGCTCAATAAGTCAGGAGAAAGGGAAAGAAGTCAGAAGTGAGATAAATGCTACATTCAAAAAAGCAAAAAGTAAACCCCTGTATGGTAGACATCACATGACTGAGCTGCAGAAGCACGGGAAATAGCTCAATCGTAAAAGGCCCGGGACCAGATGGAGTATCAAGCGACATGCTCAAACAAATAGGCCCAATAGCACAGAGTCTTCTACTCCAGATTTTTAACAATAGTTGGAGACAGGGAAGAGTCCCAGACATCTGGAAAAATGCCACAATCCACCCAATTTTCAAAAGGGGAAAAAAGAAAAAAAGGATCCAGAGCTACAGACCTATAAGTTTGCTAAGTTGCACTGCAAAACTGCTGGAGAGTGATAACCACTAGACTCCAGTGGTTTTTAGAATCAAACCATAAACTGGATCCAGCCCAGACAGGCTACAGGCAGCATAGAAGCACTGATACCAAGTGGCATACCTCGCACAGGACATGAAAATGGCTTCCAAGAAAAGAAAACCCTCACAGTGTTCTTGCATGTCAAGCCTGAAAAAAGTCGGGAAAAGATGGTTTGCTCTCAGCTCTTACGCAGTGGAATACGGGGTAGAATGTACTATTGGATAAGAGCTTTCACCCATAGACAAGCATCTGTAAAATTGGATGGGTCACAGTCCAGATTCAAATTAAGAGCAGGAGCCCCACAGGTGCTACTGTCCCATTGCTTTTCCTGGTATATATTAATGATCTACAAACTCTGCCCAGACATGTATCACACTCTCTCCCTGCTGATGATCTGGGTGTATGGGACACCTCCGAGTTTCTGGGTCCTGCCATCTTTAAACTCCAGGCCACCCTGAACAGCGTCATAATGTGGGCAAGTAAATGGATCAAAAATAAACAACAAAACTATTTGCTTTCTCATTTCCCCAAAGGGAAAACACTTCAGACTGAAATTTGCGATGATATGTTCCCGTTCCCCCTACTCCAACCTTTTTGGGAGTTGACAGTCGTCTGACATGGAAACATCACATAATGAAACAACAGAAGGCTAGTGAAGGAACAAAATGTGATCCGGAAGCTGGCTGGAACTACCTGGGGCTGATATTCGATCCTGAGTCAGGTGTACACTGGTGCAGTTAGACCGACCCTGAAATATGCATCATCGACATGGATATCAGCAGCCCATTCAAACAAATCGATACTGGAAAAACACAAAACAGGTGTCTGCGTACTATTTTTTGGGGGCCATGAAATCTAAACCCAAATTTTAGAAATGGAAAAGGCAGCCAACATCCAGCCCTTGGAAGACAGAAGAAGGAAAAAAAGTGATTCTACAGACTGAAAGGATCAAAAAAAATGCCTCACCATCCACTGCATGAAAAATGGGCTAGAACAAAAAAACAGACTAAAGCGCACAAGTCAAACCACAAAGCAAAAAAAAAAATAGGAAAGTCATACTTGGAACTACTAAATCATAATTCCATACTTGAAGAATTGCTTTTTGATCACTGGGAACCAGACTCAGTACCACTAAACTTCTCACCTCCATCCCTAAATTATTAAGCAAGATGCCGAGCCTAATCTAGTGAAAAAAGCAATTACAATGGAACATCTCCCTTACATGTTTCCAGAAGACAGCTGGATAAGGTAAAAGATGGATCGGCAATGGAGCAACCATGAATGGTGGAGCAAAAGTGTACATTAGGCACCCCGATGCTCCCCTGTGTCTCTCGGCTCCTACTGGAAGAATTGTTCCCCAAATAAAGCAGAACTCATAGCCCTTCTGATGGCAGCACAACATGAATAAGCTGCAAGCAGCTGCAAGCAAGATGGGATTTCTTACAGACTCATTGTCAGCTATACAAGCCCTGGAGGCTAAATCCACTGACAGCACAGTACAAAAACTACAAAGAGAACTTGCTCAGCTTTCAGAAAAAGGCAGAAATTCACTTGCAGTGGATTCCATCTCACTGTGGCATTGCAGGCAATGGGAGTGCTGATGTCTTAGCTAAGGAGGGCAGTGCCAAAGAACAAATTTTCCAACCCTTGTCTTTTCAAGAGGTCAAAACCCTCATACAGAGAAAATCTGCAGTAGACTGGAAGACAAACACTGGATAGATTATGGAAAGACTCTCAAAGACCTAACAGAACAGACCAGGTCATTATATTTTACTCGCGGACACTGCAGACTCAACAAACACTTATACAGACTAGGAATAAGTCAATCAGCTCTCTGCCAGTGTCAGCAGGCAGAACAGACACCAGAGCATATCCTGCAAGACTGTCCTCTTCTGTGTGAGCTGAGAAGCAACATGTGGCCACACCCAGTCGACCTGAGAAACTAAGCTTTGGGAAACCTGACAGACCCTGAAGCTGTCTGCCCAGTTGTGGTCCCCAGTAAATTAGCGCATGACCAGAGATCGCTGAAGGGAAAAAGGTTGGTTGACTGATCCCTTACAAAATATAGTACAAATGTTGTTTGTACAAAAACCCAAACATGATAAACAACATTAAATTATGCAAGTGTACCTGGTGAAAGTTGATAGTTTCCCTTTTTTTCCATACTCTTCTCTATATCACTGTCTGTATACAACTGATCGTCAGAGGCAATGTTACTGCAAATAGAAAGCATATATACCAATCACAACATCATTTGAACACATTAGAAATGTGCAAATAAAAAAGGCACATTTATTTTTTATCTTATTATATTGCTATGGGCAGTCTTTTTTTTTCAAATGTTATATTACTATAAATTCATTGAGAAACAAATAATAAAGGGGTTTGCACTTAAAAGAATGCATCCATATTCTACAGTATCAGATTTTCTACAACGAACATCAGGAAGAAGGTGAAAGAAGACCACAAAAATCTGTCAAAGAGCACAAATAACAATCACCCAAGCCACAAGAACAGCACAAAACAAAAACAAAGCCATGACACTGGTAGCAGTGTGACAATAAAGAAAAAATTTTCTATGGGAAAAGTGAACTAAGGGATATCTTATCTTATATTGAAGACTTTTTGACTTACAAATCTCTGTATTTTATTCTATCTTTATGGTTGTCATCCCGTTCTGGGTAGTTGCCAGTGTGGTGGTTTTTTGTTTTGTTTTGCACTGGTCTAGTGGCTTTGGTGATAGTTATATTTACTTTTTGACAGGATTCTGATATACCCATCTAACCATCTATTTTTGGTCTTCCTCATCACCTTCTTTCCTGATGTTCTGTTGTGAAGCTCTGTATACAATAGAGTTTGGGTTTAATTCTTATCAAGTGGCTGAACCCCAATCCTTTGTTTCCCAATGCATAAAACAAAATGATGGAGTGTACAGGGAAATTTTTTTCGGCAGGGTGCATTGAAATGTGTTATTAGTGTGTTTCTGTAACAGCAAATGTTCATACAAGGATGAGTCTATGACAGGTTCAGTAAACCGGTAGAGGATTTATTTTTTCTACTCCCAAAAATTGTGAGGAAAACTTCTTTCACAACATGGTCTCAAAATACAGATTTCCGCTCTTCCTCCTGAGACTTCACTTTTTTCAGATCCATCTCTGTACACATATATCCGTACAACTTTTGAGTGTGTTTTCTATTACATCTTTAAGTACTTGTATCGAGACATTCTACTCTAAGACTGTATCTGGTATCAATGATTTCTAAGAAGTTTTTCATGAGTGAGTTACCTACCTAACTTTGACATAGTCAGAAAGCAGCCATCTATAAATAGCCTTTGTTGCATGAGTCATGAAACACCTGCCCTTAAATGCTGTCTTCTGCAAGAAGTAGGGTAGGCCACCACAGTGATCCAGATGAAAGCTGATTTAAAAAAAAATTACATGGTAATACATTACATAAATCATCAAACACCCAAGTATTTCAAATAAAACTAAAGGAATACATAAATGATCAAATACATATATGTATTTCATGCATAATTAAAGCAATACATAAATGATCAAATACATATATGTATTTCATGAATAATTAAAGGGATAGATAAATGATTAAATAGGGAAAAATATTTCATGTACGAATGACAAACTACTGAATGTACAAGTGGTGGCTAGAAAATCAACAGCTTGTTTACTGTGGTTGATTCTGATGTCCTGTAAAGGATATGCCATGATTTTCATTTCATGTATAAGTAAAGGGATACAATAATGATGAAATATAGATAAGCATTTCATGTATAAGTAAAAGGATACAATAATGATGAAATATAGATAAGCATTTCATGTATAAGTAAAAGGATACAATAATGATGAAATATAGATAAGCATTTCATGTATAAGTAAAAGGATACAATAATGATGAAATATAGATAAGCATTTCATGTATAAGTAAAAATATACAATAATGGTGAAATATAGATAAGCATTTCATGTATAAGTAAAGGGATACAATAATGATGAAATATAGATAAGCATTTCATGTATAAGTAAAGGGATACAATAATGATGAAATATAGATAAGCATTTCATGTATAAGTAAAAATATACAATAATGGTGAAATATAGATAAGCATTTCATGTATAAGTAAAGGGATACAATAATGATGAAATATAGATAAGCATTTCATGTATAAGTAAAGGGATACAATAATGATGAAATATGGATAAGCATTTCATGTATAAATAAAAGGATACAATGATGAAATATAGATAAGCATTTCATGTATAAGTAAAGGGATACAATAATGATGAAATATAGATAAGCATTTCATGTATAAGTAAAAATATACAATAATGGTGAAATATAGATAAGCATTTCATGTATAAGTAAAGGGATACAATAATGATGAAATATGGATAAGCATTTCATGTATAAGTAAAGGGATACAATAATGATGAAATATGGATAAGCATTTCATGTATAAATAAAAGGATACAATGATGAAATATAGATAAGCATTTCATGTATAAGTAAAGGGATACAATAATGATGAAATATAGATAAGCATTTCATGTATAAATAAAAGGATACAATAATGGTGAAATATAGATAAGCATTTCATGTATAAGTAAAAGGATACAATAATGATGAAATATAGATAAGCATTTCATGTATAAGTAAAAGGATACAATAATGATGAAATATAGATAAGCATTTCATGTATAAGTAAAGGGATACAATAATGATGAAATATGGATAAGCATTTCATGTATAAGTAAAAGGATACAATAATGATGAAATATAGATAAGCATTTCATGTATAAGTAAAAGGATACAATAATGATGAAATATAGATAAGCATTTCATGTATAAGTAAAGGGATACAATAATGATGAAATATAGATAAGTATTTCATGTATAAGTAAAAGGATACAATAATGATGAAATATAGATAAGCATTTCATGTATAAGTAAAGGGATACAATAATGATGAAATATAGATAAGCATTTCATGTATAAGTAACTGACATTTGACAAGGCAGTGGAAAAAAATATATGTTTTTAAATATGTTACAGAAGAGTCCTCCTTATATCATGGACAGAGAAGAAAACAAATAGACCTATTCAAAAAGAAGTCAAAATTAATGAAAACTGAAAGATGCTGCAAATAAGAAAATTGAAATATTTTGTAGTAAATGTAAAGTGACGACCATTATGAAAGGAGGCATCTGCAAGAGGGGAAGAGGAAGACCACGAAAAGATGGATCAGATGTAGCTGATGAGAGAAATTTGAAGGACTATTAAGTTGGCAAAGTTCTGCCTAGGACAGGGAATTTGATGATGATGATAAGAAAAGGTATCTGTTACTGCAGAAAATGTATCTTCTTAAATTACATGCTATAAGAGCACCATTCCAACAATGATAACATATGTTGAATATCTATGATACAAAAAAATACAACAATTTCTTCAGTTATATGTCTATCTTTTCCTTTTCTTGCCCTCGAGAGCATGAAACCATCAACTGTAGCTTACTCATTTCTAGAATGCTGCACATTACACTTCCTGCTCTGTTGACATGGTGGTGGTTTGTTTAGATATTTATTTGACAGAACTATGTTAAAAGTCCCATATTTTTTAATTTTTATTTACATGCATTATAGAAAGTATCATTATAAAAAACAATGGTCTCTGGATTCATGTCAGATATTTTTCCATTTGCCTGTTAGAATTCATGTATAGTCTAATATGACACATCTGACTGATTTTTTCATGAAGGCTTAATTTCTTATTATTAGTGTCCCTTGCCATTTAGGCGAGCATTTCTCCAACTTCTGAGGTACTTGTAATTTAGATTCTCTGAGTAAAGGATCAGGAAACCTGCAGTCAAACTGTGTACACAGTAGTCATCATCAAATAGCTTGTCCTGAGCAGAACTTTGCCACCCCAAAAAGTCCTCTGGAATGTTGGGGTGGCAAAGTTCTGCTAGATCTATTTAAAAGGTAGTACATACAAAAATTAATTTGGAGTTCAACTCTGCCTCAAACCAGGAATTGACACGGCTCATGGTTACTAACAGCGGTCATCGCCTTCGCTATTGGTGAGCAACATCATTAGTGTTATTGTCCATTATAGAAACCACTTATGTAATTTCGCTGTGAAAATCACAAAACCAATATTAAACAAAAATCCATTAACAAATTCTTGATACAAAGCCACTATAATAATAGAAGTAGGCTAAAATGGCACACAAAATACAGACCCCACACAAATTTGCAAAAGAAAAATTATAAAGAATGTAACAGAACAAAGCAACTTACTGGCTGACCAACAAAAGATCAATCTCTTCTGGTTCTATGATGTCTAGATAGGGTAGAGATGCCATACCAGTCATGCCAGGGTAATTACAGTCAAGCTGTCATATAGATAAAACAGAATAAAAGTAATTCCAAAGAACTAAATAGTATAATTTTCAAGACACGCAATTAAAACAGTACACAACAGTTGGGTGCCTTTATTTGAAATCATGTAAGAGAAATCAGGCAGATGACTAACTAAAAGATTTTGAATCAGATATGTAAACTTTAAACATTTGTCAGTACTGCCTGTTATACAACTGAAAATATATTCAAAGTCTTTGTTTTCAAACAATATTTTAGATGTCTAGATTGCTCGTGTGGTGCTGGGGCCCTGAGGTAGCAAAGAATAGTACCATTGTGACCTACAAGGCGTGTCGGAAGAGGTGACTGATGTAGGACCTAGGGAAGCTACCTAGTAAATAAAAAGCATCGCAGAAATAGGATGTACTGGCCTACTTGTAGGCACATAACTGGCACAACGTACAATCACTCTTAGGCTCAGATCACATACAAATCACAAAGAGTGGTTAACAAGTGGTCAACATGGAGTGTTCGAAGATGAAATCTAGATATTCTGTAGCCACAATGTGGTTCATTTTCACTTTTATTACTCCATGCGATCTCATGCAAACCAAATACTGTATACAGATTCTTCTACAGCAGAACATCATGGAAAGAAGATGAGAGGAAGACCATGAAAAAGATGGATAGATAGTATAGCAGAATCATATCAAAAAGTATAAAATAGCAATCACCCAAGCCATTAGAACAGCACAAGACAAAAACAGAAAACCATGATACTTGGCTACAACACAGCAACAGTGTGACGACAAAAGAAGATGAGATCTCAGCTTTAGACTTGTAGTTCTGCTAAGTTCAACCAAATTAAATGTGTCAGACCAAGTTAGCAGACTTAGAACACTAAAAGAGCATTGTTGAACACAATCCGTCCCCTGTCTACTCTATCAGTGTCAAACCTGGAAGCTGACATCAAACGATAGAAGAAAACTAGTCACGACAGAGATGGATGTCTATACAGAATGATGGGAGTATCAAGAAACGATCAGTTTAGATATGAAGATATCAGGAAAAAAGTGGGAACAACTAATATACTAAAATTCATCAAGAAACAACAAATTAAATGATTCGGCCACATAGGCAGATTACCAACAGATAGCGTGCTTCAAAGAGCAATGCTACTCCAATACAGTGGATACAAAGCAAAAGGTTGTCATAGCGTGCTTCAAAGAGCAATGCTACTCCAATACAGTGGATACAAAGCAAAAGGTTGTCATAGCAAAAAGGTGGACCACAGAAAAAACACTATTTATGAAGTGCACAAAAAAGCCTGTTCTAGAAATTTGTTCTTATCATGAAGCTGTGAGGCAAAACAGGAATAGAAAAAATAAAGAACAAGAGTTGCACTTTCTAAAACTATTATAATTTGTGTTTTGATACTCTGTTAACTAATACAAAAAATTAAAGATAAATAACTAAATATAGTTCACGTATAAACACATACCAGAATTTTCTTTCCCTTGAACTCCAGCAAATGACATGATCTACCAACCTCTTGACCAGCTCCACTACATAAAGAAAGAAAATCAACATATTGAATAATAGCTCCCACATATTAATTTTAAAAAATATTGAGAACAAAATTCCACAGGTGAAGGATTGACTTCATTGCACGGGTTTCCCTTATGGCTCCATCCCTGTTGGCATAGATGTCATGCCATCTGTCGAGAGCATTGCACAAAGCAAGAACTCCGTAGATCTGGCAACAATCCTAGGGATCTCATGAAAAAATTGCACACTTTTCTCGGTCTGGATTCAAACTCACAACTTTCAGTACAACAGGCAAATGAATTAACCACTTTGCCATTGAGACCCCCAAATATATGAACAAATATGTTCTAAAACACATATTGTTCTATGATATAAATCAATTCTAGGAAGGATGAATTGTAGCTACATCATTCTAAAGACATACATGTCTGTTAAGAACACAAACTACATTTTAACTCTAAGTATACGAAGAATAAAACTAAGTTTTTTTTCTGAAATGTTTGTTAGATTAATTGCTGTCAGTAACAATTCTATTGAAGACCAGACACCCACATGTGGCATTGAAATGGAATCAAGTAGGCAAGATAGGTAGGGGGCAACCTAGAGAGACATGGAGATGAATTGTAGACAGAGAAAGAGGTGGAAAAACCTGGAATGAACTAAGATGGCTTGCTCTAGACAGATATGGTTGGAGGAAATTTGTTAATGCTTTATGGGGACTTATGAGAAGAAGAAGAACCAATTCCATTATAACATTCTTATATCAAGCATCAAAGGACTATTTCATAAATCAGAATATGCAGAATTCAAATCTTTGTTTTATAAAGCCACCTGCTGTATTATTTAAAAAAGTTGTACACAGTTAGTAATGAGTATTTGAGTATTGTGAAGATTTAAGAGTTTGAAGTGGCTTGCCAGATTATTGATACTGCCCAAACAGTTTGTCAAGTGGCGTTTCGTACTGTGAGTTAATGGTGAAACAAAATTTTCAATAACAAGTCAACTGAAGAAAACAAATTAAACCTTCAGTAAATGTTTTTCTAAATTTGTGAACCAAATTGTGTTCCTTGAAATGGTACAATGGTTGCTTTAAATACGTGCCAGTTATTTTATGAGCATATTGAAGATGTCTCCCGCCTCTGCAGTTATCATATAAAATACTGAATGTTGCTTATAGATGAGGTTGAAAAGATTATGGGCCAAGCAAGTGACCATAGTCCTGACCATCTTGAAAGGGAATGAATGGATTCCAAATTATCGGAGCATGGCAAACTTGGACAACAACATCATTAACCATGTAGGGGAATATATAAATTGGGGCAATGAGAAAGAGGAACAAGAAATTAAACAGCTGGTTATAGATAATGTTGCTGTATTTATCAATAAATCTATGCAATGTGGTCAGAAATGTAAACTAGCATTTTCTAGCACCTCGAACATGTGGTACTGTTGCCGACAACAGAAACTGAGGATAACTACTACCAATATGAGAAACAGAAAATAACACAACAGTCATGTAAACCTCTCAACCAAAACAAAAATTAGAATTACATGTCTTTAAGGAAACAATGAATAGTATGAATTCCCATTCTCTTCACAATAGCATAAAGAAATTTACATAAGTTTGTCAATTTAAAAAAGGATTTTGATGGCTTGAGGAAAATACTAAGAGCTTACGAAACTGCCAATAAAATGGTAACAGTTATCAAAAGTCTATATACTAGATTTGGATATAGCATTGGTCAGAAAAGCCAAATGTTTGAAGTAAAAAAGAAAGTACAACAAGGGTACAGCCCTATAAACCAATCTCTTCTTGAATGTCATAGACTGGGTGATGACAGACAACAAATGACAGTCCTAGAGGAATACGAATGAAAATGTTCCCTGCACAGGAAGACTTATAATAAGCAGATGACATTGCATTGCTGGTCAATTTCTACCAACATATTCAAGAAAAACAGACTGCACATATACAGCTAACAAATTGGATTGAAGATAAATCTTCAAAAGACAGAAGTTGTGATGCTAACTTTGAGCAATCATGCAGCAGGAACAAACAAGAACCAGAAGCTAGCAGCAGCCAACACATTCACATATCAGAGTAGCTTAGCAACATTAGATGGGGAAGCTAGAGATATAAAAATAAAAGATTAACAAAGGAGGCAGTGTATTGTATATTTTAATGCTGACACAGCATCAGTAGCCAAGGTGTTGGATAAACTTGGCCTGCACAATGAATTGAATACTATTCTGTGCAATAGCAGACAGCCCAAGATAGAGATTGGATACATTCTTTGGCAGGTATGGTATCAAATCCACATAAGAAATATCAGTAAAGTTATCCTAGAAGTCACAGAAGGCTGAGAAGGAGATATTATGGAGACAGTGCTACATTAATTAAGCTGACTTAGCAGTAAATTTTGTCATAGATAACTATCTATACTCAACTCTGTAGCCTGTAGGCTTTGAACTAGGATAAACTCAGTACAATCACCTTTTTAATCTCTCTATGAATATTTGATGAAGAGAAATGTTACTAATTTAATAATTATTTTGGTTTAAATTCATTAAAAGAAAAGCTGGGTGAAATTCAATATTGCCGCAATATTGTTGATAGTAAAATTGATGAGTATCATGAGAGATCATTCTCATTCAGTTGTCTTCAACAGTGGCCCAATGTTATCTATAGGTAGCATGAATCATCCGCTCATTGAAACTATTGCTACCATACTTTGATGACTGAAAGAAGAATGACAAAGGATTTTAATAGTAGATGAGTAAAAGAACCGTTAATTAAAAGTGATTATTAATTTAAATTTATTGGTTTTTAATTTTGGTCCGATTCCCTGCAGTGACAGCCTAGTATATGCGTTGACGCTGACATTGTGTGAAATCAGTTTTTACGACTTTCAACATTTCTTGAAATTAGATTCACTTAATCTAAATGGTTGCGCTGTAAATAAACTTACAGAGGCCGTATCTGCAAAATATCGCTTTCTTCAGCAGGAAGCTGGCTTTCAGGTTTGCGTTTTGCAGCCATTTTCTGAACTTATTGTTCGAATAAATGCGAATAGTAAGCTCCGAATAGTAACTAACTGCTACTCGAGTACCAATAACTGCCTGGCTGGATTATCTAGTAACGAGTACTTTCTTTTTTTTCTGTTCTCTAATCCTGTTTTCCCTCACAACCTCAGGATAAGAATATATTTCTAGAACGGGCTTATGTGCGCGATTCATAAATAGTGTTAAGAGACGAAGATAGAGGTGGTTTGGAGTTTGGAAATGTATGTCGTATGCCAGTGGGGGCATTGGCTAGAACAGCTCTCAGATGGACAGCGGATGGGAAGAGAAGACATGGACATCCAAAGGAAACATGGAGAACGGTGGAGAGAGAGTTGAAGGAGTGTGGCCTGAAATGGGAGACGGTTGGTAGAAAGACAGCAGAATGGCAACAGTGGAAGTCTCTCGTTTTAGCCTTATGTGTCAATTGGGACACGAAGAGGATATAGATATTCGACGTTATGATTACTTCTCAATTCATAGCGGACGAACGGAAAAAACAACAAACATTTTGACAGAATACACTATAAGAGACATAGCATACATATTATTATAGCCGATTCAAAAGAAAATAACACTTGATAATATCTCCACTATTGTTGAGTGTATTCAACAAATTTGAAAATAACACTTGATTAATATCTCCACTATTGTTGAGTGTATTCAACAAATTTGAAAATAACACTTGATTAATATCTCCACTATTGTTGAGTGTATTCAACAAATTTGAAAATAACACTTGATTAATATATCCACTATTGTTGAGTGTATTCAACAAATTTGAAAATAACACTTGATTAATATCTCCACTATTGTTGAGTGTATTCAACAAATTTGAAAATAACACTTGATTAATATATCCACTATTGTTGAGTGTATTCAACAAATTTGAAAATAAAAATCGGGGCATATCCTTTACAGGACGTCGACATCAAACACAGTAAACGAGTCGTTGATTTTATAGGCACCAATTATACGCTCAGTAGTTTCAACAATTATGTCACGTACTACAATGTCTGAACATAGACACCGAATACATGAATTTACAACTGCATTAAACTCGCTGATAGCGAGTGATAATATTACAAATCCGAAGGAATGACCTCACTGCGCAGGGTTTTTCCCATATGGTGCCATCCCTCTCGGAAGAAATGGTACGCTACATCTCGCGAGTGTTGCACAAAGTACGAACGCCGTGTCACCAGCAACAATCCTAGGAATATGCCAGAAAAAAAATTGCAAATGTAACTCGGTTCAGATTCGAACCTACAACTTTCAGAACGCATCGTAAAAATCTTAACCACAGCGCCATATAATAATAATAATTCCTCTCGTACCGTTATACGTTACATAGGGCCTGCAAGTAATTTCTCCATACCGCTCTATCCTGGGCAACTCGCTCAATCTCCTCCATGGAACTGAGACCGATATTTCCTGCCTCTCTCAGCAAAGTTCGTTTCAGGGTCTCCTTAGGTCGACCTCTCTTTCTTGAACCCTTTGCATCCCACTTCAATGCCTGCTTTGATATTCGTTGATCATTTCTCCTCAAGGTGTGCCCAACATATCTCCATCTTCTCTTTCTTATAACAGTTGTCACTAGTGGTTGACCAGACATGTCTCTGATTTCATCACTTCTCCTGAATTCGTTCCATTTTATATTCATTATTTTTCGCAGACATTTATTTTCAAATGCATTCAACTTGCTTTCTATATCTTTAGTCATTTTCTAACTCTCGCTAGCATATGTTAGGATTGATACAACATTTGAATTGAAAATTCGTAATTTAGTTTTAATACTATATAACTTGCAGTTCCATATTTTATTTAGACTTTTAAAAGCTGATGTTGCTTTGCCAATTCGTATCGTATGATACAACGCCATATGCGTGTGGGATAATATAACAAAATATAGATAATATAGATAATATAAAAAAAACATTGGAACATTACTGTTGCACTTCATTAGGTAAGCATTATTTAGTGAAGGGCAAATAAGGATTGTTGTGTTTGGGAAGTTCGGAGCCTTATCAAGCATAACCACTTCATAATTCATAAAGTCCATAGTGCGATTTTATGTGGATATAATTCAGAATGGTTGGATGTCAAAGGACTTTATGTATATATTATATATATATATATAATATATATATATATATAGGTGATACACTGTAGATTGGTAAGTATTGCATTTTTCATTGTTCATTATGATTAAAATACTTCACTTTTCATTGTTCATTATGATTAAAATACTTCACGTTTCATTGACAATTATTATTAAAATACTTCACTTTTCGCTGTTCATTATGATTAAAATAATTCCCTTTTCATTGTTCATTACGATTAAAATACTTCACTTTTCGCTGCTCATCATCATCAAGGTGCGTATCCTTTATAGAACGTTGCTGTCTTTGCAGCGCATCTGAAATTCACTCTGTCTCTAACCAGTTCACCCACTTCGTCGATGGTCATATATTCATGGTTTCTAATATCTTGTTGTTCATTATGATTAAAATACTTCACATTTCTTTGTTCAATTTCTTCTTCTTATTCAGCGATCTCTTGTCATGCGTTTAATTTACTGTGGACCACAAACTGGGCGGTCAGCTTCAGGTCTGTCAGGTTTCTTCAAAGCTTAGTTTTCAGGTCGACTGGGTGTGGCCACATGTTGCTTCTCAGCTCACCCAGAAGAGGACAGTATTGCAGGTTATGCTCCGGTGTCTGTTCCGCCTGCTGACACTAGCAGAGAGCTGTTTGACTTATTCCTAGTCTATATAAGTGTTTATTGAATCTGCAGTGTCCAGTGCGTAGTCGAAATATAATGGCCTGGTCTGTTCTGCTTAAGTCTTTGAGGGAGTCTTTTCCATAATCATATCCAGTGTTTGTCTTCCCATCTACTGCAGATTTTCTCTGTATGAGGGTTTTCACCTCTTGAAAAAATAGGGTATTGTTCAATATGATAAAATACTTAATTCTTCGTTATTGTATGTTCCTAAAATATTTCATTTTACGTGTCTGTATAAGACTAAAAGCAGTAAATAAAAGAAGAAGAGACCATATAAGAAATGAAGAAATTAGAAAAACAGTCAGAACAACACCGGCTATTTGATTCATTGAAAAACAGAGACTCAATGATTTGGTCACTTGGTGAGAATGAACCTGAATACACCAGTTGCAAAAGCATTGAACCTGACAATGGAATCATCAAGAGAAAGGGTCAGACAAAGAAAAAGATAGATTAATGGAGTTACAGACATCTTGAAACTCCACAATACGACAGCATATCAAACGACCGAGCGTGCACTGTCTCGGAAACCGATCTTCAGTTAACTACTACTACTACTGCCTTGTAGTTAGATTGGGTTACAACGAAGGGCTAGCGGAGTAAACCGTACACAAAACTTGGACGACGCCAAGTAGTCCATAAAAAGACCGGCTAACCAGAGCAGATGACGCTCAACAATCCCGGAGGGCAGGTCGTCTAGGGGTCGCTACCCTAAAAGAAAATAGCAAGCTGCTGCCTTGCAGGTCGGCTGAGGACAGTCACAGGTTGACGGAGAGCGAACCCAGTAAACGCTGGTTGAAATCGGACACATCGCCGAAAGACAAGCACCAGAGCTTCAAATGGTACCGAAGATTGGGACGTAAAACTACGTTCTTGGCAAAGGCTGTTTATATAACACAATAAGAATGATAAAATGGCTAAAAGAACTATCGTGAGAGAGAAACCTGCTACGCCTAACGACAAAAAAGCAGAGAAAGACAAAAGAAAGAAGATAAGACTAACATACTTCACTTTACGCTGTTCTATTTTTGTTGTTGAAAGAAGCATTTGGCTGAATGGATTAGAACGAGGCTCCCATTCGGATGCCAGGTGTTCAATCCTCGGTAAGTTCACGGACTGTTTTCTGTCAGGGGCTTAAAAGAAAATCCGAACGTGAACAGTTTCACAGCGATTGCACTAGCCATGCGATCATTGAATTTCTCAGACTCACGTCCCACCTGTCCTACACTGCCCTAAAAAGCGGTATTACAGACAGTAACGACAGTTTTAAAAAAATATCTTTTGAATGATCAGCTAATTTAAAGATTCTTCCAAAGACTTTATATTAAATCACCGACCGTGTGGTGCCGAGCCCGCAAGGGAAGCAAAGAATAGTACCACTGTGACCTAAATGCATGTCGTAAGAGGCGACTGATGCAGGACCTAGGGAAGCTACCCTAGTAAATAAAATGCATCGCAGAAATCGGTTGTGCTGGCCTACTTGTAGGCGCAAAACTGGCACAACGTACAATCGCTCTTAAGCTCAGATCACATACAAATCACACAGAGTGGTTAACAAGTGGCTGATATGGCTGATATGTTCGAAGAAGAAGAATATTCACAGAAATGAATGCGTATCTTTAGTTAATTTGTTCAGTGTTCAGTTCTCACATGCATTGGTTTTTATTTAAACGGTGCCGTTAGTAACATGAACTATATATGAAATTATGAAACTTAGTGTTCTGTACGGCTCGTATGATATGCCTGCTTGACAATGCACACACCGTATCAAATAAAACTAAAATGGTGGACCATTGGGACATTAAATAATTCAGATATGTTGCTACACGTTGTAAAATAACATTCTGCAAAAGCAGATAATGGTAAACTGACCTATTAAAATGATTGACATTAATATCGGGCTATGAAAAAAGGAGACGTATAATAAAATGAGACTTAGCTAGCATAAAGTTGACATATTCATTCTAAATGGTAAAGCTTCACCGAACGTATATAATTCATTGTGGATCCTAATCCTTTTCTTCTTCTTCTTCTTCTGTGAGAATTATTTGTGAATACTCGAATTGTCTTTCACTGTTTGACAATGTGTATGAGTTGAATGGAACATGGAAGACCACAAAGGAAACTATCAGAAAACTGCAGACCTTAGTAAATGGATGTTTACGTAGGATAGAGGGATTGAGATGGTATGATAAGATTACAAACGAGGAACTCAGAGAAAGAACAAAGCAGATACCAGTGGAGAGAGAGCTCAGGAAGAGACGCTGGCGATGGATAGGACATACATTGAAAAGACCGACCGGAAGCATCGCAAGACAGGCATTGTTTTGGAACCCGCAGGGAAAGAGGAGTAGGGGAAGGCCTAGGTAGACCTGGAGAAGAGAGCTGGAGGCTGATATAAAGAGGATAGGCAAAACATGGAAAGAATTGGAAGGGATGGCAAGAGAGAGGAAGAGATGGAAGAAGTTTGTTGAAGACCTGTGCTCCGATGGGAGTTGAAAGGTAATGATGATGATGATGATGAGTTGAATGGATGGTGACTTGCCAACCAAAAGTAGACAAACAATAGTTAAGCAAAGCGAAATGATATACTTAGAAATAGATTATTGTGAGTACAATATGACGACATGGTCAAATCAGATGTTTCCCCTGCTACAGTATGTCAATAGACGGTGCTATATTCAAGTGTTAAAACCACTGTCTTGTGGAGATGGGGGTGAAGCTCGGAGAACAAACCCTGATAGAAAATCCCCACTACCTTATGGGTCAGTAGGGTTATGTAGAATGCTAGAGGACTAAACCTTGACCACAAATCCTGAAGGAAAGACCCTTATGTAGTCGAGGGTTATGTGTGTATTCCATCTTTTGGTATCCCTTGTAAATCTTGCCTGATTCCAAACGTATGGATTTTGTCTATCCTTTGGATGAAACAATAAGGTAGAGACGGAGTCTGTGCAAAATGGACAAGGCACATTCCTGCTTATCAACTGCCCAGGCTAGACATCAATGAAGAGGACACTTCATCCTAACTGAAATGATTGTCTGTAAAGACGAAATAGGCCATTTATAATCTATTATAATATATAATTCTAGAAAGTCAAATGTTAGTTACAAGAAGTAAAGAAATAAATGGTAGAAGTACATATGGAAGAAATATAAATGTTCAAGAAATATATTGTAGTGATATATTGTAAATGTTATAGATATATATTGTACTGATCTTATCTTATCTTATCTTAACCACATTTGCCGTGAAGCGAGTGGGGAGAGTTAGTTTCTATCTTGTGCCAGGTGTGTTGCGTTTAACGTTGTCAGTCCATGCTTTCGCAGGACTCTGAGATGTTATCTATCCATCGTGTTCTTGACCTGCCTCGTGCTCTGCGCCCTGAGTGTCGATTATAGTAGGTACGTGATGGTAGTAAATGTGGTTCCATTCTCATTAGATGGCCGAATCACTTGATTTACTGATTGTACTGATACCAATGGTAAAGATACAGATGGTATTGATAAAAATGATAGAGCGGCATAGCGATGCAAATGGTATAGACACAGATGGTAGACATAAAAATGGTAAAGATCAAGTCACGAATAAACATAATATATCAACAGTTAATCTATTAGAACAATCAATGATAGAGATGAAATCATTCTTCTTCTTCTTGCGTTCGTTCTTTACCACCAATTTTAAACACTCTTTGTGATATGTTTGATCTTTGCCAAGAACGTTTATACGTTGCACATTGGTTTGGTAGGTCCCTAAACGCATAGACTTCTACACGTTTAGGACACGTGCATCCGATTTCAGCCAAACCTTCCTTAGTCGCCTCTTACGACATGCGTGGCAGGTAACAGTGGTTCTATTCTTTACACCCTATATTTAAGCCCCGGTAACCATTCGGGCGATGAAATCATTAATAAAGATAATCTTCCAGTAAAGACTGTCAGTCCAGAAAGAGATAACACCGGATGAGAACAAAAAGACCAATGTAAAGATGGTTCCAAAATGTGATAAACGATATGAACAAGTCATCAACGGAAGCGGGACATTTCGTCTATGATGAGGAAATAAATTCCGGAAGATTTATCGAAGTAAAGTTATGTCCAGGACAAGCTATTGGACGATGATTATAGTTCCTTTTTTGTTGCAGTAGCTTAATGATTAATAGCAAACTGTCAACCCAATTTAGAAAGTGTAGTACTAATTCTTAGCTAAGTGCATTAGAGAGGTGACTGCTTCGGGATTTGAACCCCTACATGTTTACTGTATGAATACATAAAACTTAAACTCACTTAAACCAGAGCCAACTATAAACTTATGGGCCTTCGGACTCAGGTAAGAATTAAGGGAAATCAGATCCCAACTACACCACGTGACCTCGCATTCCAGTATTGTTGTATATAGACGAATTAATTTTAAAATCAACACAAAATGCTCAATCGAAGTTATATTATCCAACAAGTTAAGTTTAACAATAAGGAATATCAATATTATGAATATTTTTCACCAATAAATAACCATAGATACAGAATTGAGTAAAATTGCAAAATTAACTTGCAGTGCTCTATCAAACGTCTATATTTTCCAACCACCTTATCTGATCTAGGTCAGGGATTCCCCGATCAGTTGTCTGGTCTAGTTATCTAGAGTTGGCTGTGCTTAAACGGAGATGAGGGCTAGCATGCTTCGTAAAATAAAAATTATATTTTTGCAGCTGAAGTCGAAAAAGAAAAATATGGAGTTTTTAGACATTACTATAACATCTTCCCTTACAACCTGCTCCACTTGAATTGTTCTGATTGAAAAAAGAGAAACTATCGATTTCAATCAATCAAATTTCTCAACCAGCAGCTATCGCTTCTATGCGTTCAATTAACTAGACTTCAAGCATACGAGGCTGGGAATCTCAGCATAGATAAGGAGTTTTAGCTTCACGTGTACTCGAGCAGAAGGAGATTTCTTGACTGATTCATCGTTCGACGTTCATCTTCTAATCTATATAGATGCGTAAACAACAAAATCCTGCAGCTACACAAACAGTAAATCACACAAATGTGTAGGAGCCCGGACGAGTAAATCGTACACAGGTGTAAGCGCCCGGTTGAGTACATCATGCGTAGGTGTAGCCACAAAATGTAGCCGCAAACGTGTGACACACAGATATGTAAACCAAGCGGACTAGTAAACAGAACATACGAGTAAACAATAAAGATTATTAAATCACATAAACGTGGAGTTAGAGTGGTAAAACCACAGAAACGTGCATTCACCAGACGGTAAACGAGTAAGCATGTCGCCACACAAACGTGTAGCCACACTCTAGTAAGCAAAACAGACGAGTAAACCCACCACATATTTAAACCACACAAACAGACAAACCCCACACACTTTTAATTGACCCAAACTAGAAAACCACGAAAAAACAAATCAGACAAATGAATAAAACGATTGTTCTCTTTTGTACATGACATACAGAGGATTATTATTCTGTAACATCTATATTCAAAACACACACACACACACACACACACACACACACACAACCACACACATATATATATATATATATATATATATATCATATCATCCATATGGGAGTATGGAACTGCAAGTTATATAGTATTAAAACTAAATTACGAATTTTCAATTCAAATGTTGTATCAATCCTAACATATGCTAGCGAGAGTTGGAAAATGACTAAAGATATAGAAAGCAAGTTGAATGCATTTGAAAATAAATGTCTGCGAAAAATAATGAATATAAAATGGAACGAATTCAGGAGAAGTGATGAAATCAGAGATATGTCTGGTCAACCACTAGTGACAACTGTTATAAGAAAGAGAAGATGGAGATATGTTGGGCACACCTTGAGGAGAAATGATCAACGAATATCAAAGCAGGCATTGAAGTGGGATACAAAGGGTTCAAGAAAGAGAGGTCGACCTAAGGAGACCCTGAAACGAACTTTGCTGAGAGAGACAGGAAATATCGGTCTCAGTTCCATGGAGGAGATTGAGCGAGTTGCCCAGGATAGAGCGGTATGGAGAAATTACTTGCAGGCCCTATGTAACGTATAACGGTACGAGAGGAATTATTATTATTATTATATCATCCCTCTATTAAATTTCCCTGTCTCACACCCAAACTTTGCCGTTGGATAAAGTCCTAAAGCAGACATGAGAACAAACCATGTAGACAAGCAAACAAAAAAGATAAGTAAACCCCAAGATAAGTGAACTATATAGATAAGTAAACAACACATATAAGTGAACTATCATCATCAGGTGCCGTGTCGGCTGGTGTAGGTGATCATGGATATCCACAAATATCTATCACTGGTGTTTGCTATCATCTCAGATGTTGACGCTCTTCCGTGCCATGAACTTAGGCTATACAACATTTTTTTCTCTCTGTCTTCCCCTGTCTCGTCTCCGCTCGATTATACGGGTTATTACAATGTGTTCTAAACCTTCCTTCTCATCACATGCCCGAAAAATGAGGACTGCCTCTTTCTTATATTGATGATAAGCCTTCTCTGTGGCTTGACCTCATTCAACACGCCCACATTATTCATTTTAGTAGTACATTGATAGAATTAAGTATACCATATATATATATATATTTTAGTAGTACATTGATAAATTAGTACATATAATATATATATATATATATATATTTTAGTAGTACATTGATAATTATATACATATATATATATATTTTAGTAGTACATTGATAGAATTAAGTATACCATATATATATATATATATATATATATATATATATTTTAGTAGTACATTGATAGAATTAAGTATACCATATATATATATATATATATATATATATTAGTAGTACATTGATAGAATTAAGTATACCATATATATATATATATTATATATATTAGTAGTACATTGATAGAATTAAGTATACCATATATATATATATATATTTTAGTAGTACATTGATAGAATTAAGTATACCATATATATATATATAAGTTACATAGATAAAAATGTAACACATAGAAACAAGTCAATAACAAGAATGACTGAACCATGCAGAATAGTTGGCCACAGAAGCATACAATTTACATTAACCTCAGAGAAGTATCAACATTGTACATCTCGATAACGACGGCACTATAAATACAAAGGTGTATTTACTCTCTCGTCCTTCCTCTAATTACTTTTCTTTCCATTGAAACATAGCGCTGTAACATTTATATTGGTTTTTCAATTCAACGTTTCTCATGGAATATAATGATAAAATTGTTTCTAACACTATGTCAGTTTTCCATTACAATTTCTGTACCAATGCCATTTCTGTCATTTTGATAAATTTGTATTGTTAGCCCTAATGACTAAGTCTTTAATTGGACAACGCAAGAAAGAAATGTACGAGACAAATGACAAGCAACGAGTTGTGGTTGTAGCAATTTAGAAGAACGAAAGCAACAAAAAGAAAATATTGTAACACATACAAAGATACAAGTATATCGCTCCGCTGCCATGATGTCAAAATGTATGCCAACATTCTAGAACAGTGCATAAGTTATAAATTGAAACCATTACTAAGTAAAGCAAAGTTTCATCATCATCATATAGCTTGTCCTGAGTAGAACTTTGCCACCCCAACAGTTCTCCGGAATTTCTCTCTCTCATAGGCCAGATGTCCTGCCTCTGCAGCCGTCATGTTCAAATCATCAGATACATCCTGAATCCATCTTCTCCGTTGTCTTCCTCTTCTTCTCTTTGCCGGTATACCTCCTTCCATGATGGTCTATGCAAAGTTTAGATTTATATATATATATTTTTTTAAAAACCGATCCAGAAGCACTTGAGCTTTCAGCTCTTCGGTTCGGTGCCATGAACATCGTAACCCTTCGGTTCGGCGCCACGAACACCGTGAATCTGGTGAACCTGTGGCTTTTCTGCCAGCCCGCAGATTTGAACCCGCACTCACAGGGAGCTTGTCACCCGTATTCCAACGCACTACGAACACGCTGGGCAGGCGAGCAGATTTATAAATTAAAGATGGTGCAATTTTTAAACTTTGAAAGAATTGCCTGTTTTGTGCTCTCTCCCCCTCCCTCCCTCCATCCCCCGCATATATAAATCATGCTTGTAACTCCTAAAATATGGTTGTGTACAACAGGGCTTCCCCCCTCTCCCGGACAAGAACTCTTGACTTGTCGGCTAAACTTTACTGATCAAATTAGGGAGAGGAGATCCCCTTAAGATAGTACACACAGCTGCTGGCAGAGAAGGCAGAGAAGATCGATCTGTTCGACAACGGCTTTGAAGGCAGGAGATTTTATCGAGCTCAAGGTCGCATAAGGAGTCATATCTGATAAATGGTCAAAACAGTTTTAGAAAACATTTATAAATTACTTAACGTATACGAGTAAGATATAAGACAGAAATTACAATTACGTACATTGGGACGGAATCACAAACATGTATCTTTACACACAAAACGAGGTTTATATCAGTGGCGTATCGTCGTTACAAGTTGTACAAGTCGAGTTGGCTGCTTGAGGAGCAGATAGAGAAGTGTGTCTAACCAGTGAGCCACAGGGACTATCGGAATGAATACCTTTCAAAATCTGTTGGAGGAAACATTGGCAGGATTTTAAGGTTTTTTTCTATATCTTTGATGCACTGCCCTTATTTAGCAACCATACAAGTGTTCTTTGCATTGAAAATAGGAATGTTATATATGGTTGGAAAGCTAATTGGATGGGCTATCAGGATATGTAGTTTTAATATAAGTGTGATGTAATTTATGATATCCGTGACCTACTTATGAAAAGTCTAAAAATAGATTATTCTACAAATGACAAATATTTGTACAGTCACAAAGAAGGAAAAAATAAGTATGACGAATATAATGGAATCTTTTATTACAGTCTTTTAAAGTCTTCATATTTGCAAAACATATATGAATTTAAACATGTTTGGAAAATATGAAATGCAGTAATCATGAAATTTATAATATTCAATATATTTATATTGTAAAGAAAAAAGTCAATAAATATGGCCTTCAAGAGAAAATGATGCCGAATTGGTCTAGTAAGCAGCCCATAAAGAACTAACACTTATAGTATCATACATAAACATTAAATAGGTATAAAATTTCTAAACCTTGCAAGTAAAATATATTATTGAACAAAAATATTATCACGCAATGATATTTGATAGACAAAATAATCGGGAAAAAGTTATCGGGCATCTTGCAAACAGAGTCAAAGTGACACAGGCACAGAATGTTCATCTGATCCAAGCACAGATATTTCAAGAATCACTGGTATCTTCATCAGGACAGTAATCTGAGTTATTAGAATCCATTTTATCACATATTTGGGGCTTTTTGACTGGAGCAATTTGGACGTTTCTACAAAATGGCAAGGGGGAAATGAGGTGTGCTCCAGTCAACGAGATTAGACATCTAAAAATATATAATTAATTTTTTAATAATTTTTATTAGATTATCATATGTTCTGCATTAGATAACATACATTTTACCAACTTAAATGCAAAATAGATTCAAAATTATGGCCACTTAAATAGGCATGTTGCATCGATCATTAATGATCGAAATTCCATTATACCAATGGTTAAGGGTTAACAAATAACCAAGTTGTTGTACTACGAAGAGTAGGGTTTGGGTTAGGGCTGGAGAAGACCATCATGGAAGGAGGCATACCGGCAAGAGAAGAAGACGAAGACCACGTAGAAGATGGATTCAGGATGTATCTGATGGTTTGAGCATGACGGCTGCAGAGGCGGGACATCTGGCCTATGAGAGAGAAAATTCTGGAGAACTGTTGGGGTGGCAAAGTTCTGTTCAGGACAGGCTAGTGATGATGATGATGTGTTGCTTTAAAAACTTTGTCGCGTGTTAGATGTTTATGTTTTTTATTAATTGTTTATAACTTGTTTATGGATTGTTTATTAATTGTCTATTTAATGTTTAATTGTGATTTATGAATCGTTTTCCTGTTTTGTTTGTTTGCTGTTTATGATTTGCAAATAGGTTGTCTATTTATGAACACATTTTCAAATGATGTGTTCTCAAATTTCCGCAGTATCGCATTTATCTTTCCTGAGCATATTTTTAGGATATAATTACCACACAGCAATATGAATGGGGCAAACTCCCTTCCCAACTAGCCTCTCTCTCATTCTCTGAACGAAAGAGAGAAGGGTTAGTGTGTCAGGAGATAAATTGATTTGTAATAGAGATGGTGGGAAATGTAGCCGAAAATTAGATTTGTTTGGCCTCCTCCTCTCTCTCTTGCTCTCTCTCTCTTGTTTGATCACATATATTCACACACATACACATTTATATTAAGAACAAGATGGAGGATGTGGTGAACATTAACTTAGAAAACCCAATGAGAATCAGCCAGGATAATCCTTAGCATGCAACATGTGGGCAATTGGGATGGAGTTTGGGTTTAATCATTAGGAAAATGGATTCAAGGATGGATTCTACTCAAGGAAAATAAGAAAAATGGGACTTAACCCATATAATTTTTTGAAAGGAAGGGACGTAACTAGTAAGAAATTATAGAGCTGAAGCTGAAATACTTGTGGGAAAATTAGAAGCAGGAGGTGAGTTCAATAGTATAGAATTAGAACTTAACTCAAGATAAATTCCAACACCTGTCAGCAGCATAGAAATAAGTGTGTATTCAAAGACTTCAATGAAGTTCTAATGTAAAGAGAGTTGGCTATAAAGGGCATAAAAACAAGGAAAGAAAAAAATTTAAAATCTTGGATTCTCCGAAAGGAGTTAATTCTTATTTTTCATATTTGTTGGCCTACACGCTCTGATATAACCAATAAAAGGTTCGCCTTAGGTTGAACGGAGCGTGCCTCGGCTTAAAGAGGCTTTAATCCCCTACTAAACAAACAAAGCCTGGGAGGCACAAGAGGCTCCAGATGACTGGCAGAGAGCTATTATAGTTCCAATATGGAAGAACAAAGGAGACAAAAGAGAGTGTGAAACATACAGGGTATCTCTCTTTTGAGTCATATAGGAAAAATGTTTGCAAAAATATTGGAGCGAAGAGCAAGACATATATTAGAACCCCAGTTAAGCAATAGCCAGTTTGGGTTTAGGAGGGTAAGAGCTGCACAGACGCAATATTTACACTAAGACAGATCTGCGAACAAACAATTGAATACAATCAAAGTAAACAGCTTATATTTATAGACCAAGAAAAGGCATTTGATAGAGTAAACAGGTGCAAACTATGGAAGATCCTTGAAGAATATGACATCCAGGGACAACTATTAGGTAATATCATGGCCTTATATCAAGATAGCCAGAGTACAGTAAGAACTACAGAAGGAAATGACCGACTGGTTCTCCATTACATCAGGTGTTAGACAAGGTTGTGTCCTCTCACCACTACTCTTTATTGCATATATGGATAAAATAACTCAAGAGTCAAATTCAGATAATGATGAAATAAATGAACTGCTGTTTGCAGATGATCAGTGCCTAATACATCAAAATGAACAAGATCTACAACATCATATTGCCACCTTGAACAAAAATTATGTAAAACATGACATGAAAATCAACAACACTAAAACAGAAATAATGAATATGGGAAGAAAACATAATAATCTAGACATCCATGTCAATGGCACTAAAATAAACCAAGTGAAAGAATTCAAATACTTAGGAAGCATATTCACAGAAGACGGAAAACTGGATAGAGAGATAGAGGCTAGAGTACAAAAGCAAATGCTGTAACCTACCAGCTAGCCCCATTGCTAAGGCACCCAAAAATTTCACAGGCAGCTAAGCAACAGATGATCAACAGCACTTTTATACCTACTTTGTGTTACTAGAGCCAAACATGGACATTGAGCAAAGCGCAGTCACAAAAATTAACTACATGTGAAATGCGTTGCCTGCGAAAAGTTACCAACAACACAAGAAAAGACAGAATCACCAACATCAGCATAAGAAAGAAAGTTGGCACAAAACCGTGCTTGAATTACATAGATAAACAAAGAATGAAGTGGTTTGGCCACTTAATAAGAATGCATCCAAACTCCACATTATACAGTCTTCTACAACAGAACATCTGGAAAGAAGGCAAGAGGAAGACCACTGAAAAGATGGTTAGATGGCGTAGCAGAATCCTGTGAAAGAGCAAAGATAACAATCACACAAGCCACCAGAACAGCGCAAGACAAAAACAGAAAACCACGACACTGGGCAACAACCCGGTAGCAGTGTGACCACAAAAGAAGAAGAAGAAAGAAACAAACAAACAAAAAGGGTCGTGCCTCGGCCATATAGAGAATTATTACCCTACCCTACTCTCAAAATTAAATATGTCGGACACATCAAACGACATGAGTGCCTGGAGAAAATAATTTTGGAGGGCATGGTGCCTGAAAGAGAATGAGAGGAAGACCTAGAAGACAATGGGTGCAAGATTTCACTGACGATCTGAGAATGACTGCTGCTGACGTCGGCCAGAACAAAGAGTTTTTCAGGACTGCTGTAATGGAAGCCAAGTTCCGGAAGAGACAAGCTACTTGATGATGATGATGAATACATTTATTGGTGTGTAATAAGCAACGTGTGGTCTAGCTCGCGTCTATAATTAAAGTCATAAGTACATCGTCTGATATGAATAGATAAAATTCAATGTACAGTCTTCACTATCAAATAGTTTGTCCTGAGCCAGATTTGGCCAACTTAGCATTTGGAATTGCTGTCTCTCATAAACAGGAATTTCTTATCTCCCTCCTTTACAGCCGTTATACTCATCCACCAGTTACAACATGAATCTTCTCCGTAGTCTTCCTCTTCTCCTCTTTGCCGGATGGGTTCCTTCCATAATGGTCTTTTCCAATCCGTCATGTCCCTTTTCTTATATGTCCAAAATTCTTCAATTTTCCCATTTTTATTTGTAGCAACAACAAGTTTTCTTTGAGCTTGAGCTCTTTCTTGATATATTTATATGCTATCTTCTCTATCCGTGATATACGGAGGACTCTTTTGTAACAACCGTAGTCAAAACCACATCTGTGTTTTTTCACTGCCTTATTAAATGTTCATGTCTCACACCCATATGTTTTCCCTGGAAATATGCACGCTATTAGTATTCTGGTATTTGTTTTATTATCAGTTCCATTCCATAATGTTTTTCGTTGTTTAATCTTTTTGTAAGGCCATATGTATTTTTCTTTTAATTTCCTTCTTATCTTTTACTTTCGTTATTAATTTCTCAATCAAGCTTTGGCAGATGTTAACAGTAACACTGTTTCGTCGGCATTTCATCATCATCATCACATAGCTTGTCCTGAGCAGAACTTTGTCACCCCAACAGTCCTCCGGAATTTCTCTCTCTCATAAGCCAGATGTCCTGCCTCTGCAGTCGTCATGCAGCCAGTATTTCCTAGTTCAGTCCCCCCTCACCTGCCCCCCCCAATCCATCCCGATTATAAAAGAATCGCGTGGTTCTTTTACAAAATTGTCTGTACCATTTCTCATGATGTTTTCCTTACATTTCCTTAGGCTGAAATTATCAGATGTGCCTGTCGTAAATGCGTATGAGCCTATGAATCGAAGCACAAGGTATTCTTCTTCATTCATGAAGCACAAGGTATTCAGTTTCTCCGAGTAAACTTCTTCTGCTTCTTCTTCTTCTTCGAACGCTCCATATCGACCAGTTGTTAACCACTCTGTGGTGATCTGTATGTGATCTGAGCATAAATCGATTGTACGTTGTGCCAGTTATGCGCCTACAAGTAGACCGGCATATCCGATTTCTGAGACTCTTTTATGTATTAGGGAAAGATTCCTAGGCCATTACCTCAGTCGCCTATTACGACATGTTTTGTAGGTAGCAGTGGTACTATTCTTTGCTTCTCTTGTGGACACTAGCACCACACATGCGTCAGAGTAAACAAAACACACCACAAAGACTGATTATCATCGTGGTTGATAAAAATGAACGCAATGAAGACAAAATATTCCGTTGCGGCTGTTATTCATTTCTGTCAGTTCCTGTTCTTCAGTTATCATTCTATTAGTGTTAGGTTCCCACGTTTTCGTTTACCTTCCGGTGTCCATTTCAGTGCAGTTTTCATGACATAGTAAGCATTGGTTAACTAACACATGTCCGATCTATTTTCAGCCTCGTTTTTGAATGATAATATTCATATTTTTATGTTGACACGGTATAAACAATTCTTGGTTTGAGATAGTTCTTGAGAAGAACACGTTGCTTACGATCTTTCAAGTTGTAAGGAAGGTGGAAAGTTGAGGACGTCTGCGCGCGCCCACACACGCACACACACATAGACGCATACGCACACATACATGCATATACATACGCACACACACACATACATACATACACACATTCATGCATACATACACAAACCGATAAACATATAAAGGTACATGATATCACGTTTCACCCGAGTGGTTACCGGGCCCAAGGTTGGGGTGTAAAGAATAGAACCACTGTTACCTGCCACGCATGTCGTAAGAGGCGACTAAGGAGGTTTGGCTGAAATCGGATGCATGTGTCCTAAGTGTGTAGAAGTATATGTTTTAGGGGCCTACCAAACCAATGTGCAACGTATACACGTTCTTGGCAAAGATCAAACATATCACAAAGAGTGATTAAAATTGGTCGTAAAGAACGAAAGCAAAGAAGAAGAAGATATCACCTTTAAGATCTTTCGCAGTCAAGTTGTAATGACGAAACACGTAAAAGCAAAGTACTGTAGTTTTACCAAAAGAAAAAAATACAAAAGTAATTTGTATTTTGTAAAACTACAATTCTTTGTTTTTACGTGTTTCGCCATTGCTACATAGCCTTACTGCAGTCTTTCCCTATATCGATAATACCGGTTAAGTTGTGTGGAGGCGGAACGTTTGGGGACAGACACACAAACACACACACACACACCCGCACACACGCACGCACGCACGCACACACACACACACGCACACACACGCCTGCAGGCACGCACACTTACATATACAAACACTCCCCCTTACCACGCATACACACACATTTATATCCACACATATACATACATTACATACACAAACACACACATACACACACATAAAAACCCACAATATATATATATATACACACAAAGAAGATGGACGCATGATGTAACTACCTAACAGGATGCTACAATGGTAAAGTTCTGCCGAGAACAAGCTATTTGATGATGATATGTATACACATATACATATAGACATACACTCAAGTATGTTTGTATATAAGACGAAACGTACATGTACACCTTTCAGATAGGTAAGAAATGATAAAACGAACGAAAGGAAGAAAGTGATCTAGCTAAATAAATCTCTAAATAAAAAACGTATGTTAGCAGGAAGTCTCTCACTATTCCTCCCTCTCCACTACAAATGAAATGATTGTCACTATATTTAACACAAATAATGATTAAAAAGAAGACACTAGTGGAGAAAAAGCTAAGGAAAAGACTGACGATGGATAGGACACACATTGAAAAGACCGATCGGAAGCATTGCAAAACATGCACTGTTTTAGAACCCGCAGGGAAAGAGAAGTATGGGAAAGCCTAGACATACCTGGAGAAAAGAGCCAGGAGACTGGTATTAAAATGATAGGTACAACATGGAAATAATTGGAAGAGATGACAGGAGAGAGGAAGAGCTGGAAGAAGTTTGTTGAAGACCTGTGCTCCGTTGGGAGTTGAAAGGGGAAAGAAGAAGAATGATAAAAAAACTTTTCATATTTGAAAGCATACTTTTCAATTTCAAGTTACACATGAAAAAGAAAACTAATTCATTAAAATAAATATCTCGTCCATTACACTCAACAATAAAAAGGTACGCTTGTTACTAGTTACTGATTCATAGACTGTGAACTAAGTTCTAACAGAACCGAATCGAGACAATGAACATCAACAATGGTTACCTGTAGTTTCCTTTCAAATTCTAGTCTCTAAATCTGACTGAAGTACAAAAAGGTGTGAGATTTATGTGTTATTGGTTTCTAATTTCAGCCTGCTCGGTGAACTAAAAAAAAACGCAAAATAAAACGGTTGCTAAGGTAAGTGTACGTGTCTATTACCATGGAGGCCGTGACAATTAGTAATAAACAAGTTTCTGGTAATGAAATTGTAATAAAGTGTTGAATGGTGTGACGTGACACGTTGTTTCTCAATGCGTAAAAAATATCAATAACACAACAATAAAAGATACTAATTAAAGTGAATGAAAACTAACTTGATTAACAGAAGTAACAACAGTATGTTTGAAGACATTATATGAACTGGAAAATCAAGTAATATTTTATTGAACTTATATAGGACATGTGGGCCTCTGTTGCGTAGTGGTAGTGAGTTTGATTACAACCCAAGAGTGCCTGGTTCAAAAACCTAGCGAGCACGGGCCGTTTGGAAGCAAATTTGTCTCCGTTAATGTTTACGAGCGGTAAAATTAGATCTTACCGTTCAGAATGCAATGGCAAACTACTGAACGTATAAGTGGTGCCTATAAAATCAACAACTCGTTTACTGCGGTTGATGGCGGGGTCATGTAAAGGATATGTCACGATTTTCATTTTCATTCATATAGAGCATGTGTTCACAAAGTGGGTGAGACCGCCCCCCAGTGGGTGCCGAAGCCATCCAGGTGCGCGATAGTGGGTTCAGAAGCATTTGGGGGGAGTTTTTTCTTGATTTTGCGATTGAATAATCATTAAAATTTTGAATCTTATGCCCATCTTGCACGATCCATTATTTTCATCAATTTTCTATTTCATGTATATAATCATTTGAAAATTGACCATGTATGACAGAAATATATATCAATTTCCTATGTCAAAGTGAAAATAGAGCATGTATTTATATGGGGGCGTTGGCAAACTGTTATAATGGGGCGTTACAAAGTTTATGTCGTGCAAAGTGGGCGGTAGGTTGAAAAGTTTGGGAATCTATGATATAGAGCATATGTTCCCAAACTGTTTCGGCTCACCGCCCACTTTGCACAACATAAACTTTGGAACGCTCCCCCCTACACATTTTAACAGTTTGCTAACGCCCAACTCACACATATATACGTGCTCTCTTTTCTCTTTGTCATAGAAAATTGATATATATTTCCGTAATACATGGTCAATTTTCAAATTTTTATATACATGAAACAGAAAATTGATGAAAAAATAAATAGTGTAAGACGGGCATAAGATGAATTAAAATGCAGAATTCAAATTTTAAATGATTATTCAATCGCAAAATCACGAAAATAATTTATTTTAAAATATTTATTATTAATTTTTAATTTAAAGAGAAACCGACCCCTAATCGCCAGAACACCCTCCCCAAATTCCTCTGAACCCACTATCCCCCTAGAACGTCTCAGCGCAAACTGGGGTCGGTACCGCCCACTTTGGGAAACACTGATATAAAACATAATGTCATGAATTGTCAGTCTGTCTTGTTCTAATTGAAGCATAGGGATACCAATTTTTAAATTAACGTTTTTATTGGGAACTACCTGGGCCGCAACGTGTGGGCCCAATACGGTAGAACGAGTAAACTCCTCATCCTTTCTGTAAAGAACTGCTCGGGGCTTGTTTATGTGTATAAGAGTGTGTCCATTGGCTTTATTCAGGCTACCACAATCTGACCAAAATCAAGCGTTGAACACTGTATGTTAATCTCAGCAAAAAAAGTTGAGAGGCTTACAACTGTTGGTTTTCATTGAATTCTGTATTGGGCTGCACTCTTCTACTCTGACTTTCACTTGCACAGTTCTTCTTCTGGACATTTTCTTTTATATCCACACTTTGCCCTCCTCTTTTGTAATGTGTGTTTATAAAAAACAAAGACAGAATAAACTCCTGAAACCCACTTTGTATATCGATCTCATCCAATCCATCCATCCATCCATCCATCCATCCATCCATCCATCCATCCATCCATCCATCCATCCATCCATCCATCCATCCATCCATTCATCCATCCATCCATCCATCTATCAATCTATCTATATTTTGTTACTGTCCCGTTTAACAGATAAGGTTTCCACAAGACGTTTAAATTGTGACCATTCTACCGCTTTTCTATCATTTGTTTCGTAGTTTTTCATCTCTCTTTTCAGAGTTCTTCCCCATGTTTCTTCTAGACAAATGAAAAAAAAATGAATGAAAATCATGGCATTTCCCTCACAGGACGTTGCTATCAACAACAGTAAACGAGTAGTTAATTTTTTAGACACCACTTATGCGTTCAGTAGTTTGTCATTGCTTTCTAGACGTTTAGGTATTATTTTTACATCTACCGTGAGCCGAAGACTTGTCCTAGCCAAACTGCCCTACTGGAATACGACAGACATGTCCAATTCATCTCTGACTTGCAGGGGCGGCTGGTCATTAAGGGCCAGTGGGGCCCGGTCCCACTAACAAAAAAATGACCAGGAGCCGCCACTGCAGTGTCTTGTCATGTAATGATGGTCCTTAATGATATAGTTTGTTTGTTTTACAAGATTTCCGTATTCTATCGCATAACCATATGAATGAAAATCTTGACATATCATTTACAGGACGTAGTCATCAACTACAGTAAACGAGTCGTTTTTTTTCTAGGCACCACTTATCGTTCAGTAGTTTATCATTGCTGTCTGAACGGTGAGAAATCCTACGAAAACGAATTTGCTTCCAAACTGTCTACCGCGGAGTTTGAACCAAGTTTGCTTTAGTTGTAATTATCCATATAAAGGATTTCAATATCGGTTACCAGCATATAAGCGTCTAGTGTTAGTAGAATAATAGTTTTAACATATTTATAATATTACACTCTTATTGTTTATGAATATACTGTATTTGTTGCGATTATATCCCAGTCAAAGCATTGTTGTAAGTCTTCTTCTTCTTCTCCTTCTTAGATTTCATTCTTCGAGGCCAATTTTATAATTCTTATTGTGATATATAATTGATCTTTGACAAGAGCGACTGACGTTGAACCTCTGTTGGTATGTCCCTACTTGTGTATGGTACCATACACGGGTTGGTCAGGGCTTTCGTTTTCCTCCTACGGGAAGTGTTTTGATTCTGTCTCGATGACAGTCAGTCCCTAACACTTTCTCTTCATTCAAACAAGTTCTCTTTAATGATCCGTTTGCCTTATATTTTGGCTTGGATCTACACCAAAAAGACTTTTATACTGCAATCTTTCTGACTGAGTGCGGCATTCCTTCTACTTCGTATGATAGACATTCTTTAATGATCTTTCAATGCCGTATATTTTGGCTTGGATCTACGTCAAAAAGCATTTACTACTTTGCAAATAACTGAGTGAGGTCGTTCCGGTATAGGAACATTTACAACCCTTCTAAGACTGGTCACTGGAACGGTCATTTGCCAGCTGCTTTGTGTATTCATTGCTCTTTAGCCATCATTTTTCACCGTATATTTGGGCTTTATGATCTACCCCAAAGAGTATGTCTACACTGTGCATCCTTTCTACTATGTGAGGTCGCTCCGGATTAGGAACATTTCTCAGTCTGTTTGGGGCACATTAGCTTGTCATGGGACGGCATCTTACCCGTATAATACCATGAAAAGTTTCGGCCTTCTCCAATGTTTGGATTTGGACAACCTGTCAAATCTTTTACAATGTCGGCCTTACTTTTTTGACCCCGTTGTTTATTCCGCAGTAAAAACATTCTCAGCCTTTTCGAGGCGCGCATCGGCACTTGGAAATTTGCAGTTTCTACTCTGCATTTTCCTGGACCGGAAACACTGGACTGGGGCTGCGCACAAATAATCCAGAGGGTCGTTTCATTAGGCGCTATCAGCGCTACTTGAATTTTGCGATCGCTAAACATCACACTCCCGGTTTTTTCGGGAATGTTAGTTGTAAGAACAACAGTACCATGCCCGGTTGTTTCAGGGAGGGGAGTTTCGTTTGGCGCTAGAACGCAACTTTAGGATTTGCTCACGGAAAACTTTACCCGTTAAATATATCTACGCTTGGCCTCTTGTACGGAGTTAACTGCAATCTTTTCTTGTGTCCACACGTTGCATTGCATCTTTTCCGACGATCCCTGCCAAGATCTGACAAAGGCGTTGCGACCATTGTTTCGAGGTAGATATGTGCCTCCTGACGACTCGTACCTTGTCAGTTTTTACAATTCGTTTTTTAATTTATTTAGCTTTTCCCATCGGCCGGGAGAGGCGTGCAGAAACAGTCACTCTGGGATCCTTCTCGTCTATCTTGCGAGTAGATCTCGTATATCGTTACTGCTCTTGCATCACTACTTATACCAGAGTAGCTCACCCTGGATCCCTGCCCGCTTAATCATACGCTATCCTCTGTCTGTTTCCAGGGTCACCAGGTGGATGTGGAGTAGGATCATGATTAGTGCCAGCTCACTAATCCTAGCGCGACGTTGTCCCCGTGCCTGCGTTTTTGACCCCATTCCATTGTTTTGAGTAAATGTTGCAAATGTACCCATTCAACTCGAATAACTTCCATTAAAATTGTGCAAATAGTGGAGGCTAATAATTATAGGTTAAAGTTTAAGCTGCCAGAGAACTGATTATTTTAAACAAGTAGATGTATGCAAATGAACCACACTCTAAGAAATCATAGTTCACGTGTTTGCACAAAGAGAACTTTTAGCTATTATTTTCTTGCATGTCTTGTTTAGTACACAAAGGTTGAAACTGTCGACGTGGAATTTACGTCACTGTACCATTTTTACCGCAGTGTTCTAGAATTTAAGAAGACAGAAAGCGTTGTACCCTCAACGGAAATAGATCCCGTCGGCTAAAAATGTAGTGCTGATTTGGATTGGTCCCTATTCTGGGAATAGTAAATTGATTAGGCGTCATTATTGAAGGGCGAAAACGCGATTTTGTCTCTTATTCTAACACTTTGCAGCTCTTCTAAGACACCTCATCGTCATAACGACAGAGATGAGGTGTCCTAGAAGAGCTGCTGTGGACAATAAGAGACAAAATTAGATATGAAGAAATCAGAAGACGACTGGATGTGAAACCAGTCATGCAATTCATAAAAGAACAACAGATTAAATGGTTTGGATATCTGACAAGAATGCCCTGGTATCGCCTACCACAGAGAGCCAAACATAAAAAGTATAATGAGTACAAAGCAAGAGGAACACCACGCAAAAGATGGCATCAAGAACAGCCTTACGAAAACGAAAATCATCTTACAAGGTGCCTCAAAACAAGCACACACAAGATCACTAACGTTTCACCCCCAACACTTCTATAAAGAAGTAAATGGTGGAAGAGAAGAAGAACAAGCACACACACGATCACTACGTTTCACCCCAACACTTCTATAAAGAAGTAAATGGTGGAAGAGAAGAAGAACAAGACACACACGATCACTACGTTTCACCCCCAACACTTCTATAAAGAAGTAAATGGTGGAAGAGAAGAAGAACAAGCACACACACGATCACTACGTTTCACCCCCAACACTTCTATAAAGAAGTAAATGGTGGAAGAGAAGAAGAACAAGCACACATAAGATCACTACGTTTCACCCGCAACACTTCTATAAAGAAGTAAATGGTGGAAGAGAAGAAGAACAAGCACACACAAGATCACTACGTTTCACCCGGCAACACTTCTATAAAGAAGTAAATGGTGGAAGAGAAGAAGAACAAGCACACACACGATCACTACGTTTCACCCCAACACTTCTATAAAGAAGTAAATGGTGGAAGAGAAGAAGAACAAGCACACACAGATCACTACGTTTCACCCCAACACTTCTATAAAGAAGTAAATGGTGGAAGAGAAGAAGAACAAGCACACACACGATCACTACGTTTCATCCCCAACACTTCTATAAAGAAGTAAATGGTGGAAGAGAAGAAGAACAAGCACACATAAGATCACTACGTTTCACCCCGGCAACACTTCTATAAAGAAGTAAATGGTGAAAGAGAAGAAGAACAAGCACACACAAGATCACTACGTTTCACCCTGGCAACACTTCTATAAAGAAGTAAATGGTGGAAGAGAAGAAGAACAAGCACACACAAGATCACTACGTTTCATCCCCAACACTTCTATAAAGAAGTAAATGGTGAAAGAGAAGAAGAACAAGCACACACACGATCACTACGTTTCACCCCGGCAACACTTCTATAAAGAAGTAAATGGTGGAAGAGAAGAAGAACAAGCACACACAAGATCACTACGTTTCACCCCCAACACTTCTATAAAGAAGTAAATGGTGGAAGAGAAGAACAAGATAACGCAATATATTTGATACTTAGAAGCGTATTATTATAATAGATTAGAAGTTGGTTCCAGCGTTCACAATTAATGTCTTCTGTAGTATAGTACCCAAAAAATATGGATGTGCCAAATTTGTTTTTCTTCCAAAGTGACCATTCATATTTACACGAATGAAAAAGAGTGCCTAGTGTAATGAGATTAGGAAAGGATGAGAAAGAAATGAAGGTGCCAAATCCCAAAATGTGTAGAGCTAATTCTGTTACTACTTCATCCCTTCATGCATCTATGAAATTGTATGATAGGGAACTAACGTTGTTACCCCTGGCAACATCGAAAAAAGCATCAGACTATGTGACATGCATTTAGAATGTGGATGGCGGGAATTATGGCTAGCTCTGTGCTTGTTATTCAGTAGGAAGAAGGATGATTCCATACAAAACTATTTGTCTGTCTATCTATCTGTCTGTCTATCTATCTATCTATCTATCTATCTATCTATCTATCTATCTATCTATCTATCTATCTATCTGTCTGTCTTTCTGTCTGTCTGTCTGTCTGTCTGTCTGTCTGTCTTCTGTCTGTCTGTCTTCTGTCTGTCTGTCTGTCTGTCTGTCTGTCTGTCTGTCTGTCTGTCTGTCTGTCTGTCTGTCTGTCTGTCTGTCTGTCTGTCTGTCTGTCTGTCTGTCTGTCTGTCTGTCTGTCTGTCTGTCGTCTGTCTGTCTGTCTGTCTGTCTGTCTGTCTGTCTGTCTGTCTGTCGTCGTTCGTCTGTCTGTCGTCTGTCGTCTGTCTGCGTCTGTCGTCTGTCTGTCTGTCTGCTCGTCTGTCTGTCTTGTCTCTGTCTGTCGTCTGTCTGTCTGTCTGTCTGTCTGTCTCGTCTCGTCTGTCTGTCTGTCTGTCTGTCTGTCTGTCGTCTGTCTGTCTGTCTGTCTGTCTGTCTGTCTGTCTGTCTGTCTGTCGTCTCGTCGTGTCTGTCTGTCTGTCTGTCGTCTGTCTGTCTGTCTGTCTGTCTGTCTGTCTGTCTGTCTGTCTGTCGTCTGTCTGTCTGTCTGTCTGTCGTCTGTCCGTCTCGTCTCGTTCGTCTGTCTGTCTGTCTGTCTGCTCGTCTGTCGTTGTCTGTCTGTCTGTCTGTTCTGTCTGTCGTCTGTCGTGTCTGTCTGTCTGTCTGTCTGTCTGTCTGTCTGTCTGTCTGTCTGTCTGTCTGTCTGTCGCTGTCTGCCCGTCTGCTGCTGCGCGTCTGCCTGTCTGCTCTGTCTGCTGTCCCGCTGCGTCTGCTGTCTGCCTGTCTGCCTGCCTGTCTGCCGTCGCCTGTCTGCCTGTCTGCCTGTCTGCCTGTCTGCCTGTCTGCCTGTCGCCTGTCTGCCTGTCTGCCGTCTGCCTGCTGCCTGTCTGCCTCTCTGTCTCCTTCCATCTTCCATCTATCCATCTATCCATCTATCCATCTATCCATCTATCCTCTTCCATCTATCCATCCCTCCATCTATCCATCTCCATCTTCCATCTATCCATCTATCCATCTATCCATCTATCATCTATCCATCTATCCATCTATCCATCTATCCATCTATCCATCTATCCATCTATCCATCTATCCATCTATCCATCTATCCATCTATCCATCTATCCATCTATCCATCTATCCATCTATCCATCTATCCATCTATCCATCTATCCATCTATCCATCTATCCATCTATCCATCTATCCATCTATCCATCTATCCATCTATCCATCTATCCATCTATCCATCTATCCATCTATCCATCTATCCATCTATCCATCTATCCATCTATCCATCTATCCATCTATCCATCTATCCATCTATCCATCTATCCATCTATCTCTCCATCTATCCATCTATCCATCTATCCATCTATCCATCTATCTATCTATCATCTATCTCATCTATCTATCTATCCATCTATCTATCTATCTATCTATCATCTATCTATCTATCTATCTATCTATCTATCTATCTATCTATCTATCTATCTATCTATCTATCTATCTATCTATCTATTATCTATCTATCTATCATCTCATCTATCTATCTATCTATCTATCTATCTTTTATCATCTATCTATCTATCTATCTCATCTATCTATCTATCTATTATCTGTCTGTCTATCTTCTGTCTATCTGTCTCTATCTCTCTATCTCTGCTATCTGTCTATCTATCTGTCTGTCTATCTGTCTGTCTTCTTCTATCTGTCTTCTATCTGTCTGTCTTCTATATTTCTTCTGTCTTCTATCTGTCTATCTATCTGTCTTTATCTGTCTTCTTTCTATCTGATCTATCTGTCTTCTGTCTTTCTGTCTCTATATTTCTGTCTGTCTGTCTTCTGTCATCTTCTGTGCTGCCTTGTTCTGTCTGTCTTCGTCTGTCAATCGTTGTCTGCTTCTTCTGTCTTGTCTGTCTGTCGTCTTATTTCTGTTTTATCTCGTCATATTCTGTCTGTCTATTGTCTTATTGTCTGTCTATCTACTGTCTTTTGTCTGTCTTTCTGTCTGTCTGTCTGTCTGTCGTCTATATTCTGTCTTCTGTCTTCTGTCTATCTATCTGTCTGTTTATCTGTCTTCTATTCAATCTGTCTACTATCTGTTTGTCTGATCTGTATTTATGTCTGTATATCTATTCAGTCTGTCTATATGTCTTATGTCTGTCTATCTGTCTGTCTATCTTTCTATCTGTCTATCTGTCCATGTCTGTCTCTTTCTGTCTATATTCTGTATATCTGTTATCTATCTAACTGTATAACTGTTTGTCTGTTGGTTTGTATGGTTTGTCTGGTCAATGAGTCATTCAGTCCGTTAGTCAGTCTGATCTTTTGACTTTTTTTATGTGTATCTATCTATCTGTCTGTCTGTCCCATCTGTCTCATCCATATAATCTTTTCATTCTATGCAGCATAGCTTAACTATCCCACCTATCCCATCTATACCGTCTTGTTCATCCATCTCTCCATCCCTCCACTACCCTCTTCATATCTGTCTATATATGTATATCTATCTATTCATCAATTCATCCATATGTTCGTCAATCAATCACTCATTCTATCCACCAGATCTATCAAAAAGTCACCAACTGCTTATTCATCTATCCATCTACAGATTCATTAAACAGTATCCAATAAATACACACCCACCAACACATTTCTTTAACCATCAACCATCTTCCAATCTTTTAATCAAACCATCCCTCCAACTATGCATTTCTAATCTACATAACCATTTTCACATAAACAAGTATAATGAGTACAAAGCAAGAGGAAGACCACGTAAAAGATGGGGCGACCGCATTAAGAACAGCCTTACGAACATGAATATCCAGCTTACAAAAGCTCCTTAAAATAAGCACACACAAGATCACTACGTTTCCCCCTAACACTTCTATAAAGAAGTAAATGGTGGAAGAGAAGAAGAACAAGCACACACAAGATCACTACGTTTCACCACTAACACTTCTATAAAGAAGTAAATGGTGGAAGAGAAGAAGAAGAAAAATAACCATTTTCCAGTCCTTCCATATATTTATCCTTCCATCTATCTACCCATCCATCCATTCATCCATCCATTCTTCCAACCATACAATCGTTCATCTATGTACTAATCCATTCGTTTTTGTTATATATTTATCCATTCATCCATCAACCCATCCATCCATTCATCCATCCATTCTTCCAACCATACAACTGTTCATCTATCTATGTACTCGCCCATTCATTCGTTTTATTTATATATCTATCCATTCATCCATCTACAAATCCACCCTTTCATTCAACTATACATCCACCAATCTATCAATGTATCCACCCATCTACCCATCCATCTACCCATCTATCCACCCATCCAACCGTCTACCCATCCATCCATCTACCCACTCATTCATTCATTCAACAATACATCTATCAATCCGTCCTTTTACCCCTCCATATACCCATTCACACATCCGTTAGTTACCCTATCAGTCTTCCTGGTGAACTATTAATCTGTCTCTCAGCCTTCCTGTGTTCCTGTTTATAGTCTTCTTACCTGTATATCTTCCTGTTTTCAAACCGTTCTTTACGTGTTTATCAGAGGCGTAGCTAGTTACTCTGTTTCACGAGGTAAGGTACTAAAAGTGTCTTCGTCAGCTTTCAATTCCCAAAGGAGCACATGTCTTTAACAAACTTCTTCCAGCTATGGTTCTCTCCTGCCATCCCTTCCAATTCTTTACCTATACTTTTAATATCAGTCTCTGGCTTACTTCTCCAGGTATATCTTGGTCTTAACCTACTCCTCTTTCTATACGGGTTCCAAAATAGTGCCTGTCTTGCTATGTTTCTAGTCGAAATAGGGGGAAGACTGCAGTAAAACTTGGTAAATAGCGAAACACGTACAACCAAAGTACTATAGTTTTACAAAATACAGAAACAGTGACAATAAACAGCAACGTTTCGACAAAAGGCTTTATAAAGCAAACGACACAACAGGAGTGACTAATTATAGAGAATTCGTCACTCTTGTTGTGTCGTTTGCTTGATAAAGGCCTTTGGTCGAAACGTTGCTGTTTATTGTCACTGTTTCTGTATTTTGTAAAACTATAGTACTTTGTTTGTATGTGTTTCGCTATGTTTCTAGTCGATTTTCTCAATGTGTGTCCTATTCATCGCCATCTTGTCTTCCCTAGCTCTTTCTCCACTGGTATCTGCTTAGTTCTTTCTCTGAGTTCCTCGTTCGCAACCTTATCATACCATCTCCTTCTCTCTATTCTACGTAAACATTAATTTACGAAAGTCTATAGCTTTCTGGTGGTTTCTTTTGTTGTCTTAATACTGTCACCCCTTTTTTAATTTCCATTAAATTTATTAGAAGAAGGTCGCATATCTGAGTTGAGAATCTTAGTACTTAGTATTTTCACCGGTTATTTTTGGGTAATGTGTACTGCATTGTTATTAGTTATTAATACCCTCACTCTGCTTCTGTCCTGTTCTAGTTACATCATCGTAGTAATTGGACCATTATTTTCAAATCAAACAACGCCACATAACTTAACAGCTGAACTGATTCGACATTTAGTTTTTTTCTTATGTCAAATTTATGTAGCACGGCACACTTGAAACTGTAAGAAATGAAATCTAGAACTCCACATGATTCGTGCACGAATGTATTTAGCTTGTAAACATGAGACAGAATTTCGAGCTGAACAGTTCACAAACAGTACGCAAGTCTATGCCACCGTGAACTTTGCCCAGCATGTCTTAACGTTTGATAAAACAGAAGCCCTGCTAGTTTTATTAGAATTATATTATAGAAACTAGTATTATAAGAATTAATACATCTACAGGAATTGGTGAACTTGGCAACCGTATAGAGCGTATTTTGACTAGTCCGTGTTCTAGTCATGGCAGGTTGATTAAATATTCTTGATGAAGATACTTTGGCGACAGTTTCTAGCGTGACTTTGACACAGATGGTCAGTGTGATATGGCGTCTCTGTTTACATAAAATCAATAATTGCATAGATTATTGCATATAGCATTACAATATATGTGAAAGGTGAAATAATCAATTAGGAAGTGCGATCCCATGATTTTTTCCCGGAATTATTTCTCTTTTGTTATCTGTGTTATAGAGGGACTGAGATGGTATGATAAGATTACGAACGAGGAACTCAGGGAAAGAGCTAAGCAGATACCAGTGGAGAAAGAGCTAAGGAAGAGACCATGGCGATGGATAGGACACACATGTGAGAAGACCGACCTGTAGTGTAGCAAGACAGGCACTGTTTTGGAACCCTGGGGGAAAGAGGAGTAGGGGAAGACGTAGACATACCTGGAGAAGAGAACTAGAGGTTAATATTAAATGGATAGGTAAAACATGAAAAGAATTGAAAGGGATGGTAGGAGAGAGGCAGAGCTGGCAGAAGTTTGTTGAAGACCATTGATCCTTTGGGAGTTGAAAGATGTAGAAGATAATGATGATGTTATCTTTGTTATGTTTTTTCCAACCATTCAAGCTGCTTTCTAATAATTGTTTCAAATTTAAAACATATGTTTAACACTCATACAGCTCATTACCTATTTGGAATTTCAATCTATTTGTGATAACTGTGAGATGTTGCTCTAACTTCTCAGCCACTCACCCCACACATGTAAGCTACATATTCTAGTGTAGTATTGCAAATTGCAAATTTCTCATCGCCATTTCAGATCTTAAGGTAGGAAGTCCCTTCCCTTCACATTTCTAGAACCTAGTGTGCAGGAGCTAGGAGAGCCAATTCCATTGCTTAAGTTTGGGACGTTGAGTGTATGATTCTCTCTCTCGCTCTCTCTCGCGATCACCCTTAGACTGATGTACCAGATTTTCCCATAAATCTCATTAATGGGGACACCGTGTCATGCAGCCTTAGCATGGCGGCTTTCGTTACATTCACAGCGCCATTTGGAGCTTAGGTGCTTATCCTTCGGTGATGTGTCCGGTTTCAGCCAGCGTTTACTGGGTTCGCTCTCCGTCAACCCGGAAAGATTTAACCCATAACAATCTTTTGTCCTAGTCGACAGACGAACGATTATGCATTACGCTAATCCGCCCCACTCTAGTGTGGTATAAAGTTAATTGCATATTCTTCACAGGACTTTGTGAATCAACCACAGCTTTTTAACGCTGTTTGTAATTTTTCTAGGCATTATTACGTCCAGTAGTTTGCCATTGCTTTCTGAACGGGTGGTGCCATCGTCATTTCGTAAAATCCACCTGAAACAATTTGCAACCAAATTGTACGCAGCGTGATTCGGACTAAGAACGTCGGATTAGTGTGGTATACTTGAGTAATATTGTTGCAGCGTTTTCGCCTAACAATAAATTACCTGCCAAAATTATATATATATGCACGTTGCATACACACGCGCGCGTGCACACACAGACAAACACACCCATATCCACACACACACATACACACACGTGAGAACTGCTAGACGCCCGTGTGATGCCGGGACCCACAAAGGAAGCAATGAATAGTACCACTGCGATCTACAAGGCATGTCGTAAGAGGCGACTGATGTAGGACATAGGGAATCTACCCTAGTAAATAAAAAGCAAGTCTGAAATTGAATGTGCTGGCCTACTTGTAGGCGCATAACTAGCACAACGTACAATCGCTCTTAGGCTCAGATCACATACAAATCACACAGAGTCTTTAACACGTTGTCGATATAGAGCGTTCGTCGAAAAAGAAGAAAAGAGCTGATAGATAACCAGTATCCAATTTATTTGTAAAGAGGATCCAGATGCCATAGACCAGATACATTGATTAAAAAATGAAATAATGTGCTAACACACTACACGCCAACTTACAGCCACAATATTCAAATCAGCTATTTGAGGACTAGCATCATAGGACTCAGGACATGTCCATAGGTGTTTCGTTCTCCGCCTCAACAAATTCAGCAGTGCTTAGCTGCCCAACACGCCATTTCGATATTTATTAATCACTCTGTTTTCATATTTGGTACGTCGTTCATTAGGGGCTATAACAATATCGAGATTGTCCTGGACGAGAGAGTGAGGTTGACGAATAGAGCAACTTTTCCTCACTATAATCCCAATACAGCGCAAGCTACCGTTTCAGACAACTAGTCCTTACAAGAGCAAAGATCCCAAACTTCAACACCCTGCTACAGATGGCCCTAGTGAGATGGTCCGGTCAAGTTGTTCGAATGCTTGATAAACGCATCCCAAAACAGCTGATGTATGGCGTGAACCTTGAAGGGGGCAGACGTTCAGCTGGTGGACAGAAAAAACGCTTGAAAGACACTCTTAAAGTGTTTCTGAAATGCTTCGATATAGACACCACGTGCTGGGAATCCCTTGCGCAAGATCGCCAAATGTGGCGCTGTAACAACAAAAGACGAACCCGCATGGCTGAGAATCATCGTATTGTTGAGACACAAAGAAAACGAGCAGCGCGAAAAGACAGAGCACACAACACACAGTCTAACCTTGATCATGTATGCCCCACCTGTGGTAGTGGATTCTGTTCTAGGATTGGATTCTACAGTCACCTCTGCACACACCAGAGAGGTGCAGCAGCACACGTCTGAGATTGTTGTCATCATCGCTTGCGATGAACGGCTATTAAAAGAAAATTATAACAATATCGACATCTATCTCTCTCAATCTGGTCAGCGACTGAGATTCAGAACCTTGAAATTCATCTGATCAGAAAGTCTCTTAATGTATTAAGAATATCATTGTTCAGATGTTCCAGCGTAACGATCTATTAAACACGAACCATGTTATTGCTTTTCCCAACGACTATGAAATCTGTGGTGTAATCCATAGTTTCAAACAGATAGACACAGTGTCGCCGAGATTATCAGTCTGTATCAAAATCGAAAATCGTGACATATCCTTTGCAGGACGTAGCCATCAACAACAGTAAAGGAGTCGTCGATTTTCTAGGCATCACTTATACGTTTAGTAGTTTGCCATTGCTTTCTGAATGGTGAGGTCTATTTATTTATTTCTTAAAAATCCAAGGGAACTAATTTGCTTCCAATCTTTCCCGCCGCGGAGCTCGAACCAGTTACGCTTGGGATGTGATCGAGCTCACTATCGCTTAAGCTACAGACGCTCTATAAGTGACAATTCTGTTAGTAATTGGTACACAAGCTACAATAAAGTGAGATACCATCTTTTCAACAAGTTATAGATGGAAATCTCTGCGATGGACATGAGTGTGAACCTCATAAATATTCGTCTAAACCTCTTTCACAAAGATGGCCAACGTATAATGTTCAGAGATGGGTGTCGTGGAAGCTACCAGTATCATGGGATAAAAACTCTTTGGACATACTACAGTCATCACCATCATTAGGTGCCATGGCGGCTGGCTTAGGCGATCATGGGTCTCCATAAATCTCTGTCTTTTGTGTTTGCTATCATCTGAGATGTTGACGCACTTCCAGGTTTTCCCAAATTTCCGTCTCCCGTCGATTTTACCAGTTTCTACAATCTCTAAACCTCTCTTTCTCATCACATGCCCGAAAAATGATAACTGCCTTTTTTATATAGATAATAATCTTTCTTTGTGTCTTGACCTCATTCAACACCTCCACATTAGTTATTTTAGTAGTCCTATGGTATCCTCATCATTTCCGATAATATGAGAGTGAAAAAAGCTTTAATTAAAAACTAAAAGTTTACCTTTCAAAGTTAAGGCGGGAGACCCACCCAGAACTAGGGTTGTCTTTTAAAAAAATTCACAGAAAAAAAAATAACAAACATATTGTCATACAATTTGGCCACACGTTGTAAAAGATATTGTTTTTGAAAATAAACAACGTTTAGTGTATGTATTGTATTTATTTATTTAAAAAATAATAATCAATGTTTTTGAAAATATATTGTAACCCCCATCCTCCTTTCATCGTGCAGTGAATTCCAAGAAACATAAAAAGTGCAAAGAATGCCAAAACTTGCATATGATGTTCAAGGAAGAGGAACGATAGTTTCAGAAATATTCACCACCTACACATACCACTGTGATGATGCATTTTTGAGCTCTTATAGGTCATTCCTATAGAAGCTTATAGCTTTACATAACTTAACATAACTAGGTATGTAGTAACTTTACTTATATATGAAGCATTATTTCAGGAAATGGAAAAATAACTAATCCAATATTGATGCAACAAAGCAAATCAAATAATAAGATATATGGCGCCAGTTTTTAAATGTAAACATGGCACAATGAACACACAAAAAAGCAGCATTGCTCAAAACAAGCTTTCTTCCCACATTATGCTATCAGTGCCAAACTTGGACGCTGACGTCAAATGATAGAAGACAGCTAGTCACGACACAGATGAAGTGTCTTTGTGGAATGCAGGATGTAACAAGAAGAGACGTGTTTAGAAATGAAAACATCAGGAAAAAGTGGGTACAACATCAGTACTGAACTTCATCCAAAAACAACAAGTTAAATGGCACGGCCACATAAGCAGATTATCAACAAACAGTGCACATAAGCAGATTATCAACAGACAGTGCACATAAGCAGATTATCAACAGACAGTGCACATAAGCAGATTATCAACAGACTCAACGAGCAATGTTACTCAGATACAGTGGGTACAACATCAGTACTGAACTTTATTAAAAAACAACAAATTAAATGGCAGTCACTAAGAGATTATCAACAACAGTCACATAAGCAGATTATCAACAAACAGTGCACATAAGCAGATTATCAACAAACAGTGCACATAAGCAGATTATCAACAAACAGTGCACATAAGCAGATTATCAACAGACAGTGCACATAAGCAGATTATCAACAAACAGTGCGCATCAAATAGCAGTATTACTCTGATACAGTAGATACAAAACAAAAATGGCCACGCAAAATGTGGACCTCATAGATAACAGAGGCAACGAAAGGCATTGTTTCTGAAGCGCACACAAAAACCCGTTTAATAAATCACTTCTTATCCTGACGCCGTGAGGCAAAACACACTTGGAGACAAAAAAGACAAGAAAAAGTAAGTCGTTTCTTATATAACAGTTCTAATACTCTACGTAGTGATCTAATTCTTAAAACTTAAAATAAATGTTACTTTTATGTATACCCATTTTCTATTTTTGAAGGCTCCGCCGCTGACTATAACTTTCTTGAAATGACTCATCATTACACATACGTGCGTCACAGATAACAGCTTTTGTTTAGTTCTATACATTTACTAGATTTTACAGTACACTTATATAATATCCGCATACTCTGACGCTGCAAAACTATGATTTTACATTCAGACACAATGATAAACATCCTACATGTACAACGTGCGTCATGAAAAAATGATTGTAAATATTCAACAATAGTTTAATATCTCTGAACACGTCGTATTGTTTGTGATGTATGTGTGTTTTCTTAGCAATCATTGTATAAACTCATATTTGTTATGATTGTCTGGCAGTGTACTTGGCATTGTACTTGACATTAAACTTGTCATTTTACATGACATTGTACTTGACATTGTACTTGACATTGTACATGATATTGCATTTGACATTATACTTGACATTATACATGTCATTATACTTGACATTGTACATGTCATTATACTTGCCATTATACTTGACATTGTACTCGACAATGTCTTGACATTGCACTTGGCATTGTACTTGCCATGCACTTGATAATGTGCTTGCTATTATACCTAACATTGTACTTGACATTGTACTTGGCATTGTACTTGCCATTATACTTGACATTGTACTTGACATTATACTTGTCATGCACTCGATATTGTACTTGCTATTATACTTGACATTGTACTTGACATTGCACTTGACATTATACTTGACATTATACTTGACATTGTACTTGACATTATACTTGACATTGTACTAAATATTAAAATAAAAAATCGTACACAATTTTTCACCATCTTCAACGTTGCACCAGGGCCTCTCGCTGGAGTTACAGAGTTCGTGAACTGCGGCTACGATCTTCCTGTGTAAGAAAGAAATTGAAACAAACATAGTTATTCCCTGAAGTGCAATAACAATGATAATATCAATCAATTAATCAAGGAAGAGACACAGGCGATGGATGACAGGACACACATTGAGAAGACCGACCGTAAACACTGCAAGACAAGCACTGTTTTTGAACCCGGAGTGGAAAGAGGAGTAGGGAAATGCCTAGACAGACATGGAGAAGAAAGCTGGAGGCTGATAGTAAAAGGATAGGTAAAACATGGATAGAATTGTAAGGGATGTCAGGAGAGGAAGAGCTGGAAGAAGTTTGTTGAAGACCTGTGCTCCGTCGGGAGTTGCAATGTGAAGAAGAAGAAGAAGAATCAATCAATCCTTGTTAAGCTGTATATTAACGATTGCGCATCAAACTATTTTATTTTAAGCAATGAATAAAATGTAAAAGAGGAATTTTTGAGGCACTATAAGCTCGATTTTTATGAAGGGAGCTGCTAGTGGAACACTAAAAGACCCCCATCTTAACCTTCAAACTACTGAAACCATCCACATCATGCATTGCCTTAGCTAACGTAGTAAATGGACTGTCGATATGTAGATCCGCATGGTAGACTGGGTTTTATATTACAATAAACAATGTGTGACATTGAGTGACACATATTGATTGAATGTCTGACAGTCAATGACAACTTTCTGTCGAATGAGCAGCACATATTGACAGGTCTTTATCTGATATGCCATAATAAGCGAGACTCTCATTCACTGAATGCATGGAATGTAGATTATAATGAGCTTTTGTGATTTTTTTGTGTGTGCATAGAAAATAAGCGTGACAAGAGGTTACGTGATTGAACAAATAGCATCTTGGTCTAAAAAAAACATATTCTATGAGAACTCGAGGCACTTTTGTGTACGATAATACACATACCATAGTCTTCAGTAATAGTCAATGTAACATAGATTAAAGTAATTGTTAATGTAACATAGACTAGAGTGATAGTCAATGTAACATAGATTAGAGTAATAGTCAATGTAACATAGACTAGAGTAATAGTCAATGTAACATAGACTAGAGTGATAGTCAATGTAACATAGATTAGAGTAATAGTCAATGTAACATAGACTAGAGTAATAGTCAATGTAACATAGACTAGAGTAATAGTCAATGTAACATAGACTAGAGTGATAGTCAATGTAACATAGACTAGAGTGATAGTCAATGTAACATAGATTAGAGTAATAGTCAATGTAACATAGACTAGAGTGATAGTCAATGTAACATAGATTAGAGTAATAGTCAATGTAACATAGACTAGAGTGATAGTCAATGTAACATAGACTAGAGTAATAGTCAATGTAACATAGACTAGAGTAATAGTCAATGTAACATAGACTAGAGTGATAGTCAATGTAACATAGATTAGAGTAATAGTCAATGTAACATAGACTAGAGTAATAGTCAATGTAACATAGACTAGAGTGATAGTCAATGTAACATAGATTAGAGTAATAGTCAATGTAACATAGACTAGAGTAATAGTCAATGTAACATAGACTAGAGTAATAGTCAATGTAACATAGACTAGAGTAATAGTCAATGTAACATAGACTAGAGTAATAGTCAATGTAACATAGACTAGAGTAATAGTCAATGTAACATAGACTAGAGTAATAGTCAATGTAACATAGACTAGAGTAATAGTCAATGTAACATAGACTAGAGTAATAGTCAATGTAACATAGATATAATAGTCAATGTAACATAGACTAGAGTAATAGTCAATGTAACATAGACTAGAGTAATAGTCAATGTAACATAGACTAGAGTAATAGTCAATGTAACATAGACTAGAGTAATAGTCAATGTAACATAGACTAGAGTAATAGTCAATGTAACATAGACTAGAGTAATAGTCAATGTAACGTAGACTAGAGTAATAGTCAATGTAACATAGACTAGAGTAATAGTCAATGTAACATAGACTAGAAATAATAGTCAATGTAACGTAGACTAGAGTAATAGTCAATGTAACATAGACTAGAGTAATAGTCAATGTAACATAGACTAGAGTAATAGTCAATGTAACATAGACTAGAGTAATAGTCATGTAATAGACTAGAGGAGTGTAGAGGTAGCCAGAGACCAGAAGTAGTTAGTAGACCAGAAAGTAGTTTAGTTTATAGGATATATATATTTAGTAGACTATGTGTTGCATCTCTAAGCAGAAGCGCAACACATAACAACGAGACATTCTTCTTCTTCTTCTTTTGTCGTCACACTGCTACCGGGTTGTTGCCCAGTGTCGTGGTTTTCTGTTTTGTCTTGCGCTGTTCTAGTGGCTTGTGTGGTTGTTATATTTGCTCTTTCACAGGATTCTGCTACGCCATCTAACCATCTTTCCGTGGTCTTCCTCTTGCCTTCTTTCCCGATGTTCTGTTGTAAAAGACTCTGTATACTGTGGAGTTTGCATGCATTCTTATTAAGTGGCCAAACCACTTCATTCTTTGTTTATGTATGTAATTCAAGCACGGTTTTGTGCCAACTTTCTTTCTTATGCTGATGTTGGTGATTCTGTCTTTTCTTGTGTTGTTGGTAACTTTTCGCAGGCAACGCATTTCACATGTAGTTATTTTTGTGACTGCGCTTTGCTCAATGTCCATGTTTGGCTCTGGTAACACAAAGTAGGTATAAAATGCTGTTGATCATCTGTTGCTTAGCTGCCTGTGAAATTTTGGGTGCCTTAACAATGGGGCTAGCTGGTAGGTTACAGCATTTGCTTTTGTACTCTAGCCTCTATCTCTCTATCCAGTTTTCCGTCTTCCGTGAATATGCTTCCTAAGTATTTGAATTCTTTCACTTGGTTTATTTTAGTGCCATTGACATGGATGTCTAGATTATTATGTTTTCTTCCCATATTCATTATTTCTGTTTTAGTGTTGTTGATTTTCATGTCATGTTTTACACAATTTTTGTTCAATGTGTCAATATGATGTTGTAGATCTTGTTCATTTTGATGTATCAGGCACTGATCATCTGCAAACAGCAGTTCATTTATTTCATCATTATCTGAATTTGACTCTTGAGTTATTTTATCCATATATGCAATAAAGAGTAGTGGTGAGAGGACACAGCCTTGTCTAACACCTGATGTAATGGAGAACCAGTCGGTCATTCCTTCTGTTGTTCTTACTTTACTCTGGCTATCTTGATATAAGGCCATGATATTACCTAATAGTTGTCCCTGGACGCCATATTCTTCAAGGATCTTCCATAGTTTGCACCTGTTTACTCTATCAAATGCCTTTTCTTGGTCTATAAATATAAGCTGTTTACTTTGATTGTATTCAATTGTTTGTTCGCAGATTCGTCTTAGTGTAAATATTGCGTCTGTGCAGCTCTTACCCTCCTAAACCCAAACTGGCTATTGCTTAACTGGGACTCTAATATATGTCTTGCTCTTCGCTCCAATATTTTTGCAAACATTTTTCCTATATGGCTCAAAGGAGAGATACCCTTGTATGTTTCACACTCTCTTTTGTCTCCTTTGTTCTTCCATATTGGGACTATAATAGCTCTCTGCCAGTCATCTGGAGCTTCTTGTGCCTCCCAGGCTATGTTAAAAATTCTGGTCAGCCATGTTATTGCTGTTGTCTTACACGCAAGTAGCATTTCTGTTGTTATACCATCTATCCCTGCTGCCTTCCTTCTTTTGCTTTGATTTAGTGCCATTTCAACTTCGGATTCTAAGATATTCAATTGTTGATATTTTCCATGTTTCAATTGAAATGTTTCTGTACCTTGTGTTTCGCAGTTTAACAGTTCCGTAAAATATTCTTTCCATCTGTCTTTAATATCTTTGCTGTTGGTAAGACATTGACGTAGTAAAAACCAAACGACGTAGGTAGTGCAGTGACGAAGAGTACAAGTTTTAGTAAACAAGGAGACGCATATGATCTTTGTAACTGAACAGAAGCGTTCTAAAATGTCTGTAAAACAACGTCGAATAAAGTCATATACGAAGCTTACAGCATTTTCGTTAGTACCTATTGTGTCATGTTATCTTCATTGTCATCGGTAGATAAGCACCAAACATAAAAAGGAAACCATCTATTGATGGAATAGGAAAGGCTACGATGGAATAAAGAGGACTATAATGAAATGACCACAATGAAGTGCCCAGGCCAGCGCCGCCCAACCTGAAATACATACTCTAACCAAGAGCCACTGACCACTCGCCATACCTGACAACAACAACAATTACTTCAAATCACCCAATCATAAATAGTATACATCCTTCAGAAAGGGCACGAACGGACATTGGAAAGTGATAAAACACTCGGGATACTATTACAATTGTCAATGTAACATAGATTAGAGTGATAGTCAATGTAACATAGATTAGAGTGATAGTCAATGTAACATAGACTGGAGTGATAGTCAATGTAACATAGACTAGAGTGATAGTCAATGTAACACAATTATAATTAATAGTTAATGTAACGCTGTTTAAAGTTAATGGTCAAAGCAGCATAATCTTTAACATAATTGATTGCCCGCCTGCCCAGCGTGTTCGTGACACGTAGAACGACGGGTGACAAGCCTTCTGTGAATGCGGTTCAATTCCGTGGGCTATCAGAAAAGCCACAGGTTCTCCAGATTTACGGTGTTCGTCGCACCGGACCAAAGGTTACGATGTCCATGGCACAGAGCCGAAGAGCTGAAAGCTCAAGTGCTTCTGGATTATATAAAAAGCATAATTGATTTTTTTTACAAATAAAAGATAGAAGTAGTTTTACTTCGAGATTTTTCTTACTCCACTCTTACCATGCTTGCACTTTATGTTTCATATTTACAAACAGTTTAAACAACTAACATTAATAGAATTGTCCATCTTAATGAAACATGGCTAGAGGAAGACAGGGGTTTGCAAGATTTGGTGACAAAAAAGGAAAATACAGGAACAAAGAGATCGCGGAAGACAGCTTGAGAAATTGTTGATTGTTCTGACATCATTGTTTGACAAGAAATCGCCGTTAGAACTGATAAACTGGTAAGGAGATAGAGAGAGAGATAGAGAAGAGAGAGAGAGAGAGAGATGAGAGAGGAGAGAGAGAGAGAAGAGAGAAGAGTAGAGAGAGTGAGAGAGAGAGAGAGAGAAGAGAGTGAGAGAGAGAGAGATGAAGAGAGGAGAGAGAGAGAGAGAGAGAGAGTGAGAGAGAGAGAGAGAGAGAGATAGAGAGAGAGAGAGTGAGAGAGAGAGATAGAGAGAGAGAGAGAGAGAGTGAGAGAGAGAGAGTGAGAGAGGGAGAGAGTGAGAGAGAGAGAGTGAGAGAGAGAGAGTGAGAGAGAGAGAGAAGAGAGAGAAGAGAGTGAGAGAGAGAGAGATGAGAGTAGAGAAGAGAGAGAGGGGAGAGAGAGAGTGAGAGAGAGAGTGAGAGAGAGAGAGAGAGTAAGAGAGAGAGTGAGAGAGAGAGAGAGAGAGAGATGAGAAGAGAGTGAGAGGAGAGGAGAGAGAGAGATATAGAGAGTGAGAGAGAGTGAGGAGAGAGAGATAGAGAGTGAGTGAGAGAGAGAGAGTAGAGAGTGAGAGAGAGAGTGAGAGAGAGAGAGAGTGAGAGAGAGAGTGAGGAGAGAGGATAGAGAGAGAGAGTAGAGATGAGAGAGAGTGAGAGAGGGAGAGAGAGAGAGATAGAGAGTGAGAGTGAGAGAGGAAGAGAGAGAGAGAGAGAGTGAGAGTGAGGAGAGTGAGTGAGAGAGAGAGATAGTTGTGAAGAGACATGATCGTCTACACCAAAGGTTCCCAAACTGTTTCGAGCCACCGCCCACTTTGCACAACAGAAAATTTGTAACGCCCCCCTCCACATTATAACAGTTTGCCAACGCCCCTCCCTCCTCCACTTCCCCACACATATATATACATACTCTATTCTCACTTTGACATAGAAAATTGATATATATTTCTGTCATACATGGTTAATTTTCAAATGATTATATGCATGAAATAGAAAATTGATGGAAAAATGGATCGTGTAAAACGGGCATAAGATGAATTTAAATGCAGAATTCAAGTTTTAAATGATTATTCAATCGCAAAATCACGAAAATAATTTATTTTAAAATATTTTTTATTAATTTCTTCTTTAAAGAGCCACCGACCCTAATCGCCTGAACACCCCCAAATTCTTCTGTACCCACTATCGCCCCCTAGAACAATTCAGCGCCCACTGTTGGCGGTACGCCCACTTTGGGAAACACTGATAGTTATGATACTTGATAGTTATGATACACCGACAGGCATGATACTTGATTAAAAACTGTCATTACTGCCTGTAGTACCGCTTTTTAGGGCGGTGTAGGACAGGTAGGACAAGAGCATAAGGAATGTAATGGCCGCATTGCTAGTACAGTCGCCGTGAAGCTGTTCAGGTTATAATTTTTCATTTATGCCCACAACAGAAACAATCCTTGACCTTACCGTGAATTATACACGGGTCTCCTGCATGAAAGCCTCGCTCTAATCCATTCGACCAGACGCTGCTCATCAGACGCCAGACATTTGATTGATCGATTGAAACATGTAACACTGAACATGAAAAATGTGAAAGATTACAAATAAGAACAGAATTATTTCAGAATCAGAAAAACCGAAACAAATCTAATATTTAGCCTGCATAAAAATACATGACACTTTGATGAAGATAATACTAAAAAAAATAAGACAGACGATCAAGTGGAAGACAGCGTAATAAATGGAAGAATAATATAAAGATATAGACACACATCAGACTGTCAAAGTCTGCAAGTAAGGGAGGGATATTCGATTTTTGAGATTATTTGCAGGCAATCATCGTTTTTAAGACAGCACATGTTTTAATAGAAGGTAAGTGTAGTTAGACTAAAAATGACGGGAAAGCAAGAGAGACTAAAAATGAGAATGATCAAATGCTATATATATATATCCTATATTAATGTATGGTTCGGAAACATGGACAATGAACAATCAGTTAGAAGACAGAATTGAATTGATGCATTTGAGATGTGGATATATAGAAAAATAGGCAGAGTTTCATGGACAGAAAAACAGACAAATAAGTAAGTTCTAGGAAAACTAGGCATGAAGAAACAATTATTAAGAGAAATAAAATTAAGACAAGTAAAGTATTTTGGGCACGTAAAAAGTCATGACACCATGATAAAATCTTTACTAGAGGGGAAAGTTGAGGAGGGCGGGGGGAAGAGCAAGAGGAAGACCGAGAGGTAAGTGGGAGGGAAATTTTAAGAAATGGACAGGTTACAGTCTGGCAGTGTGCAACACCAAGGCGAAAGACAGAGGATGCTGAAGATTCATTGCAGCCAACCTTCGATGTGGAGACGGCACCTGATGATGATGATGAAGTGTAATTAATAATAACTTGTTATCTATAGCATTAACAGTTGAACTGCAGATAAGCTATGAAAAGACAAATATAATGATGACATATGTGGAAAGAAAATCGGTATCATCCTGGAATCTAGAATGAAAATAATAACAGAGCAGTTCACATATTTCATCATCATCATCCTCAGGTGCCGTGCCGGCTGGCGTAGGCGATCATGGATCTCCACAAATCTCTGTCGTGGGTGTTTGCTATCAACTCAGATGTTGACGCTCTACCGTGCCATGAAGTCAGGCTATCCAACATTTTCTGTCTCTATCTTCCCCTGTCTCGTCTACCCTCGATTTTACCGGTTGTCACAATGTGTTCTAAACCTCCCCCTCTCATCACATGCCCGAAAAATGATGACTGCCTCTTTCTTATATTGATGATAGCTTTCTCTGTGTCTTGATCTCATTTAGCACCTCAACATTGGTCATTTTAGCAGTCCATGGGATTCTCATCATTCTTCTATAAAACCACATTTCTGTGGCCCTCAGATATTTTTTGATTTGTGTGTTCATTGTCCATGACTCGCATCCGTATGTCAGTATTGATTCTATGTAGCACTGAATAACTCGCATTCTGATCGGGATTGACAAGGACTTTTGCACATAATGCTTCTCATTTTCTGGAACGATGTTTTCGCTTGCCCTGTTCTGCTCTTTATTTCTGATCGGCATCTGCCATCTGATGTTACCAGGACTCCGAGGTATTTAAATTGCTGCACTTGTTTTAGATCGGTACCATTTACTGTGATTGTGCACTGTGGCAAAATTTGCTTATTTTGATATGATCATAACTTTTGTCTTCTTAATATTCAAACTGAGTCATTCACTTATTTAGGTAGCAATTTTGATTGCACAGGAAATGTTAAAAAGAAATTATGATACAAATTGTCAAAGCAACAACAGCTTTTAAAAGTCTAAATAAAATATGGAATTGCACATTAAATAGTATTAAAACTAAATTACAAATTTTCAATTCAGATGTTGTATCAATCCTAACATATGCCAGCGAGAGTTGGAAAATGACTACAGATATGACTAAAGAAATCAAGTTGAATGCATTTGAAAATAGATGTCTGCGAAAAATAATGAACGTAAAATGGAACGAATTCAGGAGAAGTGATGAAATCAGAGAAATGTCTGGTAAACCACTAGTGACAACTATTATAAGAAGAAGAAGAAGATTGAGATATGTTGGACACACCTTGAGGAGAATGATCAACGAATATCAAAGCAGGCATTGAAGTGAGATGCAGAGGGTTCAAGAAAGAGAGGACGACATAAGGAGACCCTGAAACGAACTTTGCTGAGAGAGAGGCAAGAAATATCGTTCTTATTTCCATGGAGGAGATTTTTATGGGGAGAGGAATGATTAAACTATAGTTAATAATAACATCTCCTCTCGTACTTTTATACGTTACATAGGGCCTGTAAGCAATTTCTCCATACCGCTCTATCCTGGGCAACTCGATAAATCTCCTCCATGGAACTGAGACCGATATTTCTAGCCTCTCTCAGCAAGGTTTGTTTCAGGGTCTCCTTAGGTCGTCCTCTCTTTCTTGAACTCTTTGCATCCCATTGCAATGCATGCTGTGATATTCTTTGATCATTTCCTCTCAAAGTGTGTCCAACATATCTCCATCTTCTCCTTCTTATAACATAAGTATAGTTAATGACTAGTAAACAAGTAAATGAATCACTTTTCATACCATTAAGAATATTCTGGAATACGGTATTAGAGCCATATTTTTTTATTGACCATCGGAACACAACGTCACACTTGGCTGCCTTTACTTTCAGAGCTTTCCTGGTACCTAATTGTGACTGGACCGGCCTGAGAGTCATATGGAGGACGGTGAGAAACATTTTTTCTGGTACCCAATTGTGGCTGGACCGGCCTGAGAGTCATATGGAGGACGGTGAGAAACATTTTTTCTGGTACCCAATTGTGGCTGGACCAGCCTGAGATATGGAGGACGGTGAGAAACATTTTTTCTGGTACCCAATTGTGGCTGGACCGGCCTGAGAGTCATATGGAGGACGGTGAGAAACATTTTTTCTAGTACCCAATTGTGGCTGGACCGGCCTGAGAGTCATATGGAGGACGGTGAGAAACATTTTTTCTAGTACCCAATTGTGGCTGGACCGGCCTGAGAGTCATATGGAGGACGGTGAGAAACATTTTTTCTAGTACCCAATTGTGGCTGGACCGGCCTGAGAGTCATATGGAGGACGGTGAGAAACATTTTTTCTAGTACCCAATTGTGGCTGGACCGGCCTGAGAGTCATATGGTGGACGGTGAGAAACATTTTTTCTCTCCGACTGTTTAACTGAACCGTAGCCCCCAGTAACATAAAGCCGAACAGCTCAGACTAGAAATCTCGAATTTCTGTTTAATGGTGACTGGTTTTAGTATATGTTTGAGAGAACACTGTAAGTTTTTGTGTGTGCAATTTTACTCAATTCTATGAGCTAATGGTTATTTATTGCAGAAAAATATGATTAATACTGATATTCCTTATTGTTAAACTTAACTTATTACATAATATAACATTGATTTAGTATGTTGTGTTGTTAACAAATTAATGTTGTCTTTATACAACAATACTGGAATGCGAGGTCGCGCACGGTTGTAGTCTTTGTCGTAGAAGTTTTACCTGAGAACGCCGGCCGTATGTTATCGGATGTCACGATTGAACCTAGACCACACGCCTAAGAAGCTAGTGAACTAACCACTATGCTACTGCGTCTCTCACCATTTACTAGTGCTTTTTGTAAAATCACCTCTCTTATAAACATACACTTATCACCCCTTGTGTAGAATTAAAAAAACATTCATAACTTGCACTTGCCGTTCAATATGTCTTTGTTTATTGCCATGTCGCTAGAGACGCGTATCCTACACTCGGTGTTGATTAATGTAATCTATGAATAGAGCATGCTATCAGCCTCTGTGCGTGAGGTTCATGTGCAATTTGCATACTTCTTTGAGCAGAGCCCGTGCATGAATTTCTGAACTAGCTCAGTGTTCTTCACAAAATAAAACACTGAACAAGTGTATAGATTTTTTCTCTCTCTAGATTTTGCAGCTCACTAGAAATAAATGCAAATATTAATAGTTGTAATTCTGAAAGTGCGGTTGTTTTGTAGATGTATTTATAGCGAGATATTTTCTTCCGTTGCATTTATTATATGTATACAATGTCTTCTACAACAGAACATCAGGAAAGAAGGCGAGAGGAAGACCACGAAAAGATGGTTAGATGGCATAGTATAATCCTGTCCAAGAGTAAAAATAATCACACAAGCTACCAGACTAGAACAGCGCAAGCACAAAAACAGAAAACAACGACACTGGGCAATAATCCAGTAGCAGTGTGACGACAAAAGCAGAAGTATTTATTGAAAGCTGATAGAATGTACTTTAATGTAGATTCATTCTAAATGACTGATCGACTAACTGATTGATAGAAACATCATCTTTGCACTTCGGTAAATAATCATGTGTGCTCTGATTTCTTCCTTCCGCAGGGAGATCTCAGCAGCAATGCACGAATTCCGTAGCATCTACGAGCGTCTTCGGTGTAATTCAGAAAATGGTGAAAATATATTATTTTAATATAGTGCAGTATGTCAGAACGGTTGATGTCTTAACTTTCAATTTGACACCAGGTAAGTTTCCATAATTTTGTTGTAGTTAACTATGTTGTCAAGATCTCTAACTATTGTCTATTGTCTTTCCCCAGGTGAATGATGGAAATGGTTGTCTACTCTTGTCGTTAAGCGTTGGGGTGGGAGATTTAATTTGCGTTCCAGGACCAGATGAGTCGCCCTTGCTGCGTTATATCCGTGTTTAATTAGTGTGGTCTTGATATTGTCTATCCATCGTTTTCTTGGTCTTTCCTTGGCTCTAGTACCTGATCTCTTTTATTATATGCTGTTATTCCTAGTTGGTTGTATTCCATTCGCATTAAATGTCCAAACCACTGCATTTGTTTTCTTTCAATGTATTCGGTGCATGAATTTCTGCCCACTCTGCTTCTGATGTCCTCATTTCGCAATCTATCTTTCCTGGTGATCCCCAGTGCCTTCCTGCAAGCGTTTTATTTCACATGTGGTGAGCTTTCTGTGGTGTGTTGGTGTCAGAGACGAAGTTTGGCACTGATAACAAAGAGTTAGTAAATCAATATATCAACAGTTAAACGTCTTAGTTCTGATATTTCTTCTATTTATCATCTGTCTTTTCACTTCCATCTTGATCTTTGGGCGTTGTAGTAATGGGGCCAGATGGTAGGTTTCTGTATTTCCCTTTTTGGGATCTTATATCTAATATATGTGTCAATCATAGCAGATAAATAGATATAATGAAGATGACGAACATATCCCGTCAACGTAAAGGGAATATTTCCTTTCCAGACATAAGAAATTACACAATTCTGTCTAATATTTCGTCTAACGATCATACGTTTAATGTGAGAAAATAGGACATTACTGTATTGTCGAATATTAGCTGTTTATTTCACACAATACAAATTTGAATGCGGTTATACGCATTAAGTTCAGTCGATATTGCTTCAGTGAGTAAAGTATGAAATTGAGGATGATAGAGATTTTCAGAGTGCGTTTCAATTTTGGGACATAAATGCAGGAACAGCTTGCTGTAATACCTGCGGTGGAAATTTAAACAGATTTATATGAAAAGCAACATCAGTTTTTAAAAGTCTAAATAAAATAGAAAATTCCAAGCTATATAGTTTTAAAAACCAGATGTCGTGTTTGCACTCCCCCTCATTCTACCAGAGAAGTCGAGAGGGGGTAGTTGTCGCTTGGGCAACTCAGGTACTCCATAAAAGTTACCCAGGCATGCGTCACGGAGAGGGCACATCGTGGTCGACTTTGTTGATCCTATGTATGAGCTCCAGTCTCTGGTTTTACCTGCAGAAACTATGACAATGATTGTCACTCAAGAATAGTCAATTACAGCCACAAGAGACTCGTGATTCAGCGCAGAACAAACTACGTGACGCAAAACCTATTGTCTCCTGAGACAAAGAAGCCAAATATGATGATGATGCTAGTATTAAAACTAAATTACAAATTTTCAATTCAAATGTTGTATCAATCTTAACGAATACCAGAGAGAGCTGGAAAATGACTAAAGATATAGAAAGCAAGCTGAATGCATTTGAAAGTATATGTCTGTGAAAAAAAAATGAATGTAAAATGGGACGAATTTAGGAGAAGTGATGAAATCAGAGAAAAGTCTTATCTCTCTTTCTATCTCTCTATCTCTCTCTCTCTCTCTTGCGATCACCGCTTAGACTGATGTACCAGAGAAAGGTCTTATCAACCCCTAGCAGCAACTGTTATAAGAAAGAGAAGATGGAGATATGTTTTGCATACCCTGAGATAAAATGATGAAAGAAAACAAATATAAACAGTGAGTGGAGTGTAGGGGCGGGGAGGAAAGGCTCAACAAAGAAAGAACGTCTTAGAAAAATCCTGAAATGAACTTTACTGACAGAGGCGAGAAATATCGGATTCAGTTTCATAGAGTACATGGATTGTCCAGGATAGAGTGGTATGGAAAAATTGCTTGCTTGCTTTATGTTATTTATTACGGCACAAGATGAATACAAGATGAATACAATTTCAGTAGAGACATAAGCCATTTCGAGATAAAAGGCTCACAATGTTCCTATTTAGTCACGATACCAATGTAGGTGCGGCGAAGTCTGTGAACAATATCATTCGAGTTTTCATTTCTGTGTCTAATCTTTAATGTATTGTCCAGAAATCAGAAATGAGTAAGTCGCTTGTAATGAACCGTCAACGCTTTCTGTCTATATTTGTGTGGGATTGTGTCTACAAAACTGATTATTGCTTATCTATACGTGTGTTCATTCCACATAAATCTGTGTCTGCCTCTTGTTCAATTGACAAAAAACCTTCGTTCTATTTTCATTTTCAACATTGTTATTTCTCGTTTGTGTCTATTGTCTTTCCCTAGGTAGATGATAGAATTGGTTGTCCACTCTTGCCGTTAAGCGTAGGGGGTGGGAGCTTTAATTTGCGTTCCAGGGCCAGATGAGTCGCCCTTTGGGGTTATATCTGTGTTATATCCGTGTTATATCCGTGTTATATCCGTGTTATATCCGTGTTATATCCGTGTTATATCCGTGTTATATCCGTGTTATATCCGTGTTATATCCGTGTTATATCCGTGTTATGTCCGTGTTATATCCGTGTTATATCCGTGTTATATCCGTGTTATGTCCGTGTTATGTCCGTGTTATATCCGTGTTATATCCGTGTTATATCCGTGTTATATCCGTGTTATATCCGTGTTATATCCGTGTTATATCCGTGTTATGTCCGTGTTATATCCGTGTTATGTCCGTGTTATATCCGTGTTATATCCGTGTTATATCCGTGTTATATCCGTGTTATGTCCGTGTTATTTCCGTGTTATATCCGTGTTATATCCGTGTTATATCCGTGTTATATCCGTGTTATATCCGTGTTATATCCGTGTTATATCCGTGTTATATCCGTGTTATATCCGTGTTATATCCTGTGTTATATCCGTGTTATATCCGTGTTATATCCGTGTTATATCCGTGTTATATCCGTGTTATATCCGTGTTATATCCGTGTATATCCGTGTTATATCCGTGTTATATCCGTGTTATATCCGTGTTATATCCGTGTTATATCCGTGTTATATCCGTGTTATATCCGTGTTATATCCGTGTTATATCCGTGTTATATCCGTGTTATATCCGTGTTATATCCGTGTTATATCCGTGTTATATCCGTGTTATATCCGTGTTATATCCGTGTTATATCCGTGTTATATCCGTGTTATATCCGTGTTATATCCGTGTTATATCCGTGTTATGTCCGTGTTATGTCCGTGTTATATCCTGTATGTCCGTGTATCCGTGTTATATCCGTGTTATATCCGTGTTATATCCGTGTTATGTCCGTGTTATATCCGTGTTATGTCCGTGTTATATCCGTGTTATATCCGTGTTATATCCGTGTTATATCCGTGTTATATCCGTGTTATGTCCGTGTTATATCCGTGTTATATCCGTGTTGTATATCCGTGTTATATCCGTGTTATATCCGTGTTATATCCGTGTTATATCCGTGTTTATATCCGTGTTATATCCGTGTTATATCCGTGTTATATCCGTGTTATATCCGTGTTATATCCGTGTTATATCCGTGTTATATCCGTGTTATATCCGTGTTATATCCGTGTTATATCCGTGTTATATCCGTGTTATATCCGTGTTATATCCGTGTTATATCCGTGTTATATCCGTGTTATGTCCGTGTTATGTCCGTGTTATATCCGTGTTATATCCGTGTTATATCCGTGTTATATCCGTGTTATATCCGTGTTATATCCGTGTTATATCCGTGTTATATCCGTGTTATATCCGTGTTATATCCGTGTTATATCCGTGTTATATCCGTGTTATATCCGTGTTATTTCCGTGTTATATCCGTGTTATATCCGTGTTATGTCCGTGTTATATCCGTGTTATATCCGTGTTATATCCGTGTTATATCCGTGTTATATCTGTATCGTGTTATATCCGTGTTATATCCGTGTTATATCCGTGTTATATCCGTGTTATATCCGTGTTCTTTCCGTGTTATATCCGTGTTATATCCGTGTTATATCCGTGTTATGTCCGTGTTATTCCAATGAAGATATCCGTGTTATATCCGTGTTATATCCGTGTTATATCCGTGTTATATCCGTGTTATATCCGTGTTATATCCGTGTTATATCCGTTTCGTGTTATATCCGTGTTATATCCGTGTTATATCCGTGTTATATCCGTGTTATATCCGTGTTATATCCGTGTTATATCCGTGTTATATCCGTGTTATATCCGTGTTATATCCGTGTTATATCCGTTGTATATCCGTGTTATATCCGTGTTATATCCGTGTTATATCCGTGTTATATCCGTGTTATGTCCGTGTTATATCCGTGTTATATCCGTGTTATATCCGTGTTATATCCGTGTTATATCCGTGTTATATCCGTGTTATATCCGTGTTATATCCGTGTTATATCCGTGTTATATCTTTATCCGTGTTATATCCGTGTTATATCCGTGTTATATCCGTGTTATATCCGTGTTATATCCGTGTTATATCCGTGTTATATCCGTGTTATATCCGTGTTATATCCGTGTTATATCCGTGTTATATCCGTGTTATATCCGTGTTAATGTGTTATATCCGTGTTATATCCGTGTTATTCCGTGTTATATCCGTGTTATATCCGTGTTATATCCGTGTTATGTCCGTGTTATATCCGTGTTATATCCGTGTTATATCCGTGTTATATCCGTGTTATATCCGTGTTATATCCGTGTTATATCCGTGTTATATCCGTGTTATATCCGTGTTATATCCGTGTTATATCCGTGTTATATCCGTGTTATATCCGTGTTATATCCGTGTTATATCCGTGTTATATCCGTGTTATATCCGTGTTATATCCGTGTTATATCCGTGTTATATCCGTGTTATATCCGTGTTATATCCGTGTTATATCCGTGTTATATCCGTGTTATATCCGTGTTATATCCGTGTTATATCCGTGTTATATCCGTGTATATCCGTGTTATATCCGTGTTATATCCGTGTTATATCCGTGTTATATCCGGTATCTGTTATATCCGTGTTATATCCGTGTTATATCCGTGTTATATCCGTGTTATATCCGTGTTATATCCGTGTTATGTCCGTGTTATATCCGTGTTATTTCCGTGTTATATCCGTGTTATATCCGTGTTATATCCTGTTATATGTGTTATATCCGTGTTATATCCGTGTTATATCCGTGTTATATCCGTGTTATATCCGTGTTATATCCGTGTTATATCCGTGTTATATCCGTGTTATATCCGTGTTATATCCGTGTTATATCCGTGTTATATCCGTGTTATATCCGTGTTATATCCGTGTTATATCCGTGTTATATCCGTGTTATATCCGTGTTATATCCGTGTTATATCCGTGTTATTTCCGTGTTATATCCGTGTTATATCCGTGTTATATCCGTGTTATATCCGTGTTATATCCGTGTTATGATCCGTGTTATATCCGTGTTATATCCGTGTTATTCCGAATGTTATATCCGTGTTATATCCGTGTTATATCCGTGTTATATCCGTGTTATGTCCGTGTTATAGCCGTGTTATATCCGTGTTATATCCGTGTTATATCCGTGTTATATCCGTGTTATATCCGTGTTATATCCGTGTTAATCCGTGTTATTCCGTGTATATATCCGTGTTATTCCGTGTTATATCCGTGTTATATCCGTGTTATATCCGTGTTATATCCGTGTTATATCCGTGTTATATCCGTGTTATATCCGTGTTATATCCGTGTTATTCGTGTTCCGTATCGTGTTATATCCGTGTTATATCCGTGTTATATCCGTGTTATATCCGTGTTATGTCCGTGTTATATCCGTGTTATATCCGTGTTATATCCGTGTTATATCCGTGTTATATCCGTGTTATATCCGTGTTATATCCGTGTTATACCCGTGTTATATCCGTGTTATATCCGTGTTATATCCGTGTTATATCCGTGTTATATCCGTGTTATATCCGTGTTATATCGTGTTCGTGTTATGTCCGTGTTATATCCGTGTTATATCCGTGTTATATCCGTGTTATATCCGTGTTATGTCCGTGTTATGTCCGTGTTATATCCGTGTTATATCCGTGTTATATGCGTGTTATATCCGTGTTATATCCGTGTTATATCCGTGTTATATCCGTGTTATATCCGTGTTATATCCGTGTTATATCGTTGTTATATCCGTGTTATATCCGTGTTATATCCGTGTTATGTCCGTGTTATATCCGTGTTATATCCGTGTTATATCCGTGTTATATCCGTGTTATATCCGTGTTATATCCGTGTTATATCCGTGTTATATCCGTGTTATGTCCGTGTTATATCCGTGTTATATCCGTGTTATGTCCGTGTTATGTCCGTGTTATATCCGTGTTATATCCGTGTTATGTCCGTGTTATTTCCGTGTTATGTCCGTGTTATATCCGTGTTATATCCGTGTTATATCCGTGTTATATCCGTGTTATATCCGTGTTATGTCCGTGTTATATCCGTGTTATATCCGTGTTATATCCGTGTTATATCCGTGTTATATCCGTGTTATATCCGTGTTATATCCGTGTTATATCCGTGTTATATCCGTGTTATGTCCGTGTTATATCCGTGTTATATCCGTGTTATATCCGTGTTATGTCCGTGTTATATCCGTGTTATTCCGTGTTATTCCGTGTTATATCCGTGTTATATCCGTGTTATATCCGTGTTATATCCGTGTTATATCCGTGTTATGTCCGTGTTATATCCGTGTTATGTCCGTGTTATATCCGTGTTATATCCGTGTTATATCCGTGTTATATCCGTGTTATATCCGTGTTATATCCGTGTTATATCCGTGTTATGTCCGTGTTATATCCGTGTTATATCCGTGTTATATCCGTGTTATATCCGTGTTATATCCGTGTTATATCCGTGTTATATCCGTGTTATATCCGTGTTATATCCGTAATGTTATATCCGTGTTATATCCGTGTTATATCCGTGTTATGTCCGTGTTATATCCGTGTTATATCCGTGTTATATCCGTGTTATATCCGTGTTATTTCCGTGTTATATCCGTGTTATATCCGTGTTATATCCGTGTTATATCCGTGTTATATCCGTGTTATATCCGTGTTATATCCTGTTATATCCGTGTTATATCCGTGTTATATCCGTGTTATATCCGTGTTATATCCGTGTTATGTCCGTGTTATATCCGTGTTATTTCCGTGTTATATCCGTGTTATATCCGTGTTATATCCGTGTTATATCCGTGTTATATCCGTGTTATATCCGTGTTATATCCGTTATATCCGTGTTATATCCGTGTTATTCCGTGTTATATCCGTGTTATATCCGTGTTATGTCCGTGTTATATCCGTGTTATATCCGTGTTATATCCGTGTTATATCCGTGTTATATCCGTGTTATATCCGTGTTATATCCGTGTTATATCCGTGTTATATCCGTGTTATATCCGTGTTATGTCCGTGTTATGTCCGTGTTATATCCGTGTTATATCCGTGTTATATCCGTGTTATATCCGTGTTATATCCGTGTTATATCCGTGTTATTTCCGTGTTATATCCGTGTTATATCCGTGTTATATCCGTAGTTTATATCCGTGTTATATCCGTGTTATATCCGTGTTATATCCGTGTTATATCCGTGTTATATCCGTGTTATTTCCGTGTTATATCCGTGTTATATCCGTGTTATATCCGTGTTATATCTATCGTGTTATGTCCAGTGTTATATCCGTGTTATATCCGTGTTATATCCGTGTTATATCCGTGTTATATCCGTGTTATATCCGTGTTATATCCGTGTTATATCCGTGTTATATCCGTGTTATATCCGTGTTATATCCGTGTTATATCCGTGTTATATCCGTGTTATATCCGTGTTATATCCGTGTTATATCCGTGTTATATCCGTGTTATGTCCGTGTTATATCCGTGTTATATCCGTGTTATTCCGTGTATATCCGTGTTATATCCGTGTTATATCCGTGTTATTCCGTGTTATTCCGTGTTATTCCGTGTTATATCCGTGTTATATCCGTGTTATATCCGTGTTATATCCGTGTTATATCCGTGTTATTCCGTGTTATTCCGTGTTATTCCGTGTTATATCCGTGTTATATCCGTGTTATTCCGTGTTATTCCGTGTTATTCCGTGTTATATCCGTGTTATATCCGTGTTATATCCGTGTTATTTCCGTGTTATATCCGTGTTATATCCTTGTTATATCCGTGTTATATCCGTGTTATATCCGTGTTATTTCCGTGTTATATCCGTGTTATATCCTGTTATATCCATGTTAATCTGTTATTCCGTGTTATTCCGTGTATATCGTTAATCCGTGTATATGTATTCCGTGTTATTCCGTGTTATATCGTTATAGTCCTGTATTCCGTGTTATATCCGGTTTTCGTGTTATTCCGTGTTATTCCGTGTTATTCCGTGTCATGTCCGTGTTATGATCACATGTTATATCCGTGTTACTATCGTGTAGATCCGTGTTATATCCGTGTTATATCCGTGTTATATCCGTGTTATATCCTGTAATCCGTGTTATATCCGTGTTATATCCGTGTTTATCCGTGTTACATCCGTGTACATCCGTGTATGTCCGTGTTAATCCGTGTTATATCCGTGAGCACGTGTATATCCGAATACGCCATTTACTGTCATGTAATATCCATAGATGATATTCGTGTTATGTTTATATCAGTAGTTATTGCATTCTATCAAGTCTAACATTTATATTAGTTTATCGTTTATCAGAAATATATCAGTATATCCGGGTATATGGTTTGTCCGTATACAGTTGTACTATTTGAGCTTTATCCGTTAACGGCTAGATGATCTCCTGTTATATCGTGTTATTAGTGTAAGTCTGATATACTGTATCCTGTTAATCTGGCTTACGCTGCATCGAGTTACTGATCTGTATAGATATACTTTAGTATCCTGTTAATAGAAATTGGTTATTCCATTTTCATTCAGTGAATCCGTTATGTGTACGTAGTCTAATTAAGCCTGTTTATAATTCTGGTTCATCCAGTCTAGGCGGATATCCTGAGACAGGTAGTGTAGTATCCGGATGTTAATCCTTTCCTGTTAATGATCTGTTATAGTCCTTAGATGTGATATTCATGTGTTTCGTTTAGTATGCGTACAGAAATATAGATGCACATTTATTCAGGCTAAAGAATTGTAAACATTATTTGATGATAATAAAATATCATCTATTGTCTATTTTCTTTTCTCCATGTGATGATGGAATTTTTTTGTACACCTCATGCTGTTAAGCGTAGTTGTGGTAGCTTTAATTTGCGTTCCAGGGCGAGATGATTCTCTTCTGTTATATCCGTGTTTATTTTAATGTGGTTTGATATTATCTTTCCATCGTTTTCTTTGGTCTTCCTTCACTCTATTACCTGATCTTTTTTATTGTATTGTTATTGGTGGTTAGTTGTATTCCATTTTCATTAAATGTCCAATCCACCGTATATGTTGTTGTCTTTCAATGTATTTGGTGCATGAAGTTATGCGCACTCTGCTTATGATATCCTCATTTCGTAGTCTATCTTTCCTGGTGAGCCCCACTGCCTTCCTCAAGCATTTCATTTCACAGAGGGTTGAGCTTTTTGTGATGTCAACAATGAAATATCACAATGAAATATTGTTGATATTAAAATAGCTTGAAAGAAAGTAGCTTTCCTTTGGTTGTCCAGATGAAAGTAGACCTAGATAAAAGTAGCTTTAGTTTCCAAACTTCGTCTGTGTGTGTTGTTGCTGATTGTATGTTCTGAAGGGTCTAAAACGAAAGGATTGACTTCATTGTACCTTGTTTTACCCCCATGTAGCTCAGTATCTCTCTGCAGAAATAATATGTCACCTGCCGTGAGTAATACACAAAGCTCGAACTCTGTAGCACCGGCAACAATCCTAGTTGTTTCTGGAAAAAAATGCATGCGTAAATAGAGCGTTACGGTCATGTTATATATGCTAAACATACTAATTTACACATATCTTATTTACAATCTAAACGGAACTATTTGATATTTAAAACATTGTAAATGAAGCCTCTCAAAAATATATATCACGCGTTATAGTTACATTGTTTAATAAGTGACTGTGAGATGTTGATGGAAGATATTACGGGAAACTCGACGTATTCTGAGCTTCAAACTTCGATGATAAACTCAGAGGCCTAGCAATTATTGTGGTTAAAAACATTACTAAACAGACCCAATCAAATTGAACCATCATGCACTATTACCTCATTATGTAACTAGGTCACAACCATAATAAACAGAACCAGTGAAATGGAACCATCATGCACTACTACCTCTAAGTGCAGCTAATTATTGTATATCTAATTAGTTTCTTTCAATTTGGTTGTGTACCGGTGTTCTAACATTCCAGGTTTTGTTCTATAAAAATATTGAATCAACTAATACATTTTTAGTTGCAGTGTTCAAATATCTGGCATCATTAAGAAGCAATTCATATAATACGCAAGGATGATCCCAAATTATTTCATCTCTTTCTCTGCTTATCTGCTTGTTGAAATTAGTACATTCAATATTCTTTGGTTCCCGAGAAGAACTTTGCCACTCTAACATTCCTTCGGAATTTATCTCACTATAGCCCAGATCTCTGCAGCCATCATGCTTAAGTCATCAGTGCCACCATGAATCCATCTTCTCCGTGGTCCTCATTTTCTTCTTTGTGCCTGCATGCTTCCTTCCATAATAGTCTTCCATAACTTTCCGTGCATTTTTATTTGTTCAAAATAATTCACTATTCTCATTCTTATTTACTTGGAACTACTAAATCATAATTCCATACCTGAAGAATTGCTTTTGATCACTGGGAACCAGACTCAGTACCACTAAACTTCTCAACCTCCATCCCTAAATTATTAAGCAAAGATGCCGAGCCTAATCTAGTGAAAAAGCAATTACAATGGAACATCTCCATTACATGTTTCCAGAAGACAGCTGGATAAGAATTTACACAGATGGATCGGCAATGGAGGCAACCATGAATGGTGGAGCAGGAGTGTACATTAGGCACCCAGATGCTACCACTGTGTCTCTAGCGGCTCCTACTGGAAGAATATGTTCCAACTACAAAGCAGAACTCATAGCCCTTCTGATGGCAGCACAGCACATGAATAAGCTGCAAGCAGCTGCAAGCAAGATGGTATTTCTTACAGACTCATTGTCAGCTATACAAGCCCTGGAGGCTAAATCCACTGACAGCACAGTACAAAAACTACAAAGAGAACTTGTTCAGCTTTCAGAAAAGGCAGAAATTCACTTGCAGTGGATTCCATCTCACTGTGGCATTGCAGGCAATGAGAGTGCTGATGTCTTAGCTAAGGAGGGCAGTGCCAAAGAGCAAATTTACCAACCCTTGTCTTTTCAAGAGGTCAAAACCCTCATACAGAGAAAATCTGCAGTAGACTGGAAGACAAACACTGGATATGATTATGGAAAAGACTCCTCAAAGACCTAAGCAGAACAGACCAGGTCATTATATTTCGACTACGCCCCGGACACTGCAGACTCAACAAACACTTATACAGACTAGGAATAAGTCAAACAGCTCTCTGCCAGTGTCAGCAGGCAGAACAGACACCAGAGCATATCCTGCAAGACTGTCCTCTTCTGTGTGAGCTGAGAAGCAACATGTGGCCACACCCAGTCGACCTGAAAACTAAGCTTTGGGGAAACCTGACAGACCTGAAGCTGTCTGCCCAGTTTGTGGTCTACAGTAAATTAAGCGCATGACCAGAGATCGCTGAAGAAGAAGAAGATTCTTATTTATAACTTCAGCCAGTTTTTTTAAAATTTTGAGTTATTTCTGGATCGATCTATTTGTTTCTTCTCTGTCCACGATATACGAATGACTCTTCTGTAATACTTACATTCAAAATCGCATATATGTTTTTCCACAGCCTTGTTAAATGTCAATGTTTCACACTCATACGCTGCCCCTGGAAATTTGCATAGTTTTAGTATTCTGAACTTTGTTTTCCTATAAGTTCCATTCCAAACTGCTCTTAAGTGTTGAATTTGTTTACAACTTTTTAAAAAAATTCATTTATTTCATTTCTATTTTCATCTAGATAAACATTGTTAAACCAAACAATAATAATTAATATCTTACAATTAAATATAGAGGCAGGCCAAGAACACGATGGATAGATAACATCTCAGAGTCCTGCGAAAGCATGGACTGGCAACGTCAAACGCTACACACCTGGCACAAGATAGAAATCTAAATCTCCTCACGACGCTTCACGGCAAATGTGGTTAAGATAAGATAAGAAGATAATTAAATATAACAGAAGATACGCAGACCATAGACGCAATGAAGGAGAGGCAGAAAGATAGCATATGAATAACATAACCATAAACATACCTAGGCTATAATCCAGCTCGAAGGTGGTGGAATCCTGGTATCTGTATGCATCACTACAATCTTGTTAAATGCGTAGAGATCAAATAGATAATGACAACGAAATTAGTGGCGTATCCTTTTCAGGACGTCGCCATCAATTTTATATTAAACAATTATATATTTAGACAACGAGAATATAAATGGAGAAATAGAAAATGTGGCTTATTACTAGAGGAACACCTCTGAAGTCGGAGTAAGGCTCCATTGATTGGCGAGGTGCACTGATGATAAGGAAAACAAGCATTCATGCAAAAATCAGTCAGAGGGACCATATTAGTTGCCCTGACTAAGCCTGATTTCATAGCTGGTGAAAAGACAAACTAGATCAACCACGCATAATACTTATGTGCTGACCTTCTTGCCGGATAATAGCTTACATGTTGTATACTTTGGCTTGGTTATTGGTTACTAAACTTACTTCACTCCGGACAGGCCCATAGATGATCTGTCTCCTCCAATAGATATCGAAAAGTATGCATACTTGAAGTAGGCCCCCTTGAGATGACTGTAGTAGGGTCCCCTATTGATGATTTGTCTGTGGTAGTCTCAGGTTTCTCCTTTGTCATCTTTATTGTCAGGGCCGAGTGGTGGTTTGTTCGTGTGCTCCTCATTGTGGTTCTTACTCTTGATCCTTCTCCATTATATCCCTCGCATCCACGAAGTGTAAATATATATATAAAGTACTAGTGCGTTCCTATTTGGTTTGTAGTTGCGACAGATGTTATTCTCAGCTAATATTGACTCCTTTCTCTCTCTTAGGGCATTCATTCATAACTAAGATATACTCAATAACCATGTAGAGTTTACAGAGGCATATTTATTGGTTGATATAAATGTGTGAATGGACAGATCATGCAACATGTCCATCCATCATGAATCTCTATTGTCGTCTCCCTTGTTTACTCAATTCTGTTGCTAACTAATTGTCACTACACAACTACGTACTTTTCATTACGTCAAAATGTCTCGTTGTTATGTGTTGCGCCTCTGCTTAGAGAGTGCAACACATAGTCTCAACTATTAAATATCTAATTACATACTACACTAACTATCTGGCTAACTGTCCATTCCTCCGCTGCCATCTGGGAGGGGCTATGACATACTGATGGTTCTCGTAGCTGGTTGATTAAATACTTTCCTCACTCTGCCCCTAAGGCATCCTATTCTACTTGTACAACGGGCTGCTTAAATCGCTGGATCGATTCAATACCTATTTTAGTGTCCTCATCCAACAGGCAGTCGCGAAGAGACTGAAGACACAAACAATGTACGTTATTCGGCACAAATCATACACAAATTACAAACAGTGGGTCTATTTATATCCACTTTGCATCTCGCTTGACACATACGGCTTTCACAAATGATGTCCTTTGTTGCCATTCTGTTACCTTTTTATAACTTGTTTATCTTGTCAAGTCACAGTCTTTCAACCATCTTTCCACCGTTCATTTCCATGTAACCTTTTGAATTGCAGGCCTTATATTCCCATCCGCTGTTCACAGAGCGATAAACAGTGGTTAACAAGTGATTATTCTTACTCGATACCTCCTCAATAATCATACTCATCACTTCCTCATTGACATCACTATCATTCTCATTGACATCACTCATCACTTCTCATTGACATCACTCTTCACTTCCTCATTGACATCACTCTTCACTTCCTCATTGACATCACTTCCTCATTGACATCACTTCCTCATTGACATCACTTCCGCATTGACATCACTTCCTCATTGACATCACTTCCTCATTGACATCACTCATCACTTCCTCATTGACATCACTCATCACTTCCTCATTGACATCACTCATCACTTCCTCATTGACATCACTCATCACTTCCTCATTGACATCACTCATCACTTCCTCATTGACATCACTCATCCCTTCCTCATTGACATCACTCATCACTTCCTCATTGACATCACTCATCCCTTCCTCATTGACATCACTCATCCCTTCCTCATTGACATCACTCATCACTTCATCATTGACATCACTCATCACTTCCTCATTGACATCAATCTTCACTTCCTCATTGACATCACTCTTCACTTCCTCATTGACATCACTCATCATTTCCTCATTGACATCACTCATCATTTCCTCATTGACATCACTCATCACTTCATCATTGACATCATTCATCACTTTCTCATTGACATCACTCATCACTTCTTCATTGACATCACTCATCACTTCCTCATTGATATCACTCATCACTTCCTCATTGACATCACTCTTTACTTCCTCATTGACATCACTCATCATTTCCTCATTGACATCACTCATCACTTCCTCAACGACCCACTCCTTATTGACATCACTCATCACTTTCTCAACGACCCACTCCTTATTGACATCACTCATCACTTCCTCAACGACCCACTCCTTATTGACCTTACTCATCACTTCCTCAACGACCCACTCCTTATTGACATCACTCATCACTTCCTCAACGACCCACTCCTTATTGACATCACTCATCACTTTCTCAACGACCCACTCCTTATTGACATCACTCATCACTTCCTCAACGACCCACTCCTTATTGACCTTACTCATCACCACAATGATCACACTCCTCACCTCTTCAATAATCATACTCATCACTTCCTCATTGACATCACTCATCACTTCCTCAGCGACCCCACAACTCACTGACCGTACTCATCACCACAATGATCACACTCAACACTTCTCCATGGCCTTCATTCATCACACCCTCATCGACCACACTCATCGTTTTCATAACCTTACTCATCACCAGAATGACCTCACTCAATACTTACATTAGCTTATATCATCAACAAATCCTGATTGACACTTCTCACCTTCATCTTACCCATATTTTAGGTCTCGTAGAACCCCCCGGGTATCATGTTATTTATGTACGCATACAATCACCAGATCTTGATGGATTTCGAAACTACATCCCAGTCAAACATGACTGACACACAGCTGCTGACTTAATGCGAAGAGCGAATCATGGAATATAAAAAGTATCACATCTCGCATTTGATCTGTCTACAGTTAATTATTTCCCCTTAAGGCAGCTAGCTACTAGATTGTTCGATGGAGAAAATAGATTACATAGAGCGACAGGCAGATATAGATACTGTCAGACAAGCAGATGTACTGTCGATCTAGCTCACGTTGTTCGATCCTCTGTACTGTCGATTTTCTAATCATCAAGTTGAAAATAGATAACTGAGTTTATTTTAGTGTAAAAACAATTCAGAATTGTTGTTTTTAACTACCCTGTGATTTCTTCCTTCTTGTCCTTTGCTTTTGTTTTATCAATTGCGAAACACATACAAACAAAGTACTGTAGTTTTACAAAATACAAAAACAATAACAATACATAGCAACGTTTCTACCAAAAGGTCTTTATCAAACAAAGGATACAAGAGAAGGAAAAGATTCACTTCTCACACAACACGGAACATGTAGAATCAAATAGTAAGTTCCTAACGGCCAACCAAGTTTATCACTTTTTGTGATCTATGTTGGACCTGAAGTCCCGTACAGCATGCGAGACAAACACATCCGATTTTTTGCTAATGTAATTTCTTTACTTCTGACGCTGACTACAATTTATCTAACAGAAGAGAATCTAGTACATACTGAAGCTCTGTTGGAAGGATTAGCGTAATGCGTAAGCGTTTGCCTGTCGACTCTGACACAAGACGGTTTTGGGTTCAATCCCACGCTCGACGTTCCACATATGCGGAAAGGAATTTGCTCACCTACCTTCTGTACACTGGGGTCTAGAAATGTGAAGAGACTTCATCCCCTAAAGTCTGAACAGGCTACGGGAACATTTATTATTATTATATTTGAGCCCTCTAAGTGCATTGGCGGAATTCATTTAAGCTACTAGATTAGTAGGTATGCAGTGAGCCAACAGTTAGATAAATGTTTGAATACATATATCATCTCGTACCCTCTCAAGTCATCTAGATCATTTAGTAAAGCGGTTCCCAAACTTTGCATTACCTTGGAGACCTCCTTTTAAATACTTTTTGCTGCAGCGGACCCCAAAAAAGTTTCTATATAAGAAAATCTTCTAGCGATGGAGTTATTATTACAACACACCAACAGCTAAGCTGACTCTAATTTCCTTGACGGCGGGAAACTTCAAATGATCTTTCATTTTGTCATGTCAGATATTTAGACTCCGGTCTGATCCGTATCCTTGATTTCACAGCGGAACTAGTTTACCATTGTTTTTATACATGTTTTAAAAATTTATTTGTTTGTTTGAAAGGTCAAAGTTCATAATACTTCTTCAAGCACTTGAGGATCCCCCTTTGAGTACCTCGCAGACTCCTGGGGTCACTGACCACAGTTTGGGAAACGCTGCTCTAGTATTCTTGCAGTGTCGAGATGGTGAAGTATAGAGTGCAGTATAAGGGTGGCTGGAATAATTATGTTGCTGATTTTACCTCCACTTTGGATTTGACTGCGTCAGTTCCAATTTTCTCTATTCTTGATACAATGTACATTCTACTCAAGAATCGCATTTTGTTGACTGTAATATTTTTACTGTAATAAACTGGTGCTAGAAATAAGAAAAACTGATATATTTTGGACATATTAAAAAAACATGAAGGCTGGAGAAGATTATCATGGAAGGAGGCATACCGGCAAAAAGAAGAAGAGGAAGACCACGGAGAAGATGGATTCATGATGTAACTGATGGTTTTAACATCACTGCTGCAGAGGCAGGAGATCTAACCTATGAGAGAGAGAATTCAGGGGACTGTTGGGGTGGCAAAGTTCTGCTCAGGACAAGCTATTTAATAATGTTGAATATTTCCTTTGTCTTTTCTATAATCATCTATGTCCATCGGTGGTAGCAGATATTTGGGAGATAGATTGTTTTTATATAGGGCTCATTTTATGTCAGAGCCGTGATAGCGTAGTTGTTAGTGAACTCGCTTGATAAGCTGGGTTCAATTCCACAGTGTGCGGGGAATATTTGTTCGATCGTAACGGCTCTCATGTCAACCTTGGTGATTTAGTGAATGGCGTTGAGCAGCTTGTATTTATTCTAACTGTACGTTTGGGGTCGCCTTACAAGCTTTCATATATGTTGTTCAAAGTTGTGTTCACATCGTAGTTATTTAGGTTTTCCAACTTTTTTGTTTCTGTCTGCTCTGTCGAATACAATTTCACGGTCAGCAAATGCCAAATAAAGTGTTACTATGAATTCAATTGATTATTCTACAATTTGTCTGAGTGTGAAAAAATGGTGTCTGTAAATCCTTTATTATTTCGAAATCCCAGTTGTCTTGTATTCAATTGGTTTTCGATTATAGAAAATAGTATTTTCTCAAGAATTTTGTAAAATATTTTTTCCAGTATTACTCAATAAAGATATCAATTCGATGTGCAGTCTATTTTGTTCCTTTAGTTTTACACATTAGCAAAATTCAGGAACATTACCAATCTTTCAGTGTTTGCTGTTCTTTTCATATTAGATAATACATCTGTTGTGACAATGCTTTATCACTTCTGCTGCTTTAATTAGTTCGTATGAATATGTTATGTTATGCGATCGACGTCATGGCACATTGGGCATTCCTATGCGTGCTCTGTCCTCCACTGCAGCAGCCAAGATAAAGTCCATTTGAACACCATACCCTAGAGTAGTTGATTCGTATACCTTCTGTCTCTACCACGAAGACGACACTGTCTGACATGTCCAAACTCAACTCATAATTCTCGGACTCGTTCCAGTGTCTGAGACTCGCCCATATCACATAAATGAGAGCGTACTGGCATTTTTGACATCTGCTCTGTCCATACTTCTGCCCGCTTAAATCGGGGCACTGTTTGCAAGAAAGTCCGCACCCTCGTTATCCTGTACTCCAGCATGTCCAGGTGTATACAGCCATGCCATTTTCTTGAGATGGCCAAGAACATAGCGCATTGCCTTACTGGAAGTGTCACGTGTGCTGTGTCTGGTGTTACCTCTTGATCATGTGATATATATATATATTTATGTATATAAATATACATAACATGGACAACGAGCAAAGCACAGTCGCAAACAATAGCTACATGTCAAATGCAATGCCTATTAAAAGTTACCAATAACACCAAAAAAGAGAGTCACCAACATCATCATAAGACAGAAAGTTGGGACAGAACGTTGCTTGAATTACATTGAGAATCAAAGAATAAAGTGGTTCGGCAACTTAATAAGAATGCCGCCAGAACTCCACGGTATACATAGTCTTCTACAAGAGAACATCAGGAAAGAAGGTGAGAGGATGACAACGAAACAGATTGATAGATGGCATAGCAGAATCCTGTCAAAAGGAAAAAATAACAATCACCAAAGCCACTCGAGCAGTGCAAGACAACATTCCCAGAAAACCGCGACGCAGCGCAACAACCTGGTAACAGTGTGACGAAAAGATAAGAATAAAGATGTATACGAAAATATTTCTGTATGTACGAGATGTATACTTATGTATGTTATTCGTATGTATAGGAAAATATTTCTGTATGTACGAGATGTATACTTATGTATGTTATTCGTATGTATAGGAAAATATTCCGAGTCTTGCTCTGGCTTCATACGTACTTGTAATTTAAATCCCCGAGTAAAGGATCAGGGTTTCATGTAGTATAACCGCATACCTTGTATCTTCTTCTTTTATCATCACACTGTTACCGGGTTGTTGTTCAGCGTCGTGGTTTTCTGTTTTTGTCTTGCTCTGCTTTGGTGGATTGGGTAATTGTTAGTTTTGATCTTTGACATAAATCTGATTTGCTATCTAACCATCTTTTTCGTGGTCTTCCTCAAGCCTTCTTTCCTGATATTTGTTGCAGAAGACTCTGTATACTGTGCTATCTAGCCATCTTTTTCGTGTTCTTCCTTTCACCTTCTTTCCTGATGTTCTGTTGTAGAAGACTCTGTATACTGTGGAGTTTGGATGCATTCTTATTAAGCAGCTGAACCACTTCATTCTTTGTTTCTGTAGTCGTTTTGCCACTTAATAAGAATGCATCAATGTACCGTGTATATACCTAGAAAATTTAACCGAAGTTAACCGTTAACACAGGAATGGCCATAGTCCGTGGTCAATATCCCACCGTGCCGTCAACTTGACATCGGCGACCTCACTACGTTCATTGATTTCTCAAACCAGAAATCAAATACAATCATACCTGTAATCTAGTGTATCTATCTTATTTTGTCGGAATTACCTGATATTACTCATTTCTACTACAACTTTTCGTTCTGGACATAGTCTCATTAGGAATTTTGTCTTCCAGGTAATTTCCTTATTCTGGTCTAGAATTACTAAATGACAGCTGTACTTTCGTCTAATTATACACCGCAGAAATGAAAAACTCTAGTATTTGAACAAATTGACTAGTATACTGTATAATTAAGGAAATCTGTTGAGTTGATCTCACAATATATTTGTTGCAAATAGAAGAAATAAACGACCGATAGAACTGTGGATGTGTCTACATTATTCTGGGATCTTCATGTAATAATAACCTTTGCAGAATGTTACACACTGCTACCGGGTTGTTACCCAGTGTCGTCACACTGCTACCGGGTTGTTGCCCAGTGTCGTGGTTTTCTGTTTTGTCTTGCGCTGTTCTGGTGGCTTGTGTGATTGTTATCTTTGCTCTTTCATAGGATTCTGCTACGCCATCTAACCATCTTTTCCGTGGTCTTCCTCTTGCCTTATCTTCCGATGTTCTGTTGTAGAAGACTCTGTATACTGTGGAGTTTGGATGCATTCTTATTAAGTGGCCAAACCACTTCATTTTTGCTTATATAATGGACTATAATTCGCATCGACTTGTTGGCAAAGGAAAAAAAACACACACACTTTATCAGAAGCTGTACTTCTCTTACCTTTCATTTGTCATACCATAGTCTTCATAGTACTTAACTCTTTCGACCTATTTCAGCCGATATGCTGGCTTACAGTTATTTTTTAAAATTACACAAAGCCAGTACACAGGCTAATTTAGTATTTTCTTCAAAGTGAATGCATTTGGAGATAAACACAAAATTACGGAGAAAAAAAGAGTCAATCGCTGAATTGGCTTGACCAGTTTTGGTTTCTTTTGAACAGTCTCAATTGGAATGTTTATGGATTTGTCCAGTAAATGAGTGAATTGATTAGAAGAAATGAACTAATTTGTACAGTCTAATTATTTTTAATGACCAAGTCAGAACATTAACAATATTTGTAAAATTTTCTATTTTTTTATCTTCATTATTTACTCTAATTTGTCTAAAAATAGGTCTGAAGGCGAAGAATTGTTTTCAATGCAACGGGATTCCCTATGTGGTTCTGTCCCTCTTGGTCGAAATTGAGCGCCACCAGCCTAGATTGTTGCATAAAACGCAATCTTCTTGGGATCTTCGCCGCTGCTACAGAGTTTTGCACTACCGGTGAGATCTTCCTGTATAAGAAAGAGATCGAAGTACACATGGTTACTCACCGAAGTGGAATGAAGATTGTTCTATTAATAAATCAATCAAACAATCTTCTTAGCTCCAGCAAAATACAAAACAATAACACTACACAGCAACGTTTCGACCAAAGGCCTTTATCAAGCAAACGATACAACAGGAGTGAAGAATTTCACAGCACATTACATATAGAACTGCTGTGAAATTCGTCGCTCCTGTTGTATCGTTTGCTTGATAAAGGCCTTTGGTCGAAACGTTGCTGTGTATTGTCATTGTTTTTGTATTTTGTAAAACTACAGTACTTTGTTATTGCGTGTTTCGCCATTCTACATAGTTTTACTGCAGTCTCAATCTATATTGATATAGCCCCAGAAACAAACTTGTGGATCTTCGGGGAACATATGCACGTGTGACTTAGGCCTGATTAGAGCCTACAACCTTTAGAATACCAGGAAAACGTCTTAATCACTACACCATAGATACCTCCAATCTAATTTTGTCTTGGCATTTAATTTTGCTAGTGGATATATATAGTGACGCCGGGTTGAAACATCTAGTACGATCTGTCAAAAAGCACAACGAAGATCATAACCTTTTTTTGAATATAAAGAAAACTAAAATTATGTCTACCGACAAAGTAAATTCTCAACCCAAAATTACCATCAATAATGAAAACATTGAGAACGTCACAGATTTTGAATATCTTGGCACTATAATTACCAACAATGGAGTATGTACGAAAGAAGTTAGAAGAAGACTAGTCATGGCTTTCCATAGGGTGTCCAGCATGAAGAAACTATGGCACGGCACAAGCAGAGAAACAAAAGTAAGACTTCTGAGAACATGCATATTCCCTGTGGCAACATATGGATGCGAATCGTGGACATAACACAAACATTAAAAAAACAAAATGCAAGCTTTAGAAACAAAGTGCTATAGAAAAGTTCTTAGAACATCCTGGACAGAGAAGAGAAAAACAAAGACATCCTACAAGACCTGAATATCAATTAGCATGGGATCATAAATAACATCATGTCCCGGAAGATGAAATATTTTGGCCACATTAAACGCCACAGTGGTTTGGAGAGAAAGGTAATGGAAGGCATGGTTCTGGAAGACGAGGCAGGGGACGACCAAGATAAAGATGGCAGCAGGACATCAAAGAAACCTTGAACATGACGCTGGAAGAGGCAGGAGAACTTGCAAGAGACAGAGAGCTTTTTGGCCGGGCTATACTGAAAGCGACGTTCCGCAAGGGACATGCTACTATTTGAGATGGATATTTACCGTTTCCTTTGTATTCGTTTTATTCTGAAGATTGTAAATGATACAGGGTGTTCAACTTAAAAGCAGCCTGTGAATGGAGCTAATCTAGCATATATGTATGGAAATGATAAGGTTCAGTTATGACGTAATATAGGTCAAGGTTGTGTGATGGTGTGTAATTGTAGTGCGGGAAGAGGCGATGAACAAATGTGACGTAGGACAAGCTAGTCAGAACCGGTTTAAATAGTAAATAGACGAGATGCAATGCGTACCTGGCAAATTTCTATTTATCACGGCGGCTGCTTTTAAGTTGAACACCCTGTATAAGCAGATCTTAGATGTTTTGTAATGCATAACACGCTGCGTTTGTGGGTCTTTATGGCGAAGTTGTTAAATAGTTTTCTTTGCATTTCAAAGATCGTGGGTTCGAATCTGTACTGCGTCGTTCGGTTCACATATCACACAGCAATAGTAGGTTTCCAGGACTACTACGTGGAGGCCGATAGTGTCATGGGAAGTTTCAGCTGACATTAGCACTGTCTTGCCACCTTATATTACATAACGCCCATATCCACATCATCATCATTATCGCAATCACCATCGCCATAAAAAATAAACATCATAACCATCCTCACAATCAATATCGCAATCATCATGATGACCATCAAGATTAACACCAAACTCATCGCTATAAAAATCACCATCTAAATCATCATCATCATTACCCTTAAATGATCATCATCACCATCAAAATCATAATCATCATGATCATTATAATTATCGTCAAAATCACCATCATCATTATCACCATCAAAATCACCACCATCATCATCACCATCAATATCATCATCATTATATAAATCCTAATCATTATAATTTGGCAATATGAAGGCTGATCTCGCAGTTGATAGAAGATAATGCAAGGAATGATGATGTTGTTGTATATACCGATGGGTCGGTTCAATGTGGTGAGAAGTCAGGTTGGGATTTCTTGGCTAATGCTCATGGTAGGGTTGTTGCAGAGCGAAGTGGGTCTTATAGGATACCTACTTATAGTATGAGGATGGAGGTTGAGGCCGTTACTGCTGCCATCCATTGGCTCTCTGGGACTTCATTTACTGGGGCCGTTGTTGTATCTGACTCTCAGTCGATGCTTCACAAGATCCAGAAGGGCATGTTTCAGTATGAGTGAATGTCGTCTATAGAAGTTTCTAACCTCCAAAGGTTTACGTGGATATACTGCCCTGGGCATGCGGGTATTTGCGGTAATGAGAGAGCGGACAGGCTTGCATCAACAGCATCGATTGTTGGGGAGTTGAAGATAGATAAGGGGATGTTCTTCGGTCTCTTCGCGACTGTCTGTTGGATGAGGACACTAAAATCGATGTCGAATCGATCCAGCGATTTAGGCAGTTTGGAGTTACCCGTTGTACAAGTCGAACTGGATGCCTGAGAGGCAGAGTGAGAGGTGTGTTTAATCAGCGAGCAACAGGAACCATCAGTATGCATACTCTTCGATATCTGTGGGGGGAGACTGAGCACCTATGGGTCTATCCGGAGTGCAACGACGTCAGTTTAGTAACCAATAACCAATAACCATTATAATAAAAATGTTTAACATCTCTCATCCATTTCTCTCTCTCACTTCAGGTAGACAAAAGAGAGCAAAAAATATAGATAGAAAGATAGAAATATAGACAGATAGATAGATAGATAGATAGAGAGAGAGAGAGAGAGAGAGAGAGAGAAGAGAGAGAAAGAACCGTAGACAAAAAAGTTAATATTCTCCCGTAAACATATTTTTCTGCATTATTCACATCTAATTGTCCTCACATAAAAAAAAAACGAAAAACAAAAAAAGGAAAGAAAGAAACAAAAAAGCGTAAAACCAGTCTGGAATATTTATGGCTTTTTCTTGTTAAACCAGGAATTAGACGATGATGGTGGCCCTTGTTCTCATAAAAAAGTACTTAATATATTTACAGAGAAATCGTGAACAGAAAAACTGTCTGCTACAGTCTGATATCATTGGGAAAATATGATGGATAATCATCGTTATTGTAACAATTAATGAGGACTAACACCTGGTACTATTTGTTCAAGTGCATTGATTCTTCATTTACAGAATTAGTTAAAATATAAGAAAACGAGTCACGACAGAGATGAAATGTCTGGGCAGAGTGATGTGAGTATGAAGTGAGTATCAAGTGATGTGAGTGATGTGAGTATGAAGTGAGTATCAAGTGATGTGAGTGATGTGTGTATCAAATAGAGACCGGGTTCGAAATGAAGACATCAAGAAAAAAGTAGGTGCGACATCAGTACTGCACTTTATCAAGAAACAACAAATTAAATGGTTCGACTACATAAGCAGATGGTAGCATGACTAACTATCGTAAAGTTATCATTACTCTTGGAAGAGTATGCAGAGATTTGGGCAGTGGCGGCTCGTCATTAAGGGCCAGTGGGGCCGGGCCCACCAAAAATAATGTATAACGTGTATTTATTATTTAATAAATTAAAATATACCCTAACCAAAAACCATGATTTTTCTGAAAATGTGTGTCTGGCCCCACCAACGAAAAGGATCACGAGCCGCCACTGGATTTGGGCAACGTGAAGGTTGATCTCGCAGTTAAGCAGCTGATAGAAGATAATGCAAGGGATGATGATGTAGTTGTATATATCGATGGGTCGATTTATTGTGGTGAGAAGTCAGGCTGGGGTTTCTTGGCTAATACGCATGGTAGGGTTGTTGCAGAGCGAAGTGGAGCATACAGGACAACTACCTCTACTATGAGGATGGAGGTTGAGGCTGTTACTGCTGCCCTCCATTGGATCTCTGGGACTTTATTTACTGGGGCAGTTGTTGTATCTGACGCTCAGTCGATGCTTCACAAGATCCAGAAGGGCAGGTTTCGGTATGAGTGGATGTCGTCTATAGAAGTTTCTAACTTCCAGAAGCTTACGTGGCTCTGTTGTCCTGGGCATGATGATGTTTGCGGCAATGAGAGAGCGGACAGTCTTGCATCAACAACATCGATGGTTGAGGTGTTGAAGATGGATAAGGGGGGTGTTCTCCTGTCTCTTCGCAATTGCCTGTTGCCTGGAGGACACTAAAACATTTTAAATCGATCCACCGATTTAAGCAATTGTGACCCGTTGTGCAAGTAGTACTGGATGCCTGAGGGGCACAGTGATGAGTGTGTTTAATCAGCGAGCAAAGGGAACCATCAGTATTCCTACTCTTCAATATATATTGTGGGAGACTGAGCACCTATTGATCTGCCCAGAGTACAATGACGTCAGCTTAATAACCAATAACCAATAAGCAGATTATCAAGATATAGTGCACCTCAAAGAGCAATGTTAATCCGATACAGTAAATACAAAGCAAACGGCCGTCCACACAAAAAGTGAACCACTGAGATAACAGGGGAGAGGAAAAACATTGTTTATGAAGCACACACAAAAGCCCGTTCTAGAAATGGTTTTATCCTGACGATGTCAGGCAAAACAGGATTACAGAAAAGAAAGAAAGAGGAATTAATTTATTGTGAAAAATTGTTTTTATTGTAAAATACATTTCTGTTATCCCGAAGCAGTGAGACAGAACATGATTACAGACGTGAAGGAAGAAAGAAAGATATTTAAATAGAATAAATGGAAAGTGTTTATGACCCGTTGAGGACAATGACAGCTATGAAACAAAAATTAATAAATATATTGTCTTTGCAAAGAGTTGAAGTTTGTTATTTTTATTTATTTTTAAATTAAAATTTGATGTGCCCGGTATGAATTCAGGCATATTTATATTCAGACCTAACATGGCCAATTCGACAGATTTTTATTTTCCTAGTGTATCTAGTGTCCTTCACCATTTCGGCGAGCTTTACACCGACTTCAGAGATATTTATAATTTAGATCGCCACGTAAAGGATCAGGGTTTCTTTCAAGTAATTTCAACCGCATACCGTTTGCGCACCAACATTTTTTTCCCAAGTTGGCTTCGAACTAGAGAGAGTGCTTTCACGCGGTCTCTAACGCAGCGAGTTATGCACTTTACTATCGGCGATCTTCCGCCCGTGTAGTGCAGGGACCCTCAAGGGAAGTAAAGAATAGTACTACTGCGACCTAGAAGGCATGTCGTAAGAGGCGGCTGCTGTAGGACCTAGGGAAGCTACTCTAGTAAATAAAATCATCGCAGAAACGGACCTGTTGGCCTACATGTAGGCGAATAACACACAAAGTACAATCGCTCTTAGGCTCAGATCATATTCAAATCACACAGAGTGATTAACAAGTGGTCGATATGGAGTGTTGGAAGAAAAAGAAGACTATCGGCGACCCAAGAGTTGTAGTTATAGAAGAAGCTCTTAATTTTAATTTATGTTTATACCAAATTCTATTACTTATGACGTTACAGTAACACTGTTGGTTCTCTGTCGTTGAAGTATTGCTCGTTTACAAATTGTCATGATGGTGGAATTGTGTTCTCTAAGTAGTCATCTAAGCTGTTATCTAACCTGTCATCTAGTCGTCAGTAGCTTAAACCGTAGTGAGCTAGATCACATCCCAAGCGTACCTGGTTCAAACTCCTCGGCAGGCAGTTTGGAAGCAAATTCGTCTCCGTGGGACTTTTACGAACAGTACAAATAGACCTCACCGTTCATAAAGCAATAGGAAACTAATGAACGTATAAGTGGTGCCTACAAAATCAACGAATAGTTTACTGGGATTGATGGCTACGTCCTGTAAAGTATATGTCACGATCTGCAACCCAAGAGTTAAAGTTATAGAAGAAGATTTTATTTATTTTTTAATTTATATTTAAATCAAATTATATTATTTATGGCGTTACAGTGACGTTAACGGAACAACACAAGCTATTAGATTCAGTGAAAAACAGAGACTCAAATGGTTTGGTCACTTGGTGAGAATAAACCCGAATACACCAGTTGCAAGAGCGTACAACCTGAAAATAGAATCACCAAGAGGAAGAGGCAGACCAAGAAAAGATGGGTTGATGGAGCTACAAACATCTTAAAACTCCACAATACAACAGCATATCAAGCGACCGAGCGTGCACTATCTCGGTAACTAATCATCAGTTAAACCTGCTACGTCTAACTGCAAAAAGGAGAAAAGATAAAAGAAAAATAGAAGACAGTGACACTGTTGGTTCTCTATCGTTAGAGTATTTCGTGTTTAAAAATTGTCATGTTGGTGTAATTGTGTTCCCTAAGCTGTCATCTAGTAACCAAAAATAACTGTAGTTTGCACATCTATATACTTATTTGCTCCTATTATTCCCTTCAGGGAACAGGTTAACTAGATAGAATGTCAACCTGTCAACCGATTACTTGAACGGGAACTTAATCGATTGACTGCTTGGTGGGAAAGATCAGATGCGGAAGTCAGTCATTCTAAGAAAAATGCTATCCAACGTTTTCTTTTTTTATATATTGGGGCGCATCTGATTATTGATTGTGGATGTACGGGAGCTACTGCAATAATAATAATAATAATAAAGCAGTAGTAACATGAATTAAAATATAAATAGACAAACGGAGAAAACGTATCCTGACAACAAGTAAAAACCTTTTTTAAACACAAGTGCTTACGAAAACACCCCAACTCATATTGTTATTCAGAAACATATTTTCGTTCTTAAAATTTTGATTCACATTCAAGCCGGAGAAATAAATTATGGTGCCAGGAATGTATGATACGGTCACCATGGCGGCAACGCGAATCGTTTGAATTTCTTTTTTAAAGTAAAACATGTTGACAAGTGAGGAGTCTTGTTGTGAAATTGGTACTGTTCGAAAGGTTTCCCAGATGGCATGCCGTTGTTTAATAGTTAATGAATCTGCATTAAATTCTGCAGGTTTGAAACCTCTTTTAAAATTATTTTTATTTCGAATCTTGTTTTATACATTTACTTAATTATCTCCTTTTCAACAATTGTTGCATTTTTCTTGGCACAGTCATTATCAGTAACATCCAGAGCTTCATATTGTCAACATCTGTTGAACTGTGTTCTCCTGTTTGTTTAGTTCAGCTAGCAGACTCTCTTTTATTAAAGAATCATTTATTTATGGTTTATAGTATTTTTAGCATCTTCTGTCTCCTTCATCTTACTTGCTCTGGTATTCAGTTACTAACATGTCCTTAGTTTCTCGATTTCTAACTAACACTGTCTCTTAGAATTTAGCCTAGTTTTCAGTTCTAACACCTGTCTCTAAGTTCTTAGGTATTCATTAAACATGTCTCTAGAGATTAGCTCTGAGGTATTTCAGTTAACTAACACACTGTCTCTTAGAGAGAGAGAAAAAATCATGATGATTAACGAAGAACAATAATATTCATCATCATCAAATACCTTTACCTTCCGGAACTTGGCTGCCATCACAGTGGTCCTGAAGAACTCTCTATTCTGTGCAAGTTGACCAGCCTCAGCAGCAGTCATTCTCAGATAGTCAATGACATCTTGCACCAATCGTCTTCGAGGTCTTCCTTTCATTCTTCTACCAGGAACCATTTTCTCCAAAATTATCTTCTCTATGTACTCATGTTGTTTGATGTGTCCGAAATATTTAATTTCCTTTGATTTTATGTTCTTTAATAGCCAACTCTCTTTAATATCAAGTTGTTGCAGAACAGAATCATTTGTTATTTCCCTGTCCTTGATATTCTAAGTACTCTTCTGTAGCATTTGCATTCAAAGGCATTGATCTTCTCCGTCGCATTGTCAATGTTCCATGTCCCACAATCATAAGTTGCCAGGAAAAACGCAGGCTCTTAACCATTGGCAGGTTTTAAGGTTTTTCGATATTTTTGATGCCCTGCTAATATTTAGCAACCATACAAATTCTTTGCATTGAAAATAGGAATGTTATATATGGCTGGAAAGCTAATTGGATGGGCTATCAGGATATGTAGTTTTAACATAAGTGTAATGTCATTTATGATATCCGTGACCTACTTATGGAAAGTCTAAAAATAGATTATTTTACAAATGACAATTTTTTTTACAGTCGCAAAAACGGAAAAAATAAGTATGACGATTATAATGGAATCTTTTATTACAATCTTTTAAAGTCTTCATATTTGCAAAACATATATGAATTTAAACATGTTTGGAAAATATGAAAGGCAGTAATCATGAAATTTATAATATTCAATATTTTCATATTGTAAAGAAAAAAAGTCAATAAATATCGCCTTCAAGAGAAAATGATGCCGAATTAGGGCTAGTAAGCAGCCTATAAAGAACTAAAACCTATAGTAGCATACATAAACATTAAATAGGTATATAATTTCTAAACATTGCAAGTAAAGATATTATTGAACAAAAATATGATTACGCAATGATATTTGATAGACAAAATAATCAGGTAAAAAGTAATCGGGCATCTTGCAAACAGAGTCAAAGTGACACAGGCACATAATGTTCATCTGACCCAAGCATAGATATTTCAATAATCACTAGTGTCTTCATCAGGACAATAATCTGAGTTATTAGAATCCATTTTATCACATATTTGGGGATTTTTGGATTTAGCAATTTGGGCGTTTCTACAAAATGGCAAGTGGGAAATGAAGTGTGCTCCAGTCAACGAGATTAGAAATCTAAAAAATTTATAATTAATTTTTTATAATTTTTATTAGATTACATATGTTCTGCTTTAGATAACATACATTTTACCAACTTAAATGTAAAATAGATACAAATTATGGCTACTTAAATAGGCATGTTGCATCGATCATAAATGAACGAAATCCCAATATCCCAATGGTTAAGCACTTGATTTTTGTTCTTATGTCAGTACCATAATAGAACCAATTTTAAAACAGAGATAGGGTAATACAAATAAATCTAGACAAAGTAACTACTAACAAAGTAACTACTAACAAAGTAACTACTAACAAAGTAACTACTAACAAGTGATTATCAAGTCATGTAGATAAAGTGTTAAATTACATTATTGACTTACATTGAGAAACAATGATTGAAGTGCTTTGGCCACTTTATAAGAATGCATTCAAACTTCATAGTATGCAGACTTCTGCAACAGAACATCAGGAAAGAAGGCGAAAGGAAGACCACGAAAAAGATGGTTAGATGACATAGCAGAATTCTGTGAAAGATAAAAATAACAATCACCTAAGGCACCAGAACAGCGCAAGACAAAAACAGAAAACCTCGACACTGGACAGCAACCCGGTACCAGTGTGACGATAAATGAAAAAGAAGAAGAAGAAGGTCCGTGTAATAGTGTACAAGCCTCAAAGGTTAAAAAAATAGACTGCAGATAAGCTATGATAAGATAAATATAATGACGACACCTATGACAAGTAGTGTAGATATCACGCTGGAATCCTACAAGATTTAAAAAAAATCCAGAGCAGTTAATCTAATTGGGTGGAATGTTTTACTGCATGGGACATATCAACAAATAAATTGTGCTACGAATTGTTAAAGCAGCGTCAGCTTTCAAAAGCCTAAATAAAATATGGAACATCAATGTATATAGTTTTAAAATTATATTACGAATTTTAAATTCCAATGTTTTCTCAATTCTGTCATACGCTCCGAGAATTGAAAATGAATATAGATATAGAGAGTAAGTTGAACGCATTTGAAAATAGATGTCTGCAAAAATAAATGAATATAAAAATGGAATGATTTAAAGTGAGGTAATGAAATCAGAGAAATGTCTATTCAACTACTAATAACAACAATCATAAGAATGGGAAGATGGAGATATGTTGGGTATACACTGAGAAAAAATGATAATCACAAAGCAAGCATTGAAATGGGAGGAAAATGATTTAAGAAAGAAAGGGCACCCAAGGAAACCCTAAACTAACTTTAATAAGTTAGGCGAGAAATATCAAAATAAATTCTACATAAAAGATTGAACGAGTTTCCCATGATAGAGAGGTATGGAGGCATCTCCCATAAGCCATATGCCCTGCCTCTACAGTCGTTATCTTCTTTCAATTTTCAACTCCCAGCGGAGCACAGGTCTAAAACAAACATCTTCCATCTCTGACCTGACTGTGACCTAGATCTCACTCCAGGACAGCGAGAGGGATCAAAGATCAATGGCATATATCGTGAAACGGCCATGAAGCCTCTTGACAGTTATTGCCGTTCTAATGAGCGGGATAAATTTTCCCCAGAAATTCGTTCGATATCATTATGTTGTATATTTCTGAATTCTGATCCAAGCATACCAGATTTCTGTATTATCCGGATACACTTAGTGTTCACTTCTCACGCATCTATAATGTATGTATATTTATGTTTACTGTTTCAGTTTTATCTCCAGTTTTTCTTGTTATTGTTACCGTCCATGTGTTGTCGGGCTTTCAAGGAGCAAAGAATAGTAACACTGTGACCTACAAGGCATGTCGTAAGAGGTGACTGAGGTAGGGGCATAAGGAAATACAAACCTTATTTTAGCTACCCTAGTAAATACAAAGTCGCAGAAAGCGGCGTGCTGCCATACTCATAGTTCATAAGTACTGTTCCAACTTCACTGCAAAGGGTCACCCCATAATTCCTCCGTTTCTATGCCAATGAAAATCACACGAAATGCTAACAGCTGTGAAATGTTTCCTGTGTGAACTAATTCCAGAATGAAACAGCCGCGTACCACCACAAAAAGCAACCTGCTCCGCATAAAATGCATATGGCCATCTTTAATGTAGCAACACAAAACTGTTCATCACTTGAATTGCAATTCTTGTCGAAGGAAACATCAATCATGACAAAATCCAGCTTTCTGCACTCGCAATATAACTGCATACGGCAGATTGAGCTTGTTCGTCATAACCGTTGTCCGCAATTTTCTGAATACACACTAACACACAACAAACGCACGGTTGACACAGCAGAAAGCATTCCATGTAACATTCATAGGTCACATAGCTGCCATACTCATAGGAGCATAACTGGTACAACGTACAATCGCTCTTAGCCTCAGATCACATACAACTCACAAAAAATGGTTAACAAGTGGTTGATATGGAATGTTCAAAGAAGAAGTTGTTGGTTTCTCCGTAATATTTCTTTTCGTTTTGAGTCACACTTTATCATTAAATATGCTCTTAACATTTACCGTGATCATCATGTGTGTTCTGGGAGCATTATCAGGCATCGTTTTGCATTCCATGTCGTTATAACTTATGTTTGATAAATTTATTAGGCTATAGCTTCATTTAGACCGTTTTTGTGCTCTAAACTGCTACATTATTTTCTGTGTTTATTTTCAACACTGATATATAGTTTCTATTCACTTTTATTTCTTTCATTTTTTTAAATACCTGTGTTACCTTTTTTTTTTAACTACCTGTATTACCTTTTGTTTTTAACTAGCTGAGTTACCTTTTTTTTTTAACTACATGTTACCTTTTTTTTAACTACCTGTGTTACCTTTTTTAGAGTGGTGTAGGGTAGGTGTAACAAGAGCCTGAAGAATTTACTGGTCGCATGGCTAGTGAAGTCATCGTGACACTGTTCAGGGGTTAGGATGTTTTCTTTATGCTCCAGACAGAAATAAAACTTCTATTTTACCGAGGACCGAATCCGGGTATACCGAAAGGGATCTAGTGCTATAATCCATTCGTCTATCCGCTTCTCTTGTTACGTATTATTGACAACTTTAACATTTTTGTTTTCTGTTATTTTTTTTAATCGAATATTCATCTAGCTATAAAACAAACATTACGTTTTGTCCTATGTACTCTCGCCATTAAACAGTATCGATTGTTGGGGAGTTGAAGATGGATAAGGAGGATGTTCTTTGGACACTTCGCGACAGTCTGTTGGATGGGGACACTAAAATAGATGCTGAATTGATCCAGCGATTTAAGAATTTTGGCTGTTACCCGTTGTACAATTAGAACTGGATGCCCGATGGGCAGAGTGACTAGTGTGTTTAATCAACGAGCCACGGAATCCATCAGTAAGTATACTCTTCGATATCTGTTGGGGAGACTGAGCACCTATGGGTCTGCCCGGAGTGCAACTACGTCAGGTCAGTACCAAAACCAAAACTCTCGCAAATAAGATTCTTGATTATTAAAAAATATATGTTTTCGAATTTGCGTCATTATTATTTTATTATTAATAAGTAGGACTATTCCGTCTAATCCTTATCATATCCAACATTATCATCGCTAATGCCATCAATGATATACATACTATTACCCGTCTAGTTCTTATCATATCCAACATTATCATCGCTAATGCCATCAATGATATAACTATACTATTACCCGTCTAGTCCTTATCATATCCAACATTATCATCGCTAATGCCATCAATGACATACCTATCTCCAGCAACATTGCCACTAGTGACATCATCATCAATGACCACGTCTTCCTCATCCTTAATATCACAGTCATTGTCACTATTATCATCTTCATCTTCGCCATTATCACCCTTAACACTATATTTTTTTATGTCGTCTACATTGTAAATATCATCGTCGCTGTCATCAGTTATCAGTTCTATGAGAACTATCATCATATCACTCCAGACACGTCCTTAGGTGCTCCGATCTCGCCTCAATAAATCCAGCAGCGTCCAGCAGCCCAACACGCTAGTTCGATGTTGATTAATCAGTCTCCTTGCATATTTGGTATGTCGTTCTTTTCGGGCTGCATCAATATCGACACCCATCTCTCTAATCTGGTCAGGAGTGACATTTTTATTTCTTATTACTTGTATTTTAATGACATTCTTAACGCATTGAGATAGTCTTTTCGAACAGAGGAGTTTCAGAGCTGTGAATCCCACTCGCTGTCATCATCATTATTATCGTCATCATTGCCAGAATCATAACAATTGTTTTGCCAGCTATCAGGACGATCGATATCTATTGTAAACATCGATACCAGCATGTCCCGTGTGTTGCTGGTGCTCGTAAGGAAAACAAAGAATAGTAACACTGCGACTTACAAGACATGTCGTAAGAGGACACTGAGGTTAGGGCATAGGGAAGCTACATTTGTAAATAAAATTCCTCACTGAAACTGGATGTGATGCTCAACTTGTAGCCGCATAACTGGGACAACGTACACTCGCTCTTAGACTCAGATCACATATAATTCGCAAAAAGTGGTTTAGAAAGTGATCGATATGGGGCGTTCGAAGAAGCAGGTACCCGAAAAAGAGGATCATCCCAGGGATAATACAATTGCCATGAAAGTAGTTGTCATTATCAACATAGTTATTGCTGTCATCATCAATATTGACATCATCTTTATTATCGTCTTTGTCGTTATCATCATAGTTATCAACACCTCAGTTATCAACACCATAGTTATCAACACCACAGTTATCAACACCATAGTTATCAACACTATATTTATCAACACCATATTTATTAACATCATAGTTATCATCAAAATGGTCATCGTCGTAGACATTCCCATCGTCTTTGTTGTCGTAATCAGCAGGATCACACTCAACATGGTCTTCCTCGTAATAATTACTTTCATCGCTGTCGTCATTACCAACATGGTAATGATCGATATAATCATCAGCGCCATTATCGTCATTGTCGCCACCGTCAACACCGTTATCCTCGTTATCTTTAACATCGTCATTATCGTCATTTTCAACATGGTCTTCATCGTTATAATCTCCATTGTCCTTTCTGTCATCATCAACATGGTATTCGTCGTTATCATAGTCATTGTCGTCATCCTCAACATGATCATCATCACAATCGTTACTGTTCTCATCATCAAAATTGTCTTCTTCATAATCATACTCATCGCCATTTCTGCCATCATCGTTATCCTTGACATCAACAGTACATTGTACCTACCAATGTTATTATCGAAGTCGTCAACTTCGTCAACCTCTTATTCTCTTCCTCCATTTACTTCTTTATAGAAGTGTTGGGAGGGGGTGTAATGAACTTGTGTCTGCGGTTTCATCTAAGGCACTTTGTAAGCTTTCATTCATTTTCTTAAGGCTGATCTTGATGCCGTCGCTCCATCTTTTGCGTGACCTTCCTCATGCTCTGTACTCGTTGCCGCTTCCCCAATCATTACCTCCATTATCATTATTCCAGCAAGTGTCAAACATTATTACAACATAATTCCATTGTTGTATCCAGCATGTATCTACTAACTAAGTTGTATTTCTGACATCCTGCTGGTAAACACAAAATAGAAAGTGTCACATGCCACAGATGTGGTGCAGACATATTCTAGCTCTCTCTCTCTCTCTTTGCATTTTTACCCCGGATTGGGGTATAGACCCTCAACCAATTCATGCCAAGTCTTCCTATCTCTAGTTATCTCCTGCAGCTCCCTCCAGCTCTTCTTTATATTGTTGATCTCCGCCTCCAAATCTCGTCTCCATGTATTTCTCGGCCTCCCTTCTTTCGCTGTCCCTGCGGGTTCCCCATATTCTAGCTACCGAATAAAATCAAAAGAAGAAATTTTTAAAGAAATAAATTGCCTTGTTTCACTACATGGTACCCAGTCTGTGAAGGAACGAACCACCCCGCTAGACGACTAACAACATAATGGCGTGGTTCTAGCTAAAAGAACAGTTATGTAATCTTGTTCCATAATAATCTATTTTTAGACGGTCTCGCGCAAACTCCGCCATCGTTCCACGAACAAGCCAATCACAAGTAGGGTACACTTCATAATACTCATTCTGCCCTTCCTCCGATACAAGTAGTGAAGTAGAATTCAAGCTAGAAGATAGGACTTTACACATAAAGGCGAGAGAGAGAGCAGAGAGAGAGAGAGAGAGGAAAGAGAGAGAGAGAGAGAGATTTAAAGAAACAATAAATACATATATATATATATATATATTTAGAGAGAGAGAGAGAGAGAGGAGAGAGAGAGAATGGTAGAAAAGAATATTTCAAACTATTAACGAAAGTATTTTTTACAAATTAAGTGCTAATATCAGGTGTTTTTTCTCTCTCAATTAATAGACTTTTCTATTCGTATGTTTCCGTAGGAATGAAATGTTCGTGACAACTTTCCTTATTTTTATCGTATGCTATACATAATTCACCAAGTATAAACAATTGTTCACGGAGTAAACAGTGCTTCATATATTGTGTAGCATTAACACAGAGTTTGTTCGAAGTACGCCACTTTATTTCTGCAAGAATATATAAAGAACTAATCTTCAGGGGTCCAGAAGTTGTTGATAGAGTTACATTCTGCTAGCATTTAAGACGGTTTATGAACGATCTCTTTCTATATTAGACTGTTCAGACCTGGGATGCAGTTTTACTTCACTCATTCAGAAATACATATTCTGACTCGAGGAAAGTTGTAGGATTCTGTGTTTGTGCAAGGTAAGATTATGTTTGTAATTTAATGTTTAATTATGTTATATGTTCGTTATGAATATATTCATTTATGAAGTTATATATAACTATTAATATATGCACATTCAATCTTTGATTGATATGACCATCAACACTACACTTCCGTGAGTAACCATGTGTGCTCCGATCTCTTTCTTACACAGGAAGATCTCAGTTGAAGTGCACGGACGCCGTAGCACCGGCGAGGAGGATGCCCAATGTAATTTTGAAGATGGTGAAGATATATTTTTAAGAATTTTAATTTTAATCTCCTCTAATGAATTTTGAGAGGGCAGCGGCTTTTCAGCCTGCTGTTCTCAATTTTGAACTGCCAAGGGTTCCTTTTACATGTTAAGCTTAACACATGACCACGTTTTATCGCCCGTCTCAGATAGTAATAGGAGCTCGATCTCACCTACAATGAGATGTGTCTTTGGATTAACTTTGTTGAACTCTGAACTCAGTTGTTTTGGTGGACAATATATTTTACAACACAACGTTCTTGTATTTACGACACAATGTTCTTGTATTTACGACACAATGTTCTTGTATTTACGTTCATTGCAATATATACATCATCGTAATACATATCTTCGAATTTTCTATTTGATCATCTTTTTGTTACTATCATGGGCATGCTCAGTAGTAGAATACTTAGAGAGCCAGTGCGCGGGAGAAGAATGGATAATTAGACGCATATCACAGCAAGTGTTGTTCTGTGAACTTTTGGAAGGGAAGAGGTACAACGGCTGACCATTGTTCAGATATAATGATGTTTGCAAGGCCCCAATAAAGAGCTTTTCTATCTCTTACAATAAATAGAGAAAAAAAAACTAGCTGAAGACCAAGTTGTGTGGAACATAACTTTACGCAAAGTTGCAGAATCTATTAAAAAGAGAAGTAGGGATGAGCTGAAAGGCAAGAGAGAAAAGCGTAAAATTAGAAGTTGTCACAGTTAAAAACTTGCCAATTGACCATCTGTAAAGATAAAAAAAGGCCATATACTTTACTGTTAAAAGATACCACCAAAGCATGAAAGGTTCAGAATAAAGAGAAACAGATTTTTCCAATAGCAATTGTTATTGAAAAGTACAATATCACAATAAAGTGATTTTTAGTGTCTTTGAATGATTCAAAGCAAGTACTTTACGATAAAATATATATCTCTGTGACTAGGTGTCGTCTGTGGCTTAGGGGGTACTGACTCGGTCTATTAATCCCGACGTTCTGAGTTCGAATCACGCTGCGGACAGTTTGGCTGCAAATTGTTTCGCGTGGATTTTTACAAAAAGGACAATGGTACCATCTATTCAGAAAGCAATAGCAAACTACTGAACGTAATAATGCCTAGAAAAATCGCAAACAGTGTTAAAAGCTGGGGTTGATTTGCAAAGTCCTGTAAAGGATATGCAGTTAACTTTAACCCAGTGACTAGGTGGTTAAGCTGTTGTGATGCATTCTGAAGGACGTTGGCTCGAATTCGGCCCTCATCGTTCTGTTCACGAGGGCATTTTGTTCCAGAGATCTCTAAGATTGTTGCTGGAATCTCTAAGACTTCATTCTTTGTATAATACTCTCGGCAGGTGGCGTACCATTTCTGCAGGGAAGGACCGAGCCAAATGGGGCATTACCTCGTGCAATGAAATCAATCCTTTGTTTTGAGACTCTCTTAATAAATATTAGTATATATTTAAAGGTTTTTTTCCATATGGTTCCGTACCTGTTGACAGCAATAACACACCACTTGTGAAGATTGTTACACAAATCCTGTACTCCGTAGATGCAGCAACATGATAGTGATCTCATAAAAATCCAATATATATTTTTAATGTATCACAGATAATGGGAAGTCCGTCGACAGGAAACATCCTGAAAAATAGATAATTAAATATGTCAAAGGAGTGGGTTTAAATGGAACAGATATCAGAATGATAATAACGTAAGGCCGAAAACTTCCGTTTCGGTTGCGCTCGCCCTACACTAGAAGGTGCTTAACTAGTGCGCAACGTTCTAACCGTTCTTGGCAAAGACTGTTTGTATATCACAATAAGAATGATCAAAATGGTCGAGAAGAACGAACGAAATAAACAAACAAAACATCATAACTTATAATGTGATCAGGAAGCAACAGTATGATATAACAAAACATCATAACTTATACTGTGATCAGGAAGCAGCAGTATGATACAACAAAACATCATAACTTATACTGTGATCAGGAAGCAAAAGTATGATATAACAAAAACGAATCACTATATATTATATACAGAGACGGCTTAAATTAGTTTGTACTCTACGACCGTAACAATTTAGTATCTATATATCATTTTGTTCTCAACCAAAAGAAAAGCAATGCCAGAGCTTAACATTAACTGAAGAATAATAAACAACCAAATATATGCAGATGTTACATAGATCTTACCTGATAGTGAATCAGAATTGCAAGAATTGTTTTATTAAGTAAATAGGAAAAGCAAAGAATATAGAATAGACATAAACATCCTAAAAACATAAACAATGATATTATTGTAAATAAAAGAAAATATAAGGTTAGACATTAGAACAGAGGAGAGAGCTGCAACAGCGTAGTTGTTAGTGAATTCGCTTCTTATGCTAGTGGTTCAGGTTCAATTTCACAGTGGGCGTTGAATATTTTTCTGACCATAACAGCTCTAAGGTCGATCAAACCTCAATTGGGTACTAGGAAAATCACTGGGAAGTAAAGGTGGCTGGCGGTGACCACATCACCCATAGTGTGCTGACAGTCAATGAAAAATACGGAACTAACACCGTATTACCCAATATGCCCCGAGGTATAAAATAGGGTTCCTTTACTTTTAAAAAGTATAATAGGAATGAGACACATGAGAACATAAACAATAATATTTCTTTTAAATAAAAGATAATACAAGGTTATACATTAAAATAGAAGATGAGACTATAGAGCAAGTATCAAGTTTTGTATACTTCGAAAATATAATTACGAAAGATGAAAAAAAGTCACATATAATCTACAGAGAGAATAGAAGTAGCCAAAATATATTATTTTACAGTGTGTTTAACTAGCGAGCTCAGAGAACCTTTCGATATATATTGGGAGAGGATGCACACCATATGGGTTTCCCCGAAAATCTATGATGTCGGTTCAATGATCAATAATCAAAATTTTAGACATTTGTGAAGATATCGCCATGTGTTGCCGGGGCTATTATATATAAGGGGAGAAAAGAATAGTAGCACTGTGATCTACAAGGCATGTCGTAAGAGGCGACTGAGGTAGGTGCCTAGAGAAGCTACCCTAATAAACAAAAATCGTCGCAGAAATCGGATGTGCTGGCCTACTTGTAGGCGCATAACTATCCCAACGTACAATCGCTCTTAGGCTTGGATCATATACAAATCACAAAGAATGACTAACAAGTAGTCGATACAGAGCGTTCGAATAAGTAGAAGAAGAATTTGTCACAATATATAATCTTCTGAACTATCGACATTTTTCCTGATGCCAAATTTGCTCAAATGTGTTATATATTAATGTTGATACGATTACCACCATATCTGCTGACACTCATTTTGCCAATTTTAGTTCAAAATATTTCAGAATTTTTCCAGCAAGTGTCAGCGAAAAGTTGTCAGACAACAGTAATAATTCATATTTTTTTCTCAAACAATCTTGAAATAGTTTATTGACTAAACTTCGAGTGGTGACAGTTCTCCATCGATGAGCATTTACTTCCAAAAATTTCAAAATATTGATCAGAAGATCTATCTAATTGGTTTTTCAGGTTGTGCAATAATTTGTGTTTCTATACGGCATCTCATTGGATATCTTTTTGACTTTTTTGTTTATTTGAAATATGGAAACAAAATACAAGAAATATAGTTACTTCTCTGATTAAAGAATGCGATAACGGAAGAAAAGACGAGACCTGTTTAGAAATGAAGACATCAGGAAAAAAGTTGGTTCACTAAAAGAGCATTGTTCAACATAATTTTTCTCCCCACATTATGCTATCACTGCCAAACCGGAACACTGACATCAAACGAAAGATGAAAACTAGTCACGATGGATACAAAGTGTCTACGCAGAATTCTGGAAGTATCAAGAAGAGACCGGTTCAGAAATGAAGACATCAGGGGAAAAAGTAAAACATCAGCACTGAACCTCATCAAGAAACAACCAAAAGACAGTGCGCCTTAACACAGAGCAATGCTACTCCGATACAGTGATACAAATCAAAAGCTATCCCGCAAAAGTTAAACCTCAAAATAACAGACATAAACATTATTTACTAAGAACATACAAAATCCCGTTCTAGAAATTTCTTCATATTCAGACGCTGTGAGGTAAAACAAGATTACAGAAAAGAAGAAGAAGAAGATAACGGATACACTTGGAGCGGAGATTCTATGTAAACACACGACGTGTAGAACCGTGTGCCAAGTGTGAACATTATTATAGGTAAAAAATAGCAATTGTTAGATACGCCATTGATTTTAAGATTCACCCATCCTTTAGAAACATTTGTTTGTTTAAGAAAATTGCGTCTTGGAATCAAACATATACAGAAATCAGGAGTGGATCCTCAAGAAGAGAACGGGACATAGCTTACGGGAGTCTGAAGGGTCTAAAACCAAAGTGTTGACTTCATTGTATCGTGTTTTACCTAGCTCGGTCCATTCTCCACAGAAGTAGCAAGCCACCTGTCGAGAATATTGCTCAAAGCACGAACTTCTTAGCTCCGGCAACAATCATAGTGGTCTCTGGAAACAAATGTACATTATAAACAGAACGACTCACTCCGGATTCAACCCAGACCTTCAGAACTTAACCAGAACAAAGGCTAGATTTGTTGAAAGTCTGATGCAGACAACGTCTAATGTGAATACGACAGATGATGATAGTGATAACAACTAAAATCAAGTCAGGTATGCAGAACTTAACAGAACAAAGATAGATTTGTTGAAAGTCTGATGCAGACAACGTCTAATGTGAATACGACAGATGATGATAGTGATAACAACTAAAATCAAGTCAGGTATGCAGAACTTAACAGAACAAAGATAGATTTGTTGAAAGTCTGATACAGACAACGTCTAATGTGAATACGACAGATGACGATAGTGATAACAACTAAAATCAAGTCAGGTATGCAGAACTTAAACAGAACAAAGGATAGATTTGTTGAAAGTCTGATGCAGACAACGTCTAATGTGAATACGACAGATGACGATAGTGATAACAACTAAAATCAAGTCAGGTATGCAAATTACAGAACAAAGATAGTTTGTGTAACAAATGCAACAACATACATACACAATACAAGTGATAACAACTAAAATCAAGTCATATGCAGAACTACCAGACAAAGGATAGATTTGGAAAGTCGTGCAACACGTCTATGAATAGACAAGACGATATATAAATGAAATAAGTCAGGTTTTGGAACAACCAGAACAACAGATAGATTTGCTGAAAGTCTGATGCGACAACGTCAATGATAACGATGATGATAGTATAAACTAAAACAAGTCAGTATGCGAACAAACAAGGATAGATTGGGTCTTGACAACGTCTATTACGAGATGATAGTGATAAAACTAAATCTATAGAACACAGACAAGGTAGATTTTGAAAGTCATGCAGATCTAATGAATACGAAGTGACGATGTATAAAACTAAATCAAGTCGGTATGGAATTACAGCAAAGGATAGATTTGTTGAAGTCTATGAGCGTCTAATGAATGACAGATGATATGTATAACAACTAAATCAGCAAGAACTAACGAACGTAATTGAAAGTCTGATAGACAACGTTATGGTACGACAGATAGTATAAAACTAAAATCGTGGTCGAAAATGTGTGTTGTGTATAAAGCACATACAACAACATGAACACAACATACATACAACATGAACACTAACACATTCGTATCTAAAGGACATCTATAGAAATATGTATGAAGGTGAAAATCATTGATACACACACACACACAATGTAAACTGAGAAAGCACACGACTGAACAAAGATATATACAGACTAACATAAACATTAAGAATACAATATGAAAAAAGAGAACAAGGCAAAAAGAAATAGCAAAGACGCATTTTATGTAGCATGAACAATTTTATTGAAATTTCAACATACATATATAGAACATGTTGATTAATTGTTTGGACTATCATCATTGCACTTTGGTGAATAGCTTTGTGTGCTCCGATCTCTTTCTTAATCAGGAAAATCTCACGAATTCCATAGTCAAGGTGAGGTTTTACGATGTAAGTTTGAAGATGGTGGAAATTAAACAAGAATTTTATTTGTACCTTGTTTTTAAAATGAATTTTACCCAGACAGCGGCTTTGCAGCTTACTCATATTGGTTTTAAACTGTACAGGTTTGATTTACGTGCTAAACTTAAACACGAGACCCATGTTTTAGTAGGACTTTCTCTCGTTTCTAGTAGGACTTGAAACTCTATCTCATCTATCATATTAAACAAAAATCGTCCCTTATATTAAATAGCATTCTAGATCAGGGATCTCTGGAAAATGTATCAAAATCTCCACGCTGTGACATCGAATCGGGAACCTTTGGAGCGAGAGACGAGCTACTTACCTTTATGCTAAAAAGACCCACAAGAGCCTAACCTGGATTTTACATTCATGACATATCTAAAAAAAAAGAGAAGTCCCTTTACACGACTTAGCCATCACCCACAAGCAAACGAGTCGTTGATTTTCTATGCACACCTCTGTAGTTTACCATTGTTTTATGAACTGTGAGGTGTATTTGGAACAATTTTTTCCAAGGCAACGAATTTGCTGAAGGGAACTGACAGCCGTGGTATTTAAACCAGGTACGCTTGCTTTGTGATCGAGCTCACTACTACATAAGCTACATACGCCCACATCTACATCGAGATCTTTACTAAATTAAACAACAAAAACAGTAAAGAATGAAACCGATAGGAAAACAAAGTTTTGAATACTAAGAGCAGGTATATTCTTAGTGGCAATGTATGGAAGTGAAGTATGGACATTTAACAATGCTGAAAAACATATATGTGCTTTTCAGTGGCGGCTCGTGATCATTTTTGTTGGTGGGGCCAGACTACATTTTCGCAAAAAACCATGGTTTGGGGTTATCATGTTTTAATTTATAAAATAATAAATACCGTTGCACATTATTTTTGGTGGGACCCGCCCCAGTGTCCCTTAATGACGAGCCGCCACTGGTGCTTTTGAATATAAGTGTTACAGAAGGGTCTTCCGCATATAATGGACATAGATATGTATGACGTATATCATGGACATATAGATCTAGTCAGAAAGAACTAAGAATCATAGAAAACTGTCTAATGCTAGAAATAAGAATGAGAAAATTGAAGTATTTTGAACATATACTAGAAGTGTTGGAGAAGACCATTATGGAACTACATATATATCAACTGCAATATCATATGGAAGGAGGCATCACAGCAAAGAGAAGAAGATAAAGTGAAGGGAGGGAGAGGAGAGGGTGGGGTGGGTGGGATCTGCCCTATGAGAGAGAGAAATTCCAAAGGAATGATTGGGTGGCAAAATTCTGCACTGGATAAACTATTTGATCATGAGATCTTTACACTATCAACATTTTGTGACATCTCAACTGCAATATCATAAAGAATGCAAAAACTAATGAGAATAATGACAACTGGAGAACTGACTGAAAACAATGAAATTTGATTTAGAATGCATTCAAAAGTGTACGTTTTCTTGTTGTCAGTCACAGAGCACTTGTACACAAAGTAGTTCTGATAACGATTTCCAACTTATTTCCATTTGTTAAAGTCCTGTTCTTATTTTCAGATTGGTTATACTAAACAATTTATAATACGATGTTATGTACAGTAAATGTCTGTGAATAAATCCAGAGACCTGCTATTGTGATATGTTGGCTAAAAATTCAGACTTGATATATCGACTTGGTGCGCTACATACGCACCTGATATATTGCCTCGAGAGCCGCAGTAGCTTAGTGGTTACTCGTTTCCCCCATTTATGATAAGTATAACCGCAATAAATATATATATATATCCCCATATTGTTCTTCTTTGAAAGCTCCATATCGACCACCTGTTAAATCACTCTGTTATTTGTATGTGATCTGAGCCTATGGGTGATTGTACGTTGTACCAGTTATGCGCCTATAAATAGGTCAGCACATCCGATTTCTGCGATGTTTTTTATTCACCAGTGCCTCTTCTTTAGGTATCTACCTCAGTAACCTCTTTCGACATGCCTTGTAGGTCGCATCGTTACTATTCTTTCGACATGCCTTGTAGGTCGCATCGTTACTATTCTTTGCTCCTCTTGCGAGTCTCAGAAATAAACGAGGGGCCCATATTATAAATCTGTCGATTTTATCTTCTTCAGTTAAATTGTCATATGTTCTTTTAATTTGTAACACCTCTTCCCTTAGCATGTGACGCCACTGTCAGCAACAAATGCATACTACTCTATTCTTTGCCTTTTTCGATATTTGTGTTCCAGTTTGATTCATTTCTTTCAGTTCCCGTTCTATTGTTCTCCTCCATGACGGTTTGGGTCTTCAAGTTTTTGTTTACCAGTGCAGTTTTCGTGAAAGAATTAGTCTCCATGCGTATCACATGTTCGATTCATTTCCAGCGTATCTTTTGGATAATGATGCTCATATTCTCTTGTTGACACAGTGTAACACTTTTTTTCCCGTTACAGATAGTATTACACCAGAAGAAGCGTAAGACCTTTAACAAACAAGTTGTATGGAATGTTGAGAGTATGGACATATCTTGTTATGTCATTCTCCAGAATTCTGATTCGCATAGTAAAGTTGATAGCAAACAAGTTGATAGCAGTATATCTCAATCTTGGTTCTGATGGATTGGAATGATTTCCAGACCGTCTGAAGGGTCATGAATGCACCTTGTGCATACTCAGTCTGCTTTTAATATCATTTTAAGTTTCTCCTTCGTAGCTGATAACACTTTCAAGATATGTGAACCGCAGTTGTATTTGGAATTATTTTATCTTCTAGCTTTACTGCTGCTGGGGTGGCGATGTTCAAAGTCCTTATTTTTTGTTTTCTTCTCATTTTCAACTCAACCACCTGTCTGTACTGGATAAGGCGACAAGTATTTTCCTTGACTTTGTTTTACATATACACATTCAAATTAACTATTAAATTAAAATAATCACATACAAAACTATTATGCTTTTCTTTCATTTTTACTATTTCTGTTTTTTTCTCCTTTTCTCTAACCCTGTTTTGCCTGGCAGCTTCAGGATACCAAGTGATTTATATAACAGACTTCTGTGTGATGTGTGCTTCATAAAATGTGTACGCCTCTGTTATGTCTTTTTTTTTTTTTTTTTTTTTCGTCCGCTTTCAACTCAGACGAAGTTTCATCTCTGAAACTGATTTTTGCGTGAAAATCCGTTTTTCCAATTTCTTACAATGGCAGCAGCGTGCACATTGTAAATTACTTTACACTGGCAGCCGTGTGCTCAATGTACTCGTAATTTGTATTCCCTCGCCATACAGGCAGATTTTCTCCGACTTCAGAGGTACTCATGTTATCGTCCTGAGTAAGACCAGGGGACTCGAATAAATGCCGGACAGTAGGTTCGAACCCGAGCTATGAGGCGTCTCACAGCTAGCAGGCCGAGCTACTATCAACTACTCTAGGCAGTCCCCTCTGTTATGTCTAATAACCACCTTGACGTGGACGGCCTTATGCTTTGTATCCATTGTATCGGAGTAACATTGTTCTTTGAGGCACACTGTCTGTTGGTAATCTACTTATATGACCGAATCATTTAATTTCTTGTTTCTTGATGATGTTCAGTACTGATGTTGCACCAACTTTTTTTCCTGATGTCTTCATGTCTAAACCGGTCTCTTCTTAATTAATACCAACAGCCACCCGAGTGGTTACCGGGCCCAAATTTGGGGTGTAAAGAATAGAACCATTGCTACCTGCCACCCATGTCGTAAGAGGCGACTAAGGAGGTTTGGCTGAAATCGGATCACATGTCTTAAACGTGTAGAAGTCTATGCGTTTATGGGCTTACCAAACCAATGTGCAACGTATACACGTTCTTGGCAAGGATCAAACATATCAAAAAGTGATTAAAATTGGTCGTAAAGAACGAACGCAAAGAAGAAGAAGAAGATACCAACAGCATCTCAGCATAAGTGTGTATATTTTATATAATTGTTGCCATTATATTTGTTATCCCTACCAAATCCCTCTTATTTCTACTCCAACTTGTAGTAAGAACTACACAAACGTAATATAAAATACATTATTACAATTATGTACAATTAACTTAATTACAGAAACTAAAAAAAAACCAAATCTTGATTATGAGTATAAAAATTACAAAAGTGCTAGTAAATCGAAGGATGAAAATTGTAATGAAAACATAAAGAAGGAAACAAGATAAAAGGGAGCAAAATCTTCTAAAAATGTAATTTACTTTTTAGGGGTGCCGAATTTAGACATAGTGAGAAACTAAACTAAAGGGGGAAAAACACTTGGGAGTACATCGCTTGTAAAATTACTTGTGACAGTCTCAAAGAGCCTGAAAATGTATTTTAGAAAAGGAAAAGAAAACACAAACACACAAACACATGGGGTCCTGAGAACTGTGAGGATTACCATTGTAACTTGTTTAAATTATAACTCAAATCATGTCCTGGACGTTTGCTTACATGTTACATGTAGGCATATTCCTGTGAAACGGGTTAACATAATGCATGGAGTGTTCGCTTATCGAAATTGTCACATGAGTGTTGTAGGATCAGTCCCTCACACGATGTTTCCCGCGCTAGGAGGAAAGAAATCAGCCCCTCCAACCTTCAGAACACTTGGTTCTAGAAATGTGATGTGACATGAACTTTGAGATGAGATGGTATGATAAAATTACATATGAGGAGCTTATGGATAGAAAAAAAAGACAGATCCCACAGAACTAACAGATGAGGAAAAGACAAAATACTCACAAGATAGATGAGACTTCAGTAAAACTATTTGATTGGCAAAACACGTAATCACAAAGTACTGTAGTTTTACAAATTACAAAAACAATGACAAAATTCAGCAACATTTCGACCAAAAGACACAGGTTTTAGATAGAACCTACCTTTAAACAGCCATAGTGGAAGACATCAAGAAGGTCGCTGTCTTGGAACCCACATGGAAAGCGAAAGAGAGGAAAGGATAGAAATACACAGATAAGAGATTTGAAGCAGAGATTAATGATATAAGGAAGAACTGGAAGGAGCTGCAACAAAAGAACGTCATACCCTAACGTCTACGATGGCTGATACCGGACACATCGCAGAAGAATAAGCACCAGAGCTCCAAATGGTGCTGTAGATGTGACGAAAAACACAAGGCTGCATGAATCAGATTTCCACATGAATAAGATTTATGGAGAAATTTGATACATCAGTCTAAGTGATGATCGAGAGAGATATACCCTAACGTCTACGATGGCTGATACCGGACACATCGTCAAAGAATAAGCACCAGACCTCCAAATGGTGCTGAAGATGTGACGACAAACACAAGGCTGCATGAATCAGATTTCCACATGAATAAGATTTATGGAGAAATCTGATACATCAGTCTAAGCGATGATCGAGAGAGATATACCCTAACGTCTGAAAAGACAAAGGGACCTATTTATATTCCTGCTATGTTCGATATCTATATTAAATATGGACAAAACTTTAGAATAATATCCCATCCATTGTCTCCTCAGACATAACTGGAACATCAACTACAGTGAACAGATGACAGAGAATCCTGTTTTGAATTCAAAAGTCTAACTACTCGACATAAGTTTCTCATAATAACGTGGAGGTTGTATAGATTAAATAAATAAAATCGCAACCAGATTTCATACCAGGAGGAATACTGGGGAATAACGTGTTAGGCCAGTATTTGTCCTTTGCTCACATTACATTATGTGGTGATCATGGGCTTAATCAGTGTCGGCTCATCATTAACTCTTTCCACGCCCATTTATTTCCTCAAATTTTAAGCAGTTAATTCAAGGGAAGTAAAAAAAAAAAAAAAAATTACGATCCCAACTACTTATCAATAAATAAACATATATATATTATTATATACTAAATTGAAGTAAACTGGGCAACCTAACAGAATAACAAGGTTAAAAAGTACTATAAGTAAAACAGAAAAAGTAAAACTAGAAAGACTTCTTATAAGGAAGCAACTCTATGGCGCAGTGTGCGGCTTAAAGCGTGTAACGGACTTCCGCCATGGCGCAGTGTGCGGTTTAAAGCGTGGAAAGAGGGCCTGTGGGGCCGGACCCCACCAAAAATAATCTGTAACGTGTATTTATTATTTTATAAATTTAAATATAACCTAACCCAACACCATAGTTTTTCAGAAAATTTGTGTTGTCCCCACCACCAAAAATGATCACGAGCCGCCACTGGGCTCAATACACTTATGTTTTCAACGTCAAACGTATAGATCACAAAGAATGGTTAACTGGTTTGTTAAGAACGAACGCAAACAACATGCTCTTCAATATACTAAACCTATCTACGCCTACTAATTCCTCAATATAGTAAACACATCATACTTTTAATCTTAATTCCGTTCAGTATCCCAAATATCAAATATTTAGATTTTAATCTCCTTCAATTTACCAAACATAAGAATATTTATATTTTAATTCCGCTCAATATACCAAACATAAGAATATTTATATTTAACTCCGTTTAATATACCAAACATAAGAATATTTATTAATTCCGTTTAATATACCAACATAATGAGCAAATTTATATTTGAGTTTACAAACAATGTTAGTGAAATTATTGATATACCTGAAACACGAACGATACGGAACAGCGACTGGCAACTTTTTTGTTAAATTTATTAACTGGCAAATGGACTTGCAGCCTACGCCTTCTACGTACCTAATCCAATCTGCACGTGGATGGATCCTCTTGTGTTTGTTAACTACAATCATCGTAGGACCCAATGAATACCAGAACCACATTTTACAACATCAGACATACTCGTATATTTATTGATATAAGAACCAAACATAAGAATATTTATATTTTAATCTCCGTTTAATATACCAAACATAAGAACGTTTTTGTGTTAATTCCTTTAATATACCAAACCTAAGAACATTTTGTCGTAATCTCCTTGAATAAATCAAACTAGGAACTTTTGTCGTAATCTCCTTGAATAAACCAAACCTAAGAATCTTTTTGTCGTAATCTCCCTTCAATAAACCAAACCTAGAATCTTTTGTCGTAATCTCCTTGAATAAACCAAACCTAGAATCTTTTTGTCGTAATCTCCCTTCAATAAACCAAACATAAGAACCTGTCTGTCGTAATCTCCCTTCAATAAACCAAACATAAGAACCTGTCTGTCGTAATCTCCCTTCAATAAACCAAACATAAGAACCTGTCTGTCGTAATCTCCCTTCAATAAACCAAACCTAAGAACCTTTTTGTTTTACTTTCTTTATAATATACCAAACCTAAAAGCATATTTACTTTTTTTCTCTCCCAATATACAAACGACATAATCTGCACACTTCATCTTCATCTTTATTTCCTGTCTACCTACCTCACTTTCCCTCCAATATATTCAGTGAATGTCTTAGCTTGGTACCAGCCCACACTAGAAATTCATTATGTGCCGCTGATGAATGATACACGGTACTGCTCCACAGGACTTTTTGGCAGACAAGGTTATCTTTTCCACTACATCTTATTTGTCCTTACTATTTGAAGATAATGAGAGATGTCAATTTGATCTGACTCTATGGGATTCCCGTTTTGCTGAGTAATGGGTTGTCAAACATGTAATGTGGATATAAAGGTCAGATTGAGGCAGACGAAGAAGGAAATGAGTGCAGATGATGCTGGAGAGGAGGGATTTCTTGTAAAGTAGATTAGGGAAAGAGCTTTAGGAGAAAACAAGATGGTAGAGGTAATATGATGACAATAACAATGATGGAAAATGAAAGGAGCGAAGTAGAAATAGATGAAGAATAGTGATGGTAGAACAATTCGCTTTCTTATCAGAGTGGGCAGAAGATGCATAGAACAATTTGCTTTCTATCAGAGTGGGCGGAAGATGCATAGAACAATTTGCTTTCTATCAGAGTGGGCAGAAGATGCATAGAACAATTTGCTATCTTATCACATTGGGCAGAAGATGCAGAGAAAAATATCCTGCTGCAGTAAATACAGAGGTCAAAGGATCACATGCGACGAAAGAAAATGCAGTAGCTGAGATACTCAGTGATTCGACCACATCAAATTTCTATTGTTTAGTCGTTAGGGCGTTAACTTATCGTTCTGATGGTTGTAGGCTCGAATACGGATAGAGTAACCTGTGCAATGTTTTAAAGAGATCCTAAGATTGTTAATGGAGCTAAAGAGTTTATACTTTGTGCAACTTTTTAGACAGGCGGCTTGCCATTTCTACTCACAGGACTGAGCCATATGAGGAAAATCGGTGCAAGGAAGTGGATCTTTTGCCTTCAGATTCTTTTTTTACAGCAAGAATTAGTTGCAAAACTAGCAAGGAGTCATGCGGTGTCTTTGCTTTGACAACAAGTAAGTTTCCCAATGAGGATCAAGGTGGTAACCATAGCTTTGTATTGGTTGAGTATACAAAAGCTCACACTTGAGTGCAGGCTGAGAGACAATGAATATGTTCAGGAAAATTCTTGTTGGTTAGACTGGATACGAATAGCTCGACGCTTTGAACCCATCCTAGTTTGCCCATCTAAATGTTATTTCTGTATAGGATAATGAGGGCGTACAAAGTAGCAAGCGGATATATCGCTTATCTGATACAGTTGTGGTCAGGGAAGGATAAGAAATGGGTAGTGCAGACATTATTAGTCTCAGGATAGAAGCAGGTCGAATACATGATTTTGAATATACGATATATATACGCGTGAATTTGTACCATAGAGTGAGGCAAAAGTAAAGGAATCCTTTTTATACAACGTGGTATGTAAGGTAATTTGGTGTTAAGCCCGTATTTTTCATTGACCGTCGGCACATGATGGGCGATGTGGTCAACATCATGCCGGTCACCTTTACTTGCAAGTACTTTTCCTAGGACCCAATTGAGACTTGATCGGCCTGAGAGCCATTACCGTTGGAAAACATTCCACGTCCACTGTGGATTTGAACAAAGACCACTAGCCTAAGAAGCTAGTTCACTAACAACTTTGCTACCGTGGCTCTCCAGAGTGAGGTGGATGTAAGTGAAAGCTGTCAGATTGAAACACTCTGCTAAGGTAACACTCGAGATAAGGGACTGATCAATATAGAATGAGTGTTAAGCGATATATAATGACCTGGTCTGTTCTGCTGAGATCTTTGAGAAAGTCTTGTCCATAATCATGTCCAGTGTTTGTCATGTCATGTCATGTCCAATCTACTGCATATTTATTTTCTTCTGTATGAGGGATTTAATCTCTTGAAAAGACAGTAGTTGGTACATTTGCTCTTTGGCACTGCCTTCTTTTAGCCAAGCCATCGGAACTCTTATTGCCTGCAATTCCAGAGTGAGATGAAATCCACTACATGTGAATTTCTGTCTCTTTTTTGACAGCAAGGCAAGTTATCTTTCCAGATTCTGTACTGTGCTGTCAGCCGATTTAGCCTACATGGCGTATTTAGTTGACAATGAGCAGGTCTAGAAAAAATAGCATCTTGCTTGCAGATGCTTGCATCGTATTTATGTGCTTTGCTGTGCTAGGAGTGCTGAGATTTTTGCTTTGTAGTTAGAACATATTCGTCTAGTTGGTACCAACAGAGACATAGTAGGGACATATGGGTTTTTAATGTACTTTTTGAAAGCATTAAAACTAGCAATCAACGTATATATTGTAAACACAGTTTATTAGATCAAACCACTTTATGCACTTAACGTCCAAATCACACATTATCGAACAAGGTTCAAGACTGCAGTAAAACTTGGTAAAATAGCGAAACACGTACAAAGTACTATAGTTTTACAAACTACAGAAACAGTGACGATAAACAGCAACGTTTCGACCAAAAGGCTTTTATCAAGCAAACGATACAACAGGAGTGATAGATCACATATTATAATATTACAAAGTAGCTGTGTGTTTTGGTATCTAAGTCACATCATTTCTTATAAAGACGGAAAACATGTGCACATCTTTGGTGCCCTATGGTTTGAATATATTTCACACATTCTCATGCTAACCTTTGTAATACCACTTCTTTTCTAATTCTGCTGTTGTCTAGATTTTGACTTCCTAATTATTTTTAAAATTTTTCTTTTTGTTTCGTATTTTCCGAATCCAACTTTCTGAAGAATTTATTCTCGCCATTCGGCCATCCTTCATCGGATACATTTAGCTGTGTGTTTGTGTGTTTTTATGCATGTGTGAATGTGTGTTGTTAATTATTTAGATTATACAGAATTCCCAGGAATGATGTCGAAAACGTGCTCTTTAACATAAGTTTTTGTTACAAGATTTCTGTTTATTGAGAAACCAAAAGTGATCTAGCAAATGATCTGCAGCAAAGCATGGGAAAAGCATTTTTGTAATTAAGATTTCTGGAGCAGTGAACTGCCCAAAAAATAGTTATTTTATAAAGGGCTTTCTCTTACAGGAGAGCCGCATTAGCTTAGTTGTTAGGGTACTCGTTTCTTAGACTAGCGGTCCGCGTTCAGTTCCATAGTGGGAGGGGAATATTTTTCAGACCGTTTCGGTTCTCACATCGACCAGGTCTCATTTGAGTACCAGGAAAAGCATTGGAAAGTAAAGACGACAGGCGCAGTGTTGACCACAACACCCATCGTGTACCGACGGTCAATGAAAATACGGAACTAACACCTATATATCTCCAGGTATAAAACTTTTCCTTTACTTAACGTGTTATTTATTTATCAGGGAGGTGGCATAATCACAGCTAGTTATGGTTGTCTTGTAATCAATTATTGGTATAGTGCAGTATTCTTTCTTCTAATAACTGTATACTGCTACACACTCAAAAAACATCTAATGAATATACTTAAACAAGAGCACATTCACTGTAACATAATTTTATCAAATTTATACCTTATCTGGGGAGCATTGTTTTTCAAAGCATGTAAGAATAACTAACAAAGTTCAACATGGATGAAATATAGCAAAATCAAATCATAATGGATCCAATTTTCAAATGAAAATATTTCACATAAACACTAAAATTGCATTGAACAACACTATCTTTACCCAATCAATATTATTTCAGGAACAAGCTTGGACGATCATATCAAATGATAGAAGAAAACAAATCACGACAGAGATGAAGTGTCTACGCAGTATGCTGGGAGTATCAAGAAGAAAACTAGTCACGATAGAGATGAAGTGTCTACGCAGTATGCTGGGAGTATCAAGAAGAAAACTAGTCACGACAGAGATGAAGTGTCTACGCAGTATGCTGGGAGTATCAAGAAGAAAACTAGTCCCGACAGAGATGAAGTGTCTACACATTATGCTGGGAGTATCAAGAAGAAAACAAATCACGATAGAGATGAAGTGTCTACACAGTATGCTGGGAGTATCAAGAAGAAAACTAGTCACGATAGAGATGAAGTGTCTACGCAGTATGCTGGGAGTATCAAGAAGAAAACTAGTCACGACAGAGATGAAGTGTCTACGCAGTATGCTGGGAGTATCAAGAGAAAACAAATACGATAGAGATGAAGTGTCTAGCAGTATGCTGGGGTATCAAGAAAACTAGTACGACAGAGATGAAGTGTCTCACAGTATGCTGGGAGTACCAGAAAACAAATCGATAGAGATGAAGTGTTACGCAGTGTGCTGGAGTATCAGAAGAGACCGGCTTAGTTTAGAAGATATCAGGAAAATAGTGGGTACAACATCCGGACTGAACTTCACATATAAACAACAAATTAAATGGTTCAGTCATATAAGCAGATTACCAACAGACTTAAAGAGCACTGCTATTCAAATATAGTGTATACAAAGCAAATGACCGTTAATGCAAACGGTAGACCACATCAATAATAGACAGTGAAAGACACCATGTGCAAATCTCACACAAGATTCCGTTCTAGAAATCTCTTCTTATCCTGACACTGTGAGACAAAACAGAACTAAGGAAAAAATGAAACAAAAAGTCAAATGCATTATTACAAATTTTCCAACTCGCTGTATAAACATGTTACAAAATAAATTTTAAAGATACATATTTCTACATTTGTTTTGGTACACGTTCACTAGAGCCTTCTTCTCTATTTTATTAGACTATTACACTGTTTTTCTAGCAATGAATTCCCTCTTCTAACCACAGACACAAACAAGCTGCTTTTGGTCATATTACCGTTTTCATTAACTCCGTGTTGCATCGTGTAAAGATATAATGGCTTTCTGGTAGGTTGTAAATGGCATCTACTCTAACGAATCTCCGACTCATAATAGCTTCTACAAATCCATCAATCTTTTTTTATTCTTCTCATCTCTTTAGCCTCTTCCATAATGATGTAACATATCGGGGATGTTATTGGATAATTCTAGCTATAACCTTAATATTAAAATCAATTTCGTTGTTTTGGATCTGTAAAATTGAGGAAGAGATTTTGCGCTAATAATAATGTTTGTTATAACTATGTTACCAGTGCCAAACCTGGACACTGACAACAAATAATAGAAGAAAACTAGTCACAACAGAGATGAAGTGTCTACGCAGAATGCTGGGTGTAACAAGAAGAGACCGGTTGAGAAATAAAGACATCAGGAAAAAGTGGGTATAACATCAGTACTAGACTTCATCAAGAAACAACAAATTAAATTATTCGGCCACGTAAGCAGATTACCAACAGACAGTGCACCTCAAAGAGCAATGCTGCTCCGATACAATGGGTACAAAGCAAAAGGCCGGCTACGCAAAAGATGGACCTCAGAGATAACAGAGGTGACGAAAGAGACTAATTACGAAGCGCATACAAGAGCCCGTTTTAGAAATCTCTTCTTTACTTGACGCTGTGAGACAAACAGGATTCGAGAAAGAAAAAAACTTATAATAATGTTTGTTGTTGTATATCTGTGTTTTGACGTTTTCTTGAGCTTATTATTCAATCATTACATTAACGTAGTTCACAGGTTTTGACATTTGGTTCCTGTATTTTGTCAAATGTAATACATCTGTGTCTTGCCGGGGACTTTATGGGGAGCAAAGAGTAGAAGCACTGTCACATACAGACATGTCGTTGGAGGTGACTAAGGTAGTGGCTTAGGGACGCTACCCTAGTAAATAAAAAGTGTCGCATATGTGCTGACCTACTTGTAGGCGCATAACTGGCACAACGTATAATCGCTCATAGAATCAGATCACACACACATTACAAAGAGTGGTTTAATAAGTGATCATTATGGAGCACTCGAAGAAAAAGAAGAAGAAAATTTAATATTTGATAATAAAGACAAAACACGTTAAACGAAGAAATGTAATTTTCAAAAGTACAAAAACGAGATGCACCGGCGTTTCGACCAAAATGTCTTTATCTAGTAAATGATACAAAACAAACGAAATTAAGATAGTTCTTCATGTTATGGATTTATCGTATATCTATGTCGGATGCGACATAAACGTAACCACATCCTCAACGGAAATAAAGTTATTTCAGGAATGTGCATGTGTCTTATTCTTCTTCATCTCTTCCGCACCATTTACTTCTTTATAAAAGCGTTGGGGGCGTAGTGATCTTGTGTGTGTGTGCTTGTTTTAAGGCACGTTGTAAGCTGATATTCATTGTTGTAAGGCTGTTCTTGATGCCGTCGCTCCATCTTTTGCGTGATCTTCCTCTTGCTTTGTACTCATCATACTTTTTCTGTGTGGTTCTCTGTGCTAAGAGATACCAGGGCATTCTTGTCAGGTGTCCAAACTATTTAATCTGTTGTTCTTTTATGAATTGCATGACTGGTTTCACATCCAGTCTTCTTCTGATTTCTTCATTTCTAATTTTGTCTCTTATTGTTACACCTGCAGCTTTTCTAAGACACCTCATCTCTGTCGTTATGATTTTCCGCTCATTATTGGCTATGTTTGACACTGGTAACATAGTGTTGGCCAGACAATCGTTCTTATGTCTCATTGCTAAACTGTTATTGGTAAGATTGAACAAAATTTGTAGAAAGTAGAACAATGAATAAGAGGATATTATAATTAACATATAATTTGATACTGATAGAACTGATCATATGTTTTTATATAATGCATGTTTTATGATGAAATAGAAGAGATCAAACACATGGCTATTGACTATTTGTTATTCAAGAACTGTTTCTCAGGAGCAAAGAGAAAGTCCGTGGACGCAACAACTACCATTAGCAAGAAGATAAAGCTTTTTACTGCTGTTACACATTGAATTTCACATCGAAAGGGTCTAACGCAGAAGGATTGACTTCATTGCACCGGAGTTTATCCCATATTGCTCAGTCCCTCTCCGCAGAAATGGCACGCTACCTGCTAAGAAATTTGCTCAAAGCATGAACTCCATAGCTCCGGCAACAATCCTAGGGACCTCTTGAAAAAAATGCACTATTGAACTGAACTAGATCTTTTGAGTTCTTCCTCCATTTCCAGTGCAATGTTTAGGATTTCTTAAAAACAGTAACTATCGCATTGAAAAACAAGCTGTAGTCATATTATTTATTAAAATTTTTTTTTCCTTCCTATGTGTATGTATAAATTAAGCTGTAGTTTTCTTATTTTAAAAATAATTGAAATTTGATGAAGGACATGTACTTTTATAGATAATATTGAGTGTACCTTTATCACATCCTACCACAGTTCACAAGATTAAATTGCAAACCGGGAGCGATCACAGGGCGCTAAGGTAAATGTTGAGATAATCTAACAATGAAGAAAATAATAACACAGTTTAATGTACATTACCAAATGGGACAGACAAACGGAAGCAGGCTGCTTTACTTGGTAGTTATGTGTTAATGTTCTGTTAGTCGTCTACAATTTTCGTATTCCAGGAACCACGCTATCCATTACTATTCTCTCTCCATCATTGTGACGTTTGATACAGCCAATATATTTTAGTTTCTGAAATATGATATTGTTTATGATCAAATGTTCAAGGGTATTCAGGTCTTGTATGGTGTCTTCAGGTCTTGTATGGTGTCTTCAGGTCTTGTATGGTGTCTTCAGGTCTTGTATGGTGTCTATTTTGCTTCTGTTTTTTTTGTCCAAGGTGTTCAAAAAGTGTTCCTGTTCTTTGTCTAAGGTGTTCAAAATGTGATCCTGTTTTTTCTTCAAGGTGTTCAAAAATAACACGGAACCACACTAAACTTGGCAATTATCGCACCGGACTCTCATTCTACACTTCACCAGGCATAACACTGTTTGGCTACAACATGAGCGGATTGTTGCTGTATGTAGACCTTAAACCCCACGAGTCTAGTACGAATGTATTGTATACATGGCTTGGTTAACACTAATGAACAAGTAGACATCCTGGCATCTAAGAGTCACTTGTCTTGTGCAGTGATAGGGTTAATGGTAACATACCACTGTCCCTGTAGGAAATACGTTATCATCCTCATGATGAGTCAATTAGTGGCGTGAATGCAATCTTGCGACTAATATAATTTGGGTTTAAAGTGGTAGTTTATGGACCAATGCATTGATGGATATGATGTGTTTATAAATAGCAAACTACTTGAAAAGTCTGCGTACTAATGAACAAATCAGTTGACTCAGATTTTCAGTAAGAAATTCATTTTTTTCTCTCACTTTTGTTTTCTTCTTCTTCACCTTTGAACTCCCAATGGAGCACAGGTCTTCAACAAACTTCTTCCAGCTCTTTCTCTCTTTCAACTCCCAATGGAGCACAGGTCTTCAACAAACTTTTTTTCCCGCTTTCCTCTCTAGCTCTATTAATACCCTTTCCAATTTTGTCCACGTCCTGCCTATCCTTTAACTTGATTCTCCATGTGTTTCTAGGCATTCAACTACTCCTCTTTCCCTGCGGGTTCTAAAACAATGCTTGTTTTGCACTGCTTTTGGTCGGCCTTCTCAGTGTGTGTCATATCCATCGCCAGTGTCTCTTCCTTAGCTCTTTTTTCCCATTGGTATCAGCTTAGTTCTTTCTCTGAGTTAATTGTTCGTAATCTTATCATACCATCTTAGTCTCTCTATTCTACGTAAACATCCATTTACGAAGGTCTTCTGTTGGTTCCTACACTCTCTGATGTAACCAAATAAGATTCGTTTTTAGGTGGAAAGGATATAACTCTGCTTGCCATCTCTTCAGCTCTTAATATACTACACTAAAACCATGTTTTGACGAGTTATATTAAGAAAACAAATTATATTATAATGTGATATAACATGAAAACGTAGCATATCATTTACTTGACGTAACCATCAAACATAGTAAACGAGTTGTCGATTTTCTACCCACTACTTATACGTTCAGTAGTTTTTCATTGCTTTATGAACCTTGAGGAGAAATGATCAACGAATATCAAAACAGGCATTGAAGTGGGATGCAAAGGGTTCAAGAAAGAGAGGTCGACGTAAGGAGACTCTGAAACGAACTTTGCTGAGAGAGGCAGGAAATATCGGTCTCAGTTCCATGGAGGAGATTGAGCGAGCTGCCCAGGATAGAGCAGTATGGAGAAATTACTTGCAGGCCCTATGTAACGTATAGCGGTACGAGAGGAATTATTATTATTATTATGAACGGTGAGGTCTATTTTTAACGTTCGTAAAAATCCAAAGGAATGAATTTGCTTCCAAACTTGCCGCCGCGGAATTTGAACCAGGTACGCTTTAGCTTGTGATCGAGCTCACTACCACTTCAGCTATAGACGCTCAATAATCAGAGTGCTATAACAAAAGGAATAATAAGTATTTGATGTACCTGAACATTATTTCGTTGACCAGAACCTGGGTAGCTGGAAGCTCTATTTTAGAAATGTATATTGCACGAAGCACAAATAGTATACAATTGATTATGTGAACAATTATATATCTATTTAATGCTTGGGTTTGTCATGTGGCCTGTCGTATAGTGCGAATTAATCACATAAAAACGAACAAACATACATTCAAACAGACTTCATGTATAATAATAATAATAATAATAATAATAATAATAAAACCCATAACCCGTTAGGGTCGTAGGGGTGTTACTGTGGAGACATCAGCACAAAAAGCATGCCATGAGTCTCTGTCTTCAACTCTTCGAGCAAGTGTGGAGAAACTCTGTCCTGACCAGCTCTTGATGTTGTCAAACCAGGATTTTCTCTGCCTCCTTTCCTTCTGCCACCCTCGACTGTTCCCTGTAGGATAATGATGGAGAGTGAGCCATGTCTCATCACATGCACGAACCACGCAAGTTTACGCCTTTTCACGATTGTCAAGAGTGGCACTTGTCGACCTGCAAGATTGATTATTTGATCTCTTACATAGATGTTCGTCTTATGTTCTACGTAACTAATACGTAGTACCCGTCTTTAACACTTATATTCGAAGGCCTGGATTCTTCGCTCCAGTTCTGCATTTGAGAGTCCAGCTCTCACAACCGTACGAAAGAATGGATAGCACAAGTGATCTTTAAAAATTAATTTTTGCCAGACTGCTGATTTTGCTTTTCCATTTCATTTTTAGCCGAGACATAGCAGCTGAAGCCATCGCAATGTATAAAAACGTCATCGATTAATATAGACTTTAAATGTATAGATCATTGTGGGCAAATGGCGGTGACGTTGGTATTGTCGACTGACAAACAAAGAAACACACAAACAAACAAGCAAATAAACAAACCAACCAACAAACCAATTGTCTAACCAATAAACGAACTAACTAATTAAATTATTACTAACTAACTAACTAACAACCAACCAACAAACCAACCAATAAATCAATCAACCAACCGACTAACCAACCTGCCAACTAACTAACTAACTAAGTTACTAACCAACTAACTAACTAACTAACAAACTGACTAACACACTGACTAACAAACTGACCAACAAACTAACTGATCAACTAGGTTGCCAACAAACTGACCAACAAACTGACCAACAAGCTAACCAAAAAACTGACTAACAAACTGATCAACTAGGTTACCAACAAACTGACCAACAAACTAACCAACATACTAAGTAACAAACTGACCAACACGCTAATCAACTAGCTTACCAACAAACTGACTAACTAGCTGACCATCAAACTGACTAACAAACTGATCAACAAGCTGAATAACAAACTAACAACATGACTAACTTAGTGACTAACAAACAAACAAACTAACAAACAGACTTACAAACTGACTAGTAAATTAGAAAACACTAACAAACTGTCTAGTAAACTAACACACTGACAACACAACTTAATAACAAAATAACTAACAAACAAACTAACGAAATAACTGTATGAAGAAATAAGAAACAAACAAACTAAACTAACTTTTTAAACAATAAACACATCAGCAAGTTGTAGTTTGCCTCACCTCTTCATCCTGTTTGTCTTAATTTCACATTTTTGCACCTGCTGACATTCATTCGGTTCAAAAGGTACGCGAGATTCTCATCTTTCTTGTGATTTGTCTTGTTGCTTTCATAAATAATCTAAAATACAACTCTGAGCAGTTATCACATTTTATGTATTCTTTCATGAAGTCTTTCAGCATTTTAACAAAACCAACGATCTAGTAGATCATAGGTTATCAAAGTGGCGGTACCGAATCCCAGTTGGCGCTGAAGGTTTCTGGAGGGGAGAGGCGATAGTGGTTTCAGAAGTATTTGGGAGGCGTGCAGGCGTTCTTTGGGTCAGTGGCTCCTTATAGAAAAATTAAATAATATATTGGTAAAATATATTTTATTTTCGTGATTTTGCGATTGAATAACTGTATTCAAGATGAAGCACATATTGACCGATACTTTTTAACTACTTAAACGGCATATGCAGTAATGTATCAATTGTTGCTATTTGCGTCTAAAATATCATACTGCTTGAACGCGGAAAACTGTTATAATGGAGGGGGCTAGGGTGTTACCATACTTTTGTCTTGCAAAGTGGGCGGTGGCCAAAAAGTTTTGGGAACCTGTGTGGTAGAATGTGATATTATAGAATGTTGAAAAGTCTTGAAAAATGAAAAAGCCCTTTACAGGACTTTGCCATCAACAACAGTAAACGAGCCGTCAATTTTCAAGGTAAGAGTTATGCGTTCAGTAGTTTGCAATTAGTTTCTGAACAGTGAGATCTATTTTTATCGTTCGTAAAAATCCAAGGAAACTAATTTGCTTCCAAATTTGGCTACCTCGGAGTTTGAAACAGGCAAGGTGGTAAATTTGTGTATCTGTCCTTCTGTAGAGGATTCGAATTCTGTCTGAGTCGCATGCGCAGTTCTTTCATAAGCTTCGTAGTATTGTTTCTGGAACTAAGGAGTTCGTGCTCTGTGCAGCACTTTCGGCAGATGGCATGCCATTTATACCGACAGGGACGGAGCCATACGGGGGAAAACTGTGCATAAAGTTAATCCTTCAACTTTAGAGCCTTTACTTTCAGTACTAGTCATTTGACTACATGATTCTATACAATGAACATCTAACACATTAATGATAGAATAGATGTAACAACTTCAAACAATTTCACGTTTGTCATAAAAGGAAGGAAAGGTTTCTGCGTACTTTGTGTGTTGAGAAAAAACAGCACCATAACATACCATGAACATAGTCAGTCGATGTAATAATAACTTGAATATGAAAAAAAAAAAAACCAGGTGAGATGAAAAACAATTACGAAATATATGAAGGTGTATCCAGCGAATGAATCATGCTGGAACGATTTATTCGGAAATAAAAGTGGTAAACTAGCTTACGGTGCCAACTAAGTCAGCATAAAATTGGTTTCAGTAAAAAATGAATAGAGTTTCACATCATTTCAGAATCAGACAGATTATTAAACGATCATTAAATAAGACGTTCAATTAATATTTTTGTGATCACTAGAAACAAACACCATGTGGCGTCTGTGGCCTAGGGGATAGTGACTCAGTCTATTAACCCCGACGTTCTGAGTTCGAATTGTATCGCGTGGATTTTTACAAAAGGACGATGACAGCACCCGGTTTAGAAAGCAATGGCAAACTACTGAACGTAATAATGCCTAGAAAAGTCACAAACAGCGTTAAAAGGTTGGGTTTGATTCGCAAGTCCTGTACAGGATATGCAATTATTTTTTTTAGAAACAAACAATTCTTCTTTCTTCTTATTCTTGTGTATCACACATGAACAGGGTTGTTGCCCAGTGTCGTCACATTGTTACCGGGTTGTTGCCCAGTGTCGTCCCATTGTTACCGGGTTGTTGCCCAGTGTCGTGGTTTTCTGTTTGGTTCAACAAACCATTTAACTCAAATATTAGAAAGTTTTTTTTAGAAATTTGAGAAAATGCAGGAATAGTTGACAGTTATTTGCAGTATAGTGAACTATAATATCAAATAAGTACAGATTAAATCAGTATAATGCAATAGCTTGTCATGAGCAGAACTTTGTTACCCTTACAGTCATTCAAAATTTCAATCATGGGCCAGATGTTCTGCCACTGATGGATACACTTACAGTCATTCAAAATTTCAATCATGGGCCAGATGTTCTGCCACTGATGGATACACTTACAGTCATTCAAAATTTCAATCATGGGCCAGATGTTCTGCCACTGATGGATACACTTACAGTCATTCAAAATTTCAATCATGGGCCAGATGTTCTGCCACTGATGGATACACTTACAGTCATTCAAAATTTCAATCATGGGCCAGATGTTCTGCCACTGATGGATACACTTACAGTCATTCAAAATTTCAATCAGGGGCCAGATGTTCTGCCACTGATGGATACACTTACAGTCCTTCAAATTTTCTATCATTTACCGGATGTTCCGCCACTGATGGATACCCTTATAGTCCTTCAAAATTTCTATCATGGGCCAGATGTTCTGCTACTGATGCCGTCATGTTCAAATCTTCATACATTCTGAATATATTATCTTCTCTCTTAAGCGGCTACCTCTTCTCCTCTTTACCGGGTTGTCTCCTTCCATACCATTCATTTATAGCCTTTCATGTCTTTTGATATATTCATAATGTTTCAATTTTCTTATTCTTATTTAGAGCATAAGATAGTTTTCATATATTTTGAGTTTCTTCTAGATCCATCCATCTGTTCTCTTTTCTGTCCATGGTATACAGAGGGCTTTTCTGTAACACTTAAATTGATACACTGCCTTGATAAATATTCATGTTTCATGGGTATGTATGGCGAAGTGGATAAGACGTTTGCCTGATGTTCTGAAGATTGTGAGATCGAATTCTGACCGAGGCACATGTTCAATTTTTTCATTAGATCGCTGGGATTGTTGTTGGAGCTACGGAGTTCGTGCTTTGCGCAACATTATTTGTAGACCGCGTGTCTTTTTCTGAAACGGAACGGAATCATATGGGAAACCAGGTCCAATGAAGACAATCCATCACTTTTAGAGATTTTTCATCACCTCAACACCCATACGATGTCACTGAGAATATACATGCTCTTAGTATTCTGATTTTAGATTAAGTAACTGTTTTTATATTACATCCTGGCCCGTGTATGTCAAGGCTCGCAAGGGAAGCAAATAACACTGCGACGTACATGGCATGTCGTAAGAATCGAATGCTGTTAGGATCTAGGGAAGAAGCCCTAGTAAATAGTAAGCGTCTCAGAAATTAGATGTACTGAGATGGACACCAGAAGATAAACGAAAACGGGGAAAACCCAAAACGATGTGGAGGAGAACAGAAATTGAATTAAATGAAGCACAACTGCAACAAAATACATAGGTAGGCCAAGAGCAGAACATGTCATATCCATTTCCATCTCCTTTCTGCAATGACAAATATTAACTGCCTTAATTGCTAGAATTTTAATTTAGATCATTGAGAGTGTTAAAGATATACTTGCTTCTACCAATGCAACAAATGATAACATTATGTTGTCACGAAGGATATATCCAACATGATTACATAGATAGTAACATACTGAAGAAAAAATGAAAATCCTGGCATATCCTTTACAGGTCGTAGCCATCAGCCACAGTAAACGAGTCGTTGATTTTCTAGGCACCACTTATACGTTCAGTAGTTTGCCATTGCTTTCTAAACGGTGAGGTCTATTTTACCTTTTATAAAAATCCACGGAAACGAATTTGCTTCCAAACTTGCCCACCGTTAGGTTTGAACCAGGTACGCTTGGGTTTGGGATCGAGCTCACTACCGTTTGAGCTTGAGACGTTCACAGTAACATAGTAACAATGTATAATAGCAGGGAGAACTGGAGTGAGTGTAACAGATACAGAGAAATATCACTTCTGTGTAATAATAAGAAAGTACTCGTCAGAATTGTTCTTCGCAGACTCTCGCTCCTTGGAGACCAAATTTATCCAGAGTCCCAGTGAGGGTTTCGTGTGAATTGGTCTACCACATATTTTATATTCTCATTGTGGGACAGTTGCAAGAAAATCAAAGAGAGCAGAATCAATACATGTATATTGACTTTGTCGATCTATCGTATTCGATTTGGTTTAGTCTGCATGTAGGGTTACAATATGAATATTATATAGTAGGTAACTAGGCAACAACAATGAAGAGACAGCCAAATTAGAGCCTGGGGCGCCCCTGTGTTACTGGGGTTCTCAAGGGCAGCAAAGAATAGTACCACTGCAACCTACAATGCATGCCATAAAAGGCGACTGATCTAGGCCATATAGATGCTACCCTAGTAAATAAAAATCAGCACAGAAATCGGATGTGCTGGTATACTTGTAGGCGCATAACAAGCACAACGTACAATCGCTCTTAGACTCAGATAACATACAAAACACCGAGAGTGGTTGACAAGTGGTCGATATAGTGCGTTCGAAGAAGAAGTGTCTGGGGCGCCCGTGTGTTACCGGGGTCCTCAAGGGAGCAAAGAATAGTAACACTGCCACCATGAATAGTCATGTCGAAAGAGGTGATAAGGTAGGAGCCTAAAGAAGATACCTAGTAAATAAAAGCATCACAGAAATCGGATGTGCTCTCCTACTTGTAGGCGCATAACTGGTACAACGTACAATCGCTTTTAGGCTAGGATCCCATACAAATAACAAAAGTGGTTTAACAAATGGTCGATATGGAGCGTTCGAAGCAGAAGAAGAGTCTGGATCAACATAACTAACTAATAAGGACAACTGTCCTTATTTAAGAGTACTAGACTTGCTTCTTCAGTAAGTTGATTCTTCTTTTTGTGCTTTTATGTGGGCTTCATAAACAGTGATTTACGCTGCTTTTGTTATCTTTGAGGTCAGCCTTTTCTTTGGACGTCTTTTGCTTTGTAGCCACTATATCGGAGAAACATTGCTCTTTGAGGTGCACTGTCTGTTGGTAATCCTCTTAGATGACCGAATCATTTAATTTGTTGCTACTTGATAAAGTTCAGTACTGATGTTTTACCCACATTTTTCATGATGTCTTCATTTCTAAACCGTATTTTTCTTTATGGTAGTGAAGCATAACCATTCTACTGGCACAAGGGAATAAGCATGTGAAGCTACTACATTAGAAGATCTTGTGGCATTAGACCACAAGATACTACTAATAATGTGGTGTTGAAAAGAACAATTATTAAAACAATATTTTCCATACTATGTGTTCTCGTAGACTCAGATATATCTTCATCATCATCAAGTAGCTTGTCTCTTCCGGAACTTGGCTCCCATGACAGCATTTCTGAACAACTATCTGTTCTGTGCAAGTTGACCGGCGTCAACAGCAGCCATTCTCAGATCGTCAATGACATCCTGCACCAATCGTCTTCTAGGTCTTTTTCTCGTTCTTCTTCCAGGCACCATTCCTTCCAAAAATAATTTCTCCAGACACTCATGTCGTTTGATGTTCCCAAATATTTAATTTTCTAAGATATATATTGCAGCAATATTATCCATACTATCCAATATTATCCATACTATCCAATATTATCCATACTATCCAATATTATCCATACTATCCAATATTATCCATACTATCCAATATTATCCATACTATCCAATATTATCCATACTATCCAATATTATCCATACTATAGGTAGTTTATATGGCGATTTGTTTAACACTTTTCATTGTCGTTCTGAAGTGTGATAGAATCCGGACCAAGTCACATGTGCAGTTTTGATATGCGATTCATAGGATTGTTGCTGAAGCTGGGGATTATTGCTGTTGTTTTGTTTAATAATCTTGACAAGTGGCGTGCCATTTCTGACCACAGGAACGGAGTCATATGGGGAAACCCAGTTTAATAAACCCAATTCTTTGCCTTTAGACCAGAGTTTCTCACATAGGGGAGGGGATAATTTGATTGTTAAGGTGGACAATTAAGTACTTGATTTTCAGTTCTCCATTATATGTTTTGAAAATTTACTTACTGTGATTCCTCAATTTTCTAGGGATTTCTTCCTAAAACCTATCATTTAAGTTTCTTCAATGAACAATTCAGTTTTTGAAAATAAAAAAATATGTGTATGTTACATAGGGAGCAGACAATTTTAGAAAGGCTTAGGTGGGACATGACACAAAAAAAGATTGGAAACACTGCTTAGAGCCTTTAAAGAAATCTGTTCTCTATGTCCTGGTAGACTCTAGAGGCTTGAAAGAAATATATGCTCTATGTCCTGGTAGACTATAGAGCCTTGAAAGAAATCTATTCTCTATGTCCTGGTAGACTCTAGAGGCTTGAAAGTAATCTATTCTCTATGTCGGAGACTATAGAGCCTTGAAAGAAATCTATTCTCTATGTCCTGGTAGACTCTAGAGGCTTGAAAGAAATATATGCTCTATGTCCTGGTAGACTATAGAGCCTGAAAAAATCTATTCTCTATGTCCTGGTAGACTCTAGAGGCTTGAAAGTAATCTATTCTCTATGTCCTGGTAGACTATAGAGCCTTAAAGTAATCTATTCTCTATGTCCTGGTAGACTATAGAGCCTTTAAAGTAATCTATTCTCTATGTCCTGGTAGATTATAGAGCCTTTAAAGAAATCTATTCTCTATGTCGTGGTAGACTATAGAGCCTTGAAAGAAATCTATTCTCTATGTCCTGGTAGACTATAGAGCCTTTAAAGTAATCTATTCTCTATGTCCTGGTAGACTATAGAGCCTTGAAAGAAATCTATGCTCTATGTCCTGGTAGACTAAGATGGGTGGAGTTACAGATGAAGTTGACGGAATATCAAAAGACTTCATCTGATTTGAATATCTTACGGGTAAGAAGAGATCTGGGGATCTCCCACTAAAATGAAAATCTGTGACTAGTTTAGAGCCGTTAGGAATGTATTGTCTCTGATTCTATATGTTGTGTGCCATGTAAGATATGAATTTTGTTGTGTGCCATGTAAGATGTGAATTTTGTTGTGTGCCATGTAAGATGTGAATTTTGTTGTGTGCCATGTAAGATGTGAATTATGTTGTGTGCCATGTAAGATGTGAATTTTGTTGTGTGCCATGTAAGATGTGAATTTTGTTGTGTGCCATGTAAGATGTGAATTTTGTTGTGTGCCATGTAAGATGTGACTTATGTTGTGTGCCATGTAAGTTGTGAATTTTGTTGTGTGCCATGTAAGATGTGAATTTTGTTGTGTGCCATGTAAGATGTGAATTTTGTTGTGTGCCATGTAAGATGTGAAATTTTGTTGTGTGCCATGAAGATGTGAATTTTGTTGTGTGCCATGTAAGATGTGAATTTTGTTGTGTGCCATGTAAGATGTGAATTTCTTCACTTCTGTTGTATCATTTGCTTGATAAAAGCCTTTCGGTCGAAACGTTGCTGTGTATTGCTATTGTATTTTGTAAAACTACAGTACTTGGTTTTTACGTGTTTCACCATTGCTATATAGTTTTTTCTTCAGTCTTCCCTTATATCGATATTGAAGAAGCATGCTATTAAGAACAGTAATAGAACAAAACAAAATACTATATTTCTATCATATAATAACTTGTTCCAAGATATCTGAATCGGTATAAATATGAATATAAATTTAAACAACGTGCGCACGAGAAATTATCGAAAGAAAGATGAAATCAATTTTAGATGAAGTAGACGCCAGTGTATTACCGGGGTCTGAAAAGGGGGCAAAGAATAGTAACACTGCGACGTATAAGGCATGTCGTAAGAGGCGACTGAGATTGGAGCCTAGAGAAGCTACCCTAGTAAATAAAAAGCGTTGCAGAAATCGGCTGTGCTTGCCTACTTGTAGGCTCATAACTGGCACAACGTACAATCGCTCTTGGGGTACAATCGCTCAGATCACATACAAATCACAGTGAGTGGTTTAACAAGTGGTCAATATTGAGAGTTTGAAGAATAAGAACGTAGAAGAATGAAATAGTTACATTGATGTTGTTTTTGTGCAAGTCATTAGCATGATAGTGTATATTTATTTTAAGTTTTAAATGTAACTGTATTCTTCTCTCTCTCTCTGTAACTCTATCTCGCTCTCTCAATCTCTCTATCTCTCTAACTTCTCTCTATTCTCATATATATCTCTCATCTCATTCTCTCTCTTATATATATTCAATTTCTCTCAATCTCTCTCTCTCTCTCTCTCTTATATATATCAATTTCTCTCAATCTCTCTCTCTTATCTCTCTCTCTTATATATATCAATTTCTCTCAATCTCTCTCATCTCTCTCTATTCTCTCTATATATATATTATCAATTTCTCTCTCTCTATCTCTCTCTATCTCTCTCCTATATATATATCAATTTCTCTCAATCTCTCTCTCTTTCTTCTCTCTTTTACTTCTCTATCTCCTCTCTCTATCTTCTTTTTATATATCAATTTCTCTCAATCTCTCTCTCTATCTCTCTCTCTCTCTCTATATATATATATATATTTATCAATTTCTCTCTCTCAATCTCTCTCTATCTCTCTCTTTATATATATATCAAGTTCTCTCTCTCAATCTCTATCTCTCTTTCTTTCTCTCTATCTTCTCTATCTCTCTATCTATCTATCTATCTAAATATATATATATTAATATACAGTATATATCTTTCTCTTTCTAGCTGTCTCTATTATATATATATATATATATCTTTCTTTCTCTCTCTCTATCTCTCTCTCTCTATATATATATATATATATATATCTTTTTTCTCTCTCTCTATATATATATATATATATATCTTTCTCTCTCTCTCTCTCTCTCTCTCTCTCTCTATATATATATATATATATATATATATATATATATATATCCTCTCTCATGTATCATACATAGAGGCATAGGCAACCATTAACATAAACATATTTCAATCCATAGCTATCCAAACCAGTTCCGTTACCAATCAGTTTCCCTGTTGACCCCTTTCACAGCCATGACGTTAATTTACCCAACGCTATCCCTCCCTATGGTACCTTGTCTTTTTATCAGTAATTTTTCATGAAGCTACGATGTGCTTTAAATCCACTCTTCCCCCATAACCTCATTTCCAAAAAACGATGATTGTCTCTGTCCATGCAATACGTTTCGATTGAACATCAAATCCACTAATAATTTTATTCATTTAAAAAAAAAAAAGTCGTTGTTGTCATTGTATTGTTCTATAATACAAGATCCAAATAACTTCTATCAATCTTCTTGTATCTTTATCTATTGTCCATTAGTAGCTTCCATATCACTACATGGGCATGTATAACACGGAGTCATCGTCTTGTTCACATCGACATAACATTTTATATAAGAAGATCCGTGGTCTTAGACTTCTCAATGCATACCGACAAAGACAAGAAGAGGTAGACCACGGAGAAGATGGATTCAGGATGTAACTGATGGCTTGAGCATGCAGAGGCGGGACATCTGATCTATGAGAGAGAGAAATTCCGAAGGACTCTTGGGGTGGCAAAGTTCTGTTCAGGACAAGCTATTTGATAATGATAATAGGAAGATATTTATTTTCTAGACTGCTCCTTTTAAGAATTCTTTTTTTTCTTTCTGTTTGTTTGATTACAAGACATGAGACCCCATGAGGGTTCATGCGGCTATATCCTATGTATCGAGACTAGTTAATAAGCATATTCAAGTCATGTTTTAGCTGATAAAATACAGTTATATGATGTTCTAATGAGTTTGTATAGGAAGGTTTCATTTCTAGCAGTGTTAAGATAAAAGCAGTGTGAATGAGCTAATCTACATTATGTTAGAAGAATGAGAAGGTTCAGTTATATGTATGTATAGGTCAGGTTGTGTGAGTGTAGATAATGTAGTAGATGCAGTGAAGAGATGCAACAAATGTGAGTAGACCAGCTAGTCAGAAACGTTTAAATAGTAAATAGAGAAATCCTAGTTAACGTGTAACTTTCGATTATCAGAGGTGATTTATCTTGAACACCCTGTAGTTGATGGATGATGTTGAATTATGATAAGTTTTATGTATAGAGAGATGATAGTGTAGAAAGATATTCATGACGGTTAATGTATGTATAGAGAGATGTAGTATAGAAAGATATTCAAGACGGTTAATGTATGTATAGAGAGATGATAGTGTAGAAAGATGTTCATGACGGTTAATGTATGTATAGAGAGATAATAGTGTAGAAAGATATTCATGACGGTTAATGTATGTATAGAGAGATACTAGTGTAGAAAGATGTTCATGACGGTTAATGTATGTATAGAGAGATCATAGTGTAGAAAGATGTTCATGACGGTTAATGTATGTATAGAGAGATGATAGTATGAAAGATGTTCAGACGGTTAATGTATGTATAGAGAGATATAGTGTGAAAGATATTCATGACGGTTAATGTATGTATAGAGAGATCTAGTGTGAAAGATATTCAAGACGGTTAATGTATGTATAGAGAGATGATAGTATAGAAAGATGTTCAAGACGGTTAATGTATGTATAGAGAGATGATAGTATAGAAAGATGTTCAAGACGGTTAATGTATGTATAGAGAGATCATAGTGTAGAAAGATGTTCATGACGGTTAATGTATGTATGGAGAGATGATAGTATAGAAAGATATTCATGACGGTTAATGTATGTATAGAGAGATGATAGTATAGAAAGATATTCAAGACGGTTAATGTATGTATAGAGAGATGATAGTGTAGAAAGATGTTCATGACGGTTAATGTATGTATAGAGAGATGATAGTATAGAAAGATGTTCATGACGGTTAATGTATGTATAGAGAGATGATAGTATAGAAAGATATTCAAGACGGTTAATGTATGTATAGAGAGATAATAGTGTAGAAAGATATTCAAGACGGTTAATGTATGTATAGAGAGATGATAGTATAGAAAGATATTCATGACGGTTAATGTATGTATAGAGAGATGTTAGTGTAGAAAGATGTTCAGAAGGTTAATGTATGTATAGAGAGATGATAGTATAGAAAGATATTCAAGACGGTTAATGTATGTATAGAGAGATGATAGTATAGAAAGATATTCATGACGGTTAATGTATGTATAGAGAGATGATAGTATAGAAAGATATTCATGACGGTTAATGTATGTATAGAGAGATATAGTATGAAAGATGTTCAAGACGGTTAATGTATGTATAGAGAGATTCTAGTATAGAAAGATGTTCAAGACGGTTAATGTATGTATAGAGAGATCTAGTGTGAAAGATATTCATGACGGTTAATGTATGTATAGAGAGATGATAGTATAGAAAGATGTTCAAGACGGTTAATGTATGTATAGAGAGATGATAGTATAGAAAGATATTCAAGACGGTTAATGTATGTATAGAGAGATGCTAGTGTAGAAAGATTTCAGACGGTTAATGTATGTATGAGAGATGCTAGTTAGAAAGATGTTCATGACGGTTAATGTATGTATAGAGAGATGTAGTATAGAAAGATGTTCAGACGGTTAATGTATGTATAGAGAGATGTAGTTAGAAAGATATTCAAGACGTTAATGTATGTATAGAGAGATGATAGTTAGAAAGATGTTCATGACGTTAATGTATGTATGGAGAGATCTAGTTAGAAAGATATTCATGACGGTTAATGTATGTATGGAGAGTTTCCTAGTTAGAAAGATGTTCATGACGGTTAATGTATGTATGGAGAGATGATAGTATAGAAAGATATTCAAGACGGTTAATGTATGTATAGAGAGATGATAGTGTAGAAAGATATTCATGACGGTTAATGTATGTATAGAGAGATGATAGTGTAGAAAGATGTTCAAGACGGTTAATGTATGTATGGAGAGATGCTAGTGTAGAAAGATATTCATGACGGTTAATGTATGTATAGAGAATGATAGTGTGAAAGATATTCAAGACGGTTAATGTATGTATGAGAGATGATAGTGTAGAAAGATGTTCAAGACGGTTAATGTATGTATGGAGAGATGATAGTGTAGAAAGATGTTCAAGACGGTTAATGTATGTATGGAGAGATGATAGTATAGAAAGATGTTCAAGACGGTTAATGTATGTATAGAGAGATGATAGTGTAGAAAGATGTTCAAGACGGTTAATGTATGTATAGAGAGATCATAGTGTAGAAAGATATTCAAGACGGTTAATGTATGTATAGAGAGATGATAGTGTAGAAAGATATTCATGACGGTTAATGTATGTATGAGAGATGTAGTATAGAAAGATATTCAAGACGGTTAATGTATGTATAGAGATGTAGTGTAGAAAGATGTTCATGACGGTTAATGTATGTATAGAGAGATGATAGTTTAGAAAGATATTCATGACAGTTAATGTATGTATGAGAGATGATAGTATAGAAAGATATTCAAGACGGTTAATGTATGTATAGAGAGATGATAGTGTAGAAAGATGTTCATGACGGTTAATGTATGTATAGAGAGATGTTAGTGTAGAAAGATGTTCAAGACGGTTAATGTATGTATAGAGAGATGATAGTGTAGAAAGATGTTCAAGACGGTTAATGTATGTATAGAGAGATTCTAGTATAGAAAGATGTTCAGACGGTTAATTATGTATAGAGAGATGTAGTATAGAAAGATATTCAAGACGGTTAATGTATGTATAGAGAGATCATAGTGTAGAAAGATATTCATGTTCTAGATCAGTGTTTCTCAAACTAGGGTCTGAGAGTACTCACTGGGGTCTTAAGCGCTTGAAGAAATATTATGATCTTTGACATTTCAAACAGAACAAGAAATTTAAAAAACATGTATAAACACAGTGATAAACTATTTCCGCTGGAAGATCAAATGACCAGGATCAGACCGGAGTCTAAATTTCTAACAGGAGACACTGAAAGATCATTTGAAGTTTCCCGAAGTGTGAAAAATTGTAGCTAGCTTTACTGTTGGTGGTGTGTAATAATAACTCCTTCGCTAGAAGATTTTGAAATGCAGAAACATTTGGGGATCCGCGGCAACAAAATATATTTACAAAGGAGGTTCCGCGGTTTGAGAACCGCTGTTCCAGATTGAAGCATCTGACAGGAAAAAAGAAGTATGTATTGGTAAGGAATGTATATAACAGTGAGCTGGGTTTGTTCATCAACGTTTGATTCAAATTCCCTGTACATGCGATTTACAAGTCCCTCAACTGATAATGGTTTCTTGTGACAAAAATTCAGAATATTCGCATGAGCTTATGTTTAATTATTTGATAACTAAAAGTGTCATCTAGATGGAGCTGAAAGGAACTAAGCGCATATCGGGGCACGTAGAGTGCATTGTCACTAATTATGTCCAATTTTCTCTCTCTTCCTTGCTGCAGAGTTAGTAAATGTGCAAGGTTTGATAGTTTGTTTTATTCTATTTACTTCTCAACAAAATTAAATTGTAAATATTATTTAATAAGTTGATGCTGATTGATAGATAGGATCATCATCATTGCTCTTCGATGAGTAATCCTGTGTGCTCAGATCTTTTCTTACGCAAGAAGATCTCACGGCAGTGCACGAACTCTATAGCGGATCTCCGATGTAATTATGCCGATTGTGAAGATATTGTGTTGGAATTTATTTGTAATCCTTTCTAATGAATGTTTGCCCGTGCAGATGTTTTCCAGTTTGTTCTTCTCGATTTGGAACTGCCAAATGTTATTTAACGTGCTTAACTTGAACACGGACCTGCATTTTATCGTCCGTCTCCGATATTATTAGGAACTTGATCTCACCTACACTAAGATCAGGAATCTCTTGAAAAATATCGTGCTGGCTCCACTAGGGAACGAACCGACTACTTTTGAAACGAGATGTGAGTACTTAACCTCAGAACTTAACATTTGACGTACAGAAGAGAAGACATATAAAAACCACATATTCTGTCTGTATCTAGAAGGGATGTATTCAAGCTTGTATGAATATTGAATGTTATGTTCAAAGGAGATTTATTAGACGAAAAAACCCCACGAAAAATAAGATATACGAACAAGAATAATTACATGACGAAAAGAAATTGTAAGATGACAATCTGTGACGGAAAAAGTAATGGATGACTGGGAAAGAAAATAGGAATGATAAAAATAAAACAAAGAAAACGCGAAACAAAGAATATGAGATGAAACAATTATAAGTAGCAGAGGAGAACAGGAAAAAAATGTGATAAAATATTAGAGTTCTTGGAAAAATCGATCTCAGTTTTCTATTCTAACACGGAACAATGTTCACAACATCAGGCAGATACAGAAGGGAACATTATGAAAGCCGGAATCTGAACTGTCTCAGAAAAGATTACTTCCTAGCTTTTGTTTCGTTTTGTCAGAATCTGACCCATTGAGGAACAGATTACTTGTTGATTTTTATTATTTTTAATGAGCTTCCAGAGGATTTCTTTGCGAGAGCTCAACACTAAAAAACAATCCATCAAAATTTGACAGTTATTGTTTCCTTCAGGGATGGGGGTATTTTTAATAATGAACAGAATACGAAGAAGAAGTAAGAAAGAAGAGAGAGAGAGAGAGAGAAGAGAGAGGAGAGAGAGAGAGAGAGTAACTGAAGATTGAAACCAGCTTCAGGATAACATTTTTATAAATGGGTCTATAGACGAAGAATTGATTCTTCACCGGTTTACCCCTATAGCTCTGTCCATATCCACAAAATGACACGCCCACCTGCCGAGAGTATTACACAAAGCACGAACTCTGTAGCTCCTGCATAATCGTATGGATCTCTGAAAAGATGCAGCCAGTGAACACAACGGCGCGTTCTGGATTCGAAATCAGTCTTCGGAAGGTGTTGGTTTAAGCACTTAGCTAATAGAGACGCCCTAGGATAACATTATAATCTAAGTAGATTAATTTGTCGTAGAGCCATCAGGATATTTGTCCAGAGATAACTGATATCAGTGTAGGTGAAATCAAACTCCTAGTCCTATCAGAGACGGACTATAAAACGTAGGTCCAGTGTTCATGTTGACTACGTAAAAGAACCATTGACAGTTCAACTTCTAGTAGAACAGGATGGAAATCCGCTGCCACGTCAAAACTCATTAGAAAATTAATAGAATATTACACTTGTACAAAATATGTTTTCTTTCTTCTAAATTACATCGGGGATCCTAAACAATTCTACGAAATTTATGTACTGCCGTCGAGTTCTTCCTGTGTAAGAAAGAGATCGGGGTGAACATGGTTAATTATCGAAGTGCAATGATGAATGTTTCTCTCTTCTATTTCATCTATTTCTGCTGTGGCGTTCAACGTTCAGAGTATGAAAAGAGTTCAGAGTAATGTCCTCAAGTGCGCATCGAGTTTGGTGTTTCCTACCGTCTCTGATGTTTTTGCTCTTCCTCATTTGCATGGACTACCTATTGTGTTGAACCTATTGTTACAAGACAACCATGCATGTTTTCTCAGTAAAAATGAGTATTCCCAGAAAGAGTGAAACGGGATGGGCACGGAGACAATGGATGGAGTCGCTGCAGAGGTATAAGTTGACAAAAAGCAGTTGTATTTTTGTGCCAGGGCATGCAGGTGTAAGGGAAATGAACGCGCCGATAGGCTTGCAAGTATGACTGCTGTACGAAACGGGTGAGCAATGGACCAGGCTGATATTATAAACTCCCTAAGGGGGAGTGGATGTGTACATGATTCATATAGTAGTGATGAATCTACAACACTAACTAGACTGCAATAATTCCAAATTAAATGTGGTGTAGCTAGACAAGAGCACTATACTGGTAGCCAATGAAGAATAGGAAACCAGCAAAGAACCAATGTCGTTAGTCGCCAAACGCTGAGAGACATACTGAGGAGGAGGTCGGAGCACTTATGGACTATTTGGTTCCAAATGCAGTGTTGATGATCCGACGACTAAACTAAACTATTGTTATGTGAAAATATTGCACGTTGTGGTGCACGTTCATGATGCTGTTGCATGGCTGCACCATTAGGTTTGTTGTGTTCCTTTTGTGCTCTAGCACTGGGTTGCTCCTACCAAGTGTCTAATAGTCTCGTTTTTAAATCTTATCTCTCATTGCTACTCCCATTATATTCGCAGACATTTCATATACGTTCTTGTTTTCATTATCTGCAAATGTCCAATTTCAGCAATGGAAACGCAAAGTAAAGATCTTATTGTATCAGGGTCGTTTTCAATAATCTTGTACAGACCTACACAGACTAAAACTAGTTCAATCAACCAAATGTGCATGTGGACAGACAGCACATACAGCCGAAAACATTCTGCAAGATTGTTATCTGACGAATCAACTGCGGAAAGAACACTGTCCAACAGAGACAGACATCCATAAAAAGCAGTTTGGAAGCCTTGATGCACTAACAAACACAACACCATACATCCAGAGACACGGACTAATTGTGAAGACATTGAACATCAGCAAACGAGAAGAAGAAGTAGAAGAAGGGTCATCTTGTACATATGATTTCACGTTTCTAATGCGAGTTTCAAAAACATCTTCAGTACTACATCACTTGTTTGATGTTATCTTCGCACGTAACGTTAGTGAAATATATACATATAGTGTAAATGCTTGGAAGGAGGCATACTGGCAAAGAGAAGAAGAGGAAGACCACGGATAAGATGGATTCAGGATGTAACTGATGGTTTGAACATGACGGCTGCAGAGGCAGAACATCAGGCCTATGAGAGAAAGAAATTCCGGAGGACTGTTGGGGTGGCAAAGTTCTGCTCAGGACAAGCTATTTGATGATGATGATTGTAAATGTTGGGAGGGCTTAGCAATAGACTGTGCAGTGAAGAGATGGTATGTTACAATGAATAACCACTGTGTTTAAATCTATTGTTATACACTTTTCAACAGTAAGACTGAGAAAATGAAGTCTTACCGTTTAAATATATACTACATTGATGATGTTTCTTCTGAAAGCGATTTCGTATATACACGAATTATCTGTACCTGACTTTTCAGATTCTCTTAACATTGAACAAAATTGTTTAGGAAAGACTGCCATACAGTTCTTCGGATGCACTTCAATTTTCGTTCAAGATATAATTAGAAATCCGGTTCTCTTTTATCCGATACTAGTAGATGCACCCGTTCTTCGCAAAGTAATTTATAATTTAAACCTAGTTGTACGTGTAACTAATGAACACATATAGGTACTTATGTCCAACGCTTGTTTTCATTACCTGAAAAACAACGTATGAAGGGTGACCATGTCGAGTAGTGCGTGAGTTATTCATGATTATGTATTAATATTTGATGTGATGGATTTGGGAAATCCCGGTAGTCCAAAGCGAAGTGATTACCATTAGTTCAAACCCATTTCATTTTCTTTACCCATAGCGACATGTGACGGTTTGGGGAAATTCGAAAGCCGAAAGTGAAACCGGAACCAGTAGTTCAGAACATTTTTTTTTTTTTAATAATGAAAAATGAAAATCGTGGCATATCCTAAAGGACGTAGCCATCAACCACAGTAAATGAGTCGTTGATTTTCTAGGCACCACTTACACGTTCAGTAGTTTGTCATTGCTTTCTGAACGGTGAGGTCTACTTTTACCTTCTGTAAAATCCAGGAAACGAATCTGCTTCCAAACTTGCCCACCGTGGGATTTGAACCAGGTACGCTTGGGTTCGTGATCAAGCTCACTACCACTTGAGCTACACACGCTCATTTCTTTTAGCGATACGTTTGTAATTAAGATCAATTTTAATATGAAAAGAAATAACTGTAGTCTAGTTTTATACTTTTTACAGTAGCGGAACTGTGGAAGCTACCTACAAGCCAAATTTCAAGATTTTGCTCGCCAGGAACACGCACAACAAAGGAAACAGACACACATCTATGCAACTTTCCTTTCATATATATATATATATATTTATTATATATATATATATTAGACACGTAACTCAACCATATCATTCTGAAAATAGTAACCATGACAGGAATTCGAACGTATTTCAAAACTTCTTTGTTTGTCACCTGGTCACACTTAAAAACACAAATGAACACACAAGACATTTAATTCGAACGTGTTTTATTTTGTTGTCTAACAAGAGATTCCTGAGTCCACAAGAACTATACGTGATATATGTTAGCGATTTTTGTGCTCTTGTTGTATACATACGAATATCCGACCCTGAATTAAACAGCTGATAGCAGATAACGCAAGCGATGAGTCTGTGCATCGTGGTAGAAATCAGACTAGGGTTTCTTGGCTAGCATATATGGTAGGGTCGTTGAAGCTCAAGGTGGAGCATACAGGACACCTTCGTATACTATGAGAATTGAGGTTGAGGCTTTTACGTAATGAACCTGCCCTTGATTTTCAAGTAATGAATATGCTCTTGACTTTCAAGTACTGGGTATGCTCTTGACTTTCAAGTACTGGGTATGCTCTTGACTTTCAAGTACTGGGTATGCTCTTGACTTTCAAGTACTGGGTATGCTCTTGACTTTCAAGTACTGGGTATGCTCTTGACTTTCAAGTACTTGGTATGCTCTTGACTTTCAAGTACTGGGTATGCTCTTGACTTCCAAGTACTGAGTCTCCTCTTGCTATTAATGAACCTGTTTTTAACTTTCCACAAAATAATTTGTTTTTGACTTATAGCAAAAAAACTTGACTTTGTTCTCAATAAAAGAAATTGTTCTTGATTTCCAACAAAGAAACTTGACTTTGATCTCAATAAAAGAACTTGTTCTTGACGTCTAACAAATGAACTTGACTTTGTTCTCAATAAAAGTACTTGTTCTTGACATCTAACAAAGAAACGTGACTTTGCTTTCAATAAAAGAACTTGTTCTTGACGTCTAACAAAGAAACTTGACTTTGTTCACAATAAAAGAACTTGTTCTTGATTTCCAACAAAGAAAAAGGACTTTTCTCTCAGAAGAAGAACGTGTTCTTCTAGCAAAGAAATTAAACTTTGCTCTCAACAAAATAACTTCTTCACGACTTTTAACGCTGAAAAATTGATTTGACTTTTAAGTACGTAATCTGGTCTTGACTTTCCAAAAATGAACTCGATCTCGCCTCAACAAAGATGCCAGGTCGTTTTAAAAAAAAATGTACAGTACTTGACTTTAAACTAATGAACCTGACTTTGACTTTGACAGGAAATGATATTGAATTTCAGCAAAGAAACCAGAACTGAAGTTAAAAATGGAAATGATTTTTACTTAATAGATATACTGACCTATCATCTACAACATGTAATCCTAGCTGGAGACAGACACGATTTAATTAGTTCAATCATTGATCTAAACATACCATATATCTGGCTGCTTCCTGTTGTCTTTTTGTTTATCCGATATGAGTTTAGGCGTAGACATGACTGTTGTTATGGCACCTTTGATTTACTTTTGCGTGATGGCTTGCTTTTTTATAATCAGTGTCCCTTGCAATTTAGGCGAGCCTTAATCCGACGTCAGAGGTGATTGTAATTTAGATCCCCCAGTAAAGGATCAAGGTTACCTGTAGTAAAAATCATGTTCCTTTTTCTTATTGACAGTTTTGGAGGAATTTCAAAATTTCCCCGGCAAGTGGCTACTAGCGCAGCTGGCTATCAACTTCGTTGTCGGCGATTCCTGCTGTTTTCTGTTAAAAATTAACTTATATTTGAATGTTGTTTGTATGTTTTAATTTAACAACTTGAAAAAACTAATTCATATTCATGACAGAAGTTTAAAATAAAGTAAAAAAAAAAAAAATAGATCAAACGTATAGTTATTATAATTAAAAAAAAAACGTTAATTCATTTTTTGTTACACAGGATGCAAACTCCTTAATAACTTTAAAATGTTCTTTTTTCTTCTGATATTTCTTTCCTTACTCAGATCGTATTTACTGTTACTTCTTTTTTCATTTATCTAACCATAATGTACTCTAGAGAATAGAAGAGTTTGCGATTACATCAATCAATCAAGTGCCATGCCTGCCGGCGTAGGCGATCATATCTCTCCACAACTCTCTTTGCTTGGTGTATGTAATCAGTTCTGACGTCGATTTTTTGTCCAACCATGATGTCAGGCCATCCAACATCTTCTCCCTCTGTCTTCCACGATCTCTCCTTCCCCGAATTTTACCTGTTGTCACCAAATGTTCTAAACCTTCTCTCGCATTATATGCCCGAAGAACCTTGATTGTCGGATTCTTATTCTTTTGATAATGTTTCTTTGTGTTCAATTATGCGATTTGTATTGTATGCGATTACATACGTGAATAAATGAAGTAGCGCAAGGTTGAATGAGACACATTGTTGAAGTTAAGAGATGACAGAGATATTTCTTTCTTTTTTCTTCTTTTACTTTGTCGTCACACTGCTACCGGGCTGTTGCCCAGTGTTAGGACTTCCCCTTTTTGTCTTGCATTGTTCTAGTGGATTGGGTGATAGTTATTTTTGCTTTCTGACAGAATTCTGCTATGCCAGCTAACCATTTTTTCGTCATCTTCCTTCCTGATGTTCTGTTGCTGAAGGCTCTGTATAGAGTATAGTTGCATTCATGTTAAGTGGCCATTCATTTCATTCTTGTTTCTCAATCTAATTCAAGCAAGGTTCTGTCCCAACTTTATTTATTATGCTGATGTTGGTGACTCTGCCTAATCTGGTGATGTTGGTTACTTTTTGTAGGCATCACATTTCACATGTAGTTATTTTTTTCGCGACTATGCTTTGCTCATTGTCCATGTTTCGCTCTGAAAACACAAAGTAGGCATAAAAATGACGCTGATCATCTGTTGTTTAGCTGTCAGTGAAATTTGTGTGTGCCTTGACAAAAGGGCTAGATGATAGGTTACAGCATTTGCATTTTGCACTCTAGCCTATATCTTTCTGTCTAATCTTCCATCTTCTGTGAATATGCTTCCTAATACTTTTCTTTCTTTCTTTCTCGAATCCTGTATGCCTCACAGCGTCAGGTCAGGAAGAGATTTCTAAAACGGGCCCTAGTATGCGCTTCGTAGATAGTCTCTTTCGTCGCCTCTGTTATCTCTGAGGTCCATCTTTTGCGTGGCCGGCCTTTTGCTTTGTACCCATTGTATCGGAGCAGCATTGCTCTTTGGGTGCACTGTCTGATGGTAATCTGCTTACGTGACCGAACCATTTAATTTGTTGTTTCTTGATGAAGTCTAGTACTGATGTTGTACCCACTTTTTTCCTGATGTCTTCATTTCTCAACCGGTCTCTTCTTGTTACACCCAGCATTCTGCGTAGACACTTCATCTCTGTTGTGACTAGTTTTCTTCTATCGTTTGTTGTCAGTGTCCAGGTTTGGCACTGGTAACATAATGTGGGAGAAAGATTGTGTTGAACATTGCTCTTTTTGTGTTCATGGTGACGTGTTTGCATCTTAAAATTGGCGCCATTTGCCCTATCATTTGCTTTGTTTGCCCTATCATTTGATTCCTAATACTGAGATGAATATATTAAGATTTTGTTGAAAAAAAATTCAGAGACGGGAAAGAGTGATTGTCAGATCCAATGAAAAAAAATTTACAGATCGAGTAGAATTTAACTTGACTTGGCAGTTTGGGTAGCAACGAATGTGCACAATATTTCTTCGTTCTTGGTCGTCCTCTGTATTGTGTTCCAGCTGTGGTTAATTTCTGTCAGTTGTTGTACTACTTTTCTCTTTCATGTGGTTTTGAATCTTCTTCGTTTACGTGTACAGTTTCAGTGCAGTTTTCCTGATTGATGTTAACCATAGATTCTCAAACGTTTCCGGCTCACCGCCCACTTTACACAACATAAACTTTGTAACGCCCCCCACCGCCCACTTTACACAACATAAACTTTGTAACGCCCCTCCCCAACCCCTCCACATTATAACAGTTTGCCAACGCCCCCTCCCACATATATACATACTCTATTTTCTCTTTGACATAGAAAATTGATATATATTTCTGCAATATATGGTCAATTTTCAAATGAGTATATGCTTGAAATAGAAAATTGATGAAAATATGAACGTGTAAGAAGGATATAAAATGAATTCAAATGCAGAATTCAAATTTTAAATGATTCGTAAAATCACGAAAATAATTTATTTTAAAATATATATTATTAATTTCTTCGTTAAGGAGCCACCGACCCCTAATCTCCTGAACACCCCCAAATTCTTCTGAACCCACTATCGCCCCCAGAACACTTCAGCGCCCACTGAGGGCGATACAGCCCACTTTGGAAACGCTGACTTGAACAAACAGGAAATTAAAAGAAGGATGGAGATAGAGAGAACCGAAACATATTACAAAATGCAGAATAAGGAGACAAAATATTAACAAAATTATATTAATCAGCCTAAACATTACATTCCATTAAACGTGAGAGATAAGAATGCGGAATACCAAAAAACCCACATGTGGCTTTGAAATGGAATTCGGGAGGCGAGGGAGGTAGGGTATGACAATAGAGAGACATGGAGACGAACTGTAGATAAGGAAAGAAAAGAGGCGGGAGTGACCTGAACTAAGCTGGCGTGTTGAAGACATACCTGGTTGGTGCAAATTTCTTGATGCCTTATGCTTCACGGGAAGTTCAGAGAAGAAGAAGAAGAAGAAACCTGAGAGAAATATTTATGTTTAAACAAAGATATATGTTGCATATACGTATATATTTGAAATAATATGTTCACTAACATAATTATGGGACATAGACTTTTGTTTGTACACTGTGTTAGAGAATTCATTCTTTGAAAGGCTTTATGTGGTTGTACATATCCAAGGGGCTCCATTGTTATTAAATAAAATAAATGAACAATCCTACATATACGATTTCAAACACAGATACTATGCGTATATGGCATTGAATAATCACGTGATATAATAATTAACACTCATTTTGATTTCGTCAACAAAGTCTGTTGTTTTAATTACTTGCAATTACTTCTACATAATTCAAGTTCATGCAGTTCATAATTCTCTGACAATAAAACACGTTTCCAAGAAGTGTACAAAGGGAGGACGATTTTGACATATTTTTGCAGTAGTTTCTTCAACTTCAGCATCCACTTGAATTTGACCTTCAATTCAATTTTTTCACCATTAGCATCGAACCTCACACCCTCCACATTTAAGTTGTCACCATTCTTATCTCATATTATATGCGGTCCACTGCTAACAATTTTCCACCACCCCCTCCCCCCATTATTCAGCACTATTTATCGACTATTATTCCACATTATCTATTATTACACCACAGGCGATCCGTTCTCTTTTACTACACACGTTATTCCTTCTTTTATTTCACACTACCTTCCCTCTATTATTCCACTCTAACCGTCCTCTATTATTCCACACTACCTTCCCTCTATTATTCCACACTACCTTCCCTCTATTATTCCACACTATCTTCCCTCTATTATTCCACACTACCTTCCCTCTATTATTCCACACTACTTTCCCTCTATTATTCCCACTACCTTCCTCTATTATTCCACACTAACTGTCTTATATTATTCCACACTACCTTCCCTCTATTGTTCCACACTACCTTCCCTCTATTATTTCACTCTAACCGTCTTCTATTATTCCACACTAACTTTCCTCTATTATTTCACTCTAACCGTCTTCTATTATTCCACACTAACTGTCTTATATTATTCCACACTAACTTTCCTCTATTATTTCACTCTAACCGTCTTCTATTATTCCACACTAACTTTCCTCTATTATTTCACTCTAACCGTCTTCTATTATTCCACACTACCTTCCTCTCTTTATTCCACACTACCTTCCCTCTATTATTCCCAAACTACCTTCCCTCTATTATTCCACACTAACCGTCTTCTATTATTCCATACTAACTATCCTCTATTATTCCTCACTACCTGTCCTCTATTATTCCACACTAACTTCCCTCTATTATTCCACACTATCAGCCCTCTATTATTCCACACTACCTTCCCTCTATTATTCCCCCACTACCTTCCCTCTATTATTCCCACACTACCTTCCCTCTATTATTCTCACACTACCTTCCCTCTATTATTCCTACACTACCTTCCCTCTATTATTCCCATACTACCTTCCCTCTATTATTCCCCCACTACCTTCCCTCTATTATTCCCATACTAACGTCGTTAAATAGAGATGTAAAACAATACTACTTTGTTGTTTGATCAAGGTAAATGGTCCGTGTGGTGCCAGGGCCCACAAAGTGAGAAAAGAATAGTACCACTGCAACCTACAAGGCATGTCGTAAGAGGTAACTGATGTAGGACCTAGGGAGCTACTCTAGTAAATAAAAAGCATTGCAGAAATCGGATGTGTTGGCCTACTTGTAGGCGTATATCTGGCACAACGTACAATCGCTCTTAGGTTCAGATCACATACAAATCACACAGAGTGGTTAACAAATAATCGATATGGAGTGTTCGAAGAAGATCAAAGTAACTGAACACATACACATTTTCTCATAATAAATCATTGATGTTAGATATTTTGACTATCCACTTTGTTTTTTACGTACTTATTCTAACATTTGAAGGAGATAAGCTGTTTTAAAATTCATCTCTGTTCTATCGATATACAGCCTCTCACATTGGATAATTCCATGTCTGCTATTCTAAAATGCAACAGACATCTCAATACTCCCACACGTTCTCATTGTCCAAGTGATGTTGGTTGACACATCAATTCTCTCTATTCCACAAACATCACATCCATGTTTGTCTTTCTTTATCTCCCCTTGTCAATCAGAAAGTTAATTATCCCTGATTTTGTTTCCACATACGATGTACGTAATATATTCATGTTTTGACTTGTTCAGACATTTTACAAGTGCTTTCTCTCTCTCTCGCGATCCCGACAGACTGATGAACCAACTTTTATCATGAATTTTACCGTGGTTTTAAGGGACTCTGTTCCTCCGTACAGCTTCTCGCAAAGCCATGTGTTTTGTGGCCAGGTTTTGTTTCTTATATCTGCTATCCTTTGATAATCCTGCAGAACGTGTTCTGCCGTCATGTCTGCCTTTTTGCATGGGCACAGGCTGGTTGTGTCTATTTTGAATTTGTTGTACATGTGGGCGCGGAGCTTGTTGTCGCCGGTACGGAAGCGAAGACAATTGCTTTCTATGCTTTTATGGCTTTATTGTCTTTTTCATTTCGCTGTGTGAAAATTAATACATTTGTAACGTTAGTTGTATGTAAAATGGTTCAGACACCTAGTGAGAATAAAACAAATCTACTATCATCTCGCGCCTATAACAACCGGCAGGCCCGGTCGCAGAGCTCGAGAAAGATCAAGAACCTGATGGATTGATAATATCACATATATCCTGCAACATCAAAGACTAACAACTACATATGCAACACACCTGGAACAGTACAGAAAATGGAAACTCACCACGATGATTCAGAACACAAGTGAATTAGACGAGGCAAGACACGTCAATATCTGATTATTGTGATAGTGTACAAACTTCAACCATGTAGAGATCTGTATTGGGACTTGTAATGATTCTAGAACATCGGTCGCAAGTCGCACCGTCGTAAATCGAACCGTCGTAAATTGAAATTCAACTTACAGTTACACAATGTTATAAACAATATTTCATACGCAAAAATATCATATGTAAAAAGAAAAGGAAAAAGTCATAGCAAATTATGCCTACATGCCTACATTTATTGTTTAATATTGAAAACAGTGTAGACATATATCACCATCATCATCCTGTGCTGGTAAGTGCGTAGCAGTGCTTTGCAACGTTTTAATATCCTGGTGCACATCTGACTAGTGAATATGAAAACGCGACTGTCATGTTGCAATTATAATAACAATTTAATAATAACAATAATGAACTAATATTAATAGAAACATTTATTTTAAAAAATAATATCAGATGCAAAACTTAATCTTCCTTATACGTTTTTTTTAAAAACAAATATTGTGCTTACGACAAAACTGATTCATACTGTAGTTTAGAAACACATTTTATTTCTTGAAAATCTGATTAACATTAAAGTCGGTAGAATAAAATAGGGCGCCAGGAATATACCACATGGTCGACACGGCGACCGGCGTCCCTGCTTTGGATAGCGCTGGTGTATAAGATACCAGAAATCTTCACAAACATCAAACCTCATTACTGACTATCATTTCAGAGGTCAAAACTTTCCGGAGCCATCAAGTTATCCTCTCTAGTTTCATCTTCATTTCGCTATCTTTCTTCACCCTTCGTTGGTGTTGTCATGTTTTATGAACATTTCGTAATTAAAAAATTTAAAAAATTATTATTTTCTCTTTCTGTTAATAAAAATTGTTTTGATAAGTTCTGGTTAAATGTAGACGGAATAGCGTAACATATAAAATGTTTGCTTTATTAAATCAAACAAATGGATTCATGAAACCGATATTCTTCAAGTGAGGAAATAAACTGAGTCGCCTACATTCCCGCAGACTTAGTTTATAAATGTAAAAAGACATGTATTTCACACACAAACGTCTAGAAATGCTATCAGTCATGATGATACTGGTTTAATAGTTTCAAATAACGAAACAATTCTTCTAAAACATTTTTAGCAAAAGTAACATTGTGAATCTGAAGATGAACATATGTAATTAAAATTAGTTTAATGCAAAAGATTGATTTCATTGTACCTGGTTTTACTCCATGCGGAAAGATCAAGAACTACAACTACAGAGGCATGAATGTCAATCCTGTCGGCATGAATGTCACGTCATCTGCCACAAATGTTGCACAAAGCACGAACTCCGTAGCAGAGCAAAATGAAAAAAATGCACATGTTACTCAGTCTAGATCCTACTTCGTCTTTCTTTTTCTTCGAACGCTCCATATCGACCACTTGTTAAACCACTCTTTGTGATTTGTATATAATCTGAGCCTATGAGCGATTGTGCGTTGTGCCAGTTATGCGCCTACAAGTAGGCCAGCATTTCCGATTTATGCGATGCTTTTTATTTACTAGAGTAGCTTCCTAGACCACTACATCAGTCAACTCTTACACGAGCCTTGTAGGTCGCAGTGGTACTATTCTTTGCTCTTCTTGCTGACCCCGGCACCACACGGGCGGGTCTAAATCCGAACACACAACATTCCGACCGGCAGGCAAACGTTTTAACATCTTCGCCATACATACCCCTTAAAGTAAGCATACATTTCTGGAAAACAGCGGACATTATTTTCCTTTTCACCAAAGTTCACCACAGTAATCAGCAGTTTTTCATTATTTTTCTATCATTTTTTTCCAATGTTCTAAAAAATTCAGTTGATAGCCGGATGCCAAAATGTTAATTTAGATAAAATCTTACAAGCTCATTCACCTGAACACCTGCTTCTCCTTGAATCTCTGATTCATATTTCAAATCTAAATTTAGATATAAGTTATATTTTTGTATAAGACATGAAAATATAAATCAATTTCTATTCTGTTTTTAGATGCTGTTGGGAACTTTATATTTGTAAAAAATTACAACACGTTGATAATAATATTAATAATAATACTAATAATAATAAAAATAATAAAATGCAGTAAAAGATTTCAAACTTTAGCTACATACTTAATCTAAATCAAGAATCTAAGGGAGTGGTTCTCAAACTTCATAATGCTCGACCCTTTAATACAGTTTCTCATGTTGTGGTGACCCCCAACCATAAAATTATTTTCATTGCTACTTCACAACTGTAATTTTGCTACTGTTATGAGTCGTAATGTGAATAACTGATATGAGGATTTATTTTCATTGTTACAAATTGAACATAATTAAAGCATAGTGATTAGTCACCAAAAACAATATGTTATTATATATTTTGAAATATTTATTTCTAATTGTGATAAATATGTGTTTTCCGATGGACTTAGGCGACCACTATGAAATGGTTGTTCGACGCCCAAAGGTGCGCGACCCACAGTTTGAGAACTACTGATCTATGGGCTATGAATAACCCCATTGCATCGTGATTTCCCTACATGGCTCGACCACCCCAATAGAGATACGCAATCCACAAAGAATATTGCACGAAGCGCGCGCTCGGTTGCTCCAATAACAATCTTAGGAACCTTTAAATAAATGTACATGTGAAGAGAAGTGCGGGGTCCGGATTCGAACTCACAACGCGCCCGGGTGATGCCTTGGCTCGCAAGGGGTTTAGAGAATAGTAACATTGCGACCTACAAGGTATGTCGCAAGAGGCGACTGAGATAGGGGTCTAGGGAATCTACACTAGTAAATAAAAAGCGTCGCATAAATCGGATGTGCTGGTTTACTTGTAGGCGCATAATTTTCAGAACGTACAGTCACTCTTAGGCTCAGATCACATATAAATCATAAATAGTGGTTAATAAGTTGTAGAATATAAGCGTTCAAAGAAGAGGAAGAACTCTGACCTTCAGAACGCAAAGAAACATCTTGACCACTTAGCCACAGAGACCTAATCTGATAAGACAATGTTCAGCTCGGATAACCATTTTCAGCTTGTCTAAGTTTGTGATAGCGTGGATAAATATGCTCAGTGTTGATAACTATGTTCAATATAAGACAAGAATGCAGCAAAACTAGTTTAGAAATAACAGAAACACAATGTACAACAAATACTGTAGTTTTACAACGTATAAACTAACATACAGTTTTACAACGTATAAACTAACATACAGTTTTACAATGTATAAACTAACATACAGTTTTACAATGTATACACTAACATACAGTGACGTTTCGACCAAAATGCTTTTTCAAGCAAAGGATACTCTAGAAGGGAAGAAATGCAGACTTCTTATACGGCAGACATAACATATACAGACAAACAATATGTTAGGGCATACTTTTCACACTTTAGACACTTTATACATTTTAGACATTTGGATTTGTTAATTTAGATAATTTAGAGAGTCACTCATCAGTTTTCTGTCTGTGTTGAGAAAAGAGGATACGAATACATTGTGACAGACGGTATAATTAATGTATTGCACAGAGGAGTGTTTACCATCAGGACTGTAAGTTGCACCAAAAACAGACGTTTCTAGAGATCCTTAATAGTCAACAGTTTTGTAGGAACTTTCATTTTAATCTTTTCCTATGAACTTTACCATGCAGTGGCTTTCCACCCTGCTCAGAAAAACTTATAGAAACATATTTACACCTACACTGAAATATGTACACCCTTATATATTCAATCGCATCTGCAACATAACAAAATACTCATATCTACACAAATATACTCACATATACACACACATTAACGTATAAAGTTAAAGTTAATTGCATATCTTTTACAGGACTTTGGGAATCAATCCCAGTTTTTTAACATTGTGTGTGATTTTTCTAGGCATTATTACGTTCAGTAGTTTGACATTGATTTCTGAACGAGTTGTCTGTACTTTTGTAAATATTCAAGCGAAACAATTTGCAATCAAACTATCCGTAGCGTGATTCGAACTCAGAACGTTGGGGTTAATAGACCGAGTCACTACCCCCTAAGCCACAGACGCCACCATATTCACGTATATAAACACGCATATAAACACAAAATTACAAACATTTTCAACACGCTCGCTTACAAACTCAAAAGTCAAAAATGAGCATACACACGAGCATAAACACGAGCATATACACACGAGCAGTGGCGGCTCGTCATTAGAGACCAGTGGTGCCGGGTCTCCCAAACATAATGTATAACGTTTCATCATCATTGGCCTCTTTGTCTCGGGAGACAATAGGTGTTGTGTACGTAGTATGTTCTGTGCTGAATCACGTTTCTTGTGGCCATAATGGCCTATTCTGGAGTGGCATTCCTTGCCACAGTTGCTGCAGGTAAAACTGGAGACTAGAGCCGATACATGGAATGTTCTCTCTGCTCTCTGTGCTCTCTTTTGCCTCCACATGTGATGTTGTTTTTCTTCTTTTCTTTTTGAGCCGCCCCTCACTGCCGCTCGCCATGCTTGCCTGTCTTTGGCCAGCCGCTCCCAGCCAGTGTTCTTTGTCTATGCCGCATGAAGTTAGATCACGCTTGCAGGTGTCAATGAAGCGTAATAATGAGCGCCCATGCTGTCTAGCACCAGATGCGAGTTAACCATATATAATGTTCTTTGGGATTCTATCATCGCTAATACGGCACACGTGTCCCAACACCTAGACTCACACAGGTGTACATGCTTGGAATGCCAGCACTGTCAGGACTTCTATATTGGAGATGTGGTCTTGCCATCGGATGTTGTATATTCGCCTGAGACAGCGCATGTGGAAGGTGCTGAGATGATGTTCTTGTCTAGCATATGTGGTCCATGTCTCACTACCATACAGCAGAGTGCTGAGAACACAAGCTTTATATACTTGTGTCTTGGTGTTTCTTGTGAATGCCCTGTTTTCCCATACACGCTTTGATAATTTAAACATAGCAGTGGAGGCCTTCCCAATGCGACTACAAATTTCATCATCGAGGGAAAGGTTGCTGCTGATGACAGGGCCAAGGTATGTAAAGGTGTTGACTACTTCAATCGTATGACTACCAATGTTGATAGATGGGGCTCTGCTAATATCCTGGAACATTATATTTGTTTTCTTCAGGCTGATGGTCAAACCGAATTCATTTGATGCTGCAGCAAATCTGTCCATGAGGTGTGGTAGCCCTTCTTCTGTGTGTGATGTTAATGCTGCATCTTCGGCAAACAGAAGTTCCCTGATGGTCCCACCAAACATAATATATAACGTGTATTAATTATTTTATCAAATAAAATATAACCAAACCCAAAACATGATTTTTTCGAAACTTTTTGTCTGTCCCCACCAACAAAAGCGATCACGAGCCGCCACTGCACATGAGCATACACACGAGCATACACACGAGCATACACACGAGCATATACACGAGCATATACACGAGCATATACACATTATCACACACACGAGCATACACACGAGCAGTAGCAGCTCGTCATTAGGGGCCAATGAGACCAGGCCCCACCAAACATAATGTATAATGTGTATTAATTATTTTATAAATTAATATATAACCAAACCCAAAACCATGATTTTTCGAAAATTTTTGTCTGGCCCCACCAACAAAAATGATCACGAGCCGCCACTGCACACGAGCATACACACGAGCATACACACTCACATATGCCAATGCATTTCGATTCAGATTAATTTATTTAAGCTAGACGGCTAATATAATTCAATATGCGATCACTCTGGCAAGTCTTGCATACAAACGAAAAAACAAAGAAACTGTTGTAGAGGCTCACAGACTGTGAAATAGCAGAAGCTTCAACATTCAACTCTGTTAGACTAATCCAACTTGGCCATGTAATAAAGACCTCAAACGTGGCTATTTTCTGCATGATGAGTCTAAGTTTGCTGGGCTGAATTCCCAAAATCGCAATAAAATGAATGTAAAACAAAACTAATAATTGCAACACAAGAAGAATATCAGTAAACAGAAGAAGAAGAGGAATAAAGAAAAGAAGAAATTTCATTTCGATTTATTGTATCTGTTGTTAATAATCCTCTACACATTTTTTTTTTAATTTTCCATTCAATGCACATAATCAAACCATTCCCTTTACATGTTTCTTGAAAGCAGTGTATATGATTTATTCCATGTTTTGTTGCTGTGATTACAAAAGGGAGAAGCATTAAGCTATTGCTCCATTTTTACATTGATTGTAAACGTTCTTTTGATGTTTTTTTCTAACTTAATCTTACCTTCAGTTACGTATGTTCTAATATCTGTGAGTTTTCTTCCCTAGAGTTGCATATGTTCTATTATCTGTGAGTTTTCTTCCCCTAGAGTTGCATATGTTCTATTATCTGTGAGTTTTTCTTCACCTAGAGTTGCATATGTTCTATTATCTGTGAGTTTTCTTCCCCTAGAGTTGCATATGTTCTATTATCTGTGAGTTTTTCTTCCCCTAGAGTTGCATATGTTCTAATATCTGTGAATTGTTTTTCACCTCCAGTTAGATATGTTCTAATATCTGCGAATTTTTTTTCACCTCCAGTTGCGTTTATTCTAGTATATGTGAGGTTTTCTTCACTAAGAGTTACGTATGTTTTAATATCTGTGAGTTTTATTCAATCCAGTTACATATGTTTTAATATCTGTGAGTTTTTATTCAAATCCAGTTACATATGTTTTAATATCTGTGAGTTTTTATTCACCTCCAGTTACATATGTTTTAATATCTGTGAGTTTTTATTCAAATCCAGTTACATATGTTTTAATATCTGTGAGTTTTTATTCACCTCCAGTTACATATGTTTTAATATCTGTGAGTTTTTATTCAAATCCAGTTACATATGTTTTAATATCTGTGACTTTTTCTTCACCTAGAGTTACGTATATTCTAATATCTGTGAGTTTTTATTCACCTAGAATATTCTTACGTGTTTATTTACTGATATTAGTGTGTACATGTGTATATGCTACTTGTAAGTGTGTGTACGTGTAAGTGTGTATACGCGGTTATACTTATTCATATATGTGCAGGTGCATTTTGTTTATATGTGTAGGCGTGTATGTATTAGTAGGTGTGTTTGTGTGTGCCAGTATATGTGTGTGTATGTGTAGGTGTGTATGTGTTTGTAAGTGTGAGTATGTACGTATACATGGGTGTGTATGTGTACGATTGCATAAGTGTATGTACGTATATGCAAATGTATGTATACATGTGTAAGTGTATGTATTTCCAGTATATTCATTGGAATATATATGTGTGTATATAATATATGAAATGTACATGTGTATATGTTTTTTATGCATTTGTGTGTGTATGTGTAGGTGTGTATGCATGTATAAGTGTGTATCTATTTGTAACTGTGGGTTTGCATGTGCAAGATTGTATGTCAATGTATATGTGTGCAGGAGTGTGTGAAACAAGCCCACAGAAGATGAAGAAAGGTTGCCCTAGTTCAGATATATAAATAAAGTTATCCAAACGAAAGTATAAGAATTTAAAAACGAGAGCGTCAAAACAGAATCGTCAAAGTTAAAATGCCCCTTATTAGATAACGATAAGATTATCCTAGATGTTGACACCCAGACATTCCGTGGGAGAGTATTCTAAATTATTCAAACAAAAGTATAAGAACTATTTAACTATTTAAAGACATTGACAGAATTAATAAGAAAGAGACAAAAGAGACAAAACCAGATTAAAACGTTTTATTTGTTCTATCAAAAAGGCAAACATTTGAATGTGAAGTTTTGGTTGCATGAAAAATTCTGCATTTTCTGCTAGAAATTGAATTAAAACAATGAAGTACATTGTTTATAGAAGATGAATATATAGAAAGAAAGAGCCAACAAGAAGACTATAATGGGTTCTAAAGTAAATAAACTCAATAGAATAGTATTATCGAAAAAATATGGCGACAATGGATGGCCATTTTAAAACAATCATTATATGAAGTGAACCAATAATGGCTCCTTTAGATAGTAAAGATATTGGATATTTTATCAATATATTCATCATCATCATCAAATAGCTCGACCTGAACATACTTTACCACCATAACAGTCTTCTGAATTTTCTCTCTCTCATATTCCATATGTCTTCCTCTGCATGGTCATGCTCAAACCATCAATTACACCCTGAATCCATCTTCCCTGTGGGCTTCATCTTCTCCTCTTTGCCTTGATGTTTCCTTCTATGATGGTCTTCTCCAGCCCTTCGTGTCTCTTTATATGTCCAAAATATTTTAATTTTCTCATTCTTATTTGTAGCATCAGCCAGTTTTCTTGATTTTGTGTTCTTTCTAGATATATTAATTTGTTCTCTTCTCTGTCCATGACATATGGATTTTTCTGTAACACATATTCAAAATCATACATATGCTTTTCTACTGCATTGCTAAATGTCCATGCTTCACACCTATATATAGCCACTGGGAATATACATGTTCTTAGTATTCTGATCTTTGTTTTCCTGTCAGTTCCATTCCATAATTATTTTTCTTTTTTTTAAATTGTTTTCTAAAGCTATGTTTGTTCTTTTAATTTCCGTTATCCCATTTTCATATGTTGTTAGAAATGAGCAGATATATTCAAAACTGTTCATATTTTCTATTTTCTCTCCGTTGATAAAAATATCTGTTGTCCTGTTTGCTTTATCAGTTGTAATATTTTTGTTTTTGCAACATTGAGATATACATTTTTGTTGGTGCTTTTCTTTTGCACTTTCATTATTAATTTCTCAAACCCTTTTTTTGCAATGTTGACAGTAACACTGTATCGTCAGCATATTTTAGTTGAGATATTTCTCTTCCTTCGATTATAAAAAAAGATCGTATTGTTCTTTTACGCTATCTTCTGTAACATTCCTCATGATTTTTTCTACATATATGTTAAACAGACATGGGGATATTAATATATTACATATAATATAAGATAAATAAACACGGATATAACACAACACGGAGGACTCATCTGGCAATGGAACGCAAATTAAAGCTCCCACCCCTACGCTTAACGGCAAGAGTGGACAACCAATTCCATCTTCCACTCGGGGAAAGACAATATAAGGTATACATTTTTAACATAGTTATAATATAATAAATAATCACAACTATTTGCTTTCTTTCCTCTTCTTCTGTTATGCATTTCAGCGTCATAGTATGTGACGTGTTCTGGCACGTTCCCTGGACTATACCCTCGTATGTGGTTTTACCTCTAATATTTCTGAACTCCATCGTTTGCCTGTGCGGTCTTTGGCCGTGAACAACCATTGTACCTGAATATCAGTGTTGATTTTAAGTATTTCTGGAGGACGGGAGTGTGCGAGATAGGAGGAGGCAATCGTGTTACACAGCCGAATCATTTGATTTGTTGCTTTTTAATATGACTGAGCACTGGTGTTGTTTCTATCATGTTTCTTATACGTAGTTGTACTGTTGATATTATCTGTCCTTATCCCTCCCGCAATTGTCTTATCAGTTGATGTAATCTTTATTTGTTCTGTTAGTGTTCAATTATAGAACTGGTAGCACAAAGTTGGAATGGAGATCAAATTGTAAAAGACTCTCTTGTGTGTAAAGATTCCTGCTTGCACTGAATATCGGTATCGTTTGGGCAATTATTTGGGTTGCTTTGTTGAATATTTATAATAATTCTGTATTGATTCTCCCATCTGTTGATAATGCGTTTTCCAAATACTTGAAGTAATTCACTTTTCTTAGTTATGGTTTTGAGATGAAGATATTTGTTGTCTTCTCTTAGAATCGTAATAACTTCGATCTATCAACATGCATTTTCATATTGGGAATTTGTTCATATGTTCTTCAGCTGTTGCTATGCTGTTGTTATTATTTGTAAATAATTGCTTAGTCATCTGTAAGAAAGCAGTTCACGTTCAATAAAACTATTAAATCTAATCATCCTTTTATTCTAAATCACGAAATGATACATTATTTTTTATCTGTCCATAAAGCGTCCTTTAATACTCTTTCAACAAATGACGATATAGCGATCATATAACCAAAACTACATTTTCTCATACTTTTTTATTAAACGTTAATGGGATAGTCTTCATTTGTTATCAAAATATCATAAAGCAAAATATTTCTCATTTGTTATCAAAATATCATAAAGCAAAATATTTCTCATTTGTCATCAAAATATCACGAAGCAAAATATTTCTCATTTGTATCAAAATATCATAAAGTAAAATATTTCTCATTTGTCATCAAAATATCACAAAGTAAAATATTTCTCATTTGTCATCAAAATATCACAAAGCAAAACATTTCTCATTTAGTATCAAAATATCATAAAGCAAAAGCTTTCTCATTTGTCATCAAAAGCTTTCTCATTTGTCATCAAAATATCATAAAGCAAAATCTTTCTCATTTAGTATCAAAATATCACAAAGTAAAATATTTCTCATTTAGTATCAAAATATCACAAAGTAAAATATTTCTCATTTATTATCAAAATATCACAAAGTAAAATATTTCTCATTTAGTATCAAAATATCACAAAGTAAAATATTTCTCATTTAGTATCAAAATATCACAAAGTAAAATATTTCTCATTTTAGTATCAAAATATCACAAAGTAAAATATTTCTCATTTGTCATCAAAATATCGTCAAGCAAAATCTTTCTCATTTGCTATCAAATATTTTGTAGACAGTGGTAATTCCAATTTATCATCAAAGTATCCTAGGAGATTACGTTTATTACCGATTCTTTGACGTAATCACCACCACTGGGACATGTTTCCTAGAAAAGTGTGGAACAAGTGATTGATGTTCAGTCTCTAAAGATAGACATGTAGCAGTCATTTCACGCAATCCCTAGGTAATATTTGTTTTACAGTAAGTGCAAAATAATTGTGAAAATGTGCCTATGCTGGAAAGAATGGTAAAACGTGTTTAGTTGTTGAAGTAATCACAAATATTATTTAGCCACTGAAATAATTGCAAATAATATAATTTGAATGAAAGAATTGTAAATAATATAATTTGACTAAAATATTTGTAAATAGTATACTTCGACTGAAGTGATTGTAAATAATGTAGGTAAAGTGAAATATTTGTAAATAATGTAGGTAAACTGAAATAATTGTAAATAATGTACCTATACTGAAATAATAGTAAATAATATACTTCGACTGAAAAATTTGGAAATAATATAATTTGACTGAAATAATTGTAAATATTGTACCTAAACTAAAATAATTGTAAATATTGTACCTAACCTAAAAATATTGTAGATATTGTAAATAAGCTGAAATAATTATAAATAATATACTTTGACTCAAATAAGTGTAAATAATTTACTTTGAATGATTGGTTATTGGTTATTGGTTACTAAACTGACGTCATTGCACTCCGGGCAAACCCAAAGGTGCTCAGTCTCCCCAACAGATATCGAAGAGTATGCATACTGATGGTTCCTGTGGCTCGCTGATTAAACACACCTCTCACTCTGCCTCTCAGGCATCCAGTTCGACTTGAACAAGGGTAATTCCAAACTGCTTAAATCGCTTGATCGATTCAACATCGATTTTAGTGTCCTCATCCAACAGAGAGTCTCGAAGAGACCGAAGAATATCCCCTTATCCATCTTCAACTCCCCAACAATCGATGCTGTTGATGCAAGCCTGTCCGCTCTCTCATTACCGTAAACACCCGCATGCCCAGGACAGTATATCCACGTAAGCCGCTGGAGGTTAGAAACTCTATAGACGACATCCACTCATACCGAAACCTGCCCTTCTGGATCTTGTGAAGCATCGACTGAGAGTCAGATACAACAACTGCCCCAGTAAATAAAGTCCCAGAAATCCAATGGAGGGCAGCAGTAACGGCCTCAACCTCCATCCTCATACTAGAAGTAGTTGTCCTGTATGCCCCACTTCGCTCTGCAACAACCTACCATGCGCATTAGCCAAGAAACCCCAGCCGGATTTCTCACCACTTTGAACCGACCCATCGGTATATACAACAACATCATCATCCCTTGCATTATCTTCTATCAGCTGCTTAACTGCGAGATCAGCCTTCATGTTGCCCCAATCTCTACATTCTCTTCCAAGAGTAATGATAACGTTGAGATAGTTCATCATGCTTCCATCTGTTGGGATCCATTCTTCCCCTTTTGGTAGAGTCGCAACCGTAGTCACCTGGCCAATCGTTCTCTCAGCCTGGGCCATCCACGACATGCCACGCTTGATTCTTGTGCCCTTAACATCATTAGTGTTCCTGTGAAGTGGATGTCTCTTATCCACAGTAACCCGCATATATGCCTTGGTTTGGGCGATTGCATGACGGGAGCGTAGTGACAGAAGGCCAAGCATATATCTCATCTTCACAATGGGGGTATCTCTAGTGCAGCCCAGAACTATACGCATACCTTCATTCTGAACCCGTTCAAGGCGTTCACATTGTGATCTTGATATCGTAAGAATTCCGAGTCCGTAATCTACCACTGACATTACCAGTCGATCGAACAAAGGGCAAGTAGTCTCTGCTCAAGGTGTGCAGCCACCATAACTTTGAGAGCCGCAAGACCACGCTTGCACCGTTGTATCGTCTGTTCAATATGGTGTTTGAAAGATAGACTACGATCAAAGGTTATTCCAAGATAGCTGAAACCTGTCTCTGCGCTCGATGGTATGTTCATCAAAGATTACACAGGGTAGGTCAGCCTTGACGATGTGATTATTCAACGAGCACCACAACATACACGCTTTTTCAGGATTGACCTGAGAGCGAGACTCTCTACACCAACCCGAGATGGTATGCAATGTTTTCTGAATGTCGTCAACCATCTCGTCTATCTGACCCAGTCCTATATTAAGATATCATCTGCAAATGTCAATGTCCGACCCAATCCGGTTGGCTGAATTTTAGCTACATTTGCTGTGTAAATATTAAACAACACGGGTGATAGAGGAGAACCTGGGTAATCCGGGCATATACGAGCAGGATCCGATGTCCATGTTCCTAAACGGAGTGCAACGGTTCTCTCCATTAAAGAAGCAGCTATCCAGTTTACCAGCCAAGGATTAACTTTACATTTAATCAAAGAGCGCACCATTATTGAATAATTCACCTTGTTATAAGCATCCTCCAAGTCGATGGCCACAGCAACAGTCTCTTGCTTGGATTGGAAGCCTTCATAAACATCATATGCAAACGTGCCAGCATTGTACCATGTCCCTTTCATTGGCCGGTAGCTACCCAAAGTGTCAGGAAGAATGTGGTCATTCTCCAAGTGACACATTACCTTCTGGCCACTATCTTCTCTAGTAATTTGCCATATACATTTTGCAAGGTGAGTATGCGGTAGCTGCTGAGCAGTTTAGGATCCTTCCCATGTTTGTGGAGCGGTCGTAAATAACTATGAAGCCAATCATCGGGTACCACAGCATTCTGTACACTTTTATTAAAATCCACCACAACTGCATTAATAACAGTCTCGTCCAGCTGTTTGATGTGATGATATTGGACACCATCAGGCCCTGGAGCGTGCTGTGGCTTGCCTTGAGTGCATTAACAACATCCTCCTTTGTTGTTAAGTCAATGTAAGGTTCTCCAGAGCTAGTAATATCACGAAGAGCACTTATGATATTATGGCGGTCAGTTTTATCACCTTTTTCTGTCTGTTCCACGAAACGATGAAGGAACCCCTGCCCCTTCTCTGCATCTGTTGTCAAGACGGATCCGGACGAGTCACGTAAAGTAGGAAAAGACTGGCTGGTATTCCTCCTGTTCATTTTGCTATGAAACTGCCAGAATTGATATAGAGACTTGTCGCCACAGACTTGCGTTATGAAAGTCTCCCATAACCCACTCTTTGCCTCACTAGCCAATACTTTGAAATCCCCAGTGGCTTTGTGGCGAATAGCAGACTTTTCAGCCACATCACACATATTTCTAGGTCGCTTCTTTCGTGCTCTCTGCCATGACTTTGTAGCAGCCTCTTTTCCAGCCATGCTTTTCAACATTTTCATTCCACCAAGGTGGTTGCAGGAAAGGAGTCCTAGCAGTCTTCTTTCTGGCAGTCTGTCGCAGTATACGTAATGGGTTTTCGTGATCAGAGTGGCATGGCGTGTACTGAAAGACAGATTTGGGTCTTCTGTGTCGCAAATTATTGGCCTTATTAAGAAGAACAACGCAGGAGAGATGATCACTATCTTGAGCCCCAAGAACATTCCATCGAGCAAAAGTAGCATCAGTTGTGGAGATCAGTGCCAGATCAATGACACCATCAGTGTCCTCAGGTCTAGAAGCTAACCGAGTTGGGCGGCCGTCATTCAATATCGTCAAGTCAGAGTTTAGTAGAGCAGAACTCAAAGCGATGCCCTGTCTATTCTCGGTAGCGTTGCCCCACTCCTTTGATCGTGCATTGAAATCCCCTGCTATGAGAAACTTTGTGCGTGGTACATTTGAGAGTTTCTCAAGGAAATCCCAGTTATCTTCAATATGGAGTTTGTCCACATGGGCGTACACATTATAGATTCGCCATACCTGATCACGAATTGTTAATTGAATCCCTTGTAATTCCACACCCTCGGGTAAGCAGTCAGGCGTGTCAAGGCAGTTGTGGGGAAGGCCATGTTTCACATAGATAGCCTGACCTCGTCCTACTCCGGGTTCACTGGGAGTGAAATAACATTTGAAGCCTGGACACGCAAGGGCTTTATCCTGCTGCAAGTTGGTTTCCTGAATCATGAATATGTCAAAGTCATAGACTAGCTTCTGTAGAATTGGTCCTCTCTGTTTTGCACTTCGACAATTCCAGTAGCCAATGCGTAGATATTTCAGAGCAAGTCGGTCTGTCTTTCTTCTAAACCGTCTCTGTCCAGCTCGTCTCTTACGTCCATTTCTCTTCTCTCCTCTACCTCTTCTTTGTATGCATATTTTCTTGTCTGATCTGCTGGAGGACCAGTCAACGGTGCACGAACCCGTAGCACCGGCTGGAGCTCATTACATATAATACAAATTAGACAGCAATGTAAACCTGAAAACAAAGAGCATGTAACATTATAATTGGTGAAAACGTATAAATCACAAAATAATAAAACGCCGTATTTTGTTCAGCTTCTTGCCGACGATGTAGGAGAACAAACTAAATGGTAAAAATAACCAACTGTAAAAATTACGAACGTTCCTATGAATAAAAGTAACTATAAAGAACATGAAATGATAAATTAAAATATAACTCAAACAGAATATTGAAAATTGAATCTTTTTGAACTCAGCTGTTGTTGTGCATCAGAAGGTCATTGCTGTGTATTCAACGTCATGGATTCATGCAGTTTTCAGGGAGATGATATATGCCATGCGTTGTTGAACTTGTGTACAGTCAAAATGATACCATATGCTATCTAACGACCACATGGTCGTTATATATAACTTTGAATGAAATAATTGTAAATAATATTTGCTGTTGCGGTTAATGAAAAGATACGTACATCTAACATCACAAGACACATTAGTAGCTATTACGATATTATGAACATGGGTGATTGATGTGTCATAATAATTATGAATTGATAATATACAATTCATCACAATTAAAGAAATTTATTCTTGTGAGGAAATTCTCCTACGGTAGCGAGTTAAGAATTGCATTAACGCAACTGTAATTTATATTGCTGAAAATGGAATCATCAAGAGGAAGGGGCAGACCAAGAAAAACTAGGTTGATGGAGTTACAGAGATCTTAAAACTCTACAATACCACAGCATATCAAGCGACCGAGCGTGCATTATCTCGGAAACCGATATCAGTTAAACCTGCTACGCCTAGCAGCAAAAAAGCAGAGAAGGACAAAGAAAGAAAGGTAAATGATACATTCATCATCATCATCATCGTGTAGCTTGTCCCTTCCTGAACTTGGCTCCCATGACAGCAGTACTGAAAAACTCTGTTCTGTGCAAGTTGACCGGCGTCAGAAACAATGATTCTCAGATCGTCAATAACATCTTGCACCCATCATCTTCTAGGTTTTTCTCTCATTCTTCTTCCAGACACCATTCCTTCCAAAATTATCTTCTCTAGGCGGGAATGTCGTTTGATGTCTCCGAAATATTTAATTTTCCTTGATGTTATGCTCTTTAATATTCAACTCTCTTTAATATCAAGCTGATGCAGAACAGAAGCATTTGTTTTTTTCTCTGTCCATGATATTCTCAGTACTCTTCCCTGTACTAGTGTCCCTCGCCATGCGGTGGGCATACGTCGACTTAAGTTGTATAGATAATCTTCTGATTATCCTTCTCGTGCCGTTCTTCTTCCTCAATTAATCTTAGCAGCTAATCCTTATATTCCGCAATGTACTGTAACTATTCTTATCAGCTAATCCTTATATTCCGTATGTACTGTAACTATTCCTAGCAGCTAATCCTTATATTCCGTATGTACTGTAACTATTCCTAGCAGCTAATCCTTATATTCCGTATGTACTGTAACTATTCCTAGCAGCTAATCCTTATATTCCGTATGCACTGTAACTATTCCTAGCAGCTAATCCTTATATTCCGTATGTACTGTAACTATTCCTAGCAGCTAATCCTTATATTCCGTATGTACTGTAACTATTCTTAGCAGCTAATCCTTATATTCCGCAATGTACTGTAACTATTCCTAGCAGCTAATCCTTATATTCCGTATGTACTGTAACTATTCTTAGTTGCTAATCCTTATATTCCGCAATGTACTGTAACTATTCTTATCAGCTAATCCTTATATTCCGTATGTACTGTAACTATTCTTAGTTGCTAATCCTTGTATTCCGCAATGTACTGTAACTATTTTTAGCAGCTAATCCTTATATTCCGCAATGTACTGTAACTATTCTTAGCAGCTAATCCTTATATTCCGTATGTACTGTAACTAATCCTAGCAGCTAATCCTTATATTCCGTATGTACTGTAACTAATCTTAGCAGCTAATCCTTATATTCCGTATGTACTGTAACTAATCTTAGCAGTTAATCCTTATATTCCGTATGTACTGTAACTATTCCCAGCAGCTAATCATTATATTCAGCATGTATTGTAACTATTCTTAGCTAACAGAATTAGTAAATTGATCAACTGGGATTGACTTATGAGAAACCACACTATGCTGGTATTTAGATGATGTACTTCTTAGTAAACGTCTGTAGCTTAAGCAGTAGTGAGCTTGATTACAACCCAAGTGTACCTGGTTCAAACTCACGGTAGGCAGTTTGGAAGCAAATTCGTTTCTTTGGGAATTTTGCGAAAGTTAAAAATAGACCTCACCGTTCAGAAAGCAATTGCAAACTACTCAACGTAAAAGTGATGCCTAGAAAATCGATGACTCGTTTGCTGTTGTCGATGGCTACGTCCTGTAAAGGATATGCCACGATTTTCATTCATTCAAATTCTTACTAAAGCTAGAACATTTTGCTTTTAAAATTAAACTCACATTTTCAATTCTAAATTATCTCAATTCTAACATATGCCAGCGAGAGTTGGACAATAAGTAAAGATAAAGAAAGAAAGAAAGCTTAATCAATTTGAAAATAGATGTCAGCGAGAAAAAAAAAATTAACAGAAAATGGCACTGATTGAGGAGACGTGATGAAATTAGAGAAGTGTCTGTCCAACCACTAGTAACAACTGCTAAAAGAAAAAAAGGATGGAGATATGTTTGACATACTCTGAAAGGAATGTTTCAAAGAATGACAAAGCAGACATTGAAGTGAAACTCAAATGGTTCAAAATAGAAAGCACGCCCCAAGCAAAAACCGGAAAGGAAATTTACTGAGAGAGGCGAGGAAAATCGGACTCAATTCCGTAGAAGAAATTAAACGACTTTGCAAAAGTTTAGCGGTTTGGAGAAATTGCTAGCAGGCTCAATATAACATTTAACTGTATGAGAAAAATACATTGCAACCGCGCTCAAAGTGTTTTTTTTTCGTTTCGCACATGTTGGTCCTTGAGTCAGTTCGAGTCCTTTATTATGTGCCTTTTAACGTTTACATTTTACTTTGTTGTATGTAACTTTAGCTATGACTCTTGTTTGTAACTATTTGCTTTGATTTGTCTTTGTTTTATCAGTGAGCGTTTCATTGCGATTACTAGCATTTCGTGACTTATCGAAATGATAGAAAGAAAGGGTATAGAAAATTTATAAAAATAAATATGAAATAATACAAGTAAAGATTACAGTGCGGCTGTTTATGGTACTGCATATGCGTTCGTCAATCGACTCGGACACAAGAGAGTTGTGGATTCAATCCTATACTCGACGTTTCTTACGTGAAGAAAAAATTGGTCATCCTGTGAAGTGGCAAGACTTATTCCCTAAATTCCGAAAAGGCAATGGAACATTTTCTTTGTTTTAGATTAAAGAAAGAAACAGAGAAGAAAAGCAGAAAAAAAATGATTAAAAACATCGGTAAAAGAGATAAATAACTGCAAATATAGGAAGTGAAAGAATGTAAACAGAAATGAGATAATGGTAGACAGAGATGAAAAGAAGAATTAACTGAAACTGAATGGTATATATATGATGAAGTGTATATATATAGATGAAAGTGTCAAACAGACAAATAGTAGAAGCAACAGAGAAAAAGAGCTGAAACAAGAGAAAAGGAAGAGTAGACATAAGAATGAAATAGTAGAAGTAACAGAATAGAAAACGTCGAAATAAAGATGAAAGAATGTAACGAAGAAAGTGTAAATAGTGAAGAAAGTGTAAATGATGATTGAAGAGAAAGGATGATAAAATAGTAAACAGAGAAGAAAAATAAAACTGATTAGAAGTAAACAGTCTAAATGCTAGTGGATTAGTATCATCACAGCTAGTTTCTAAACTTATTAGATCAAAATATCAGAACAAACCCAAAATTTTTTAGCATGACAACAATAAATCAAACATCACACAATAATAGATTCACACATTAATAGATTCACACAATAATAGATTCACACAATAATGCATTCACACAATAATACATTCAGACAATAATAGATTCACACAATAATAGATTCACACAATAATACATTCACACAATAATACATTCAGACAATAATAATTCACATAATAAATCATTAAATCGATAACCTGGGCACAATATAAATAAGATTAAATTCTAATGATCGATTATCTATATCAGGTCGGCATATGTTAAGATGAAAGTTTGACAATAATGTATAACAATACAATATTAAAAATATTAAGGAAGAAGACGTCTAGACTATACAGACATAGAAGCATGGACATTTGAAGGTATGGGGGTAATAAATAAACACAGTAGTTGAGAAAAATAGACGTATTACCATTTGTACATCTATCCATATCTATAGTATATTATTATATTCATAAAATTTATATGAGACTGCAGTAAACTATTTGATTGGCAAAACATGTAATCACAAAGTACTGTAGTTTTACAAATTACAAAAACAATGACAAAATACAGCAACGTTTCGACCAACAAGGCCTTTATAACAAAGTACTACTAATAGTATATTATTATACCCTTTGTTATTGGAAAGAAGAGAAGTGATACTGACTTGATCGGAGGAAAGATAAATTAATATGTAAAGTACCCGATGAATGGCACTCATCATAAATGTACAATGAGTCTGCTCTTCTCCTTCGTCGTCACACTGTTACCAGGTTGTTGCCCAGTGTTGTGATTTTCTGTGTTTGTCTTGCGCTCCTCTATTTGCTTGGGGATAGTTATATTTGCTTTTTGATAGGTTTCTGCTGTACTATATATCCATCTCTTTCAGAGTCTTCCTCTCATCTTATTTCCTGATGTTTTGTTGTAGAAGACTGTAGACAGTCGAGTTTGATTGCATTCTTATTAAATGACTGAACCACTTCATTCTTTGTTTCTCAATGCAATTTAAGCAAGATTCTGTCACAACTTTCTTTCTTATGCTAATGTTAGTGACTCTGTCTTTTCTGGTGTTGTTGGTTACTTTTCGTAGGCATTGCATTTCACATGTAGTTATATTTTGCGGTTGTGCTTTGTTCAGTGTCCATGTTTGGTTCTGGTAACACAGAATAGGCATCAAAATGCTGTTGATACTCTCTTGTTTAGCAGTCAGTGAGATGTTTCTGTGTCTTAACAATGGGGCCAGCTTGTAGATTACAGCATTTGCTTTTTACACACCAGCCTCTATTATCTGTCTCTTTCATCCACTGTGTATATGTTAAATAAGTATTTGAATTCATGTACTTAGTTGATTGTAGTGTCATTGACATGGATGTTTAGTTTCTTATGTTCTCTTCATAGAGACATTATTTTTGGTTTAGTGTATAAAGACTCAGAAATTGATAATCTTACGCTTACAAACATTACAGTGACTCAGGATTTGATAACCCTACTGTCACAACATTTAACATATGACTAGTATATAGAGTGTCTCAGGTTATCTTGCATTAACCCGACTTCTGTTCCAATACCTCTACAGTTGCTCAAGAGTTTCGTTGATTTTAACAAGGACTGCTACCTGTTCAAAAAAGAACATTACGAAGTCATCAGGTGCTGAAAACAACGACTTTACTTGGGTGATGCACGTCCTTTAGGGATATCGATTTCATTCAGTATAATAGAACACGGCAAAACAAGCAGGCAATCTTGTGTTTGGGAATAAATACAGTGAATCCTATATTCGTTGATATGTCGTTGAACAGTATAAATATCTTTATGTTTGCGTAGAACAGGGAGACTGAGATGGTATGATAAGTATACCACGAAGAACTCAGAGAAAGAACTAAACAGAGACCAGTGGGAAAAGAGCTAAGGAAGAGACGCTGGAGATGGATAGGACACACATTGAGAAGACCGATTGGAAGAATTGCAAGACAGGCATTGTTTTGGAACCCGCAAGGAAAGATGAGTAGGGAAGGCCTAGAAATACGTGTAGACGAGAGATGTAGACTGATATTAAAACGATAGACAAGACGTGGAAAGAATTGGAATGGATGGTAATAGAGAAGAAGGGATGAAAGAAGTTTTGTTGAAGACCTGTGCTCAGTTGGGAGTTAAAAGTTGAAAAAGAAGAAACATATATATATTCCTCTCAGATATATCTCGGGACATGTCTTCAAGTGTTAGAACAGTCATATTCTGAGTCTTGTTTGTAGGGGGCTGAAAGTGCACAGTCTCATCAGTTTTACATACTCATCACCAGTCCTTATCGCGTCCAAGGGCACGCGTGCCCAGCGTGTTCGTAGCGCGTTGGACTGTGGGTGACTAGCCCTCTGTGTGTACGGGTTCAATTCCGTGGGCAGGCAGAAAAAGCCACAGATTCCCCAGATTCACGGTGTTCGTGGCACCGAACCGAAGGGTTACGATGTCCATGGCACCGAGCCGAAGAGATGAAAAAGCCAGTGCTTCTGGATCGGGAAAAAAAAAAAATCGCGTCCAAGGAGACATAAGGCAGACGCACAACATTTACACTCAACTAGATTTTGTGCATTTGTCTCCCCCATCTCAAACCTAGTTACTGTCCTATGCATATATTTAAGCTCTGCTTCAAACGTTTGTCTCCATGGGCATATATGCTTCCCTTTTATCCTGTCCTTTCGGTGGACACTGCATTTCATGTCTTTCAATACTACAAGTGAATTTCATATCCTTTACAGGACTTTGCGAATAAATCCCCAGTTTTTTTAACGCTGTTTGTGATTTTTCTAGGCATTTTTACATTCAATATATTGCCATTGCTTTCTGAACAGATGGTGCCATCGTCCCTTTGTAAAAACCATGCAAAACAATTTGCAACCAAACTGTCCGCAGCGTGATTCGAACTCAGAACGTCGGAGTTATAGACCGAGTCCCTATCCCCTAAGCCACAGACGCCACCTTTCAATACTACATACAACATAAACACCAGATGACATTTAACCGAAGGACCGGAGCCAAAATTATGTTACATTATCAAAGAAGAAGTGATTTGATAAGATAACTTCATAGTATACTGGAATGATGTACTTATGCTCCTCTCGATGAGTGTTTATAACGATGGCGCATTTAACTCATTGATTATAACAACTTCTATATAGTCTACACATGTACAATTCAAGATCGTCCTGATTATCACAACGAACGTGTAATTGTCCTACCTTGCCCTTAATACAGAACCATCCACGTCAGTACTATACGTTTCTCAAGTTCACTTATTTTCGTTAAGGGCGTACTTTTTTCTATTTCCGTTTTAGACAACTCTAAAAGTAGACTATGACCTATTGGTTTCTTTGCGAATTCTGCAGTCGACAAAGTTTTGTATCAAGGCCTTTTGGTCGAAACGGCGCTCTGTATTGTATTATTGTTGCACTTTGTAAAATTACAGTACTTTATTTTTACGTGTTTCGCCATTGATTCTTATCGGCAGCATCAGCCAGTGTATTTCATATTACCATTAGGATTATCTAGACATCTTCTTGGAAGGTAGTCTGCCATTGCTCTCTTTCGACAGTGACAATACTGTTTACTACCATTACCATTGCTTTCTTACGGCAGTCACAATACTGTCTACTAATATTGCCATTGCTTTCTTTCGGCAGTGACAATACTGTCTACTAACATTGCCATTGCTTTCTTTCCGCAGTGACAATACTGTCTACTAACATTGCCATTGCTTCTACGCAACTCCAACTACGTTTGAGACCATAACATTGCACTTCTTTGGCATGCATACTGCTACTACATCCCCATCTGCTCTCTGTCCCAGTCACATCTGCCGTTAAATGGTTGAAGGACAAACGTACTCACCTTGCTTTCTTACGGCAGTCACAATACTGTCTACTAACATTGCCATTGCTTTCTTTCCGCAGTGACAATACTGTCTACTAACATTGCCATTGCTTTCTTACGGCAGTCACAATACTGTCTACTAACATTGCCATTGCTTTCTTACGGCAGTCACAATACTGTCTACTAACATTGCCATTGCTTTCTTTCCGCAGTGACAATACTGTCTACTAACATTACCATTGCTTTCTTACGGCAGTCACAATACTGTCTACTAACATTGCCATTGCTTTCTTCCGGCAGTGACAATACTGTCCACTAACATTGCCATTGTCTCTACTACAGCAATCCTCTCCCTACCGCCGTACGTTTAGAGACCATAACCATTGACTCTCTGTTGGCTGCTCCTGCACTCATCCCCCATCTGCTCTCATAGATCCACGTCACTCTGCCGTTAAAGGGGTGAAGACTAAACGGGTACTCCACCTTTCCTAAGGGTGCCCCATAGACTAACGGTGAGGGGGAGGCACCTTACATGTATAGGAAGGAAATGCAAATAATTACAATTAAATAAAGTTCCCACGTTGATAGATTTACCTGTTTGTGCGATTCTGACGTACTATTTTGAGATTGTAAGATGTCAGTTATATTTACACACGTTTAATGTTATTCATATGTTTTACACATATATATGATACATGTTTCAAATCATGTGCAGTTATTACAAACATATAGAAAATGTCATGTTGCTTATACAAGGTACTGGTTTGATGTAGTGTTGTTTTTGGCTTTGAGTAAACAATGTATCTCAGCAATTCCTACATAAACACTGACACATCTGTGCCTGATAAATGAATGTGCTATATTGAAGTGGATGATGTTGAGTTCTCAATACTAGTTATCGTACTTAGTTCAAGAAATAACAATTATAGCTAACGGTGTTTAATAATGTAGATGAACTTGCAATAGACAAATTTGAAAGTATTACTATACTTTGTCACAATTGGAAATATTGCTAGACTATGCCTTGTCAAATTTTGAATTATATTAAGACTATACTTTGTCAAATTTGGATGTCCATATAGCGAAGTGGTTAAGATGTCTGCATGGTGTTCTGAAGTTTGATGATTTGAGTTCGAACCGAGTCATATGTCCAATTTTTTCCAGAAGATCCCTAAGAGTGTTGATGGAGGTACGAAGTTGATCTTCATGTTTGATTGAAATTATATCTCAACGCTTTTGTTCTTGCTACAAACATCTAATATTGCGTTATACAGGGTGTTCAACTTAAAAGCAGCCCCAGTGATAAAATAGAAATTTGCCAGGTACGCATTGCATCTCGTCTATTTACTATTTAAACCGGTTCTGACTAGCGTGTCCTACGTCACATTTGTTCATCGCCCCTTCCCGCACTACAATTACACACCATTACACAACCTTGACCTATACTACGTCATAACTGAACCTTCTCATTTCCATACATATATGCCAGATTAGCTCCATTCACAGGCTGCTTTTAAGTTGAACACCCTGTATTTGTAAGGAATTTGATTGACCTATTGATTGACTGATACCACCATCATCATTGCTTTAAATAAATTGTCATGTGTGTTTCAATCGATTTCTTGCACTAGAAGATTTCAGCGACAGTTCACAACCTCAGTAGCAGCAGTGAAGTTTCCGATTAAATGTTGATAATGGTGAGAAATATGTAACATTTAAAAATTGTAATTAGTATTAAGTAATTTTACCTAGGCACATAATTTTCCATTGTAATTATTGATTTTCAACTGTCAATATTTCTTTCACGAAGTTCAACGTGAACACAGGACCTAACATTTGTCGTCCGTCTTTGATATGGTTCAGTATTATATTTGATCTATACTGAGATTAGGGATTACTGAAAATTAGTTCCATTATCTTACATGGGACGCGAACTTCGTTCTTTTAGAGCGTGAGGATTAGGGTAGGGGGTGGCCAGGAAAGGGGAATGGACATTGTACTTCAACTCCACATGTATCTCTTATTGTACAATTTTATGTTTTATATAAATTCAATGTGTCGAAAAGAAATAGCAATGGCGATAGGCTCTGAACGTCTATAAAGTACCTCCAAAGTGCACGTCTCTTATCTCATCTTACAGTCACGGCCTGATCATGACTTTCTCCTGGTAGAACTGTTTCTACCTTACAGGAGAAGAGGCGAGTAACTGATGAAAAATAATTAACAATTGCTTCACGGTGGATATGGCTCATTTAATTTGGAACTCATCTAGAAGAAGGTAAACTTAAGCTAAAAATCTCTGTGCCTTGAGGTTATACCTATTTCATGGATCTTAGTGAGTAAACTCCAAACCCACCATTGTTACAAATATTTATGCAAAAGTGACTTGAACGAGCTTGGAATGTATACATATGATTGGAAAGAACTTACCCAAAGATAGTACAGTACCATCTGATTACAAGAATTGAGAAACAGCTAAGATAGACTCAGACAATCTACTATCGACTGTTGGTCGAAACCCTGCTGTATTTTGTCATTGTTTTTGTAATTTGTAAAACTACAGTACTTTGTGATTACGTGTTTTGACAATCTACTACCATAACACGTGCCAGGAGAAAGCAGAAATGCAATTCATCACATGCTCTACATCCATTGTCTCTCGAGACTAATAGGAAGGCATCATCATCATAACTTGTCATGTTTTTTTTTATCCTCACTGACGTAAGTTCTATGAAGCCAGCTTAATTTATTAGTAACAATGATTGTTACAATGTCACGCATCGTCTAATTGCATAACTATGATCTACACTAGGGAATCCTAGATTGTCACTTCATCTCCATCACTATACTACAGTGGTTCTCACGTTGATCGTATATGGTAAGCTCCATGTTGTCTCTCATGATCAATAAAAATCTCATTATTGTGGTCGGATTCAGCAAGGCTACATATGGAAGCATATTAAAATATGTCTGAGCACTCACAAGCTGCTGTAATCGATACTATTGTGAGAGTTTTTTTTTTCTTATTTGAAGCTCAACAATTCGGTTCACATTTAAACTAGATATTATTAGATTAACTCGTTAGCTATATTACTGTCAAAGGGACAATAGCAGTAGTGCAGAGTATTCCTTTATTATAAAACAGAATGTCGCCGTGTGTGTTTGTAAGAAGCAGGAAAAAATATTCAAAACATTAACATTAGAATCATGACATTTTAAAAATTAATTCATGCTGGAATTTTTAGGCTAAAGTGACTGTTTTCAACAGCTTACATTGTTTTTGATTCACGAGTTGTGATCTAATTATGTTTTCAGTGTACATATTGCATAGTGTATTTAATCAGCAATGTGCTAATTTATGATCCTGCACAGCAGAACGTGAAATGGGGAGAAGGGGGAGCACCTAAGTGAATGGCGAAGATTCAGTTACAAAAATAAAATCTCATTGTTTGCTAATCAAAACAACCTAAATGAAAATTGTTTTCAAAACGTGACCTCAAATATAATTACAAATTTGAAATGACTTCGTAGGAACAACTATGCATGTGTCGCATTCACGAGGATGTATGTCAACATTTATAATTGAAAGTACATATTCTTTATATTTGGTTCAAATCTACTGTTGTACAACAATCATGTTTAATTTTCTACAAATTAATTTTCTTGACGAGGTAAAATGTAGGAAGCCTTGCAATATCCACTAATATTTTGCCTTGGCCAGGACGTATATGCCATAAGATATCGGAAGGCTGAAAAATTATGAAACGGTACTGATAAGAAAATAAAGATTAGAATAAGAGTTAGGATAATTTGTGCAGGATAAATTAAAAACGAAATTAATGTTATGATAAATCGAAGCTCGAATAATTCATGGAAATGCAACATGCATATACATGGCAGATAATGCAGATTAGTCGAGATGGAGCACAGAAAACAATGTTGATATCCTAAGTTTGATGAATGTACAAATTAACTGATTCTGTATCGATGAACACTCAACATGCTAACTATTTCTTATCTGCCTGGCCCATGCGTCTCTCAAAATACGATTGCTATTTTGTTGAGATTTTATTATTTTTTGTTCCGATTGAAGATTTAATGATTAACTGCAAATTACTTAGAAGTATGTGTAAAACGATAACGAATACATAGCAGCATGTTAGCTATGCTAGAATTGGAATTGAAATGGAAAATTTATCAATTATTTTAGAATACATCTATGTGACCGTAAAAAGCTATGCAATTTTTAGTGAATGTTCATAATGCTACTTTGTGAACAGTTAATAAACCATACACTCCTTCACTATTTTCTTAACGTTTGTGTTATCATAAATGATTACTTATATAAGAATAGTTAGACTGATTTATTCACATAATGTTCATCAAGGCCCTTGAAAAGTTGGATTTTCGTTCTCACAATTTCAATTATTTTTTAAAAATACATGCTAATATTTTTCAAGCATAGTCAACACAACATTTTATTTTTGGACACAATAAATATTTTATGAAAGTACATTAATTTATCTTTAATTTGATATATAATAAGTTAAAATTGAATTTATATTTAGAAAAAATATTTTAGTTTAGCTAAAGTATGTGTTCAATAGTTTGGAAACTAAAAAAAATAATTTCGTCCAGACGCGAAAAAACCCGGTAGTGAATCTAACTACACACTAACTACACTCTAAATACACACACACTAACTACACACACTAACTACACATACTAACTACATACACTGACTAATACTCTAACTACATACACTAACTACATACACTAACTACACACACTAACTACATACTCTAACTACATACACAAACTACACACTAACTACAGTCTAACTACACACACACTAACTACACACACTAACTACACATACTAACTACATACACTAACTACATACACTAACTACATACACTAACTACATACACTAACTACACACTAACTACATACACTAACTACACACACTAACTACACACACTGACTAACACACTTACTAAACACACTAACTACACACACTAGCTACACACACTGACTAACACACTAACTACACACACTAACTACACACACTAACTACACACACTCGACTTGTAGAATTGTATCATCACACAATTCTGTTAGTAGATAAACTAAATAAACTAGAGATAAACTAGAGATAAACTAGAGATAAACTAGAGATAAACTAGAGATAAACCAGAGATAAACTAGAAAATAGAATAAACTAGAGATAAACTAGGATAAACTAGGATAAACTAGGATAAGCTAGGGATAAACTAGAGATAAACTAGAGATAAACTAGAGATAAACTAGAGATAAATGATAGAATAAATAGAGATAAACTAGAGATAAACTAGGATAAACTAGAGATAAACTAGGATAAACTAAGATAAACTAGAGATAAACTGAGATAAACTAGAGATAAACTAGAGATAAGAAAACTAGAGATAAACTAGAGATAAACTAGGATAAACTAGGATAAACTAGAGATAAGGAAACTAGAGATAAACTGGAGTTAAACTAGAGATAAACTAGAGATAAACTAGGGATAAATTTAGAGATAAACTAGAGATAAACTAGAGATAAACTAGAGATAAACTAGGGATAAACTAGAGATAAACTAGGAATAAACTAGGGATAAACTAGAGATAATAGAGATAACTAGAGCAATAAACTAGGATAAACTAGAGATACATAGGAATAAACTAGGGATAAACTAGAGAAATCTAGAATCTAGAGAAGATAAAGTCTTTGCTGCTGGTACAACTGAGTCTAAATTAGACAGAATGTCTTAGCATCGTAAAGGTCACCAGAAATAGCTACTTCCTCGAGCGAGGTTTGTCTTCGCGCTGGGCACGTAGCCAGTACAATTCTCCATTAAGTGTACCTAGAGTGGGAAATTATAGCACCAATTAGGACAATATCAGTTGAATGAAGAAATGGAACAGATGGGAATTAGTGGAGAGAGATAAAGAGTGCACAGGTCAAAAAAACAAAACGAGAAATGAAAACTTGCAAAAAAATATGCGAAAATATAACAACAGATGCAGTGACGCAACACTGTTATATTAAAGCAAGGAAGGAGAGACATACACAGAACTAAATTTGAACTGGAAAAGATACAAACATTATACAAGAAATAAAAGAAAGAGTGAAACCGATAGTTAGAGTGAAAGGAGAGAAAGACCAACGGATTTTGAGATGGAAAAGTAAAGAAATAACGGAGAACTGATAGACATATAATAAAACAATCAACACACGAATAGTTAACAAAATAAACTGAAATTGAAAAATGAAATAAAATAATTATAACTCAGGATTGTTAGCAAATAATTCATGAGAAGAAAGATGAAATAGAAAAACTTAAGAAATAAAGAGGAAGAGAAAGAATACAATATTGCCGAAGTTTACAAGGAAATAAATCTTCGAACGCTCCATATCAATTTGTTAATCACTCTGTGTGATGTGTATGTGATCTGAGCCTAAGAGGGATTGTACGTTGTGCCAGTTATGCGCCTACCAGATTTCACATCCGATTTCTGCGCCTTTTTTTTTATTAGGGTAGCTTCCCTAGGTCCTACATCACTCGCCTCTTACGACATGCCTTGTAGGTCGCAGTGGTACTATTCCTTGCTTCACTTGCGGGATCCGGTACCACACTGGCAAGGAAATACATGTGAATGATAGTAACATAATAATATAAGATTTGAAAGAGATAACTTTAGTTTGCCTAGTTAATGATATAATTTAAGTTTGAACGTGAGCAGAACAAAACATACGTCAGGAACACAACTATTCAATGGGTCAAATCAGGCAACACAAGAAAAAAAGAAGCAATGGACTAATGCAGCAGTTCCCAAACTGGGTCCGCTCTCCCCCAGGGATCCGCTAGGTACTCACATGGGGTCCTAAAGCGCTTGAAGAAATATTATGATTTTGGACATCTCAAACCGAAAAATTAATTTTATTTAATATGTGTAAAAAACAGTGATAAACTAGTTCCGTTGCGAAATAAAAGGATCCGGAGCAGACCGGAGTCTAAATCTCTGACAGGATAAAATGAAAGTTAATTTGAAGTTTTCAGCAGTATAAGAACATTGTTTACTATTGAAACACAAAGATAATTTATTCCTGTTCATTTTCATATATAGAAACTTTTGGTGGTCCTTGGCCACAAAATGTATTTAAAAGAGAGTCAGCAGTAATGTCAAGTTTGTGTACCGCTGATCTAATGTATAACCATAATTCAGTATAATAACTTATCTGCTATCTGATAAGTAAACCCAACATCAACATGTTAGGACATATTTGCGTGACTTTCCCTCATTATAATATTAGATTAGTTTGTCATTTACATTTGTATGTCTTTCCTCTCGAGGAAATATTACAGTCCGATAGCGTGTTTTATCACGTTAACAATTGTGTTGTATATACATTTCTGATTTGTATTAATACACCAGTGGGAAAATATATATGTGCTTTTTGAATATAAATGTTACAGAAGATTCTTTCGTATATCATGGACAGAGAAAAGAACAAATAGATTTATCCAGAAAGTATTCAATATCAAAGAAAACTACAAATAAGAAAGAGAAAATTGAGATATTTTCGACATATAAAAAAGACATGAAAGGCTGGAGGAGACCATTATGGAAGGAAGCATAAAGTCAAAGAGAAGAAAAGGAAGACCACGGAGTAGATGGATTCAAGATGCAACTGACGGTTTGAACATGACGGCTGCAGAGGCAGGACATCTGACCTATGAGAGAGAGAGAAATTTCGGAGGACTGTTGGGGTGGCAAAGGTCTGCTCAGGACAAGTTATATGATGATGATGATTAATACATCAGTGGACATTGGCAACTGAAATGTAAGAGTACAGAAGTTTATGAAAGAAAAAAAACCAGTAAGGCATACAGTAGATGATATATGATCAACGGGAAGTATTTTCTTAACACATATTAAGCAAATGTGAATTTCTTGAACATGTGTAGAATTTTTCATAAATATAATGAATGTGATGAACATCATTCAGTAAATGTACTAATTCGTCTTATATATATATTTATTGGGAGTCTCTGTGGCTAAGTGGTTAAACGCTTTGCTTTGCGAGTCGATGGTCGTGTGTTCGAATCCGGACCGCGCCGTTCTGTTCACGAGTGCAGTTTTTACCAGAGACCCCTAGGATTGTTGCTGGAGCTATGGAGTTTATGCTTTGCAATACTGGGCAGGTGGTTGTCATTTCTGTGCAATACTCTCGGCAGGTGGCTTGTCATTTCTGTGCAATACTCGCAGTGGTTGTCATTTCTGGAATACTCGGCAGGTGGCTTGTCATTTCTGTCAATACTCGCAGTGGCTTGTCATTTCTGCAATCCTGGCAGGTTTGTCATTTCTGTACAATACTCTCGCAGGTGGCTTGTCATTTCTGTACAATCTCGGCAGGTGGCTTGTCATTTCTGTACAATATCTCGGCAGGTGGTTGTCATTTCTGTACAATACTCGGCAGGTGGCTGTCATTTCTGCGAGAGACTGATCCAAATGGGTACCCGTGCAATAAGTCAATTTCGGTTTAAAACCTTTAAAATATATATTTATTGTGGACTTTTTCTTCGACTGTTACGGCTCTCGAATCGATCCAGCCTCAATTGGGTACAAGGAAAGGCACTGGGAAGTAAAGGCGGTCGGGGTGATGTTGAGATCATCACTCATCGTATGCCGACAGTCACTGCAAAAATATGGCTTAACACAATTATTGAATATACATCGAGGTAGGAAAAGAGTTCCTTTACCTTATATATATATATATATATATATATATATATATATATATATACATATATATATATATATGTGGCATTCGTCTTTACAGACGGTCAATTGGCAAGTGTTTTACTGTGACAACTTCTGAGTTTTCGTCTTTCTCTCTTGTCTGTCAGCTCATACATGTCTCTTCTCAAAAGACTCTGCACCCTTGTGCAAAATCGCTTTCCACACAACTCTGTCAGCAACTAGTTTTTTCCATATATACTATATTATTTTCCTGTCGTACCGTTATTTGTTACATATGGCCTGCACGCAATTTCTACATACTGCTCTATAATGGACAACTCGTTCAATCTTTTCTATTGAATTCAGCCCGATATTTCTCGACGATCCCAGTAAATATAGTTTCAGAGTTTCCCAACGAAACCCTTTTGTATTGCCTCCCACATCAAGCCTGCTTTGTGGTTCATATATATATATATGTATATATATATATATATATATATATATATATATATATATATATATATATATATATACAAACAGGGTGCTCAAGATAAAAGCAGCCTATCAATAGAGTTAATCTGGCATATATTTATAAAAGTGAGAAGGTTCAGTTATGACGTGGTATAGGTCAAGGTTGTGTGACGGTGTGTAATAGTAGTGCAACTAGGGGCGATGAACAAATGTGACGTAGGAAGAGCTAGTCAGAACCGGTTTAAACAGTAAATACACACGACGCAATAGGTAACTGGCAACTTTCGATTTGTCAATGGGGCTGCATTTATCTTGAACACCCTGTATATGCTGTTGAGGTATTTATTTTCTTCCTGTTATAAATGGACCGTATTGGTCTTTTCCGGATTCTTCTATAACAATCATCATAATATTTTCAGTATATATGTTAAACAGACAAGGCAACAGAATGCAACCTTCTCTCATTTTCTGCCTTCTTCTCTAATGGACAAGTTATACGAATGTTTTCCAATGACCCTACTTTTCTGTGTCCAATTTGTTCAAGTGTCAGATCTTGTCACACCTATTTGTCTTCTCGCATATTAATCATGTAGTGTGATTTGTCCACAAGCTATTCATATCATCACAGACGACATTTAGGACAGAAAAATGATTTCGGATAGCTCCGATACGCTTGTCAAACATGCGGTTGACAGCAATAAAACGAAATACCATCAACGAAGAAAGAAAAAAAAACCACGATAAGATAGACGCCTTTTAAAAAAAAATGCTGTATTATTCAGTCGACATTTAGATCAAATAGCAATTTGTCAAAGGAATATATATATACATCTCACCCACATTCGCACACCCACACATGCCCCTTACACGCACGCCCCACACACACACATACCCTCTCACAGCACACACATAACACACACAAAAGTACCGAAACATTATACAGGGTGTTCAAGATAATTGCAGCCCAATTGGCAATTCGAAAGTTGCCAGGTACAAATTGAGTTGTGTTTATTTACTATTTAAACCGGATCTGACTAGCTCGTCCTACGTCACATTTGTTCATCGCCCTTCCCGCACTACAATTACATACCGTCACACAACCTGACCATACTACGTCATAACTGAACCTTCCTTTCCATACATATATGCCAGATTAGCTCCATTCACGGCTGCAATTATCTTGAACACCCTGTACTTAAACAGAATGGAAGATCAGTGTGTGACAGAATTGTACCATGCAGAACTATTGTATATGGGCGATTCTCATACACTGGAACGAGTGTGAGAATTAAGAGTTAAATTTGGTCATGCCAGACAATGTCGCCTTCGCAATAAAAGGGAGAAGATTTACTAATCAACTTCTTATGGGTACGGTGAGCAAGTGGACTTTGGGATTGCTGCTGCAGCGGAGGACTGCGCATTCATGTGAATGCTGAATGTGCCATGACGTCGATTGCATAACATAACATACACTTGTATATATATATAACAATCGGTAAATTGTCACGCGATAATGTAATATGTTATAATGTATTCTTTACTCTGGTTTCAATTGTGAGAACTTTTTTAGTAAGTACAAATTGTATTTTAGGAGTATCCCTAAGATCACAGCCCACTTAAGAGGTTGTCATGCCCGCTTGCCCAGCTTGTTGGTAGCGCGTTGGACGACGGGTGATAATCCCTCTGTGAGTGCAGGTTCAGTTCCACGGGCTGGCAGAAAAGCCACAGGTTCTCCAGATTTACGGTGTTCGTGGCACCGAACCGAAGGGTCACGATGTTCATGGCACCGAGCCGAAGAGCTGAAAGCTCAAGTGCTTCTGGATCGGGGAAAAAGAGGTTGTCGTTAGCAAAGTTGATAACATGCGGCGCATCATAAAAGTAAAGGAACCATTTATCACACCACTAGGTGTATAGGGTAATACGGTGATCATTTTTCATTCAACGTCTGCACACAATGGGTGATGTAGTCAACATCACGCCGGCCGCTTTTACTTCCCAGTGCTTTTCCTGGTACCCAATTAAAGCTGGGTCGACCTGAGAACCGTTACGGTGGGGAAATAATTCCACGCCCACTGTGGACCACTAGTCTAAGAAGCGAATTCGCTAACAACTACGCTATGGGGTCTCTCGGGGCACAACATACCACCTGGAAAATTTGAGGCTCGAGTTTAGTTTGGGTCAACAATTTTCGGTGTTCACATGGTACATGGTTGCACTACCAGAATCCCTGATTCTTTACTTGCAGATCTGAATTGCAAGCACAGCTGAAGCCGGAGTAAGGTTCGACCGAATAGCGAGAGACACTGGTGATAAGGAAAGTGAGCCTTCCGAAAAATAAATCAGAGGCGCCATGTTAGGTCCATGACTACACCAGAATTTATAGTGGGCGAAAGACAAAAAAATAGCTCACCTGAAGTACTCTCGATATCTAGCCCGTTCTCTGGTCTCTTCCATTGTCGTGTTCAAGGTTTTCGTAATATTTGTTATTACCGACGTTCTTGGTCATCCACTGCCACGTGTTCCATGATTCCTACCTACAGAATTGTTCTCGCTAAACTCTTAAACATCTCTAAATAGATGAGCAGATAAATATAAATTATATATAATAGATGTATAGATAAATAGATATAAAAGATAGATATGTGAATAGATAGGTATATATATATAGAAGCCCGCCTGCCCAGCGTGTTCGTAGCGCGTTGGACTGCGGCTGACTAGCCCTCTGTGTGTGCGGGTTCAATTCCGCGGGCAGGCAGAAAAGCCACGGGTTCCCCAGATTCACGTTGTTCGTGGCACCGAACCGAAGGGTTACGATGTCCATGGCACTTAGCCAAGTGCTTCTGGATCGAAAAAAAAAATATATGTATATAGAAAGACAGATTAGATAGATAAATAGATAGATAAGTAGATAGATAGACAGATATATAGATATATAGATAGATAGATAGATAGATAGATAGATTGATAGATAAATAGAGACAGATATATCGATAGATAAGAAATATTACTATATTCTGTTGTCGACTGCCTAATATTTAAAAAAAAAACCAGCTAAATTGATAGTGAGCTTCCTGAATTCAATAAATAGAAATACATTCTAACGAGGACAGGAAAGGGCAGATCAAATAAAATATTAATTTATCTGCTCAGATCTGATCAAATGGTAAATGGGTTTGCTCTTTCACGGGTTTGCTCGATGGGTACATCAAGTGGGTAATGAGACATATATAAAGGGAATCACAAACCGATATGGGTACACGCTTGTTAGTTTTATGCATGGAAAGCCAACACCGTTTTTTGATATATGTGTCTGTCGGGTCTGTTGTCTGTCTGTCTGTTTGTCTATCTATCTGTCTCTCTCTGTTTGTATATGTTTATTTTGTCTACCTGTCTATTTATCTGTCTGTCTATCTGTCTATTTATGTGTCTGCTTGACCGTCAGTCTATCCGTATGCCTGTCTGTCGTCTAGTTGTCTGCCTGTCTGTCCGTCTGCTTGCCTTTCTGTCCGTCTGTCGGCCCGTCTGTCTACATATCTATCTATATGTTTATATTTCTATCTGTCTATCTCTAAATCATGAGAAAATCTATGATGGCAGTTTTCTTCGCTTCTTTCAGTGACGTTTGTTTCAGTTTTTTACTTACGGCATATGTTCCTTCTTGAACCTTATCTCTCTCTCTTCCCCACGTCAAGACTTTCATTCTTCATACAATGCCTCTTTAATTATACGACGTATGTCCCTTCTTGAACCATATCTCTCTCTCCCCTCCCACGTCAAGACTTTCATTCTTCATACAATGTCTCTTTAATTATACGACGTATGTTCCTTCTTGAACCATATCTCTCTCTCCCCTCCCCACGTCAAGACTTTCATTCTTCATACAATGCCTCTTTAATTATACGACGTATGTTCCTTCTTGAACCTTATCTATCTCTCCCCCCACGTCAAGACTTTCATTCTTCATACAATGTCTCTTTAATTATACGGCATATGTTCCTTCTTGAACCTTATCTCTCTCTCTTCCCCACGTCAAGACTTTCATTCTTCATACAATGCCTCTTTAATTATACGACGTATGTCCCTTCTTGAACCATATCTCTCTCTCCCCTCCCCACGTCAAGACTTTCATTCTTCATACAATGCCTCTTTAATTATACGACGTATGTTCCTTCTTGAACCTTATCTCTCTCTCCCCCCACGTCAAGACTTTCATTCTTCATACAATGCCTCTTTAATTATACGACGTATGTTCCTTCTTGAACCTTATCTCTCTCTCCTCCCACGTCAAGACTTTCATTCTTCATACAATGTCTCTTTAATTATACGACGTATGTTCCTTCTTGAACCTTATCTCTCTCTCCTCCCCACGTCAAGACTTTCATTCTTCATACAATGTCTCTTTAATTATACGACGTATGTTCCTTCTTGAACCTTAGCTCTCTCTCCTCCCACGTCAAGACTTTCATTCTTCATACAATGCCACTTTAATTATACGACGTATGTTCCTTCTTGAACCTTATCTCTCTCTCCCCCCACGTCAAGACTTTCATTCTTCATACAATGCCTCTTTAATTATACGACGTATGTTCCTTCTTGAACCTTATCTCTCTCTCCCACGTCAAGACTTTCATTCTTCATACAATGCCACTTTAATTATACGACGTATGTTCCTTCTTGAACCATATCTCTCTCTCCCCTCCCCACGTCAAGACTTTCATTCTTCATACAATGCCTCTTTAATTATTCTTGTAATATCTCGTTGGGATATATCTTTGTGCTGGGGACTGCTTGTCAATAACAGATCTTATTTTACTTATCATTCAGCAGATTTACTAATCTTGAGCGTCTCTGTGACGCAAAGGTTAGGTACTCAACACTCACTCCAAAGGTACGATTCACTCCCTCATGGAGTCATCTGCGTATTTTCCCAGATATCCCTGATCTCAGTGTAGGTGAGATCTAGTTTCTAGTCCTATAAGAGATACTATAAGACTATAAAAAGTAGATTCAGTGTTCAAGATGAGCACTAAAATAACCGTTGGTTGTTCCCAATCGAGAAGGGCTGTCTGGAAAACTGTTGCCCGGGAACAATTCATTAGAAAGATTAAAAACCTAATTCCTAATAAAATATATTATCATCTTCTAAATTACATCGAGGACCCTAAGCCGGTGCTAAGGAGTTCATGCACTGCCGCTGAGATCTTCCTGTGTGTGTAAGAGATAGAAGAACAGATGGTTACTCATCGAAGTGCAATGATAATTATTCTATCCACCAATTAATCAATCTACAAATTTAGTAGTGCTAGCTTAATACTCGTTATCAACAAGTAGATTATTACATGCTAATTTTCCATAAGCCACAAAGTAACTATTAAGTAATCAGTGCAAAGTAACGAGTATTTGTTGCATAAAAATTTAAAACCTTTTCTTTTATCGTTTACAATATATATTTCCATTTGTTACATCGTTTTTTAAATGTCTATATATTCCATACAAATATGTTCTTGTGTCCTATTTCTTTATATTTGTCCCTCTTTCATATCGTGTTTCAGATGTCTCTGTGTGATCCATTATATAAAAATATTCTTTGTCTCATGTCCCTCTGTCCCATCATTTTAACATTATACGTTCTCCATCTTCGTTTTCTAGAATATTTCTGTCTCATTATTTTAAAATGTCTTTCTGTTTCATTATTTTAAAATGTCTTTCTGTTTCATTATTTTAACATGTCTTTCTGTTTCATTATTTTAAAATGTCTTTCTATTTCATTATTTTTAAATGTCTTTCTGTTTAATTATTTTAAAATATCTTTCTTACTATTTTAAAATCTATTTCTGTCTCATTATTTTAAAATTAATTTCTTTCTAATTATTTTAAAATTAATTTCTGTCTCATTATTTGAAATATGTCAATCTGTACCCCATTTTAACGGTGTCCCTTCTTCATCTCCGTTTTTGAGTATATTTCTGTCTCAATATTCTAAATATGTCCCATTATTTTTACGTCCCTTCTCTATATCTGTTTTTGAGAATATTTCTATCTCATTAATTTTAAATATATTCCTCTGTCCCACCATTTTAACGATGCCCCTTCTCCAACTCCGTTTTTGAGAATATTTCTATTTCATCATTCTAAATATGTCCCATTATTTTAACGTTTTCCCTTCTCCAACTCAGTTTTTGAGAATATTTCTATCTCATTAATTTTAAATATATTCTCTGTCCCACATTTTAACGATGTCCTTTCTCAACTCAGTTTTGAGAATATTTCTATCTCATTAATTTTAAATATATTCCTCTGTCCCACCATTTTAACGATGTCCTTTCTCCAAATCCGATTTTGAGAAATGACGACACTTGTTATCATTCTGTTGACTGAAAGTAGTTTCTCATGTCGGTCACGACGTTTGAGAGTTGCACTGTAATTGGATTCTTCACTCCGTCTTGAAGAATGTGTGTATACTTAAGACCACTTCACATCTGTACTTGAGACAACCTGTGACTCAGTTTCAGATACCTGTTATGTTCTTCTCTTCTTCCATCTGGTAAAGTAATGATTTACGACAGCACGATTTTAAAGAGCCACTAAAAGTGTAAACATTGTCATTGCCTCATGCTATTTACTATAATTACTATATAGTCTAGATTTACAGAACTAACTACACTAACTAGATTTACTATTTCTGCTTGAATCACTACCTTAACTAAATTCACACTATATTCACTATATGTAATTATTCACTTCATGGACCTTTGCTTTGTTAGTCGAAGGGTGTGGGTTCGAGTCCCAACCGCACCATTCTGTTCACGTGTGCAGTCTTTTCCAGAGACCCCTAGGATTGTTGCTGGAGCTACGGTGTTCGTGCTTTGTGCAATACTCCCTGCAGATGATGTGCCATTTCTGCTGAGAGGGACCGAGCCGTATGGGGTAAAATCCGGTGCAATGAAGTCAATCCTCGGCTTTTAAACCCTTTTAAAATTATTCACTATATTCATTAAATGTACAAAATTGGCTTAAAATTACACTAAATTTACTAAATGCAATATTTAATGAAGTGAATTCTTCGTCTTAGAGACAATATCTTTTAGCAACCTATCACCATATGGAGAAACCCGGTGCAATGATATCTTTCAACAACTACACCATATGGAGAAACCCAGTCAATGATATCTTTCCAACCTACTACATTGAAACCCGGTGCAATGATATCTTTCAGCAACCTACCACCATATGGAGAAACCCGGTGCAATGATATCTTTCAGCAACCTACCACCATATGGGAAACCCGTCAATGATATCTTTCAGCAACCTACCACCATGAGAACCCGGTGCAATGATATCTTTCAACCTACCACCATATGAGAAACCCGGTCAAGATATCTTTCAGCAACCTACCACCATATGAAGACCCGGTGCAATGATATCTTTCAGCAACCTACCACCATATGAGGAACCGTGCAAAGATATCTTTCAGCAACCTACCACCATATGAGGAAACCCGGTGCAATGATATCTTTCAGCAACCTACCACCATATGGAGAAACCCGGTGCAATGATATCTTTCACAACCTACCCCAAATATAAGGAAACCGGTGCAAGATATCTTTCAGCAACCTACCAATATGGAGAAACCCGGTGCAATGATATCTTTCAGCAACCTACCACCATATGAGGAAACCCGGTGCAATGATATCTTTCAGCAACCTACCACCATATGGAGAAACCCGGTGCAAAGATATCTTTCAGCAACCTACCACCATATGAGAACCAGTTCAAGATATCTTTCAGCAACCTACCACCATATGAGAAACCCGGTGCAATGATATCTTTCTAGCAACCTACCACCATATGAAACCGTGCAATGATATCTTTCAGCAACCTACCACCATATGGAAACCCGGTGCAAAGATATCTTTCAGCAACCTACCACCATATGGAGAAACCCGGTGCAAAGATATCTTTCAGCAACCTACCACCATATGAGAAACCGGTCAATGATATCTTTCAGCAACCTACCACCATAGAGAAAACCCCGTGCAATGATATCTTTCAGCAACCTACCACCATATGGAGAAACCCGGTGCAATGATATCTTTTAGTAATCTACCAGCCTTTATCCAGAATGTGACCCAACCATCTTATTCTAAGAAAACTGAGCATGGAAAATATTAGGAAAATCACATTATTTCCACAACATCCTTATTGATGATCTTATCTATCACATCATAAATTCATAATTTTTTCGGCCACCGCCCACTTTGCACAACATTAACTTTGTAACGCCCCTCCACATTACAACAGTTTGCCAACACCTCCCCCACATATATACATGCTCTATTTTTTCTTTGACATAGAAAATTGATATATATTTATATAATACATGGTCAATTTCAAATGATTAAATAGAAAATTCATGAAAAATGGATCGTTTCAGACAAGCATAAGATGAATTAAAATGTAGAAATCAAATTTTAAATTATTTTTCAATAGCTAAATTAAGAAAATAATTTATTTTAAAAATATATTATTAATTTCTTCTTTAAGGAGTCACTGGGAACAGAGGCATACCGCCCACTCTGTGAAACGCTGATCTACATAATGCCAAGAAGTCATCAAATGCACTGCGTGTGAAATTCTTTTAGAGCAAAAGGATCTTTTTATTTCTAATGAAGAATTTACGAAAATAGATTTTTAAATAAAATTTCTTCCGGCTAGTTATAAAATCGAGGTTTAAAAACTAGAGCCATCTGTTACGTGACTGGAAATTGAGATTTAAACACTCTGCACTTTTTTAATGTCCGGACGCATTTATACGGCAATGTGCATTCAAATAGCCTGTACACTGGCTTTGAGTCTGCTTAAAATTACCAAAGGTTGTATATCGTCTTATAGGAGTGAAGGGGTTACAACTTTTAAAATGTATGTCGGATTTTATTTAATAAAAACGGAAATATTGACAACGTGTGCTATTCAGTCAGGCAGACTCAGAGTCGACTAAGAGAACCTGGTGTGTCATCTTTTTATGTCATCACTATGCAGCTGTCATATGGAAATATTTTTGGAATTCAGAATACTGACAGCTGAGATTAACTTTCTGTTCAAATTTGTAGAGAGATCGACATTTATTTGGATTATTCTGTCTGTCTGTCTCTCTCTCTCTCTGTCTGTCTCTCTCTCTCTCTATCTCTCTCTCTCTCTCTCTCTCTCTCTAGCCCCTGCCTTAAAAAATACAAAATATATATATTTACACACACGCACGTAGACACACACCCACCAAGGAGGGCATATAGAAAGCATAAACATATACATACACAAAGTATGCATAAACACTCACCCAGAAACAGTATCACAGTACACACTAATGATGTACACATTCATTGTATGTGTATTTTGCTTGTATGTGTTTGTGGTGCTGCTAATATAAATATATATATATGGCTATGTTCAAAGCACTCGAACTTGTGCCTGTTGGAGATGAAAGTGAAGAAGAAGAAACAAGCAAAGTTAGATTTATGTACTCACTCTTTACAAAAAGTATCCATGTCTACACATACTTTCATCATCATCATCCAAGGTGCGTATCCTTTATAGGATGTTGCTCTCTTTGCAGCACTTCTGAAATTCACTCTGTCTCTTGCCAGTTCACCTACTTCGTCGATGGTCATGTTCATAGTTTCTTTAATATCTTGTAGCCATCTTCTTCTTGGTCTGCCTCTGCATCCTGGGACCCTGCCCTCTAGTATTGTTCTTTCCAGGCCATCGTGACGCTTGATGTGACCAAAGTATTAATTTTTCTGTATTGTACTTTGTTTATCAGCCAATTCTCTTTAACATTTAATTCTTTCAGGACATCAGTGTTCTTTCTTTTATTCTGTCCATGGTACTCGTAGGATCTTTCTGTAGCATTTAGTTTCGAATGACTGGATTTTCGTTCTTTCATAGTTAGCACATATATACTCATACCCAACCACATATAGAAATATCACAAGTTTACATACACTGTCTCACTCGTATTCATATTTATTCAAACATAAAAATTATACTAGTTCATGAGGACGTGTACATGATTCCAATAATAGTGATGAATCTACAACACTAACCAGACTACAAGAATTCCAGGTCAAGTGTGGTGTATCAAAACAAGAACACTATGTTGGTAGTCAAAGAAGAATAGTAAACGGGCACAGAACCGGGGTTGTTAGTCGCCACATGCTAAGAGACATAACTGATGGGAAGATCAGAGCATTTATGGACTATTTGGTTCGACATGCAGTGATGATAATTCAGGACTAAAATAAACATACATTGTTCACACAGAAATCCTACTAGATGACATACATTGATTCACACACAGAAATCCTAGTAGTTGACATACATTGATTCACACACAGAAATCCTACTAGTTGACATACATTGATTCACACAGAAATCCTAGTAGTTGACATACATTGATTCACACAGAAATCCTAGTAGTTGACATACATTGATTCACACAGAAATCCTACTAGTTGATATACATGATTCACACTACAGAAATCCTACTAGTTGACATACATTGATTCACACAGAAATCCTAGTAGTTGACATACATTGATTCACACAGAAATCCTAGTAGTTGACATACATTGATTCACACACATAAATCCTACTAGTTGACATACATTGATTCACACAGAAATCCTAGTAGTTGACATACATTGATTCACACACAGAAATCCTACTAGTTGACATACATTGATTCACACAGAAATCCTAGTAGTTGACATTTTATTCAACACAGAAATCCTACTAGATGACATACATTGATTCACACACAGAAATCCTACTAGTTGACATACATTGATTCACACACATAAATCCTACTAGTTGACATACATTGATTCACACACAGAAATCCTACTAGTTGACATACATTGATTCACCAAAAGAAATCCTAGTAGTTGACATACATTGATTCACAAAAAATCCTACTAGTTGATATACATTGATTCACACACAGAAATCCTAGTAGTTGGGCATACATTGATTCACACATAAATCATACTAGTTGACATGCATTGATTCACACACAGAAATCCTACTAGTTGACATACATTGATTCACCAAAATAAATCCTAGTGTTGACATACATTGATTCCACAGAAATCCTAGTAGTTGACATACTTGATTCCACCACCAATCCTACTAGTTTACATACATTGATTCCCAGAAATCCCAGTAGTTGACATACATTGATTCCACACAGAAATCCTACTAGTTGACATACATTGATTCCTACACAGAAATCCTACTAGTTGACATACATTGATTCACACACATAAATCCTAGTAGTTGACATACATTGATTCACACACAGAAATCCTAGTAGTTGACATACATTGATTCACACACAGAAATCCTACTAGTTGACATACATTGATTCACACACAGAAATCCTAGTAGTTGACATACATTGATTCACACACAGAAATCCTACTAGTTGACATACATTGATTCACACACATAAATCCTACTAGTTGACATACTTGATTCCACACATAAATCCTAGTAGTTGACATACATTGATTCACACACAGAAATCCTACTAGTTGACATACATTGATTCCACACAGAAATCCCACTAGTTGACATACATTGATTCACACACAGAAATCCTACTAGTACACATACACCGATTCACATGCATACCCAAAACTTGCCATCAGACAGCATTGACGTTCTCCATATGATCAATTATATCTGATATTATGCTACAGGCTACAGTATAACTCCAGATGTGGTATTTTAACGAGGGTTTCTCTTTTGTGTGTGTCAAGTCTTAGTTACCAGTGTATACAAAGTTGTGTATCTTGTTAGATAATATGTATACACTTTGGTCGAAATTCAGATGCGCTTGTCCTACATGCCGTAGAGGACTAACAGGGTTGCAACCTACTCATGTTCTCGGCGCAAATCACACTTCTTATTCTCCTTTGCTATAGCTATTTTGATGATTATACTGTTAGGCGCTTTCTTATGATGAAATCGACTGTTGTCTGGAGCTGATCTCTGGTGTCATGTAGTTTTGAATATAGTATTGAGTTGTAGGGCCAGAATTCTTTCTAGAGGACATCATTTCAATATAATGGTGTTCTGTGACATTCGTCACTTTTGTTGTATCGTTTACTTGATAAAGACCTTTCTGGTCGAAACGTTACTGTGTATTGTCCTTCTTTTTGTATTTTGTAAAACTACAGTACTTTGTTATTACGTCTAGGAGGACATATAGGGGACAGTGTAGCAGGACATGTTCTGTGGTTTGATCAGCGGTGTCACAGGAACACAGAGGATGAGGACAATACTATCATGTGTAGGTCGTTGTTCAGTCTGTTATGTCCTTTTCTGAATCGGAAGATGATAGTCCGTCCTTGTCTGTCGAGTTGGATAGTTTAGATTCTTTTCTAATGTCCACGATAGCTTTTTTTTTCAAAGTATGTGATTTCATTTTCTATTTGTTCACAAACCACACTTATCAAAAAGAATGTGTATTTCTTTCTTTTGTCGTTACAATGCTACCGTGTTGTTACCAGTGTCGTTGTTTTATGTTGTTGTCTTGCCATTCTGGTAGCTTGGTGATTATTGTATAACTGTTATGTTGATTCTTATGTCGATTGTTATGTCGAGATTTGCAATTAATAAATTGTTTAAAAATAGGACAATATACTTCCGACTCCCGCTTCCAGAATTCCTATAAATTTTCTCCAATCAATGAATGAATGAATCAATCATTAATTAACACATTCAATCTATCTATCCAATATTTCATTCAAGAATCCTTCCAACTTTTCTTTATCTATTCCTATGTTCGTTTTGCTGTCTTAGCGTCCGTTTATATTTTGATGTATTTCCAATCATCAGTTCGTCCGTCTGTCCTTTCATTTCTTGTTCATCCATTCATTCATCCATCCACCCGTTTCTCTGTCTAAATGTCTGCACGTTTGTATGTCTGTATATGTATAGTTTTATATATCCTCCAGTTCGTATATTCATTCATTTTACAATCTAACTCACATTCTGTTCATCTGTCCGACGATGCCGTATCTATCTCCCTGTTGTTTTTTCCTCAGGCTTCCTTAAATCTGCATTTCACTTAGTGTCCCAGAGCAGTTCAGCCTCATCAATGTCTGATCTATCTATGACCTGTCAAAGTAATCACAGACAAACCCATCTCTTTGACCGCCATTTAATCTAAATTTTTTTTTTTTTAAATTTCAAATTTAGCTCAGAATACCTGTGTTTGCTGTTCTCTTTTTAAAGTAGAAATGTCATTTTTAAAAATTGCTCATAAATATTATCTTAAATATATCTTCTTCTTTCTTTGTCATCCCGTTGTTACCGGGTTGTTGACCAGTGTTGTGGTTTTCTGATTTTGTCTTGCGCTTTTCTGATTTCTTGGATGCTTGTTATTTTTGCTCTTTGACTGAATACTGCTATGCCATCTAACCATCTTTTTCGAGGTCTTCCTCTCGCCTTCTTTCCCGATGTCCTGTATACAAAACTCTGTATACTTTGGAGTTTGTATGCATTCTTATTAAATATGTTCAGACATTAATTAACCTTTGCGTCTTTTTCTATCTATGATAGCTGAGTTGTGCTAAAAAACCGAATAACAAACAATCACACAAACACATAAACAAACACGCAAGCAAGATAACTAAGTTACATTACTAACTAATTAGCTGTCTCATAGTCTGGCTGGCTGACTGTCTTTCGCACTAGCTAACTAACTAAATAACTAACTAATTAACTAACTAGCTGTCTGGCAGTCTGGCTTGCTGACTGTCTTTCTGGCTGGCTAACTAAGTAAATAACTATCTAATTAACTAACTAGCAGTCTGGCAGTCAGGCTTTCGAGTTGGCTAACTAACTAACTGACTAGCTAACTAGCCAGCCAACAAATCACATTCATATTTATCTTAAAATAACAAGAAACACTTGTATACGTTAAAAGAAGAAATCGGGTATTGATCTTAAATTAAATGCAGGAATATAAATAAAGAAAAAAAATATCAGAAATAAATGTTGATTTATTGTGGGTAAAAAATGCTCTTGCTGATGTGGGTGTGGGTGTGCGTTGACAGAATATAGAAGTGGAGTAAATTCAATTAGACAGGTGAATCAATAATAACTGCGTTAAAATCAAACAAGCTGATGGAATGCACATGTCAGTTCAATGGAATATAATGTAGATAGCCAAAGAATAACTGTTACTTATTGACATATACTGCAGCAAACGGACGATTATAGGATAGGAAGATTTATGTGTAGGATTTCATCTGGAATATTTGGGAGAAAAGAAATGCTGAGATGTCGTGATCGTTTGAAAAAGAATAAATGAAGTTAAGTTTTGAAAATTGAAAGAGAAAGAATGAAGGAATGTCTGGAAAGTTGAATATGAGTGTATATAAAGTTTATAAAATGCTGGCAGATAGAAATGAAGAAGTGTTTTACAAAGCTGAGAGAGAAAAAAGGAAAAAAAAAGATCTTTAAAAGTTCAAAGAGAAAGAGGTATTTGAAGTTCTTGAAACAGAAAATCGCCCGTGTGGTACCGGGGCCAGCAAGGGGAAACAATGAATAGTACCACTTCGGCCTACAAGGAATGTTCAAGAAGGGTCTGATGTAGGATCTAGGGAAGCTACCCTAGTAAATAACAAGCATCGTTGAAATCAGATGTGCTGGCCTATTTGTAGGCGCGTAACTGGCACAACGTACAATCACTCTTAGGCTCAGATCACATACAAATCACAAAGAAGGGTTAACGAGTGGTCGATATGGTGCTTTCGAAGAAGAAGAAGAAGATAATATACCTCTAAACCATCGATTCCCAAACTGTTTCGGCCCACCGCCCACTTTGCACAACATAAACTTTGTAACGTCCTTCCCCATTATAACAGTTTGCCTACGCCCCCTCCACCCCACATATATATATACATGCTATATTTTCACTTTGACAAAGAAAATTGATATATATTACTGTCATACATGGTCAAATTTCAAATTATTCTAAACATGAAATAGAAAATTGATGAAAAAATGGATCGTGTAAGATGAATTAAAATGCAGAATCCAAATTGTTAATGATTATTCAACCGCAAAATCGTGAAAAAAACCTCCCAGCAAATGCTTGTGGACCCACCATCGCCCCCTGGAAGGCTTCAGCGCCCACTGGGTGGGGTGGGGTACGCCCACTTTGGGAATCCATGCCCTAAACAAATGTATGTACAAATATAGTAATATGCAAGATAACACTGTAGGGATCTAGAGGTGTCAAGGTGGATACATTATCACACGTATTCCGTATTGTATCTTTTGGTATGAATACGTATTATTTCATTTGCTTTTATACGTTTATCACTGTACAGTGTAACAATGATGAGCCATCGTGATATTTTTCCGCAGATCCCTGATCTCAGTGTATGGGAGATCGAGTTCCTAGTCCTTTAGGAGACGGAAGATAAAATGTAGGTCCCGTATTCAAGTTGCGCATGTAAAATAATTCTTGACAGTTCTTCTTCTTCTTCTTTGCGTTCGTTCTTTACGACCAATTTTAATCACTCTTTGTGATATGTTTGATCTTTGCCAAGAACATGTATACGTTGCAGATTGGTTTGGTAGGCCCCTAAACGCATAGACTTCACGTTTAGGACATGTACATCGATTTAATCCAAACCTCCTTAGTCGCCTCTTACGACATGCGTGGCAGGTAACAGTGGTTCTATTCTTTACACCCCAAATTTGGGCCCTGGTAACCACTCGGGCGTCTGGGCAGTTCAAACCGAGAAGAGAAGTTAAGAAATTTGCTGTCCGGGTAAAATTAATTAGAAACATTTAAAAAAAATAAATATCCTACACAACAGTTTCACCATCTTTTAACTTACAGCACCGACCTTCGTCGATGCTACGGAGTTCGTGCACGACCGCTGAGATCTTCTTGTGTAAGAAAGAGAACGGAGCACACATGGTTACTCACCGACCTGGAATGTTGGTGGTCTTATCAAATCAATCAATCTAGACTGAAATCGGTTACCTCTCTTAAACTTTTTGTGTATCCAGACCATCAAGTGCGAGAACAAATAGATTATGTTCACGCAAGAGAGAGAGAGACGCAAGAGATTATGTTCTACACGGCTATTTATCTCGTTTTTTTCCCCCATAACCAACAGTCTAAACAAAGTTTGCGTTAAACGTAACCGATTGAATTCTTGTCCATTACGAGTGGTTACAACTCAAATTAGGATATCGACAAGCCTCGGGTGTCTACCGATAGATTTGTGTACTAAATGAGACTAGCGACATTGGCAGAAAATTACGCCCCTAGGGAGAGAGTCAGTATTACATCCTAGGGATAACACCATTATTTGGGCTTTTTTTTTAAAGTTCTGGGAAACTCAAGTAAGTTAAACTGTGCGTGATGTATGCCAGACATAAGGTTAAGTAACCGATCAGGACATTTGACCTCGGGGCACGGTCTGTAAATTGGTTAAAGACAATTGTTTGAGACATTTTGTCGTTGAAACACAGAAAATTACACAATATAGTAGAAGGATAAGATAGAAATTAGCAAATGTTTACATATGTTGCTAACGGTGATAGGGTAGCGGTTAGTGCATTTGCGTTGTATGTGCGTGGTCCTAAGATTAACACAAAACTACACACAATAACAAGACATTTATTTGACTAGCACCCATAAGGAAGAGAAGAGAGGAGAGAAGAAAGTCAAACAATACATTTACTGACTAACAGCAGAAGAGGAGGGTTGAGAGAACTCAATTGTATAGTTAAATATGACGGTCGGTTATACAATTGGGAAGAGAACGACAACTGAAACAATTAGGGGACAAGACTGATTAGCAGAAAATGTTTAAACGCGACACATAGACTTATTGTACCTGCTTTCGTTATATGACTCTGTCCCTGTCTGCAGAAATGTCACGCTCCCTCCCGAGAGTGTTGTACAAAGCACGAACTCTGTAGTTCCAGTCAATAGTATAGAGATCTCATGAAAAGATTGCACATGTGACTATATTTGGATACGACCCCACAACCTACAGAATGATATGCAAACACCCTAACCACTTCGCTGTAGACACTCTCGAAATATTAGTAGAAGTACTACAGTAGTAAGCAGAACTAATTGCAAACACCGTAACCACTTTGCTGTAGACACTCTCGAAATATTAGTAGAAGTACTACAGTAGTTAGTAGGCAGGAATTAATCACGAAACATATAGGGTTTTTATATCAGTTATGAGTTGTCAGTTATATGAGGACTATCATCATAGAACTCCGGACATGTCCATAGGTGCTCCAATCTCCGCCTACTAAATCCAGCAGCGTCCAGCGGCACAACACGACAGTTCAATATTGATTAATCAATTTCTTCACATATCACCTACTAGTCATTTATCATGGTGATTATCCTTTAGAGAATTTTGCTTTCATCACAGCCACACCCCCTTCTACACACCCACCTTACGTCCATGAAAACTCTCGATATCTAGCCAGCTCTATTGCCTGCCTCATCACCGTGTTCAATGTTTCATTAACGTTCTAAACTGTGGCCTTGGGGATAGTGACTCGGTCTATTAACACCGTCGTTTTAAGTTCGAATCACGCTGCTGACAGTTTGGTTGCAAATTGTTTCGCGTGGATTTTCGCAACAGGACGATGGCCCCACCGGTTCAGAAAGCAATGGCAAACTACTGAACGTAATAATGCCTAGCAAAATCACAAACAGTGTTAAAAGCTGGGGCTTTATTCGCAAAGTCCTGTAAAGGATATGCAATTAACTTTTAGCCACCGTAGTCATGGTGGCCGACTGTCTCATCTCCTAGAACGATATCATCCATTGTTGCTCTCTTGTTTGTCTGTTATGTAGAGGATTCAAGCTTATTTAGCCGAGGACGAGTGTATGACTATTCATAGAAACTGTCACATGCTATCTCTTTCAGTTCCCTGCACTCAGTGACCTACGCCACAAGTACCTACTCCCATATCCAGAAGTTGAAAACACTCTCTATGCTAGCACACCATAGCTCAGACAGACCTGTAAATTCACTGTCATGGTATCAAGTCGAAGGGCAAATGTTCAGATGATTGCTGGATCGGAAGAGTAAAGTAAAGTAAGTCGAGGAAAGACTTTTAAAAAAAGTCGAACTTTGTTTTGGTTATATACAACAATGTGTTAGTTAGTTTGTTTGTTCCTTTCGTGCCAAAGGCGGCACATAGGGAGAGGTTTTAGATTTCCATGTGATGCTGTTCTTTCTAGCAGTTGGAGATCTTGTATGGTTTTACATCCCAATAGTTTACTTTCTTGTTGGATGGTTCTTCGAAGAGTGGTCTTTGGTCTTCCACGTTTTCTTTTCCCAACTGGTGACCACATAAGGACTTGTCGATTTAGTCTCTTTTCGTCTGGTCTAAGAACATGACCTAAATATTTCCACCTTCGTTTCCTTATAATATTTGATAGGGTTGTTGGTGTGTTCTATCTCTCACTGTGTTGTTAGAAACGAAATCACTCCATTTTACTTTTAGTAATTTTCGGTGACATTTATTCTCAAAGCTGTCCAGTTTCCTATCAATTTTCTTTGTTGATTTCCAACTTTCACAACCGTAGGTCAGTACAGAATCACACATGACCTAAATAATGACAACAACATGTAAGCCAACAAAAATAAAATAAAAGAATTAACTCATATTAGAAATCCCAATTTGTACTAGTTTGATAAATACATATTGCTCTCTCAAAAGCAACTGTGACTTTTAATGTAGCCAAAATATTTAAGTTTCCAAAACGCACTATTGTTTATGAGTCAATGTTCTTCAACGTGGATGTCTTGTCTGACGTTTACATTTATCATCTTCTACGTCCAGATTTCCCCAATTATCTACCGTGTGGCTTCAGATGTAACAAGAAGCAAACAATGTCTCAAATAGTATGTCGCACAATTTAACTAAAGGTTATGTTAGTTATACAGGGTGTTCAACTTAAAAGCAGCCTGTGAATGGAGCTAATCTGGAATATATGTATGGAAATGAGAAGGTTCAGTTATGACGTAGTATAGGTCAAGGTTGTGTGATGGTGTGTAATTGTAGTGCGGGAAGGGCGATGAACAAATGTGACGTAGGACGAGCTAGTCAGAACCGCTTTAAATAGTAAATATACACAACGCGATAGGTTATCTGGAACTTTCGATTTGTCAATGGGGCTGCAATTATCTTGAACACCTTGTAGTTACATCACTATCTGAGATGGATTAGCGTAATGCATAAGTTCACGCCTATCCATTCGGATACAAAATGATTGAGGAAAGGAATTGGCCCACCTACCTATCCAGGTATGAAGTATAGAAACTTCATAATGAGCGTCTGGCGAATGATTAGAGCGTGGGCTCCCAATGGGAGACCCGAGTTCAAACCCTGGCAAGGACAAGGAGTTTGTTACGGTCGGCGGCGTAAAGAGAACATCCTAAGCTGAACAGTTTTGCGGCGACTGCACGAACCATGCCGCCATTTAATTCCATAGGCTCAGCTCCCCCATTGTACTTCACCGCCTAAAAAAGCGTAATTACAGGTAGTAAAGACAATTTTAAATACTTCATAAACTAAGTCGTACGGTATCGCATACCACACAGAGCCTAAACTAAGTCGCCCTAGAGCCTAAACTAAGTCGCCGGTATCGTATACCACAGAGAGCCTAAACTAAGTCGCCCGGTATCGTATACCAGTCAGAGGCGCATACCAAACTAAGTCGCCCGGTATCGCATACCACAGAGAGCCTAAACTAAGTCGCCCGGTATCGTATACCACAGAGGGCCTAAACTAAGTCGCCCGGTATCGCATACCACAGAGAGCCTAAACTAAGTCGCCCGGTATCGTATACCACAGAGAGCCTAAACTAAGTCGCCCGGTATCGTATACCACAGAGGCCTAAACTAAAGTCGCCTCGGTATCGTATAGACCACTAAGTGCCCTAAACTGCTCAGCAGCTACCGGATACTCACCTTGCAAAATGTATATGGCAAATTACTAGAGAAGATAGTGGCCAGAAAGGTAATGTGTCACTTAGAGAATGACCACATCCTCTCTGACACTTTGGTAGCTACCGTCCAATGAAAGGGACATAGGACAGTGCTGGCACGTTTGTATATGATGTTTATGAAGGCTTCCAGTCCAAGCAAGAGACTGTTGCTGTGGCCATCGACTTGGAGGATGCTTATAACAAGGTGAATTTTTCAATAATGGTGCGCTCTTTGATTAAATGTGAAGTTAATCCTTGGCTGGTGAACTGGATAGCTGCTTCTTTAATGGAGAGAACCGTTGCACTACGTTTAGGAACATGGACATCGGATCCTGCACGTATATGCCCGGGATTACCCCAGGGTTCTCCTCTATCACCCGTGTTGTTTAATACTTACACAGCAAATGTAGCTAAAATTCAGCCAACCGGTTTGCGTCGGACATTGACATTTGCAGATGATATCTTAATATATAGGACTGGGACAGATAGACGAGAGATGATTGACGACATTCAGAAAATATTGCATACCATCTCCGGTTGGTGTAGATAGTCTCGCTCTCAGGTCAATCCTGAAAAAGCGTGTATGTTGTGGTGCTCGTTGAATAATCACATCGTCAAGGCTGACTTACCCCGTGTAATGTTTGATGAACATACCATCGAGCGCAGAGACAGGCTGCACTATTTTGGAATAACCTTTGATCGTAGTCTATCTTTCAAACACCATATTGAACAGATGATACAACGGTGCAAGTGTGGTCTTGCGGCTCTCAAAGTTATGGTGGCAGCACACCTTGAGCAGAGACTACTTGCCCTTTTGTTCGATCGACTGGTTATGTCAGTGGTCGATTATGGACTCGAAATTCTTACGATATCAAGATCACAATGTGAACGACTAGAACGGGTTCAGAATGAAGGTATGCGTATAGTCCTGGGCTGCACTCGAGATACCCCCATTGTGAAGATGAGATATATGCTTGGCCTTCTGTCACTACGGTCCCGTCATGCATTCGCTCAAACCAAAGCATATATGCGGGTTACTGCGGATAAGAGACATCCACTACACAAGAACACTAATGATGTTAAGGTCACGAGAATCAAGCGTGGCGTGTCGTGATGTCCCAGGCTGAGAGAACAATTGGCCAGGTGACTACGGTTGCGACCCTACCAAAAGGGGAAGAATGGATCCCAACAAATGGTAGCATGACCAACTCAGCACACATAAAAAGTATAATGAGTACAAAGCAAGAGGAAGACCCCGCAAAAGATAGAGCGACGGTATCAAAAACAGCCATACAAAAATGAATGTCAGCTTACAAAGTGTCTTAAAACAAGCACACACAAGATCACTATGTACCTCCCTCCCCAACGCTTCTATAAAGAAGTAAATGGTGGAAGAGAAGAATAAGATATCATAATGTATGAAGAGGCTACGGCATATATTTATTTATTTATTAATTAATTATAACACTGTCAGTGATATTATTTACGCTATTAGCACAACCAGTAGCATTACTTATAACTACAAACACTAATAGTAGCATTACAAACGAGCAAAATCAATAGTATATTATAGATAATCTTGATGGTTTTGTGGAACATTGTTCCAGAAATGCCATTACTTTGCAAGAACGACAATCGCGATTCTAAAAGAAGCTAAACAACTGATGTATTTTTGTCTTTTGGAAAGGACTGGAGTAGATGGAATAGCCCGAAGGAGCAGAAGGTTATAGAATAGAAGAAGAAAATTGAAGAGTACTTTGAGACGAAAATATCTACCAAATTAAGAAGCAATGGTGAATGAAGGTCTGCTTTAAATGAGAAAGTGTAGAAGTCAAAGATTGTAATATTCTTTTGTATATCCACTTATCAGTCTTCTTCTTTCACATGTGTTCTGTCCTTGATGTACCGAAAACTCGAATCTCATGCATCGATTAGAGCAGTGGTTCTCAGACTTCCTAATACCGCGACCCTTTAATACAGTTTATCATGATGTGGTGACCCCCAACCATAAAATTATTTTCGTTGCTACTTTATAACTGTAATTTTGCTACTGTTTGAATCATAATGTAATTATCTGATATGCAGAATGTATTCTCATTGTTATAAATTGAACATAATTAAAGCATTGTGATTAATCACAAAAACAAAATGTTTATGATAAATATGTGTTTTCCGATGGTCTTAGGCGACCCTGTGAAATGGTCGTTCGACCCCAAAGCGGTCGCGATCCACATGTTGAGAACCAACTGGTTAGGGCAAAGCTGGATGAAATTAACGAAACACAATAGCGTTGGCATACTGAAAACTCGAATTGCATTCATCTGTTAGCGGTTAGAACGAAGCAGGATTGTATTACCGAAAAGCAACATTTTTGATATACTGAAAACTTGAATCTTTAACAAGTTAGAATAAAGCAGGATGGTAATCAATTACACTTTTTATATACTTTTACTTTTGTCTTTCCTATGTCTTACGTACACTCTGTCCTTATATTTTCAAATACTAATAAGAATGGCATATATTCTGTTTTCTCCCATTACCTTTAAACGTCCACTTGTCTACAGACCAACGTTGTCAAGATCTTTACTAACATCACAAAGGACATGCTGATACTAACTAACTTACGTAACTAACATAACAAACTTACCTTGCCAAACCAGAATTGGGAATCGTCCAAGTCTGTAGCTTACAATTATTCTCACATGAGATGTCTTAGACATATTCTTGTCATACAATGAAGATAACCATACAAACAACAAACGAACGCTTGAAAGAGCACACCTCTACACCATGTATACTCTCTTTAGACAGAGATGTCTCCAGTGGTTATGTCACATATCATACATGTAACATGCTCAAATTTCTATTGTTTATTGTTCATTTTAGGATCATCTTCACCGCACATCGGGCATGTCCCGTTCTGTGTTGATTGATGTATCCACTGGTTTTTCTCTCATAGTTTTCCCGTCTTGCTGCACCTATCGGTATGCACAACTTGCGCATCCGAGATAGAGAATACCCTTTATCTTCGTGGTTGAAATATTCAGAGCATATGTTTTATCTGAGAGCGTTGATGATGTCGCTTCTGTCCATAAAAGACCCATTCTCAATCGTAGCATTGCCTGTCAGTGCGTCTGCTCTCTTATTGTCCTTCATCCTAGCCTTACCCGGGACAAAGATGCAAGTGAGTATCTGGATTGACGCGTTTTGTTTTAATTGCATCCACTGCCTTCGTACATAATCGGTCTTGATCTTCTGTATCACGCTCATGGAGTCGCTGAGCATGTATGCGTAATTCCTAATGCTCCTTTATATGGAGAACTAATCGTTGGGAAGAGACCGACTGGAGGACCAGAAGAACGATTTAAAGATGTCTATGGGCAAGATTAGAAGAACGTCCTACATAAACACATGCATGTGTGATGAGTCAATCATCAATGAGAGATGTAACTGGAAAAGGAAGGTGCCGACTAGAGGTGTAGCATTTTTAGCATTCTTATGAAGCCAGTAGAGGAAAAACGGATCTTTATATTAGTATTTTTAAAAAAAAGTAAAGGAACCCTTTCATACCTCGGGTATATAGGTCAATACAGTGTTAGGCCTGTATTTTTCAATGACCGTTGGCACATGATGGGGGCCATTGGGATATTTTTTCCAGAGATCCCTTATCTCAATGTAGGTGATATCAAGTTCGGAGTCCTATCTGAGACGAATCGTACAATATAGGTCCCTTGTTTATGTTGAGCACGTAAAAGAACCATTGACAGTTCAAAATCGAGAATAGTAGGTTGGAAAGCCGCTGCCTGGGCAAAATTTATTAGCTACATAAACAATACAAAATTAATACAAAACAATTTTTTTAATCTTCTAAATTATACAAGGGACCCTCGCATGTGCTGCAGCGTTCGTGCTCTGCTTTTGAGCTCTTCCTGTGTAAAAGAGAGATCGAAGCATACATGGTTAGTCACACAAGTGCAATGATGATGGTCTTATCAATCAATCAATCAATCAATCAATCAATCAATCAATCAATCAACCAGTACATATTAACTGAAACATTCGTATTTGTGTGTGTTTGAAGTTATAACCGTTTCGCTTATCATACTCCAACAATTTTTCTCTTCATATTTTTACCTACTTTCAGATAGTGTTCTGTCGAGTAATATGATTCTATCTTCGAAAAATAATCGAGTATCTTCAATATCCTATACCTGAGGCTATTTTTTCTGTATGTTTTTCTATATTTTGCTTTATTGTGTTATTGCTCGTTTCAAAATAATATATAATGATTATATTTTAAATCATTTTTTTAAACCATCTTTTTTCCTTACTGTTATCAAATGTAATAATATTATGTTTATAATTAGAAATGTTTTATTGATATTAATGGCACCAATTTTGAAATGCAAACATATCACAGAGGAAAGTAACTTACATACAGATCTATGCACCATGCAACAAGAAGAAGAAGAAGAAGCATATCACAATGAGCACTAAAAGCGCATTGTGTAATAAGATATATAATCCTGATATTATGCTAGCAGTGCCAGAATTGGAAATTGAAATCAAACGACTGAAGAAAACTAGTCACGACAGAGATCTTCTTCTTCTTCTTTGCGTTCGTTCTTTACGACCAATTTAATCACTCTTTGTGATATGTTTGATCTTTGCCAAGAACGTGTATACGTTGCACATTGGTTTGGTAGGCCCCTAAACGCATATATTTCTACACGTTTAGGACATGTGCATCCGATTTCAGCCAAACCTCCGTAGTCGCCTCTTACGACATGCATGGCAGGTAACAGTGGTTCTATTCTTTACACCCCAAATTTGGGCCCCGGTAACCACTCGGGCGACGACAGAGATGAATTACTGAGAGTACCAACAATAAACCAATTAAGGAATGAAGATACAAAAAAGTTGGGTACAGCATCAGTTCTAAACTTTAAAAATAAATTAAAATTGAATATTGTCCACATAAGCAGATTACCAGAGCAAAGTGCGGCACTAAAAGGACAGCTACCTCGATATACTGGATCTTACATCTTTCTTTTTTTTTTTTGGTCACTGTCTTTCGACACTGTTACTGGATTGTTTTCGTGTGTCGTGGTTTTCTGTTTTCGTCTTACGCTGGTCTAGTGGCTAGGGTGTTATATATATTTGCTTTTTGACAGGATTCTGCTATGTCATCTTTCCATCTTTTTCGTGATCTATATCTCGCCTGATTCCCTTATTTCCAGTTGTAGAAGACACATGTCTTTATGCAGTATAGATTGTTTGTACACTTATTTAATGGCTGATCCACTTCATTCTTTGTTTTTTTTAAACAAATAATACATTGAATACAATGCAAAAGGATGTCCACTCAAAAGGTGGACCATAGAAATCACAGAATCAGTGAAAGACACTATGTGCGAATCACGCGCAAAAGTACATTTTAGAAATCTTTCCTAGCGCTCTCAGACAAACCAGCATTAGAGACAGGAAGGAAATCATATTTTTATAATATCAAGTCATTGGAGGTCATTACGGATCAGTCATCGCGGAAATCATTCTGCTACAGATATTATATTCTCATTGTGAAAGTTACACGGACAAAATATACATCAGAATCAATGCTTGCATATTCATTTTGTCATTCTCCTTTGGTTAGATTGAATTATTTGCCCAAGACAATCAATAGAATCGAATGTTCACTAACATTTCTGAACGTCTTTGAGTTATTTCACATAGGTGTGAGAGACACCTTGCATTTTGATGGTGCATTCTCAGAGAAGCTTCTAATCTCCTTCGTCTTTTCTCTTTTGTCGTAACACTGTTACTGGGTTGAATCCCAGTGTCATGACGAACCGTTTTTTTCTTAGTTTATAATCTCCATCGTCTTTTTTCTTTTGTCGTAACACTGTTACTGGGTTGTTGCCCAGTGTCATGATGAACCGTTTTTTTCTTAGTATATAATCTCCTTCGTCTTTCTTATTTTGTCGTCACACTGTTACCGGGTTGTTGCCCAGTGTCATGATGTTCTGGGTTGTTTTTTAGTTTATAATCTCCTTCGTCTTTCTTCTTTTATTGTTACACTGTTACCGGGTTGTTACCAAGCGTCATTGTGTTATGTTTTTTGCAGCTTGTAATCTCCTTCTGCTTCTTTTTTGTCACCCCACTGTTACCGGGTTGTTGCCCAGTCTCATGATATTCTGTTTTCTTGTAATTTGTAATCGAGAGTGGTACCACTCATTTTAGTTTATACTTTTCGCTTCTCCAGAAAAATAAAATGTATAAAAACGAAATCTTTACTTACTGCAACTGTTATTTACTTTCGTTTCTCTTTTATCATTCTCTTTGACTACATTTTACTTTGATTTACATTCATCGTTCACTTTCTGCATATGCTTAATACTTAACTTTTACTTACTTCTGAAATAGTTTTTCTATTTATACTTTACTCATTAACCTTCGGCATTCCTTTTTAAGGTACACTTTACTAATTCTTTACTTTCGACATATAATATAAAAGTCCAGTAGGCTTTTCAGACCTTAGGGTATGAAGTCACTTCACTTCCCATTTCTAGTCGCTAGTGTACAGGAGGTAGGCGGATGACGAATTCTTTCCTCCATGTAAAACGTCTAGTGCGGACTGAACTCCCAACCCTCCGAGCTGCTAGGTGAACGTTTATGTATTAGGCTAATCCTTCTAACGCACTTTCTAATTACTCATCTTTCAGATTACTTCTACCTCTCAAGTCGGAGAACGCACGCCTTTATGGCGGAGGGCACTGATAAAAAAGGAAAGCAGGCCTTCATGCAAAAATCAGTAGGAGGCGCCATAGTAGGTGTCCTGACTACTCCTAATTTCAAAGTGGACGGACACAAGAAGAAGAATAAGACGATTACTTCTTCCTTTTATCTATATTATTACATTTTCAAAGACACGTCCATCAGTGGTATTTATTGCTGGTTCCTACCTTGATGGTCGACTTATTTTTCATTGAGTTCTCCTCATTTATTGTTTCAACATCTCAGTGAAATAATTATGCTGAATTCTATAACCGACCGATATAGCGTGCCTATCAAATGTAGATCATGTTCATTCTAAATGTATTGCTGATTGTCTTGGTAAGGAGATCATGCGATGTTCCTATGCGTGATCTCTTCCTTGCATTGTAGTCATTGTCTCGGAGCCTTTTGTTCAGTCTTTACTCTTCAAGACTAGTGAGCACCCAGGCATTGTTCTAACCACCCAACGATGTCTACGTGTCCTTTTAGTTAATTTTGCAGTTGCTGTAATTTTTATAATTTTTTTTAAATTTATAATTTGTTGAAGGAGACATAAGTGTGGCTATGACTCTCTCTCTCAATCAAAAGTTAGAATTGCTGACATTGCTTAATTCTTTACACAGCCCATATCTACTTCTTTTTTTTTCTTTCCTGTAATCTTGTTGTGCCTTTCAGCGATCGAGGGATGCAAAGAGTTTTGATAAGCACCATTGAGAGCTCTCGTATACCGTGTTTCCTACAGCCTCAGATATTTCTGCTGTCCAGTTTGTGCGTGGGTGACCTCTGACTTTGAAACTTTTTCTTCTTCTTACACTGCATATCGATCATTTGTTAAATCACTCTAGGTGAAATGAGTCTAAGAGCGATTGTGCATTGTGACAGTAATGCGCCTTTAGTAGGCCTGCACATCCGATTTCTGCGAAACTTGTTATTTACTAGGTTAGCTTCTCTAGGCATCTACCTCAGACGTCTCTACGTTTTAGGAATATAAATAGTCATCTATCAACAACAACAGCAACAACAAAAACAACTACAAAAACAACAACAGCAACAACAACAACAACAACAGCAACAGCAACAACAACAAAAGAAAGAAATTGCAGTGACTGACTTCTCTCTACTAGTAAAACATCCAGAGATGCTCTACACAGAATGTTCCTCATGTCCTAATATTTATTACCTAAGACACAATTACTATCTCCTCCTCTACACTCAGAGTGTGTTCCCATACGTAATTATTATCTCCTCCTCTACACTCAGAGTGTGTTCCCATACATAATTATTATCTCCTCCTCTACACTCAGAGTGTGTTCCCATACATAATTATTATCTCCTCCTCTACACTCAGAGTGTGTTCCCATCCATATTGTCTGTGTTTAGATAATCTCTTCTTCTTCCTCTACGTTCGCCTCCGTAAATTCAGGCGTTAGCTATGACGCCTGGTGTGGTGCTTCTTACCGATTTTTGCCTGAAGGCCTGCTTTTACCCTTTGACTGGTGTCGCTTACCATACAGGCAAACTTTCGCCGTATTCAGTCAGAAGTACTTGAAGATTAGATCGTTCAAGTATGATCTTTACAGGAAACCTGAAGTTAGAACCTCGTGCCATGAGTCCTCGTACCCTCGGAATTCTAGTGCAGCCCAGGACTATACGCATACCTTCATTCTGAACCCGTTCTAGTCGTTCACATTGTGATCTTGATATCGTAAGAATTCAGAGTCCGTAATCTACCACTGACATAACCAGTCGATCGAACTAAAGGGCAAGTAGTCTCTGCTCAAGGTGTGTGGCCACCATAATTTTGAGAGCCGCAAGACCACGCTTACACCGTTGTATCGTCTGTTCAATATGGTGTTTGAAAATAGACTACGATCGAAGGTTATTCCAAGACAGTGCAGTCTGTCTCTGCGCTCGATGGTATGTTCATCAAAGATTACACGGGTTAGGTCAGCCTTGACGATGTGATTATTCAACGAGCACCACAACATACACGGTTTTTCAGGACTGACCTGAAAGCGAGACTCTCTACACCAAGCCGAGATGGTATGCAATGTTATCTGAATGTCGTCAACCATCTCTCGTCTATCTGACCCAGTCCTTTATATTAAGATATCATTTGCAAATGTCAAAGTCCGACCCAAAATGAGATATATGCTTGGCCTTCTGCCACTACGCCCCCGTCATTCATTCGCCCAGACCAAGGCATATATGCGGGTTACTGAGGATAAGAGAGATCCACTACACAAGAACACTAATGATGTTAAGGGCACGAGAATCAAGCGTGGCATGTCGTGGATGGCCCAGGCTGAGAGAACAATTGACCAGGTGACTACGGTTGCGACCCTACCAAAAGGGGAAGAATGGATTCCAACAGATGGTAGCATGACCAACTATCTCAACGTTATCATTACTCTTGGAAGAGAATGTAGAGATTGGGGCAACATGAAGGCTGATCTCGCAGTTAAGCAGCTGATAGAAGATAATGCAAGGGATGATGATATTGTTGTATATACCGATGGGTCGGTTCAACGTGGTGAGAAATCCGGCTGGGGTTTCTTGGCTAATGCGCATGGTAGGGTTGTTGCAGAACGAAGTGGGGCATACAGGACAACTACTTCTAGTATGAGGATGGAGGTTGAGGCCGTTACTGCTGCCCTCCACTGGATCTCTGGCACTTCATTTACTGGGGCAGTTGTTGTATCTGACTCCAGTCGATGCTTCACAAGATCCAGAAGGACAGGTTTCGGTATGAGTGGATGTCGACTATAGAAGTTCCTAACCTCCAACGGCTTACGTGGATATACTGTACTAGGCATGCGGGTATTTACGGTCATGAGATAGCGGACAGGCTTGCATTAACAGCATCGATTGTTGGGGAGTTGAAGATGGATAAGGGCGATATTCTTCGGTCTCTTCACGACTGTCTGTTGGATGAGACACTAAAATCGATGTTGAATCGATCAAGCGATTTAGGCAGTTTGAGTTACCCGTTGTACAAGTCGAACTGGATGCCTGAGAGGCAGAGTGAGAGGTGTGTTTAATCAGCGAGCCACAGAAACCATCAGTATGCATACTCTTCGATATCTATTGGTGGAGACTGAGCACCTATGGGTCTGCCCGGAGTGCACTGACGTCAGTTTAGTAACCAATAACCAATAACCTTCGGAACTTTTAAGGCCAGTGACAATTAGTGAAGTGCAACTTCTCTATCGGATTGTATGCCTTTTTCTGCCAGTGGTAGGGTCGTTCCGTACGCATCATATGATAAACACTCTTTAATAACCCTTTTAATGCCGTATATTTATGCTTGCATCTACGTCAGAGAACATTTACTACTGTGCATACTTTCTGACTGGGTGATGTCGTTTCTGTTTAGGAAGATTCTCAACCCTTCTAGGACTAGTCATTCGAGCGATCACGTTCCGGCTTCTTGTATATTCATTACTCATTAACGATAATTTTTGTTGTATATTTTGGTTTTATAATATTCGCCTAAGTCTTTGTCTACACTACGCACCATTTACAACCATGTGAAAAACACATTGAAGGGGCAGCATTTCTAAAAGTTGCATCATACTGTGAAAATATACCGCACTCCCCTGGTCGCAGTGGCCCTCTTATTTTCTTACCGTGCGGCCCCGGCACCAAATAGACGGTAATAGGTGTTTTATTATGGCTAACAGTTTTAATATTAAAGAAAAGGCTGTTTTTTTAAAAACATAAACTGCAATGAAAAACGGATATAGTGTTAGGAACAATTTTAGCATTTCCTTCGTTGTCGACGATAGCAAAGTTTATATCATTTTGATCTAGTGATCACTGCCGTGAACATTCTGAGGCAAAACTTGTCGGGGTACACGTGTTACACAGTTGGAATACGGCAAACACGGATCCCTTACCTTGGGGATCAACATTATAAGTACCTCTCAAGTCGGAGTAGACCTTTCATGAATGGTGATAGACATTGGTGATAAGGAAACTAAGGTTCCAAGCAAAAATTGCATATAAGTGCTATATTATGCGCGAGGACTACGTCGTAATTAATCATCATCATCAGGTGCCGTCTCCACATCGAAGGTTGGCTGCAATGAATCTCCAGCATCCTCTGTCTTTCGCCTTGGTGTTGCACACTGCCAGACTCGTAATTCATAGCTAGCAAACAAAAACCGCACTTGTTTATTACAAACAGTGAAATGAAAACAAAACTAATGTAAGTGATAAACTGTTACTATCAGTTTCTTTTGAACCGGAAAGGAATAAGTGAGAGAAAGAAGGAGAGAGTGAGAGAGAGAAGTTGGCTGTTGTTGGCCCTTTTCCGTCGTTGCAGACGATAACGTGTAAGCTGTTCTATAAAGAAGTAAAAACTATGGCAATGACGCATGTTACTAGCAAGACCACACTGCGCGAGAAAAATCTTCCATAACTGTTGCATGAGAGTCCAGGGACACATTGATGCCACCTCGTGCAATGATGCGTCTTTTCAGAAGTTTCTCCTGAGTAGAGTTTTTCATTACGGGATAAAAATGGACATTTATCGTAAGTCATCATTTTATATATCTCTCTGTTCTCTTTCTCCTTCTCTCTCTTTTTCTCCCTCTCTCTCTCTATCTCTCTCTCTCTCTATATATATATATATATATATATATATATAAAATCATGACCATACGTGTTTCTATATTTATGATTGGACTTATGTTTGAGAAAACACAAATGAAGAATATATATATATATAATTTTTATTTATATTGTGTATTTATAGTTTTCTATATTTATTTGGTATCATTAGTCATGGCTTCTTCTTTGAACACTCCGTGTCGACTACTTGTTAAGCAGTCTGTGTGGTTTGTATGTGATATGATCCTAAGAGCGATTATACATTGTGCCAGTTATGCACTTACAAGTAATCCAGCAGATCCGATTTCTGCGATGCTTTTTATTTACTAGAGTAGCTTCTCTAGGTCCTACATCAGTCGCCTCTTAGACATGCTTTGTAGATCGCAGTGGTAGTATTCTTTGTTCTCCCAGCAATCCCTGGTAACAAGCGGGCGGTTAGTCATGGCAATATTATGTGAATACTCTGGTCAAATGTAATACCAAATGTAGAGCGTTTATCATTAAAAGGTCGAAGATGGAGGTGATTGGTCATGTGTGTTATACGCTAGTGGGGACATAGGGTAGAACAGCTCTCTGATTGGCAGCGGGGGAGAAAAGAAGACCTTGAGGTTCAAAGAAAACATGTAGAAGAACTGAAATATTGTGTCCTGACATGGGAAACAATTGATTGTGTCTGACATGGAAACAATTGATAATCACAATATGAAATGCGACTGCAGTAAAACTATTTGATTGACGAAATACGTAAATTGCTGTATATTGTCATTGTTAGTGTAATTTGTAAAACTATAGTACTTTGTTATTATATGTGAAACAATTGATAGAAAGGCGGCAGCAGTGGGAATCTCTTGTGGAAGTATTTTGTGTCAAACGGGACGCGAAGGTGATTTAGATAGATAGTTAGTCAGGACAGTTATACTTTAAACACTTTCTTCGCCACTGTGATTTTTGTATACTCTGTCTATGGCAATTTATTTGTCGTTTGTGGTCGTGAATTAAATGATTCATTTAATAGAATTGTCTGTTTAATTTATTTTTATACTTGATAAACTATGTTACATCATGATTTGTTTTTGTACTTGATAAACTATGTTACATCTTGATTTATTTTTGTACTTGATAAACTATGTTACATCATGATTTGTTTTTGTACTTGATAAACTATGTTATATCATGATTTGATTTTTATACTTGATAAAAACTATGTTACATAATGATTTGATTTTTGTACTTGATAAACTATGTTACATCATGATTTGTTTTTGTACTTGATAAACAATGTTACATCATGATTTGTTTTTGTACTTGATAAACTATGTTACATCATGATTTGATTTTTGTACTTGATAAACTATGTTACATCATGATTTGTTTTTGTACTTGATAAACTATGTTAATCTGATTTGATTTTTTTACTTGATAAACTATGTTACATAATGATTTGATTTTTGTACTTGATAAACTATGTTACATCATGATTTGTTTTTGTACTTGATAAACTATGTTACGTCATGATTTGTTTTTCTACTTGATAAACTATGTTACATCATGATTTGTTTTTGTACTTGATAAACTATGTTACATCATGATTTGATTTTTGTACTTGATAAACTATGTTACATCATGATTTTTTTTGTACTTGATAAACTATGTTATATCATGATTTATTTTTATACTTGATAAATTATGTTACATCATGATTTATTTTTATACTTGATAAACTATGTTATATCATGATTTGATTTTTATACTTGATAAGCTAGTATACATAATGATTTGATTTTTGTACTTGATAAACTATGTTACATAATGATTTGATTTTTGTACTTGATAAACTATGTTACATCATGATTTGATTTTTGTACTTGATAAACTATGTTACATCATGATTTGATTTTTGTACTTGATAAACTATGTTACATCTTGATTTGATTTTTGTACTTGATAAACTATGTTACATCTTGATTTGATTTTTGTACTTGATAAACTATGTTACATCATGAATTGATTTTTGTACTTGATAAACTATGTTACATCATGATTTTATTTTTATACTTGATAAACTATGTTATATCATGATTTGATTTTTCACCAAATATTTGTTTAAAGTATTAAACTTCAACTCACTATCTTTATAAACCGTCTTATTACTAGACACTCGATGTCATCTATCCTGAAATCAGTGATATATGAGGAAAAAAACCGATTCTTCTATTTGGGACAATGACTTGTATGTAAAGCGAGCAACGTACTCTAAAACCCTTATATACCTCATCTGGTAATGATGGGTTAATAGAAATAAATGCAGTTCATGCTAACGTGATAAGCAATTCAGAGATTGAACACTGCTAAACCCTTACATTCTTGTGGCATATCGTTTCATTCTTTTTATTTTATTGTCAATTACTGTCTCCTATTTCTGGATACCGAATTAGTTTTATCCTTCTAATGCTGTCTATTTATTGAACTCTTTGTAATGTCATCCATTTCATGGAGTTTAATTTTGATCCTTATATTTAGAGTTTCTAAATAACACTTTATCTTCATTATCTGTAGCTCCCTGGTAATCTATGCAAATTCCTATATCATTTGTGTACTTTTTTATTCTTTAATCTCATTGCAGATAATTCATTGTGCGTGCTACTATTTTTTTATGCGTTTGCTTTGTTTAAATTTCAATTTTATGTTACGCTTTCTATACTTTAAACCGTCTCTATACACCCGCTATAGACGCTATAGACCAGAGGCTTAGGGACGAACAGGCGGGATTCCGGAAGGATAGATCTTGCAATGACCAGATAGCCACCTTAAGAATCATAGTGGAACAAACAATGGAGTGGCAGGTTCCGCTCTACGTGTGCTTTGTTGATTTTGAGAAGGCATTTGCCAGCATAGATAGGAAATCAATGTGGGGATCCTAAGAAACTATGGGGTGCCGGAGAGACTGTCGACATCATCAGGCAGCTGTATGAGGGGTTTGCCTGCCAGGTTGTTCATGATGGAAGACTGTCAGAGGAGTTCCAGGTCACTACTGGTGTTAGACAGGGATGCCTGCTGTCCCCCTCCTCTTCTTGGTGCTACTTGATTGGGTCACACGCACAGCCTACGCCAGGTCTGGAAAAGGCATACAGTGGACACTTATGTCAAAGCTAGAAGACCTGGATTTTGCGGACGATCTCGCCTTGCTTTCGCATAGACTACAAGACATGCAGGAAAAAGTGGATGCTCTGACACAAATGGCACAACGAGTCGGCCTTAAAATCAGTCAAGAGAAGACTAAAGTAATGCGTAGCAACAACATACAGCAAGATCCAATACTGATTGAGGGAAGGGACATAGAAGATGTGGATGAATTTGTCTACCTTGGAAGTAAGATCAGCAGATCAGGAGGTACAGATGAGGACATTAATGCTAGGATTAGGAAGGCCCGACAGGCCTTTGCGATCCTGCACATGGTGTGGAAGTCGCTGCCATCTCCACGAAAACAAAGCTCAGGATTTTCAGCTCAAATATGAAGTCGGTGTTGCTGTATGGCTCGGAACTTGGCGAGTCACTAGGGCAAATACAAATAAGATCCAGACCTTTGTCAACGGATGTTTGCGGCGGATTCTCAGATTGAGATGGTATGATAGAGTAACAAACACGGATCTGTGGATAAGAACAGGGCAGGAACCTATGATGACACAGGTCAAGAGGAGAAGATGGCGATGGATAGGCCATACCTTGCGGAAGACACAGTCGAGTGTCACTAGACAGGTGCTCGAGTGGAACCCGCAGGAAAACGAAAAGAGGACGCCCTAAGCAGACTTGGAGACGAGGTCTTACTGAGGAGCTGAAGAGTGCTCAATTGACCTGGGAGAACATAAAAAGAACAGCCAGAGACCGAGAAGAGTGGCGAACAACTGTTGAGGCCCTATGCTCCACGAGGAGCGGAGAGGATTAATGATACACCCGCTGGCATTCCATATTTCATTCTGTTCTCAGACAATATTTGAATGCTTAATATATAGATACATTTTTATTGTGTTGACTCTTAACGTTCATTCCTCTCTCTCTCTCTCTCTCTCTCTCTCTCTCTCGCGATTACCGCTTAGACTGATGTACCAGATTTCCTTACAAATTCTGCTGTTGTTTAGAGACTCCATCCCACCGTACAGCTTCTCGTTTAGCCCTTTATCTTCCGGCAAGGTTTCGTTTCTCAGGCCTGTTAAAAGGGGGCAGTCTTGCAGTAGGTGCTCTGCCGCCTTGTCCGCCTTTCCGCAGTGTCACAGGCACATTAACGTTCATCTGATAATTATTGTGTTGGCTCTTAATGTTCACCTTACCTTTATTGTATTGGTTCTCAATGTTCTCCTTATCTTTATCTTAATGTTCAAATTATCTTTTAGTGATGGCTCTTAATGGTCAACCTACTTTATTATGTCGGCTTTAAATATTGAACTTTTTTGTGTGGAGGATAAAAGAAGAAAATGGAATCAAAAGTCAATTTATAAAAAAATTATAAAACTAACATATCGACGAAACGATCTTCGTTACGAAAACAAGTTGTAAATTAAGAATTTTAATTTGCTTTCCCTTGTTCATTCTAGTATTGCAATTTATACATTACACTGTTTTATTGTGATTTAATCAGCTTGAGAGTAATTGATTTGTGCGCTCTGTTTCCAATAAAGTGGTATATCTAAACTTGTTAATCCAAGTATATGTGATTACTCCATTAAAGTTTATCCGAGTGTTCACTGTCTCGACTGTTTTATGATAACAGATTAGATAATAAAATATATTTACCTTTTTTTCTACATCTCTAGTTTGAAATGTAAAATTGTACCTACCAAGGAATATTTTATATGCACCACTTTTACATTCAAGCTCTTATGAGTTTCGTCCATCTCCGATAACAGTACACGTTGATCTTACCTTCATCTACGCTAAGGTAGAACAAACTTTAGTGAGGAAAGTTACAGATTAACCTCATGGACTAGTTAATTGTAAGTCCTTTACAAGACTTTGCTAATCAACCCCATCTTTTTAACGATGTTTGTGATTTTTCTAGGCATTATTAGGTTCTGTAGTTTGCCATTGCTTTCTGAACGGGTGGTGTCATCGTCCTTTTGTAAAAATCCACGCGAAACAATTTGCAACCAAATAGTCCGCAGCGTGATTCGAACTCAGAACGTCGGGGTTAATAGACCGAGTCACTATCCCCTAAGCCACAAACGCCACCACCTCATGGACTGCGAATAAAAATTTAATATTTTAAAATAAAATTTAAGAAGAAAACTAATTTCATTTACACATACTTTTCGTTATTTCTGTAGTACATTTCATGATTACTTTAGAATGCAAACGTTCTCTCTATCTCTTTCGCTCTCTCTCTCTTTCTCTCTCACTCCAGCCAGTGACGCAATTGTCACTTAAGGCAGCAGAAAGTGGAAGTCAATCTTGTCTGTTTTTGTCTGTTCTCTCTATTGTGTTCCAGGCTCATTTATTTAGTTCCTATCTTACTGTTTTCCTTCATGTGATTTTGTTTACCCTCTGATTTCCATCTAATTACAGTTCCTTTGACAGAGTTAGTTTCCACGCGTACACATATCCGATCTATCGCAAGTGATTATTTTAGATAATGGTGTTCATATTCTATTGCTGATACCGTGTTGTAAGCAGTTTTTAGTTAGAAATAATTCTTTATCAGAACACGCATAAGATCTTTCGCAATAATGTTGTTTGGTAGATTTGCACATATTTATAGACAGACAGTCAGAAGGCAGTCATTGAGGCAGAGAATAAGACAGGTGGACCTACAGGCAGACAGACGGACGGGCGGACGCACTGATGGATGTATGGATAGATAGTTTATATATATATATATATATATATATATATATATAGAGAGAGAGCCAAATAGATGAAAGAGGACAAACAAAGAAACAAACAATGAAAAGTAATTCTTTGTTTATCACAACATATTACACCCGTATGGTGCCGGGGCCAGCAAAGAAAACAAAGAATAGCACCACTGCGACCTACAAGGCATATCATAAGAGGCGACTGATGTAGGACATACAGAAGCTACCCTAGTAAATAAAAAACGTCGCATAATCGGATGTGCTGGCCTAATTGTAGGCGCATAACGTGCAATCGCTCAGATCTCCTACAAATCACAAAGAGAAGTTAACAAGTGGTCGATATGGAGCGCTTGAAGAAGAAGTTTGGAAGATTGATAGCTTCGACATATCTTGTTCAATCACTAGCCACAATTCTTGAATCGTAAAATAAAGTTGATAACACACATCTGCGTTAGATAGTCATCTTTGTTCTGATGCTATATTTGACAGAGTTCCAGAAGGGTCATGAAAGTATGGCTAAAGGTAATAAAACACTTCGTGCCATAGTCTGCTTTTTAATGTTAGATCAAGTTTCTCCTTCGTAGCTGATAACACTTTCAAGATATGTGACCGCAGTTGTATATGTGGAAGTATTTTTTAATATATTATTTCTGTTTTGTTTTTATTGTTTTATTTTTGCCTGTTTAGCAGTAAATCACTGTGCTTGAATTACATTGAGAAACAAAGAATGAAGTGGTATCGCCACTTAATAAGAATGCTTCCAAACTCCACAGTATACAGAGTCTTCTACAACAGAACATCAGGAAAGAAGGCGAGAGGAACACCATGAAAAGATGGTTGGGTGGTATAGTAGAATTCTTGCAAAGAGCAAAAATAACAATCACCCAAGCTACCAGAACAGCGCAAGATAAAAACAGAAAACCACGACACTGGGCAACAATCCGGTAGCAGTGTGACAACAAACGAAGAAGAAAAAGCAGTGAATAATCTAAATTAGGCATTTCTTTGCAGCATAGTTCGCGTGTGGAACTATTCCCACCAACTCTTTGACTATTCTGGTTTAGGTATATAAGCTTTTAAACTAATACAGATCACAATAAATGATATTGAATAGTATCGTCTGTCGACCAATAGCACGCACTATTTTCTCCAGAACTAAGAAGCACTTGCCAAATTACGTCACGCACATGTTAATTCAGTCAGTTTTGGGGTGAAAGGTTTATTTCCGTTTCGGTATCACGACGTCGTCAGCGCCCAGAGTAATGGGTTAGTTGTGTTGTGCCAGGAACAGCTGTTGTGATCGTGAGAAGGAGAGAAGAATTATTGGCCGCGAATCTGGTTTGAAGAAAAATGGAGAGATTATAACACTTGTTAGGAAATCAGCATGTATCACATTCTTTTCAAAACATCACAGCCCAGCTGAAAAAACATTCGATCTATATCAAGTTCTCTCGCCTTCTCCATTAGCGGGTTCAATGTTACATTAATGCCCAGTTGCCACCGTCGTCTTTGTCGTCATCAGCTATGTCTTCATGGAGCCATGCCTTCTATTACCTATACATTTTTTTTCCGATCCAGAAGCACTTGAACTTTCAGCTCTTCGGCTTGGTGCCATGGACATGTAACCCTTCGGTTCGGTGCCACGAACACCGTCTTCTTCTTCTTTGCGTTCGTTCTTTACGATCAATTTTAATCACTCTTTGTGATATGTTTGATCTTTGCCTAGAACGTGTATACGTTGCACATTGGTTTGGTAGGCCCCTAAACGCATAAGACTTCTACACGTTTAGGACACGTGCATCCGATTTCAGCCAAACCTCCTTAGTCGCCTCTTACGACATGCGTGGCAGGTAACAGTGGTTCTATTCTTTACACCCCAAGTTTGGGCCCCGGTAACCACTCGTGCGACGAACACCGTGAATATTGGGAACCTGTGGCTTTTCTGCTAGCCCGCGGAATTGAACTCGCACTTACAGAGGGCTAGTCACCCGCAGTTCAACGCGCTACGAACACGATGGGCAAGCGGGCATTACCTATCATTAAAGAACTGCAGCGTTTAATGTGTAGAAACTATTTCAATTTCTAGTACATAATGTTGTTTATGAGTCAGTGTTCCTCGATATTTATGTCTTGTAAAAGTAAAAAGTAAAGGATCCCTCTTTCATACCTCGACGTATATTGAGAAATACGGAGTTAAGCCCTTATTTTTCATTGACCATCGGTACCAGATGGTGGAATGTGGTCAACATCAAGTCGGCCTCCGTTCACTTCCCAGTACTTTTCCTGGTACAAAATTGAGGATAGGTCGACCTGGGTGCCGTCATGATCGGACAAAACATTTCACTCCCACTGTGAAATTAAACCTTAACCACGCACATAAGTAGCGAGTTCCCTAACAACTACGCTACTGCGGCTCTCGTTAAGGTCTTCTAAGATGTCTATATTTTTCTCTTCTCTTTTTAAGATGTTGGAAATATATTGAAAATATATTATTAGTAATAAAACAAATAATCGTAACGATATACAACAACAGATGATGGTAGATTGTCTATTGTCTATTCCCAGGTGGAAGATGGATTTTGTCTATTGTCTGTTCCCAGGTGGAAGATAGAGTTTGTCTATTGTCTATTCCCAGGTGGAAGATAGAGTTTGTCTATTGTCTATTCCCAGGTGGAAGATAGAGTTTGTCTATTGTCTATTCCCAGGTGGAAGATGGAGTTTGTCTATTGTCTATTCCCAGGTGGAAGATGTAGTTGGCTGTCCACTCTTGCCGTTAGTGTAGGGATAAAAGCTTTATTATGCGATCTAGGGTCAGATGAGTCGCCCTTATTGTGTTATATCCATGTTTATGTAATGTAGTTTTGATATTGTCTATCCATCTTTTTCTTGGTCTTCCCTTAGCTCTAGTACGATCTTTTTATTGTATGCTGTATTGGTGGTTGGTTGTATTCCATTCTCATTAAATGTCCAAACTACTACATTTGTTGTCTTTCGATGTATTCCATGCTAGATATACAATAGAAATCATTCTTAGAATAGAAATGGTCAAATTATATACAAGAACACAATTCAGATATAAACATTGAATCTATCACCAACTATAGATCATATATTTTCTTCTGAATTTTGAACACATTTTGTTGTGTACGCTCAGTGATGCATGTAATTGTACACATTTTGTTGTGTACGCTCAGTGATGCATGTAATTGCACACATTTTGTTGTGTACGCTCAATGATGCATGTAATTGACAGATTTTGTTTGTACACTCAGTAATGCATGTATAAATAGACACATGTTGTTGTGTACGCCCATGATGCATGCAATTGCACACATTTTGTTGTGCACGCTCAGTGATGCATGTAATTGTACACATTTTGTTGTGTCCGCTCAGTGATGCATGTAATTGTACACATTTTGTTATGTACGCTCAGTGATGCATGTAATTGCACACATTTTGTTGTGTACGCACAATGATGCATGTATAAATAGCACACAAGCACTCAATCATTTAAACAACACAATTTTATGTATAGTAAACTATTAATAGTGTTCCCAAGCTGGCTTGATGTGTACTGTCTAACGCACTTTACGAACTGGACACTGTTTATGTCTAATTTTAATTCGTATACTACATATAAACATTCAATAAAAGTTTAGTATTAGGAAATTAGTACTAGGAAAAAGAAATATGTGACATCAGCAAGGACACCAGTGATGCCATATATTATATATATATATATATATATATTATCACACACACACTCCACACATGGTAAATATATATATATATATATATATATATATATATATAAATACACTGAGAGAGAGAGACAGAGGAGCGAGGAGAGAGAGAGAGGAACTTGCCATTCTAATTAGAGCTGAAATCGGGATCAATTAAAGTATCACGCAAGGTCTGAAGGCCCACATCGTGTTTGAGTTGAAAATTTGGAGTGTAGAAGCCAACCCCCACTCTCTCACAGTTTAGTTATTAAGTATACCATCTATACATTTCCTGATAGCACACGCATATAAATAGTGTCAAGTAGAACAGTGACAATTAGAAATAATTTAAAATAAACATTTTATTGACGACTAATATTTCATTACCCATACCAATACCTCATACCAATACCAATATTGCAATACCAGTACTTCCATTTCTTTCTCTCTAGCTTTTGACGTCTCTGGCGCTAAGAGCAGCAACAAATGCATACCATTCTTCTTTATTCATGGCATGTATTGTGTTCCAGCTAGCATTCATATCTTTCATCTCTCGATTTACTGTTCTCCTCCAGGTCGTTTTGGGGCTTCCACGTTTTCGTTTTCTCTCTTGTATCTATCGCACCGCAGTTAGTCTCCATGCGTATTACATACTTGATACATCTCTAGCGTCTATTTTGGATGATGATGATGTTTTCGTATTTTCTTGTTGACACTGTACAAGCATTTCTTAATTAGAGTGTACTTTCATATTTGTTATTTAAAACTTCTTTTCTTAGTAAGTTCTTGATAATTTAAATTTTGTTTTAAAAATAAGCAACGCCTCTGTCATACGATGACCCCTGACTGTAGATTCTAGCATATTACCACTCTCGCCTGATCCTATATTAATTGCTATATAAAGCACTTGTTAAACTGGTGCAGAAGTTACATCGAAACAACGAATATATTCTATTACCTAATTTACAATTCGTTACTAATAAGTGGGTTTTTTATGTGCGTCGAGCACAAAATTGGTGTCAATTTTCCTCAAATTTAGGTGTTGTCCAAATTAGAAGTTCAAAATTTCTCAAAACATATTAAACTCAATAAATAATGGATCAACGTTTACTACAGTCTTTCCAATCTTTTGAATGATCTCAACTATATACTGCACAACACTGAAACAAGATATGACACCAGAATGGAACTACTCAAATTTTCATGCAAGTCCAAAAGTCTCTGTCTATAAGTTCAGGCATTAGAAACATCGATCAGAAAAAAATAAAATTAATTCTGTTATCCCTTTTTCAATTATTTCTCTATTTTCTTACGTTTTCCCAGCAAGCTCTTCTATCCTTTAGGCATAAATTCACGGATTTTTAATTCTTCAATATTTGTAGTATGGGTTTGCATTTCTATTTTTATATCTTCTGCCCTGACATTGCTCTTCTCCATAGCCAAATTAACTGTCTTGCAAAGTCTGAGCTGTCCATGTAAAAATCCATTAGCAAATATTTCTTCACATTCGTTTTTCAAGAATTATTTTTTAAAATTCCGGACAATGTTCTGCAAAATAACAGTAGAACTTTAAGGCATTAAACATGTAACGAATTCCTTCAAATGCTTGTTTGATTGGCACAATTCTGCTATTGTAATACTGTAATTGCAATTTTTTTTTCTCTCTGACAGTCATATGGTTAACCGTATCTGGTTACAACTATCAAGAATATAGTATGAAACCTGGTATCATATTTACATAATTTATGTTTCATTTGTCCGTTATACTTGAAAGGTAGAATGGGTGACTGTCACTAAGCATCCTAGTAATGCAAAAATACTAAATCGTTAATGTTCAGTTTTTTATTATTTTATTATTTTTTTTTTGCCGATCCAGAAGCACTGGAGCTTTCAGCTCTTCGGCTCGGTGCCATGGACATCGTAACCCTTCGGTTCGGTGCCACGAACACCGTGAATCTGGGGAACCTGTGGCTTTTCTGCCAGCCTGCGGAATTGAACCTGCACTCACAGAGGGCTAGTCACCCGCAATCCAACGGGATACGAACACACTGGGCAGACGGGCATAAATATTCAGTTAAATGTAATGAATAGTATCACAATCAAGAGCTCATTAAACTTAACATATATATGTAGCTTCATCTAGCATGTCCCTAGCAGAATATGACTCAGCACAGCACGACTGAAATATTCTCAACATCTCTGCAGTCTTTCTCCAGCCTTCACATATGTCGTGTTCATGGAATTGTTAATGTTCTGTTGCGAATATTGTCTTGGTCGTTACTTGCCTTGTTACACATCAACCTTGCTCTCTATTATTGCTCTATATAAATAGCCGACATTTAACGTTACCTAAATATTCCAATATCTGAGACATTTTATTGCTTATGAGCCAATATTACTAGATCTTCAGTTTCCGATGTCTGAGAATTATTCCCCTTATTTTTGAACAAATAGTTCTAAGAACTCTCTTGTAGCATTTTGTTTCTTCTTCTTCTTCTTTGTGTTCGTTCTTTACGACAAATTTTAATCACACTTTGTGATATGTTTGATCTTTGCCAAGAACGTGTATACGTTGCACATTGGTGTGGTATGTACCTAAAGCATAGACTTCTACACGTTTAGACACGTGCATCCGATTTCATCAAACCTCCTTAGTCGCCTCTTGCCACATGCGTGGCAGGTAACAGTGGTTCTATTCTTTACACCCTAAATTTGAGCCCGGTAACCACTCGGGCAACATTTTGTTTCAAAAGATTTGATTTGATTTTTGTTTGTTTAAGTAATAGTTTAATGAACTTACACAATATATTTTATATATATATATATATCTTGCAGACATTACTCAAAGTTTTAACAATGAATGGTTTAAAAAAAAAAAAAATAGTTAGCCATACTCGGCAGTGCCTCAACGAATGGACCCAGTACGTGTGAACGAGTAAGCTCCGAGTATCTCACCCTTTTGGAAAGATCTTTTCGGAGCTTGTTTCTGTGTATTTTTTTTTTCGATCCAGAAGCATTTTAACTTTCAGCTATTCGACTCGGTCCCATGGACATTGTAACCTTTCGGTTCAGTGCCACGAACACCGTAAATCTGGAGAACTTGTGAATTTTCTGTCAGCCTGTGGAATTGAACCGCACTCACATAGGGTTTGTCACCCGTCGTACAACGCGCTACGAACAAGCTGGACAGGCAGGCGTTTCTGTATATAATAGTGTGCCTATTTACTTTTTTGAATGCTTGAATCTTCTGGCCACGATCAAGCGTTGAACACTACATGGGCATCTTAAACAAAAGGCCGAGAAGCGTAAAATAAAATGAATGCATTAATATCAACTAGTGGCAATAGAGCAGTCACAGAACTGTTCTCAGTTTCTACACATAACGAAAAAAGATGTATGTTTTGATCTCGGACTCATCATCCTCAAGGTGTTCTTTATAGGAATGTTGCTCTCTTTGCAGCACATCTGAAATTCCCTCTATCTTTAGTCAGTTCACCCACTTCGTCGATGGTCATATTCATGGTTTCTTTAATATCGTGTAGCCATCTTCTTCTTGGTCTGCCTCTGAGTCCTGGGACCCTGCCCTCTAGTATTGTTCTTTCCAGGCCATTGTGACACTTGATGTGACCAAAGTATGTAATTTTTCTGTATAGTATTGTTTATCAGTCAATTCTCTTTAACATTTGGTTTTTCAGGACTTCAGTGTTCTTCTTTTTTCTGTCCATGGTATTCAAGATCGTGGACTATTTTTTAAATATGAAGAAGACCATCAGAAAATAAAATTTAATTGAGTGCAAAATGGTTACACAAGACATATGCAATGTGTCTATGTGACAAGTGGATAAAATGTTTTCTCTTGCTCCAAAGATACTCAGTTCTGTTCCCAGTGTGCGGAGATCAACACATTTTCCACAGATGCCTTGTCTCAGTGTAGGTGAGATCCTGCTCCTAGTCCTATCGAAAACAAACGATAAAAAGAAGATACATTGTTCAAGTTGAGCTCGTAAAAGCCCCTTGGTAGTTAAAAATATTTAAGTGTAAGGTCATAAAGCCACTACGTAAGCAAAATTCTTGCAAACATTTTCACTATCTTTAAAATTGCATCGTTGCCAAGTTCTTGCACTGTTGTTGAGATCCTACTGTGAGAGATAGAGATCTAAACACACATGGCTATTCACCAAAGTGCAATAATGATGGTTCTATCATTTAAAAAGTCAGCCAGAATATCAGAAAATTGTCCACTATGTATGCCAGGTAGTATTTCTTCTACTTCTTCTATCAGCTACCTTTGAATTATAATGCTAACATTTATTTAACCAGATTGGCTTGAGCAAACCAGCTTAGTTTTTCTTCTTTTTTCGATCGTTCTTCTCGGTCATTTTGATAATTCTTATTGTGATATATAAACAGCCATTGCCAAGAACGGTTAGAACGTTGCGCCCCCGTTAAGTCGCTACTAGTGTAGACAAGCGCATTCAGGTGCATTTCCGCGTTTTACCTTAGCTTAGCTTAGCTTAGTTCATTCAGGTCTTTCCCAATTCTTCTCTTTTTCTCTCTATAGTTCATCTCAATTTCTGTCTAGGTATTCGCTACATTTAGGAGTAAAATGTGATACCTGTGAGATAGTCTTTGAGATGTGCATGCTTAACATTCTACATGAACCATCGGCCTCCAGGTTATCAGACATTTGTACTTGTCCAAATGTTAGTGTTATATGAGATCAAAGGTAATTTCTAACAGTCATTCCAATAATCACTTCTAGAGATAGTGAGAAAGTATTTCAGACAGTAAGGATTAGATAAGAGGCTCAGAGATAGAGAGAGGGGAGATGGAAAGTGACATTGGGTGTGTGTTCGAGTAAGTCGATATAATCGATGTAATCGATAAAGTGATCAACAGAGAAAATCATCGAGAACGAGTGAGAGAGAATGACTGAAAGTGATGGTGAAAACAAGTAACAGTGAAAGAGAGAATCGATAGAAATTAGACATAACACAGAGAGTGAGACAACGTGATGGAGGGTGATGAACAATTGAAATGTAGACAGAAACGTGGTCGTAGAAGATGAGAGAGAACAGAGAGAATGATTGGTAGAAAGGGTGAATGTATCTTCAGAAGAGAGAGAGAAGACAGCATGTAGTGTGTTAGTGAATATAAATCAAGAAATATACGTGACAAAGAGAGAGAGAGAGAGAGAGAGAGAGAGAGAGAGCACGAGAAAGATTGGAAGTGATTAGCACAGAGAGCGAGAAAACATGATGTTCTAAAAGAATCAAATTCAGAAAAAGATCCGGGACATAGAGACAGAGAGAGAGAGAGAGACAGACAGAGAGAAATAGAAAGAAACTGATCAACATAGTACGCTAAACATGATGAAGGGGCACAAGTATCGAAATCAAGAAAGGTATATGGCAAAATAGAAATACTGAAGGTGTAAGAGTTATCAGCATAGAGACCAAGAACGTGTGATAGAGAGTGAGAGAGAGAGTTCTTGGTATTGATTCTGATCTAGTAAGGTATGTAGCCGAAATAGACACTGATATATATATAGGGAGAGAGAGAGAAAGAGCAAGTGGTTAAGACGTTTGCCTGCAGTTCTAAAGGTTTCGTGTTCGAATCCAGACCGAGTCACAAGTGTAATTTTTATAATGAGATTCATATGATTGTTACTGGAAGTATGAGGTTTGTGCATTGTGAAAAACTCTCAGTAAATGACTTGTCATCTCTGCCGACAGGGACAAAGGTATATAAAGAAACCCGGTGCAATGAAGTAAATTCTTCGCTACTTTAGATTATTTAGTAAGAGAATGAACAATGCAAATCGAACGAACATGACATACAGTGTTCAAAGTTGATTGTGATAAAGAGGTATAGGTGATCGAAAGAGAGGCACACACACACACACACACAGAGAGAGAGAGAAAGAGAGAATGAGTAATCGACGCCATTAAAGAAACAAAATGAGACAAAAAAATCAGTGTAGAAAGTATTTCTGAATCAAGGAATCTGAGTCACTAGTTACACTAAATACTCAAGAAGTACTCTAAGAACTACATGAAAAGAAACTTAACCGTAGAACTGTTTGAAAAGTCTTCTAGTAGAATTACTTGTGCCTCAGTGGTACTGTCTGGAGAAGTTATTTGTTTCCCGTTGACTATCTCTCATGGTAACGATCTTGCTTTCTGAATGAGCAAATAAAAAACTCGCTGGAAAACAAATACAAATAGGTACCTCTTTGAATTGTGTCAAAAAAGACATGCATTAAATGATGACTATCCTACTTCTCTACTTGTCTCTAATCATGTTTTGCATTACAGAGTATAAGACGAGATTTCTATAACGGAATTTTGTGAGCGCTTCATAAATAGTTTCCTTCAATGTTTCTTTTATTTTTCTGAGCTCCTATATGCGTGGAATAGAAAAACCTAAAATGAATATAAAAATACATGGAGAATTACTACATCAAGTAAACAGTTTCTTATATCTTGGTCAGATGATAACAGATGATGGCAGATGTATAACAGAAATTAAAAGAGAATAGAATGGCCAAAGATAATTTCAATATTATAGAAAGTTACTAACATCCAAACAAATCACAAACAGGCTAAAATGAGAATGATCAAATGCTATATATATCCTATATAATGTATGGCTCGGAAACATGGACAATGAACAAGCAGTTAGAAGACAGAATTGATGCATTTGAGATGTGAAAATATAGAAGAATAGGCAGAGATTCATGGACAGAAAAACAGACAAATAAATAAGTTTTAGGAAAACTAGGCATGAAGAAACAATTATTAAGAGAAATAAAATTCAGACAAGTAAAGTATTTTGGGCACATAAAAAGACCTGACACCATGATAAAACATTTACTAGAGGGAAAGTTGAGGGGAGAAGAGCAAGAGGAAGGCGGAGAGATAAGTGGGAGGTAAACTTTAAGAAATGGACAGGTTACAGTCTGGCAGTGTGCAACGCCAAGACGAAAGACAGAGGATGCTGGAGATTCATTGCAGCCAACCTTCAATGTGGAGACGGCACCTGATGATGATATGCGTGGACAACCTTTCCCCCTTTATCCACTGTAACAGAGTAGCATTGTTCTTTGATGAGCACTGTCTGTTGATAATCTGTTTATGCGGCCGATCTTGTTGTTTCCGTACAGAAGTTGAGTATTGAAGTTATACCTACTTTTTTCCTGATGTCTTCTTTTCTAAACGAGTCTCTTCTTGATACTTCCATTATTCTGTGCAAGCACTTCATCATTGTTGTGACTAGTTTTCTTCTTTCGTGCCATACGTTGACAATCCAAATGTTATAAAATATATCCAGAACAAAAGTTGATTATACATCATTATAGAAGTGCAGTAATCATCTTTAATTTTAGAATTATGCTTGTGATATTATTACATTTATTTTACTTTTAGTTAGAAACGTTACATATCTAGGAACAAATTATTCAGCAAATGAAAGAATAAATAATGAAATCCAACAAAGATGAAATAAATAAAATAAATAAAATCCTGGGACAAATGACGGCAATTTTAAAATGTAAACATGTCCCATGATCGTTAAATTGAAATGTACAACACAATCTTTCTCCCGACAGAACGTTATCAGTGTCAAACCAGGAAGTTGACATCAAACGATAGACGAAAACCAGTCACGACAGAGATGAAGTGTTTACACAGAGTGCTAGAAGTATAAAGAGAACATCTATTTAAGAATGACACTTTAGGAGAAAAAGTGGGTACAATATCAATGCTGAACTTCATCAAGAAACAACCAATTATATGGTTCGTATATATATCAACAAGCAATGACAAAATACTGAACGTATAAGTGATGCCTTGAAAATCAACAACTCGTTTACTGTGGTTGATGGTTACGTCCTGTAAAGGATATGCCACGATTTCATATATATCAGCAAGCAATGACAAACTACTGAACGTATAAGTGATCCCTTGAAAATCAACGACTCGTTTACTGTGGTTGATGGATACGTCTTTCTTTCTTTCTTTCTCGAATCCTGTATGCCTCACAGCGTCAGGTCAGGAAGAGATTTCTAAAACGGGCCTAGTATGCGCTTCGTAGATAGTCTCTTTCGTCGCCTCTGTTATCTCTGAGGTCCATCTTTTGCGTGGCCGGCCTTTTGCTTTGTACCCATTGTATCGGAGCAGCATTGCTCTTTGGGGTGCACTGTCTGATGGTAATCTGCTTACGTGACCGAACCATTTAATTTGTTGTTTCTTGATGAAGTCTAGTACTGATGTTGTACCCACTTTTTCCTGATGTCTTCATTTCTCAACCGGTCTCTTCTTGTTAACCCAGCATTCTGCGTAGACACTTCATCTCTGTTGTGACTAGTTTTCTTCTATCGTTTGTTGTCAGCGTCAGGTTTGGCACTGGTAAATAATGGGAGAAAGATTGTGTTGAACATGTCTTTTTGTGTTCATGGTGACGTGTTTGCATCTTAAAATTGCGCCATTGCCTATCATTTGATTTGCTTTGTTGCATCTGTGTTGAATTTCATTAGTTATTCTTCCATTTGCTGAAAAAATGCTCCCAGGTATGTGAAATCTTTTGCTTGATTTAGTAGATGATTATCGATGGAGATGTTGGTAGTGTTTTCCTCTCTGGCGAATGTCATTACTTCTGTTTTGTCGATGTTAATTCTCATGTTGTATTCGTTACATGCTAACTGGAGTCTGTTGATTCCATGGATACGTCCTGTAGAAGATATGCCACGATTTCATATATATCAGCAACTTTCAAAAAGACAATGCATCACAATGTGTAATGCTATTTACATAGAAGGAAAATGATTGCTAACGCAAAAGTTGGTCCACAGAAATAACAGAGACGGTGAAAGACTCTATGTACAAAGCGTATACAAGATCCCGTTATATATGAATGCGTCAAATAAGGACATTTTGATACAGATATCTTGCAGAAGAAAGAGATCTTTGGAGAAACGAATGTTTCAGGTCTTTCCATCGCAGCAATCTTACGGTCCCAATAGGTTATGAGCCTCATTAATATTATTATATAAACTTACCTTTCCTTTTATTTTTGTCCTGATATTTTTACATTTTTTTTCGTTCACTCGTTATAAATTCTTCTTCTTCTTCTGCGTTCTCACTAGATTGGGATTTCGGGTTCTCTAATAAAGGCAGCCGTCTGCCTCAGATTATCAGCCAAGCCATACAGTTTGTCTTGGCCGTTAGTGTACGTGGGCTACCTCTTTCTTCTCAAGTCTGCATACTTGGGGGAGTTCTGTGGGATATAATTCCTATGATTTCTGCTTTCCCGTTTGTGCTGACCTCTTCCCGCATTAAGTTTTTGGCTACCCTCGTGATGGTAGGTCTGACATTCTTACTGCGTGGCTAAATCTCCGAGGCAGATTGACGACCGTAGAATCTGTTATCCCATTCCTCATTGTGAGAGGTCGTTGCACCATGTTAACGCCTTACTGCCTGGTGCATCCGTTTTCTTCAAGCATTTGTTTCGGGTTAGCATTCCCTAGCGGGCACATACATCCGATTTCAGCCAAACCTCCTTAGTCGCCTCCTATGACATGCGTGGCAGGTAACAGTAGTTATATTCTTTACACCCCAAATTTGGGCCCAGGTAACCACTCGGCGGTTATGAATTCAGGTATGGTTGTTATGCAATATTTCATCCTTCTGACTGATGTTTACGACAACGCATCCTTTGATTATCATCAGTGTCCCTCGCCATCCAGGCAAGCATTACTCCTACTTTAGAAGTACTTGTAATTGAGACCTCAAAGTAAAAGATCAATGTTTCCTGTAGTCCAACCGTGTACCATGGTCACTCCAAAAATATTGGGCCCAAGATGTTCTCGACCCCCAGAAATTCCACAGGCAGGTGATCAAAAGAGAAGCATGTTAACAACTTCACTGTCGGCAACCCAATGTGCAGTTGTAATATTTGGTTGTATTTTCTCCCCATTGTTTCCATTATGTCTTAGCTTAGTTTGTTGTCTTAGTCTAATAGAGTCTACAGGCCAGGATTGACTTCATTGCATTAGATTTCCTCATATGGCTCCGTCCATCTCGGCAGAAACACGGCAAGCGACATACCAACTGCGTTGCAAAAATAACGAACTCCGTAGCTCCAGTAACACTCACAGGGAACTCTGGAAATAATGCGCACGTGAACTGAACGACGTCGTCCGGTTTCGAATTCAAAACTTTCAGAATACAATTCAAACGTCTTAAACCCTTTGGCATAGAGTTTTAAAAAAAATATTGTTGTTTTTATCATACACTGTTTTTCATAGTCTTGATTATACAGTCTTTATATTAGTTAAAAGTAATATGTATTATTCCTCATATTGTTTCTTCCATTCTGACATATATTCGTTATTATATGTAGCATTAATATTACATATTACAATTTCTTTTATTAATTTAAGGCCTGGCCTTACTGTACTTCTTCAGATTATGTACTACTTATTCATTAGTACATAATTTCTGCTTGCTCTTGTCCTACGGAACATATCTCCGAATTTCTTGATAGTATCTTCAATCCTATAGTCACCACACTACCTTCATTCTTGAAAGATACGAACCACACCTTGTCTGTTTTTTTGTCTATTGAGTTGTTGCCTGGCAGGACTTACCGTCTCTTCCTCCTTGATGTGTGCTCATTGTACACCTCCATACCTCATTCCGACGGACTTCAAGCTCTCCAGTTCTTTCTCGACAGGAGAACTAACCACTTGTCTCCACTTCGGCTCTCCTTCGTCTTGCAGAACTAGTTCTAACTCTCAACTTTCAGTTCAATGACCAGTTCTTTGAGCAGATCAGTGGGGTCGCCATGGGTACTAAAATGGGACCCAGTTATGCTTGTCTATTCATGGGTCATCTTGAGCACTTAGTATGGAATTCCTATGATGGCCCTCTTCCGTCTGTGTATCATAGATACATTGATGATTGTATTGGCATTACCGATATGCCTGAAGCCGATTTGTCACGCTTCATTAATTTCATTAATGTCTTCAATCCGGCTATTCGGTTTACATCTCACATCTCTACCTCTTGTGTCAACTTTCTTGACATCACTATCACTATCAGCCTATCCACCATCACTACATCAGTATACTACAAGCCTACTGATGCACATAGTTTTCTTCTTTATACCTCTTCCCATTCCCAGGCTTGTCGTGACTCTTTACCATTCTCTCAACTCTTGCGCCTTCGTCGCCTCTGTAGCGAGGACGACGATTTTCTCGATAAAGCTCACGAGATGCTGGATTTCTTTCGTAAGCGCTTATACCCGGATAAGGTGCTTGCTTCTGCTATGCGGCGCGTTCAGCAAATTTCTCGCTAGGAGGCTCTCTCTAACCAGCATAGAACTTCCAATTCTGACAGGGTGAAACTTGTCTTAACTTTCCACCCTCATAGTTCCCTTGTGAAGAAAGTCTTATTCCGTCATCTCTCCATTCTTCAGTCTGATCCTGAGACACGTTCAATCTTCCAACACTATCCTTTGGTGGCGTACAGACGGGACAGAAGCCTTAAGGATATGTTGGTTCACATTCGCCTCAAGCCCAATATCCAGAGTCATTTTGGCACCATCCAGTGTGGCCGTCGGCGCTGCAACACTTGTGCTTATGTAATACAGACCCGCACGGTGTCTTTTCCAAAGCCACGTTCGTTGTTGAAGACAGTTTCACGTGCGAGTCCCGTAATATTATCTATGCCATTATCTGCAAGCGGTGCAACAAGGCCTATATTGGGGAAACCGGCAGGAGACTCAGTGACCGATTCGCCCAACACTTGCGCGATATACGCCAATGCTCTGTGACCCTGTAGCTACCCATTTCAATGATACTGGCCATTCAGGAGCTTGCGATGTCAGGTCACAGCCATCCGATCATGTTCCTCTGATGATCGTAGTCGATTTGCTCTGGAGAATCGGTTGATTTCTTTGTATGGTACCTTGCGACCACGCGGCTCAACGTATTACATTCTTATGCTTCTTAGTACTTTCTCTTCCCATGCTTTGTAATCTATATGTGTATATGTTGCATGTATTACACTCTTATGTTTCTTAGTACTTTCTCTTCCCATGCTTTGTAATCTATATGGGTATATGTTGCATGTATTCAAGTTATATATTTACTAGATGTTTCATTGTTTCTTTTCCGTTCTATTTCTAGTTTTTGTGTTACATTTATTTCGTTATTCGTTTTTATTCCAGATTTTCCTTAGATACGTTTGTATTTGGTCGTCCATTTGTGTTTCTTCATTTTAATTTGTCAATCCTGTTTGTTCGTTTGCTTGATAAAGGCCTTGTTGGTCGAAACGTTGCTGTTTATCGTCACTGTTTCTGTATTTTGTAAAACTATAGTACTTTGTTTGTACGTGTTTCACTACTTATTCATTAGCAGAACCGACTTTACTGAGCACAGAGCTAACTTACAAGTGTTCAGTCTCTCCTTACAAGGGACGATGTGTGTATTTTCTGCTGGTTCCTATGACTCTACGACAACATCCTTCGAATTGCCCTCTCGTGTGTCTTATCCTATTATTGCTACTTTGTATGCTGTTTAAATGTTTTCTTTGAAGCGCCGCTAACTGTTTGTGATATACAAAAACCGCCCGCTTTCATGGCTAGACGTCGAGAGAAATACGATTTGTGGTTCAAATTCAGTCTGTTGTAACTTTTTTTTCTGTAGGCCCTAATGTTTACTGTCTATTTATTTACCATATTCACTGGCTCTTTTAATTCACCTGGAGTTTATATAACTTCTTATTTACGCATTGATTTTTCAGACCAAAATCTTAGTTATTTACCAGAAGTATCACCTAGTTAATAATCTAGACATCCATGTCAATGGCACTAAAATAAACCAAGTGAAAGAATTCAAATACTTAGGAAGCATATTCACAGAAGACGGAAAACTGGATAGACGGATAGAGGCTAGAGTGCAAAAAGCAAATGCTGTAACCTACCAGCTAGTCCCACTGTTAAGGCACCCAAAAATTTCACAGGCAGGTAAGCAACAGATGATCAACAGCATTTGTATACCTACTTTGTGTTACCAGAGCCAAACATGGACATTGAGCAAAGCGCAGTCACAAAAAATTACATGTGAAATAACTCAGAGAAACAAAGAATGAAGTGGTTTGGCCACTTAATAAGAATGCATCCAAACTCCACAGTATGCAGAGTCTTCTACAACAGAACATCGGGAAAGAAGGCAAGAGGAAGACCACGGAAAAGATGGTTAGATGGCGTAGCAGAATCCTGTGAAAGATCAAAGATAACAATCACACAATCCACCAGAACAGAACAAGACAAAAACAGAAAAACCACGAGACTGGGCAAGAATCCGTTAGCAGTGTGACGACAAAAGAAGAAGAAAGATCACCTAGTGGTTTACCATCAGTATCAGCAGAGAATGGGTGCCATTAGTAAATAAATCATGAAAAATTTAATTTTAAAGATATAGATCTCACATTTTCACACGTACTAAACAGATGATAAAGCAATCTAAAACAGTGATTGGCTATGTAGTTCAGTATAGACAAGTAGGTAAGTGAGACTTTTGACAAGAAAAATTATTTTAGTCATGTGCAAAATATAGGTGTAACTTATTACACAATTTTACGACTGTAATTTTGCATGCATGTTAACATTAGGACTGCCTATAGCGTATACTAGGATAATTCCAATATCTTGAGTTAATTTTTTAATGATTTTTCAAAGACGACAATTTTTAACCCAAAAAAAAGACAATTTTCAGGTGGCAACAAAATAAAATCTATTCAGTGTATACTATTTATCCTAGTACTTGCCAAAATCACACAATCTGTGTATATGATGTTTAATTTTGAATGAATTTGACTGTACTATTTCATTAAAATTTTGTAATAGGTGACACCTATATTTTGAACATGACTAAAATAATTTTTCTTGTCAAAAATCTCACTTACCTACCTGTCTATACTGAACTACATTGTCAATCACTGTTTTAGATTGCTTTATCATTTGTTTAGTACGTATGAAAAATAGGATCTATATCTTTAAAATTGAATTTTTATGATTTATTTACTAATGGCACCCATTCTCTGCTGATACCTTAATCTAACAAAGGATCGTTAAGTAGAATCAACGGGTCTCTCTTATCCTCCAACCTAGTCTGTTCAATGTATGTTCTATATTGATGTACATCTGACCAGTGATTATGTAGCCGCGGGTGCCTATGTTGTTGCAATAACAAAACATTAATTTAAAAAAAATAATAACAGACAAGAACGTAATTCTGACTAAACGTTTGATGCTTTAAAAACATATTGTATATTTACAAAAAATCCTGAAAAATACTTTATATAAAAATACTGTTTTTTCTTGAATTTTTATTAATTTTGTTAAATTCAGTGGAGTAAATAACGCGCCAGGGATGTATTAAATGGGCGCCATGTCGCTCACTGCCGTCTTGCTGGACAGCATCGTTCCAACCTATTGATATTTAAATTTCTCGTTTCGAAGTCAACATGGACGATCGTTTGTTACTTCGACAGCAAGTTACTGTCTGACAGTTGATCAATATAAGATCCTAGCTGTTTGAGAAGTACATTTATAACATTAGTTCACAATGTAGTCATCTTGAAGTGGTTTGGCCACTTAATAAGAATGCATCCAAGCTCCACAGCATACAGTCTTTTACAACAAAATATCAGGAAAGAAGGCGAGAGGAAGACCACGAAAAAGATGGTTAAATAGGTTAGCAGAATCATGGGAAAGAGCAAAAATAACAATCACACAAGTCACCAGAATAGCGCAAGACAAAAACAGAAAACCACGACACTAGACAACAGTGTGACGACAAAAGAAGAAAGAAAAAAGTCATCTTTTCTCATCGGAATTATTATCCTTTTTTTATGCTGTTGTTATCTCCTATTTCTTACACTTATATTGGGGATCTCTATTGTGGAGTAGTTAAAACGTTTATCTGTTGTTTTCATCAATTTCTTACACTTATTTGGGATCTCTATTGTTGAGTATTAAAACTGTTTATCTGTTGTTATCAAATATTTCTTACATTATATTAGGGATCTCTATTTGGAGAAATTAATAAGTTATCTGTTTGTCAAATCTCACATTTTTACACTTATATTGAGGATCTATTGTGGAGTAGATATAAAACGTTTATCTGTTGTATCTCATACATTTCTTAACACTTATATTGGGATCTCTATTGAGTAGTTAAGAAAGTTTATGCTGTTGTTCTGAAGGTGTGAGTTCGAATCTGAATTGAGTCACAAATACAACATGTTAATGATACCACTAGGGTGGTTTACTAGAGCTGCTGAGTTCGTGCTTTGTGCAACAAAGCAAATAAAAATACATTGACATTTCTACTGATAGGGAAGCAGCTATATGGAGAAACTCGGTGCAATAAAGTCAACTCGTCGCTTTGCCGTAATCAACGACATTTTAACAGTCTGAACATGAATAAAATTTTAATATATCCTTTACAGGATGTAGCCATCAACCACCGTAAACGAATCGTCAATTTTCTAGGCACCACTTATACGCTCAGTAGTTTACCATTGCTCTCTGAACGGGCTCTTTCTAATCTAGATAATTACTTAATATATCAGTGCACGCATAATTGAAAAGTTTTTACCCTATCTGTTCTTTACATAAGTATCTCTTCTATTCTCTCCCTCCAGCGTCTTATTTACAGAACGTCATTCTCGTCACAGTCCGTCTAATAGACTCTCAATCTCTCTTCGTGCTCCGTTTCCTTCATCATCGTATTCCACATTTCTATGATGTCCTCTGTCACTTTTTCTTAGTTTGAATTCTCTTTACTAGCAGATATTTGTTTTACTCTACAAAACAAAAATAACGGCGTCTTTTCTTTATTGTAATAGCTTCAATTATTAAATGTCGAACATAATTGATCTTCGACTTGACGTAACTTCCGTTCGAAGAAATCAACCAATCAAATGTAATCTTCTGTTGTTCTGCTGTCAAGCCGCCATCATTGGTTCCACAATTAGAAGTATGGCCGAAAAAAAGAAATAATCAGAACGTTTACTAACTTTTAGAAAAAGCAGGGAACAATTAGTTCTTTTAGGTTCTAAAGAGTTATTTAATGCATTCAATAGTTTTGTTTTAGTTTCTTGAATAATTTAGAAACTGTCTTTCTTAGTTAATTTAATATTTTATTTATGTAATTAATAAGCCAGGTTTGTATTAAATTGATTGTCAGATTCCATGTAACATTTAATTGATCTATTGATCGGACAGTTGAAGCAAAGTAATACTATCACAAACATAATTCTATCAAATAGTGTGTTGAATTCAATTATAAATGTACTAGGTCAGTTCCCTGAGCAGTGGATAGTTGGATCTACTTAGCTGAACATTGGTCATTGGTTCCAGGTAGACTAATATATGGTCCAGGTAGACTAACAGCTGGTCCAGGTAGACTAACAGCTGGTCCAGGTAGATAATATATGGTCAGGTAGACTAACAGCTGGTCAGGTAAATTGATGTGTTCCAGGTAGAAAGATGGGTTGCAGGTAGACTAATTTGCTGGTCTCATAGACTAATATGTATTCCATGTAGACTATTATATGTTCCATGTAGACTATTATATGTTCCATGTAGACTAGTATATGTTCCATGTAGACTATTATATGTTCCATGTAGACTATTATATGTTTCCATGTAGACTAGTATATGTTCCATGTAGACTATTATATGTTCCATGTAGACTATTATATGTTCCATGTAGACTATTATATGTTCCATGTAGACTATTATATGTTCCATGTAGACTATTATATGTTCCATGTAGACTATTATATGTTCCATGTAGACTATTATATGTTCCATGTAGACTATTATATGTTCCATGTAGACTATTATATGTTCCATGTAGACTATTATATGTTCCATGTAGACTATTATATGTTCCATGTAGACTATTATATGTTCCATGTAGACTATTATATGTTCCATGTAGACTATTATATGTTCCATGTAGACTATTATATGTTCCATGTAGACTATTATATGTTCCATGTAGACTATTATATGTTCCATGTAGACTATTATATGTTCCATGTAGACTATTATATGTTCCATGTAGACTATTATATGTTCAAATGTAGACTATTATATGTTCCATGTAGACTATTATATGTTCCATGTAGACTATTATATGTTCCATGTAGACTATTATATGTTCCATGTAGAGTAACGTGTATTCCAGGTACACTATTTTATGTTCCAGATATATTAATATGTTTTCCAGGTAGACTAATATATATTCCAGTTATACTATTGTGTGCTCCAGGTAGACTAATTTGTATTTCAGGTAGACTAATATGTATTTCAGGTCCACCTTTTGCTAGAACGGTCTTTTGCTTTATATCCACTATATCGAAGTAACATTGCTCTTTGTGACGCACTGTCTGTTGGTAATCGGCTTATGTGGAGAAATAATTTAATTCATTTAAAAAAAATGAAGTTCAGTACTAATATTGTACCACCTTGTTTTTAATGTCTTCATTTCTAAACCGGTCTCTTCTTGATAGTTCCAGCTTCCTATGTAAACACTTCATCTCTGTTGTAACTAGTTTTGTGCCACTGTGCTAATGAATTTAGCTGATTTGTTCCTAATCTATTAAAATATATATTGATACGTAACCTGTCCTTGTTTCCATCTGTCATCAAATGTATTCGAAAGTCTATAAACTCAATCAGTTATCAGTTATATGAGAGCTACAATCATATCAATCCGTCCATAAGTGTTTTGATCCCCGCCTCAACAAATCCAGCAGTGTTTAGTGTCCCAACATGCCAGTTAGATGTTGATTAATCAATCTTCGGCCCAACATGCCAGTTAGATGTTGATTAATCAATCTTAGGCTCAACATGTCAGTTCGATGTTGATTAATCAATCTTCGGCCCAACATGCCAGTTAGATGTTGATTAAACAATCTTCGACCCAACATGCCAGTTAGATGTTGATTAATCAATCTTCGGCCCAACATGCCAGTTAGATGTTGATTAATCAATCTTAGGCCCAACATGTCAGTTCGATGTTGATTAATCAATCTTCGGCCCAACATGTCAGTTAGATGTTGATTAAACAATCTTCGGCCCAACATGCCAGTTAGATGTTGATTAATCAATCTTCGGCCCAACATGCCAGTTAGATGTTGATTATCAATCTTGGCTCAACATGTCAGTTCGATGTTGATTAATCAATCTTCGGCCAATCATATCAATGTTATGTTGATTAAAAACAATCTTGGTCCCAACATGCCAGTTGATGTTGATTAATCAATCTTGGCCCAACATGCCAGTTAGATGTTGATTAATCAATCTTCGGCCCAACATGCCAGTTAGATGTTGATTAAACAATCTTCGGCCCAACATGCCAGTTAGATGTTGATTAATCAATCTTCGGCCCAACATGCCAGTTAGATGTTGATTAATCAATCTTCGGCCAACATTCCAGTTAGATGTTGATTAATCAATCTTCGCCCAACATGCCAGTTGATGTTGATTAATCAATCTTCTTGCATATTCAGAATGTCGTTCTATTCGAGCTTTACCAATATCGACATCCATCTCTCTAAATTTAGTCAACGACTGGGATTTACAACCCTGAAACTCCTCCGTTTGGAAATACTCTCAATGGGTTAAAGAATGACATTTCGGTCTAATGCAGTTCTCTCAGGTAGCACGTAATAGAAACTTTCTTTCTTTATAGTGTTATTTACTTAGCTATGCTTTCTTAATATTCATTTTTCAGATTGTTATCAGTTATTAGTTATATGAGGACTATCATCATAGCACTTTGGACATGTCCATAGGTGCTCCGATCTCCGTCTCAGCAAATCTAGCAGCGTCCATCGGCCCCACACGCCAGTTCGATGTTGATTAATCAATCTCTTTGCATATTTAGTATATCGTTCTTTTCTGGCTCCACCAATAATGACACCCATCTCTTTATATTTAGATTATTAGTATTTGCTTACACAAATCATTGTTCTCAAGCAACTGTATATGTGCAAAGTAATCGTACGTATGCATTCAACGATAAAAGTGTCGTGGTAGCACAGTTGTTAGTGAGCTTTCTTCATAGACGTGTGGTCCTGCTTCGATCCTCAATTCTAGTGACGTGTATGACCAGAGATGGATGTTAAGTGTAAATTCAATAATGTATCAGAGAAACATAGTTCAGCCTGATGCTGACTATATCACCCATCGTATGCAAACTGTCAAAGACAAATATGGGCCTAACACCGCCCTATAACTCCGATCGTAATGGCTCTGATTTGCTGAGAGAGGCAAGAAATATATGTTTCAGTTCCATGGAGAAGATTGAGTGAGTTGCCCAGGATAGAGCGGTGTGGAGAAATTGCTCGCAGGCCTTATGTAACGTATAATGGTACAAAGGAATTATATTAACTGCTCTCAGTTCAAACCAGCCTCAAGTGTGTGATAGAAAAAGGACTGAGAAGTAAAAGCAGCAGACATTATTATGTTCACCACATCATCAATCGTGTGCTAATGATTAAAAAGAAATACTGGTCTAACATCCAACTCCCCAATATATGTCTACGTATGAAAAAGGTTTGCTTTACCTATATATATATATTATATGCCTATATATATATATATATATATATATATATATATATATAAAATATATATATCATATATGTAAATATAAAGCCTTCAAGGTTACTCGGACAATCTGAGCACACACACACACACACGCGGCCTTCGTTATTATCGTTATAGTGTCGGTTGTGCACACACACACACACACACACATTAAAGTACTTGAACAGACAAAGAACACAAAAACACGGTTATAAATAGCGCATTGGAAGAACCGATTAATACTCTACTATTGAGTTCCAGCAACTAAAAAAGGCAATATTTGATGAGATCCGCCAGTGAGATCCCACAGACCTGGATATATGTATAAACATAGCTATTTTCCCAGCTAAAAATGTCTGAAGATCTCTCCATCACGCAGCATACAGAGTCTCTGGAATGCGGAATAAGGTGGCAATATAGATTATATCTCAGTCTGGCTAGAATAATACAATAACTGACAGTTTTATTTTTATCTGGTGAGGATAAAAAGAACAAGACTTGCCAGCAGTTTTATTTGTAGGAGAGGAGGTTACTGTGTTACATGACTGAGTCAATGTGTAACATCAGTTACTAATGTGAGTAGAACGAGGAATAAATATGACGAGAATTTAGTTGAAGGGTTCTCATTTTATATGTAATAGACGAGGAAAAGTCTAGGAGTAGAGTACAGTTCAATTATGTATATGATATCGAGAAGGGGTGTGGTCAACTGCCGTATGATGTATTTGTGAGGTATTGAGAAGAAGTTTGATCGAGTTCAGTATGATTTATGTGTTAGATAATGAGAAGATATATTATTTAGTACAGTTTAATTTATGTATGAGTTATTGAGAAGAGATGTGATCTAATACAGTCTGATTTATGTATGAGTTATTGAGAAGAGATGTGATCTAATACAGTTTGATTTATGTATGAGTTATTGAGAAGAGATGTGATCTAATACAGTCTGATTTATGTGTGAGTTATTGAGAAGAGATGTGACCTAATATAGTCTGATTTATGTATGAGTTATTGAGAAGAAATGTGACCTAATACAGTCTGATTTATGTATGAGTTATTGAGAAGAGATGTGACCTAATACAGTCTGATTTATGTGTGAGTTATTGAGAAGAGATGTGACTAATACAGTCTGATTTATGTGAGTTGAGTCTATGTTTAGAAGTATGATGTGTGACCTAATATAGTCTGATTTTGTATGAGTTATTGAGAAGAAGATGTGACCTAATCAAGTCTGATTTATGTATGAGTTATTGAGAAGAGATGTGACCTAATAGTTATTGTCTAGATTTATGTGGTATGAGTTGATTGATGTGAGAATGATGTTGCTGCTCTAATGCATTTGATTTGTATGTGAATATTGATGTGTGCTGCTCTAATGCAGTTTGATTTGTATGTGAGATATTGATGTGTGCTGCTCTAATGCAGTTTGATTTGTATGTGATATATTGATGTGTGCTGCTCTAATGCAGTTTGATTTGTATGTGATATATTGATGTGTGCTGCTCTAATGCAGTTTGATTTGTATGTAGATATATTCATGAGATAGTAGATATGAGGGCCATCTGATGTATGTGTGAGATCTGATGATTGAGATATGATCGTTACAGTTGATTTATATGTGAGATCTGAGAAGAGATATGATCGTGTACAGTCTGATTTATATGTGAGATACTGAGAAGAGATATGATCGTGTACAGTCTGATTTATATGTTTGATACTAAGTTGTTCCATTCTGATTTATATATGAGATATTGAGAAGACATGTGATCGAGTGCAGTATGATTTATAATGTTAGATATTGCGAAGAGATGTGATCGAGTGCAATATGATTTATGTGTTAAATAATAAAAAAAATCATAATTGAGTGCAATCCGATTTATTCTTTGTGTGAGGTAACGAGTATACTCTTGATCGAGTGTTATATGATTTATTTTTGAGTTATTAACAAAAGACTTGATGGCGTGTAGTATGAACGGCATGTCAAACTAGTAATAGTAATATAATCGAGCCATGTAGGAATCATGACAGAGGTTCTAAGTAGTGATGTAATCGAAGACTGCGTGGATTATGAATACGAAATAGTGAAGTACAAGAACTCTACTAACATGACAGAAAGCATAATCATGGAAGGAATGTTACTGATGACAAACGAGCAACTATTGAGTGGGAATATGACCACATGTGATAACCCAAAGTGAAAGAAATTAATCAAATTTGATGAGAATATGACACACTACAAATATTAATCAATACAATTGACATGAAACCGAGAGAATGGTGTCAGAGAAAATGAATGCTCGCCATATAACGAAAGTGTGGTTGTCTGATATCTGTGGATTGTTGGTTTTGTTGTGTATACCGATTAATATGCACTGCATTGCCAGAAAATCGGGTGGGATTTCCCAGGTCCTGTAAATGACAGGTCACTACTGCGCAGATTGCATTTTAAGTGACTGTAGATTCCAGTATGCGAATGTAGATTTTAGAAGTCCTGAAATGGCTATCGAGGATTTTATTACTGACGCGATGTTATTATTGTGCTTATTTATTTGTTAGTTCGGTATGGTCTTTTTAGGACCGTTAGGGTCTGATTCTATATGTTCTGTGTCATTTAAGAGTGAATTCTTCACTTCTGTTGTATTCTTTGCTTGATAAACGACTTTTGCTCGAAAGGTTGCTGTGTATTATTATTGTATTTTGTGAAACTTTGTTTTTACGTGTTTCGCCATTGCTACGGTGGGAAACAACGACGATGGTACAGCAAATGTAATAGGAAACATACAATTCCCAGAATAATGTAAGGTGCGATAAGGGAAAGATAAAAAAAAGATAAAAATGATAACACGTAATAAGTAAGTAAAGTAAAGGAACCCTTTCATACCACGTCGTATTTAGGACAATACAGTGTTAGGCCTGTATTTTTCATTGACCGTCGGCACACGATGGGTTTAAAGGGTTTTAAAGCCGAAGGATTGACTTTATTGCACTGGGTTTTCTCGCATATGGCTCGGCCCCTCTCCGCAGAAATGGCACGCGACCTGCCGAGAGTATTGCACAAAGCAAGAACTCCGTAGCTCCAGCAACAATCCTAGTGGTCTCTGGAAAAACTGCACTCGTGAACAGAAAGGCGCGGTCCGGAATTGAACTCACGACCTTCAACTCACAAGGCAAAGAAAGGGCTTAGCTATTTAGCCCTATGTGGTCAGCATCACGCCGGCCGCCTTTACTTTCCCAGAGCATGTCTGGTGCCCAATTGAGACAAGGTCGACCGTCGCGGTCGGGAAAAATTCCACGCACACTGCGGGAGTTGAACCCAGACCACCAGCCTTGAGAAGCAGTTCACTAACAACTACGCTACCGCGGCTCTCAAACAAGTAATAGCTAGTACACAAATAAACTTATCAAAAGAAAAAAGAATGCGACGAGATCATTTAGAACATTTTTTTCTCCCGTGTATTGCAGGGGCTCTCAATGGGAGCAAAGAATAGTTCCACTGCAACCTACAAAGCATGTCGTAAGAAGTGGATGAGGTAGGTGCCTAGGGAAGCTACACTAGTAAATAAAAAGGCATTGCAGAAATTGGATGTTCTGGCCTACTTGTAGGTGCATAACTGGCATAGCGTACAACCGCTGTTATACTCAGATCACATACAAATCACGAGTGTTGGGGTCAAAAGCGCAGTCACAGGGGCAACGTCACGCCAGGTTTAGTGAGTTGGCACTAAGCAAGATCCTACCCCACCTCCACGTGGTGACCCTGAAACAGTCATCGGATCATGTCTGGCCAAGCGGGTAAGGATCGAGGGAAAGCTACAGGTAGTGGTAGTAGTGCAAGCACATAAACGTTATACAGGTCCAAAATCCCGAATAAACTGTACGTATCTCCTGGACGATATCTGATCGAATGCAAAGCAAACGTAGGAAATAATAGGGTACGAATCCTCTGTGAACAAAAACCAACTCCTCCGAAGTCAAAGGCCGTAATACAATTGCCAGCTGTGGGGCAATAATCCATGAAAACGTTGTTTAACAAGTCAACGGTCGCACCATAATTTCCAACTCTCGCCAAGTGTCTCTTAGAACACTATACAGTATCGTGACGACACCAGAGACGATTGCAGTAAACTCAATTATTATTCCGATTATCAATCAATTTTTTAATCAACTTGATATACTCGTACGTACATTAGTGTTACATAACTATCATATTTGAGTCGCATGTGTGTTGCTGGTGCTCGCAAGGGGAGCAAACAATAGTAACACTGCTACCTACAAGGCATGTCGTAAGAGACAACTGCGATAGGGGCCTAGTGAAACTACCCTTGCAAATAAAAAGCTTCGCAGAAATCGGATGTGCTGGCCTACTTGTAGGTGCATAACTGGCACAACATAAAATCGCTCTTAGACTCAGATCACATACAAATCACAAAGAATGGTTTAACAAGTGGTGGATATGGAGCGTTCGAAGAAGAGGAAGAAGCAGGTTCAGTTACACAGATTTCACATTTTTCTATTCTAGTTTACAGTTACATTAATTAGTAAATTCAGTTACACAGATTTCACATTTTTCTATTCTAGTTTACAGTTACATTAATTAGTAAATTCAGTTACACAGATTTCACATTTTTCTATTCTAGTTTACAGTTACATTAATTAGTAAATTCAGTTACACAGATTTCACATTTTTTCTATTCTAGTTTACAGTTACATTAATTAGTAAATTCAGTTACACAGATTTCACATTTTTCTATTCTAGTTTACAGTTACATTAATTAGTAAATTCAGTTACACAGATTACACATTTCTCTATTCTAGTTTACAGTTAATTAATTACAATTGAATATCAGTTACACAGTTTCAATCATTCATAATACATTACATGTTACATAACAACGAATGCAACAACAACAGCAACAACAACAAGCAACAACAGACAACAACTAGCACACAACACAGCACAACAGCAAGCAAACAGCAACAGCAGCAATCAACAACAGCAACAACAACTACAGCAACAACAGCAACAGCAACAACAGCAACAGCAACAACAGCAACAGCAACAACAGCAACAACAACTCAGCAACACAGCACAACAACAACAGCAACAGCAACAACAGCAACAACACTCAGCACAACAGCACAACAACAGCAACAACAACTCAGCAACACAACAACAGCAACAACAGCAACAGCAACAACAGCAACAGCAACAACAACAACAGCAACAACAACTACAGCAACAACAACAACAGCAACAACAGCAACAGCAACAACAACAACAATAAAACCAGGAAGAATATTCATAAACTGAGAGAAGTAAATATATTTTCAAGCAATGACATTAAGATGCTGATAGAAGAGAATAAACACATCAATTGCAGATTTCAATGCAATAATTCTGCTACAAGCAGATATGTTTTCTAATGATAATGAAGGAACATTAAATCATCATAGATTTTATATTTTAACATCAACGATGAAGCAGTGGTTTCCAACTTTTCTTCATTTGGTCGATGAAGTAATTCAAATATTGTTTTCTTATGTTGAATTATGTTTATGGAATGTATAATGGGGGTCTCAGTGGCGTAGAGACTAGGTGCTCGTCTCACGTGCCGAAGGTACCAGGTTCGCTCCCTCGTGGAGCCAACTGGGTATTTATCCAGAGAACCCTGATCTCTGTGTAGGTGAGATTGAGTTCCTAGTCCTATCGGAGACGGACGATAAAACGTAGGTCCCGTTTTCAATTTGAACACGTAAAAGAACGCTTGACAGTTTAAAGTCGAGTAGAGTAGGCTGAAAAGCCACTGCCCGGGTAAAATTCATTAGAAAAGACTATAAATAAAATTCCTACAAAAATATCTTCACCATCTCCAAAGTTACATCGTGAACCCTCGCTGGTGCTACAGAGTTCGTGCACTGCCGATGAGATCTTTCTGTGTAAGAAATAGATCGGAGCACACATTGTTACTCACCGAAGTGCAATAATGATGGTCATATCAATCAATCTATCGATTTATTAAAAGTATAAAATGAACAAGCATCTGGAAGACTTATGTAGTTCTGTGTGAATATACAGAAGAATAGGTTGCATTTCATTGGAAAAAAAAACATTGAAATAAAATGAAGCATCTGGAAGACTTATGTAGTTCTGTGTGAATATACAGAAGAATAGGTTAGATTTCATTGAAAGAAAAACATTGAAATAAAATGAACAAGCATCTGGAAGACTTATGTAGTTCTGTGTGAATATACAGAAGAATAGGTTGGATTTTATTGAAAGAAAAACATTGAAATAAAATGAACAAGCATCTGGAAGACTTATGTAGTTCTGTGTGAATATACAGAAGAATATGTTGGATTTCATTGAAAGAAAAACATTGAAATAAAGAAGTTTTCGAGAACAAAAAATGGAGTAATGAAGAAATAGTGAAGTGTTGCAACAAGATATCAAAATCAAAGAGATACAATATTATGGTCACACTACCTCTGAGGTCGATGATGGTGCACCTGCATGACAGGAGACAACAGTCAAATGGTAAATGTCTTTACGCAAAAATCAGTCAGAAGCGCTATATCAGGCGTCATGGCTAACTCCAGAATTCTCAGAGGATGAACGTAGAAGAAGATGAAGTCACATTAAGAGACATGATGAGTTGATCAAACCCTTATTGGAGGCAGTGGCGGCTCACGAACATTTTTGCTTGTGATACCAGACAAAAATTATCGGAAAAATTATGGTTTTTGGTTGTTATGTTATAAAATAACAAATATACGTTACACATTATTTTTGGTTGGGCTCGCCCCCAGTGGCCCTTAATGACGAGCCGCCACTGATCGGAGGAGATAATTGAAGTAGGACGGGAAAGAGGAAGACCGAGACACAAGTTGGAGGAAACATTAAGAGATGGACAGCTTAGAGCCAGAGATAGTACTACATAAAGCAAGAGATATAGGATTTTGAAGGTCTGTAGCAGCCATTCTTCAATGTTCTCACGGGACCGATCATGATGATGATGAAGATCTGAACATAAGAATGTATCTGATGAACACAGTAAAGTTAGAAAATAATGTAAACGTTTTTGGTTCAACAAAAAATAAATGTAATGCGGACAGATTAGGATCGAGGCTTGTGAAATTAATTACAGACTAAAGAAGAAGAAATAGAAAAATTAAGATGCTACAGGAAATGATATTAAAATTTTGTGAATTTTATGAGTAACTTGACATTTTACTCGACTTCCCAATGTTTATTAAAAAAAGGAACTTTTGTTTAAAATAATTATTTTTGCTTGATATTTAGAAAGTTCGTCTTCATCTTTGTCATCTCATTGTGTATAGATGGCACAGTTTTTCGCATCAAAATGTTCAATGACATTTTTTTTTAAACTGTAAAGTTTCAGCTCATTTAAAAACAAAACCAATTGTAATTTGTGGGATCAGTAATCAGTTATCAGTTATCAGTTATATGAAGACTATCATCATATCACTCCGAACATGTTTATATGAAGACTATCATCATATCACTCCGAACATGTTTATATGAAGACTATCATCATATCACTCCGGACATGTTTATATGAAGACTATCATCATATCACTCCGAACATGTTTATATGAAGACTATCATCATATCACTCCGGACATGTTTATATGAAGACTATCATCATATCACTCCGAACATGTTTATATGAAGACTATCATCATATCACTCCGAACATGTTTATATGAAGACTATCATCATATCACTCCGAACATGTTTATATGAAGACTATCATCATATCACTCCGAACATGTTTATATGAAGACTATCATCATATCACTCCGAACATGTTTATATGAAGACTATCATCATATCACTCCGGACATGTTTATATGAAGACTATCATCATATCACTCCGAACATGTTTATATGAAGACTATCATCATATCACTCCGAACATGTTTATATATGTTCATCAACAAATCCAGCAGCGTCCAGCGGCCCAATTTGCCAGTTCAATGTTTAATAATCGTTATGCACATTTGGTATGTCGCTCTTTTTAAGTTGTACCAATATCGACACTCATCTGGTCATCGGTGATTTCTCTCAGTCTGGTCTGGTTAACAACCCTGAACTCCCTATGTTCGGAAAGACTCTCGGATTTGTGTAATAGACGAAACACGTAATAACAATGTACTGTAGTTTTACAAATTACAAAAACAATGACAAACATCGGATTTGTGTGATATTTCAGTTGTCCAATAAGGAACCATAATAGTTGCAAATATTTTATCTTACAGCTGTAACATATGATCATTAATAATATACTATTATATAACTAATGAAACAAATGGTAGCTGCATTCAAACTAACTATCAAAGACAAAACACATTACAACGATGTAATGTTGTTTTAAAATGTAGAAATACGAAGATAAAGCTTCGTTTCAACCAAAATACATTTATCAAGCAAAGAATAAATACTCTTCTTCTTCTTCAAACGCTTCATATCGATCACTTGTTAACCAGTCTGTGTGATTTGTGTGGAATTTGAGCCTAGGAGAGTGATTGTACGTTGTGCCAGTTATGCGCCTACAAGTAAGCCAGCATATCCGATTTCTGCGATGCTTTTAATTTACTAGGGTAGCTTCCATAGGTCCTACATCAGTCACCTCTTTCGACATGCCTTGTAAGTTCTTATGGGATTGCGAGAGAGAGAGAGAGAGTAAGTCGCAGTGGTGCTATTTTTTGCTTCCATTGCGGCCTCAGCACCACATGGGCGGGATACATACACAACGAAATGGAAATTATGTTCATACACAGCCGACATTACATGCAAACTGCAATAACGTAAATTATCAAACATACGTTCATCGACGTACATATTTCTGAAATACATCCGGTGATAATATCATTACCCATCTCTTCATTTACTTTCATTTTTTTGCTTAGCAACTTTCCATTTTTGTCTTTAACAATTCCATTATATTTCTTGTTTATCTAGTAATGATTAGAACAACAAAAATTATGAGGAAGCGCCAAGTCAAAAGAATATAATTGATAATAGCGTTAGAAATGCTTGACAGGTATTCCGTTTAAGCGATGCGATAAGGAAACAAAAACATCAAACAACAAAGAAGAACAATCAGAAATAGATTGCCTGAGATCTAGAAATTGTTAGATTTAGATGCTTTTTTATATTAATCTTTATGAGTTTGGTGTTTATAATTTCAAAGAGTTTTACATTCCTCTCCTATATTGTATCATTATATACTTTTGTGTTTATTTACTTTAACCCTTTTTTTAGCTCTGTTGAACAAGACTTTCATGTTTTCTTTGGCATCAGTTTGTTTTATCTTGCTATCATGCCAATATTTATATATATATATATATCATATGATGCGCTCTGAAATGACTCCTGACATTTCTATTTCAAGTCTACATTTGTTTCATGCACGTTGACTTAGGAATTTCTGTGGTTGCTTTTGTGTAAATCGTTTTTCTTTTGTGTTTTTTTCCATTAAATTATCTCGTATGTTGTTACTGTTCTTATCTATTCCTTGTGATAATGTTAATCTTTTTCGAATATTTTCCCGCATGTCTTATTTCAATGTATCTTATCTGTTAATAGTGGTTTTCTATGCTTGTTTGTTTCTCTACCTTGTAACGTAGGTAGAACTTATTTGAGATAGCTATTATCATTTATTCTTTTATTTCCTTGTTTTTTACGATTCCTGATCTATATCCTTTTCATGTACCGTTTCATCCTTATGAAATCAATAATCATCGTATCGACTAACTCTATCTATCTATTATCTAATTCAGTTTTGTCTTTCAGCGTCAGGTCGAAAAAGGATACACCTGGAGCGAGTCTCTCTATGCGCCTTGTCTTTCTTTTTCTTCTCCCATCCTGATTTGCTTCACTGCTTCAGGGTAAGAAGAGAGTTCTAGCACGGGCTTTTGTGTGCGCTTCATAAACAATGTATTTCAAACAGTGTACCTTTGTTAAGTAACGTCGCTTCTATCGACTAACTAGAATTCTAATATCGTCAACAAAATTCAATTCTTCCAGTACTGAGGTAAGTGTTCATCGAATGCCTCTACTGTTATTCTTTATATATTCTTTCATCAGTCGGTCTATAACAAGGTTAAACACGAATGGTGAAGGACTCCACCTATGTTTAACTCCTTAATCGACTTTGAAGCTCTCTGTTAAATTACTATTTCAAACTAATAGACACTGAAAGTCGATAAATAGACACTGAAAGTCGATAAATAGACACTGAAAGTCGACAAATAGACACTGAAAGTCGACAAATAGACACTGAAAGTCGACATATAATACCTTAGTTACAGTAACATTTTTAGAGATATTCTATTATGACGGAGTATCATCAGTTCGCATCTTCGCTTAGCGGTAGTGTGTGCGATCGTAATCCAAGAGTATCTTTTTCAAACACCGCGTCGGGCAATTTGGAAGAAAACTTGTTCCTGTGAATTTTTACGAACAGTTCAGAAAGCAATGATAAACTACTGAACATATGAGCGGTGCCAAGAAAATCAATGACTCGTTAACTGTTGTTGATGGTGAAGTAATATTAAAGATATGTCACGATTTTTATTGTTATCATCATCCACATCAATTCTTTGTGCAAGCTTACAAACGTATTTTCAAAGTCAACCACAATCACATCAATTGTTTGTGCTAGCTTACAAACGTATTTTCAAAGTCAACCACAATCACATCAATTGTTTGTGCTAGCTTACAAACGTATTTTCAAAGTCAACCACAATCACATCAATTGTTTGTGCTAGCTTACAAACGTATTTTCAAAGTCAACCACAATCACATCAATTGTTTGTGCTAGCTTACAAACGTATTTTCAAAGTCAACCAAAATCACATCAATTCTTTGTGCAAGCTTTCAAATGTATTTTCAAAGTCAACCAAAATCACATCAATTCTTTGTGCTAGCTTACAAACGTATTTTCAAAGTCAACCAAAATCACATCAATTCTTTGTGCAAGCTTTCAAATGTATTTTCAAAGTCAACCAAAATCACATCAATTCTTTGTGCAAGATTTCAAACGCATTTTCAAAGTAAACCAAAAACAGATCAATTCTTTGTGCAAGATTTCAAACACATTTTCAAAGTCAACCAAAATCACATGATTTGAACTATTCCATTAATTGCTGTATTAAACTGTCTAGCTCAGTGTAAAAACTGTGATCAATACATAATTTTTCTTTTCTTAAACATTCTTATTCTTACCTTATTGTATCATCCATTGGTACTTGACTTTTTTGTATTAACATTCTAAACATTTTAGTTTACCACTCAACCATTTTATTTGTTAAGAATAACCGTGTTATTCCTCTCCAGTTGTTTCGACTTCATAAACCCACCTTCTTTGGTAACTTGATAATACAGGATATTCTTCATTCTTGTATAATTATTTCTTTCTCCCAGATATCATGTACAATGTTTTGTAGAAGTCTTCGTGTTTCTGATTCTTCCATCATTATTTCTGCGCTCACTCTATAACTGCCAGGTGATTTGGTTTTTAAGATAGCCTAAATTCAAATATGATGTGTAGTTTTGCCACCTGTGAAATGAGACACCACCTGTTTCAACACCGGTGAAATGAGATACCACCTGTTTCATCACCTGTGAAATGAGATGCTTGAGGAAATCGGTAAATAAAACGAGAAGAGACCATGTAAGAAATTAGGAAATTAGAAGAACAAGATTCATTGAGAAATAGAGATTCAAAAGGTTTGACCACGTGTTGAGAGAGAACACGAATACTCCATTTGAAAGAGCATAAAACCTAAAAATGGAATCGTGAATAGCAAGGAGCAGACCAAGTAAAAGATGGACTAATGGAGTTACAGACATCTTAAAACTCTACAATACCACAGTATATCAAACAACCGAGCTTGCACTATCTTGGAAATCGATTATTAGTTAAACCTGCGACGCCTAAAAGGTAGAAAAGCAGAGAAGGACACAAGAAATAACAGAGAAGATATGTAGTTTTGAAAAATAAAGAAAATGTTCTTACTCATGACGTAAGATGTGTGGAAGCATAATGTTTTAGAGTTATGAGAATGTATTAGAGTTATGAGAATGTATTAGAGTTATGAGAATGTATTAGAGTTATGAGAATGTATTAGAGTTATGAGAATGTATTAGAGTTATGAGAATGTATTAGAGTTATGAGAATGTATTAGAGTTAGACCAGCGTTTCCCAAAGTGGGCGGTACTGCCCCACTGGGCGCTGAAGCATCGATTGGGGCGGTAGTGGGGTCAAAGAATTTGGGGGTGTTCAGGCGATTAGCAGGCTGTGGCTCCATAAATTAGAAATTTATAATAAATATTTTAAAATAAATAATTTTTGTTATTTTACGATTGAATAATCATTTAAAATATGAATTCTGCATTTTAATTCATCGTATGCCCGTCTTACACGATTCATTTTTTCATCAATTTTCAATTTCATGCATATAATCATTTGAAAAGTGACAATGTATTACATAAATATTATCAATTTTCCATATCAAAGATAAAATTGAGCATGTATATATATATATATATATGGGAGGGGTGGGGGTGGGTTGGCAAACTGTTATCATGTGAAAGGGGAGGGCGTTACAACGTTTATGGTGTGCAAAGTGGGCGGTAGGCAGAACAAGTTTGGGAATCTATGATTTAGACAATGCTATAATACAATGCTGTTCAACGTTTGTATATATTGGGGAGCATCTGACTGATAGTTGTGTTGATTCGTGTGTTATGTGATGATTGCATTACTATTACTAATAATAACAACAAAAGTAATGTTAATATAGTTGAGATCAGTGGCGGATCGTCATTAAGGGCCAGTGGGGCGTATATAACGTGTATTTATTATTTTATAAACTAAAATATAGCAACCAAAACCATGATTTATCCGGGAAAAAATGTCTGGCCCCACGAAAAAATTACCACCAGCCGCCACTGGTTGAGATGTGTACTCTTTATTCCGTGAAAAAGCAAAGTCTGAGGTTAGGAGAACATAGAACGATTACAAAATAAAAGAAGATTGCAAAAGTGGGAAGATCGTTTTCATGGAAGTGCTAAAAAAACGATTAAAACGTTATTTGTTTTCTTGAAGTATGATTAATATTAAAGTAAAAAAAAGGGCTCACGAATGTATGACATGCCCCCCCATGAGGCCATTACCTTGTAGTGGTGGGGGGGGGCTTGCGTGCCTCAATGATCCAGAAAGCTATGCCGGCAGGAACGTTCTGTTCCTGGAAGGGTTACCATGCCGGACAGGTCCAAGGTGAGAGGTCAGACTAAATGTGGCCTCCTGGTCCTCCAGGTTGGGGTTGGGCAGTGCACAACTCTGCCCCATAAAAAAAAAAAATGTTACAGAAACTTCAAAAGGAAAAAAATGCTCTCGATGTCCAGCGGTCTTGAGACAGAGTACCACTGTCAGCATGAACAGTATGGGTGAAAGCCACAAGGAAGCCCACGCTGGGAATTCAAGTCTGCTGGATGTCAAAACTAAACTAAGAATAGGATTCTGGAACGTCAGAACAATGTTCGAGACCACAAAGACATCACAGGTGGTAAAAGAGATGCAACACTATAAATTACACATTCTAGGGTCAGCGAAAGTAGATGGACAGGCTTTGGACAGACGACAACTAGAACAGGGAAACCATCTTATACTCAGGAAGAGACGACGGGATCATTCAGCAGGAGTTGCACTAATAATAAGGAAAGGATTGAATAAACATCTCTTAGAGTGGCACCCGATTAATGAAAGATTGTTGAAAGCCCGATTTAATGGGAAACAAGGAAAGCTAACTATCATTCAATGCTATGCACCACTAACGAAGCCGAAGAAGAGGACAAAAACACATTTTATAGAAGGTTGCAGGAAATAGTGGACAAGGTTCCAGCTCAGGATGTTTTGTGCATAATGGGAGACCTAAACGCAAAGTTGGAAACAATAACAGACACAGAGAAGCAATAATGGGGAAAGAGGGATGTGGCACTGCAAATGAAAATGGAGAAATGTTGAGCAATTTTTGTCTAGAAAACAGACTGATCATAGGAGGCACATTGTTTCCACACAGGACCATACACAAGTACACATGGATATCCCCAAATGGAAGAGATGAAAACCAGATAGACCACTTTATGATCAACAGTAAATGGCGAAAGACATTACTTGATGTAAAGGTGAAAAGAGGAGCTGACGTGGGCAGCGACCACACCTTGTCGTTGCCATGATCAGGCTCAAACTCAAGAAAACAATATACAAGCCAAGACAAGAACAGAATACTTTAATGTTAACCTATTAAAAGACAGAGAGATTGCTACAAAATATATAGTGGAACTAAAGAACAGATTTCAAATCCTGTCAGAGCAGTCAGACACAACACCAACTGAAAGTATCCAAGAAAAATGGAATGCGATCAAAGGCACATATAAAATAGTTAGCAGTAGTGTACTGGGAACCAGTAAAGGACAACATAAAGAGTGGATAAGTGGCCAGACCTTAGAATACATCCAAAAGCGAAAGGAGAAAAAAAAAATCTCATCAATAGCATTAGATCAGAACGTCAAAAGATAAGGCAAGAAAAGAATATACAGAACTAAACAAAATGGTAAAAAGAAGTGCTAGAACAGACAAGAGACAATTTATGGAAAAGACAGCAGAAATAGCAGAAAAAGCTGCTAAAGTACATGATCTGCACACACTGTACAAGATTACCAAACAATTATGCGGAGGTAAAAGACACAATCATAACATGCCAGTCAGAAACAGCCTAGGACAACTGTTGACAACAGAGCAGGAGCAGGATATGAGATGGACATCCCACTTTGAAGATGTGCTAAACAGACCTGATCCTGAACATCCACCGGATATCCCACCGGCCGCACAGGATATTGATATCAACCTCAAATTGCCAGAAAAACAAGAAATAGTAAAAGCTATTGGATCCCTGAGAAACAACAAAGCACCGGGAAATGATGAAATGACAGCAGAGCTTTCAAGATCGATCCCATCTTAGCTGCAAACATATTAGAGCCATTGTTTGCAGATATCTGGGAGAAAGAAGAATTGCCTAAGGATTGGACTAGGGTACTGTGGTGAAAATCCCCAAGAAAGGAGACCTAACAGATTGCAATAACTGGAGAGGAATCACGTTGCTTTCAATCCCAAGTAAGGTATTCTGCAAAATTGTCATAATGCGAATACAAGAAGCAGTAGACAAGTGTCTCGAATGGAGCAAGCAGGATTTAGGAAAGGAAGAGGAACAAATGAACACATATTTACCCTGCGTAACATTTTAGAACAATGTAGCGAGTGGCAAAGGACTATATATATCAACTTCATAGATTTTGAAAAGGCATTCGACAGCGTCCACAGAGACAGCCTATGGAAGATACTGAGACAATACGGCGTACCGCAGAAGCTTGTCAACATCATAGCCCTCTTCTATAAAGATTTCTCCTGCAACCTAAAGAATTCCAACAAAACATTCCCAGTAAAATCTGGTGTAAGACAGGGATGCGTAATGTCCTCTCTTTTGTTTAGTATTACAATTGACTGGGTGCTAAAAATGCCATAAAACAACAAGCACCAAGAGGAATAAGATGGACCCCTTTCGAGATGCTTGAGGACCTGGACTTTGCAGATGATATAGCCCTGGTGTCACACAAATATGAACATATACAAGAGAAAAGTACAATACTTCACAGCACGGCAAAGACAGTAGGCCTCAAAACAAACACAGGAAAAACAAAATTATGACAAACAGTGAAATCCAACAACCAGTAATGTTAGAAGATGAAACACTGGAAAGGGTTGAGCAGTTTACATATCTTGGAGTACTGACACTAAATGGTGGCACAGAGGAAGATATAAAATCACGTCTGAGTAAGGCCAGAACCGCTTTTGCCAGAATGAAACCAGTATGGAAGTCCAAAATCTACAATAGGACCACAAAGCTTAAACTCTATAAAAGCATTGTTTTGCCAGTTTTGCTCTACGGATCGGAGTGTTGGAGGATGACCAAAGGAGATACTAGCAGGCTGTCAGTTTTCCACCACTCTTGTCTTCGCAGAATCTTGGGAATCTTTTGGCCAGTTAAAATATCCAATAACCAACTACTCCAAGACACAAGACAAGAGGCAATGAATGACATACTCAAAAGAGAAGATGGAAATGGCTCGGACATGTTATGAGAATGAGACAAGAAATGCCTGCAAGGATAGCCCTCACTTGGACACCAGAGGGAAAGAGAAAGAAAGGCAGACCACGGACAACATGGAGGCGCATGATGGAAGAGGAACTGGACACCGCATCTCTGACGTGGGGCTCTGCGCTGAAGGTTGCACAGGACAGGAGAGCATGGAAAGTCCTTTCTGAAGCCCCATGTGTCACTAGGCATGACGGGATTAAGTAAGTAAGTAATTAGAGTTATGAGAATGTATTAGAGTTATGAGAATGTATTAGAGTTATGAGAATGTATTAGAGTTAGACCAGCGTTCCCAAAGTAGGCAGGTACCGCCCCAGTGGGCCTGAAGCATTCGATTGGGGCGGTAGTGGGGTCAAAAGAATTTGGGGGGTGTTCAGGCGATTAGCAGGCTGTGGCTCCATAAATTAGAAATTTATAATAAATATTTTAAAATAAATAATTTTTGTTATTTTACGATTGAATAATCATTTAAAATATGAATTCTGCATTTTAATTCATCGTATGCCCGTCTTACACGATTCATTTTTTCATCAATTTTCAATTTCATGCATATAATCATTTGAAAAGTGACAATGTATTACATAAATATTATCAATTTTCCATATCAAAGATAAAATTGAGCATGTATATATATATATATATATGGGAGGGGTGGGGGTGGGTTGGCAAACTGTTATCATGTGAAAGGGGAGGGCGTTACAACGTTTATGGTGTGCAAAGTGGGCGGTAGGCAGAACAAGTTTGGGAATCTATGATTTAGACAATGCTATAATACAATGCTGTTCAACGTTTGTATATATTGGGGAGCATCTGACTGATAGTTGTGTTGATTCGTGTGTTATGTGATGATTGCATTACTATTACTAATAATAACAACAAAAGTAATGTTAATATAGTTGAGATCAGTGGCGGATCGTCATTAAGGGCCAGTGGGGCGTATATAACGTGTATTTATTATTTTATAAACTAAAATATAGCAACCAAAAACCATGATTTATCCGGAAAAAATGTCTGGCCCCACGAAAAATTACCACCAGCCGCCACTGGTTGAGATTGTACTCTTTATTCGAGAAAAAGCAAAGTCTGAGGTTAGGAGAACATAGAACGATTACAAAATAAAAGAAGATTGCAAAAGTGGGAAGATCGTTTTCATGGAAGTGCTAAAAAAACGATTAAAACGTTATTTGTTTTCTTGAAGTATGATTAATATTAAAGTAAAAAAAAGGGCTCACGAATGTATGACATGTCGCCATGGCGCCCGAGGGCACCGTGTTGGACATCACTATAGTATAGTTGATACAACACAAAAGATAGATCACGCAAGTGGTGGGTCATTCAAATAACAGAGGCTGTGACATACACCATGTTCGTAGCGCACATAAGAACACGTTCTAAAAATCTCTTCTTATTCTGAGCTGTGAGGCAAACAGATTTAGAAAAACTTCGAGAAAAAATAAAAATATAAAAGACTTCAATTTTTTTACCAATGATAAACATTTAGAGATGAAGTCACCTGAGTGGTTACCGGGGCCCAAATTTGAGGTGTAAAGAATAGAATCACTGATACCTGCCACGCATGTCGTAATAGGCGGCTAAGGATGTTTGGCTGAAATCGGGTGCATGTGTCCTAAACGTGTAGAAGTTTATGCGTTTAGGGGCCTACAAACCAATGTGCAACGTATACAAGTTCTTGGCAAAGATCAAACATATCACAAAGAGTGATTTAAATTGGTCGTAAAGAACAAACGCAAAGAAGAAGAAGGGAGATGAAGTCAAAATCCCGGGACACAAGAAGGTTGGGGGATTAATCCAACATTCTGCCCGTCTACCCAGCGTGTTCGTAGCGCGTTGGACTACGGGTGACTATCCCTCTGTGTGTGCGGGTTCAATTCCGGGGATGGCAGAAAAAGCCACAGATTCCCCAGATTTACGGTGTTCGTGGCACCGAACCGAAGGGTTACGATGTCTATGGCACCGAGCCGAAGAGCTGAAAAGCTCAAGTGCTTCTGTATCGGAAGGAAACAAAAATCCAACAATCTACGCTACACACGTGAAGAAAGAAATTGCTCCTTCTACCCCCTGCACAATAGCATAGAAATATGAAGTGACAGTCACACCATACCTAATATCTGAAAGGCTACTGGCCATATTTTGTCGTTATCTATCTTATCAGAACATGGTTCTCTGATGTTGCTTCTACTACTTCATATACTTTCACGTCCTGAAACGATGATATAAACCTCGTGTTTGTATAACTAATCTAGGCCCGCGTGCCCAGCGTGTTCGTAGCGCGTTGGACTGTGGGTGACTAGCCCTCTGTGTTTACGGGTTCAATTCCGTGGGCAGGCAGAAAAAGCCACAGATTCCCCAGATTCACGGTGTTCGTGGCACCGAACCGAAGGGTTACGATGTCCATGGCACCGAGCCGAAGAGCTGAAAAAGTTCAAGTGCTTCTGGATCGGAAAAAAAAAAAAAAATAACTAATCTAGTCTGTTTTATAATTCGGTGAGATACGTGTCTATTGTCTTACCCAAGCGTGATGATGGAGTTGCTTGTCCAATCTTGCCATTAAGCGTGGGTGTGGGAGCTTTAATATGCGTTCCAGTGCTAGATGAGCCGCCCTTGTAGTATTATATCCGTGTTCATTAAATGTAGTCTTGATATTGTATATCCATCTTATTCTCTTTCTTGGCTCTATTTTTATTACATGCTGTTATTGGTGGTTGGTTTTATTTCATTCTTATTAAACGTCCGAACCATTGTATTTGTTGTCTTTCAATGTATACAACAGAAGAAACCACAAGAAAACTACAGACCTTCATAAATGGATGTTTACGTGGAGCAGAGGAACTGAGATGGTATGATAAGACTACAAACGAGGAACTGCAGAGAACGAACTAAGCAGATACCAGTGGAGAGCTAAGAAAGAGACGCTGGCGAAAGACCGACTGGAAGAATAGCAAGACAGGCCCTGTTTTGGAACCAGCAGGAAAGGACGAGTAGGGGAAGGCAAAGACATACGTGGAGAAGATAGCTGGAGACTGATGTTAAAAAGATAGGTAAAACATGGAAAGAATTGGAAGGGATGGCAAGAGAGAGAGAGGAAGAGCAGGAAGAAGTTTGTTGAAGACTTGCGCTCCGTTGAAGAATATATTCGGTGCATGATGTCCACTCTACGTCTGATATTCTCGTTTCGTAGTCTATCTTTACTTAATATAAATGTTGCACTATGTAATCGCATGTAAGTGTGTATGTATTAGAATCTACTTTGTTACCACATGATCGTTTCGTTCTTTATGGCTGTAAATGCCCGCGTGTCCAGCGTGTTCGTAGCGCGTTGGACTACGGGTGACTAGTCCTCTGTAAGTGCGGGTTCAACTCCGCGTACTGGCAGAAAAGCTACAGGTTCCCCAGATTTACGGTGTTCGTGACACCGAGCCGAATGGTTACGATGTCCATGACACCGAGCCGAAGAGATTTCAGCTCAAGTGCTTCTGGATCGGTAAAAAAAAAAAATGGCTGTAATTAAAATATGCATATTTAAATAAAGATTATATATACGTGGATAGCAAATTACATGAAGATAGTTTATATGACTTTATTAATGCAAATGACTACTCTTCTAAACAACAATTTATATGTTAAATATATCACATTAAAGCAACTCGTTGATGATGACACTATGCATTTATATTATTATTATAATATGTTACTCTCGTACCGTTAACATGGACTGCATTCTAAAATGACTAATGTTGAGCTGCTGAATGAGGTCAAGGCACAGATAATACTTATCGTCAATATAAGTAAGAGACAGTTATCATTTTTCGGGCATGTGGTAAGGAAGAGAGGTTTAGAACACATTGTGACAACTGGTAAAATTGAGAGTAGACGAGACAGAGGAAGACAATGAGAAAAAATTGTGAATAACCTGACTTCGTGGCACAGAAGAGCATGAACATCTGAGATGATATCAAACAGATAGAGATTTGGGGAGATCCATTATCGCCTACGCCAGCAGGCACGGCACCTGACGATGATGATAGCCGTTAAGCGTTACATGGGACCTACAAGTAATTTCTTTATACAAATCTGTCCGAGGAAACTTAAGTCTCTTCTATAAAATCGAGTTCAATAATTCTCTCCTCTCTCAGTAAAGCTCGTTTCAAGGTTTCCATAGAGCGTTCCTTCTTTCCTGAACACTATGCGTCCCACTTCAATGTCTCCTTTGTTATTCTCAGAGTATGCCCAAGATATATCCATCTTTTCTTTCTTATAACAGTTATAACTGACGGTTGACTAGACATTTCTCTGATTTCTTCCCTTCTCCTGAATTCGTTCCATTTTGTGTATTTATTTTTCGCAGACACTTATAATTAAATGTATGCATCGTATTTTTGCTGTCTTTAGTAATTTTCCAACCCTCGCTGGCATATTTTAGGGTCAAAATTCGAAGTCAAAATTTGCAATTTAGTTTGATATTTAGTGTTGACATTTAAAGCCCAATGTCCTGTAACGACATTTGTAAATGAGTTACATTGGACACGTTCATATTAAGCGACATTGCTACTCATAGTACATCACCAATAAAAAAGACGTTTACCTAGTAGGTAGAGATTACTTATATCAAATCAGTATATGAGAGATTAGTTATATGAGAGATTAGTTATATGAGAGATTAGTTATATGAGAGATTAGTTATATGAGAGATTAGTTATATCAAATCAGTATATGAGAGATTAGTTATATGAGAGATTAGTTATATGAGAGATTAGTTTATGAAATTAGTATATGAGAGATTAGTTAATGAGAGATTAGTTATATGAGAGATTAGTTGTATGAGAGATTAGTTATATGAGATTAGTTATATGAGAGATTAGTTATATGAGAGATTAGTTTTATGAGAGATTAGTTATATGAGAGATTAGTTATATGAGAGATTAGTTATATGAGAGATTAGTTGTATGAGAGATTAGTTGTATGAGAGATTAGTTATATGAGAGATTATTTATATGAGAGATTAGTTATATGAGAGATTAGTTGTATGAGAGATTAGTTGTATGAGAGATTAGTTATATGAGAGATTAGTTGTATGAGAGATTAGTTGTATGAGAGATTAGTTATATGAGAGATTATTTTTATGAGAGATTAGTTGTATGAGAGATTAGTTATGATATGAGAGATTAGTTATATGAGAGATTAGTTGTATGAGAGATTAGTTGTATGAGAGATTAGTTATATGAGAGATTAGTTGTATGAGAGATTAGTTGTATGAGAGATTAGTTGTATGAGAGATTAGTTATATCGAATCAGTATATGAGAGATTAGTTATATGAGAGATTACTTATATCGAATCAGTATATGAGAGAATTAATTATATGAGAGATTAGTTGTATGAGAGATTAGTTGTATGAGAGATTAGTTGTATGAGAGATTAGTTGTATGAGAGATTAGTTGTATGAGAGATTATTATATCGAATCAGTATATGATAGATTAGTTATATGAGAGATTAGTTGTATGAGAGATTAGTTGTATGAGAGATTAGTTGTATGAGAGATTAGTTGTATGAGAGATTAGTTATATGAGAGATTAGTTTTATGAGAGATTAGTTGTATGAGAGATTAGTTGTATGAGAGATTAGTTGTATGATAGATTAGTTACATGAGAGATTAGTTGTATGAGAGATTAGTTATATGAGAGATTAGTTTTATGAGAGATTAGTTATATGAGAGATTAGTTATATGAGAGATTAGTTATATGAGAGATTAGTTATATGAGAGATTATTGTATGAAGATTAGTTATATGAGAGATTAGTTATATGAGAGATTAGTTGTATGAGAGATTAGTTGTATGAGAAGATTGAGTTGTTATGAGAGATTAGTTGTATGAGAGATTAGTTATATGAGAGATTAGTTGTATGAGAGATTAGTTATATGAGAGATTAGTTATATGAGAGATTAGTTGTATGAGAGATTAGTTATATGAGAGATTAGTTGTATGAGAGATTAGTTATATGAGAGATTAGTTATATGAGAGATTAGTTGACTGATAAGTTGATGTTGGCGAAGTCCATCTTGAGAGAAGTGCGCTGTTGAGGCTAAGTCATCTTTGAGAAGTGTGATGTTGAGCTGGGAAATCATCTTTGAAAGTGTGATGTTATTGCTGAAGTCACTCTTGGAAAGTGTGATGTTAGTTAGAAGTCATCTTGGAAAGTTGATTGAGAGCTAAGTCACTTTGGAAAGTGTGATGAGGAGCTGGAAGTCACTCTTGAAAGTGCGATGTTTAGCTAGAAGTTACTTTGGAAAGTGTGATGAGAGCTGAAGTCACTTGGAAAGTGTGATGTAGACTGGAAGTCACCATTGGAAGGATGAGATGTAGAGCTGGAAGTCACTTTGGAAGTGTGATGTAGAGTGTAAGTCACTTTGGAAAGTGTGATGTTTAGCTGGAAGTCACTTTGGAATAGTTGTGATGTTTAGGTGGAAGTCACTCTTGGAAAGTGTGATGTTTAAGTTTTGGGAAATCATTCTTGGAAAGTGTGATGTTTAGCTGAAGTCACTCTTGGAAAGTGTGATGTAGAGCTGGAAGTCACTCTTGGAAAGTGTGATGTTTAGCTGGAAGTCACTCTTGGAAAGTGGATGTAGCTGAAGTCAACTCTTGGAAAGTGTGATGTAAGCTGGAAGTCACTCTTGGAAAGTGTGATGTTTAGCTGGAAATCACTCTTGGAAAGTGTGATGTTTAGCTGGAAGTCACTCTTGGAAAGTGTGATGTTTAGCTGGAAGTCACTCTTGGAAAGTGTGATGTTTAGGTGGAAGTCACTCTTGGAAAGTACGATGTTTAGGTGGAAGATACTCTTAGAAAGTACCAATAGGAAAGGCTAGATTTGTTGAATGTTCTATTGATTTTCTGACTTGTCATCTCTTTGCTGCTGAGCAGTTCCGTATGTCTCCCTAACCACTGCAAAGTGGCGAATTAATACACGCCAAGTCATACGGTCATATACATCATCTTACAATGTTTCTTTATACCACAATATTTAGTAACATTTTGATAGTATTTTTGAAAAGCTATTATTCTTGTGGGAGAAGGACGATAAAACGTAGGACCCGTGTTCAAGTTGAACTGGTAAAATATCCTGAAATTCAAAAAAGGGTTGGCAGCGATGTCGCTGTCTTGACAATATTCATTAAAACAAAAGGTTAAACTATTTTCCAAATTTCACAAGGGGCCCTTGCTGGTGATACAGAGTTTATTCACCTGCAGCTTAAGTATTCATGTGTATGAAAGAGATTGGAGATCATATGGTTATTAACCGACATGAAATGATGATAGTCATATCAATCAATTAATCAATCAATTAATCAATCAATTAATTAAGCATTCATTTACGCAGTTTGTTCCCCCATTGTGCCTACCACAGAAGCACACAAAAAGTATAATGAGTACACAGCAAGAGGAAGACCACGAAAAGAGGAGCGATGGCATCAAGAACAGCCTTAGGAAAATGAATATCACCTTACAACGTACTTTAAAACAAGCATACACAAGATCACTACGCTCCCCCTTTCACGCTTCTATAAAGAAGTAAATGGTGGAAGAGAAGAAGAAGAAGTTCCCCCAGTAGTGCTGCATGATTTTGGTGAGGCAACCATCACTGACAATGTATTTCCGTACTATGTATTAATCACGGCAATATTTCAGTCGTATTGGTGCTATTAAACAGCTAATCAGGGTCTTTGTTGCATACAGGTTAAGTGGTCGTCTCTGTCCAAAGGTACTAGGTTTGCTCCTTCAGGGTGCCATCTGGGTATTTTCCAGAGATCTCAGTGTAGGTTAGATCTAGTTTCTAGTCCTATCAGGGACGGACGATAAAACGTAGGTCCGTGTTCAGTTTGAGCACGTAAACGAACCCTTGGTAGTTCAAAGTCAATAGAAAAGACTACAAATAAAATTCCTACAAAAATATCTTCACCATCTTCAAAACTACACAGGGGAGCCTCGCCGGTACTACGGAGCTCGTCACTGCAGCTGAGATCTTACTGTGTAAGAAAGAGATCGGAGCACACATGGTCACTCGCCGAAGTGCAATGATGACGGTCCTATCATCAATCAATCAATCAATCAATCAATCAAACAGTTAAAGGTAAATAGAGCCACCAAAATAATTGTGAAAAACTTGTGCTCATATTAAAGCTTTCTTTCTTTAGTTATACTGTTTGTACATTGATGAGAAAAAACTAATGCAGTTTTCTGGACATCGCCAGGTGGGCATCTTGACACGAAGCCCTTGAAAAATTAACAAATAATAATCAATATATAAAAAGTAATATTATGAATATAAATCGAAATTTAAAAAAAACATCACATGCAAACAGAAAACAACAGCTGTCGCAACTGGCAACTTCAGAATAAATGATGTGCTTCGCGAACCGTATTTGATTAAACATGGTTACATCAAACACAGTAACGACACTTGGAAAGTTTAGTAATACTATCGTGACATACACGTAATCGTGACATACACCTGTGACATACACGTAATGTTTGTTTCTATATGCTATGTTATAACTGGGCAGAAAGAAAATGTGAATAGAAAAAACTGTAACCTTGTTTCTTTGATGTTTCTTTGCAGGTGAGAGCTTGTTTACTTTCTGTCATCACTCGTCCCAGATGGGTTAATTGATCAACAGGAAGCTCTGTGCATAAAAGATGTGTTGGAAATCTAGAGAGTCACTGACCGTTTCGGATATTTTACTTTTCAAATTTGTTGGTAAGTTTTTCTGTAAACTTTCTTGGTCGTAGTCTTTGTTAGATATGCATTAGTTCATTTCCGTAGTCTTTGTCAGATATGAATTAGTTCATTTCCGTAGTCTTTCTTAGATATGCATTAGTTTAGTAAACTATCAAACATTTCAGAAAGCATTGTTTCAGATTCATGTAAAACAATGTATTTGATTATGATACGAAACCTGGATCTCAAGAAAACAAAGAATAAATATTATTACAACGCTGTAGAAATAGAATCTTAAGACGAATGTTTATGCCCAACAAGGATGAAAGAAAAAAACAATGAAAAATAAGAAATAAATAATATTTATAATTTGTTTAAATTGCCATTGATTACGACAATCATGAAAATGAATAGAATACGATGGCTAGGACATACTGAAAGAATGACAGCTACCACAATGTTTAACATTGTGTGTACACAACAAGATCAAATACACAAACAATGGCGCTCATTAGTATTATTAGTTTATTTATTGTTGTTATACTCTTACTGTGGCGTCTCTGGCTTAGGGGTTAGATACTCGGTCTATTAACCCCGACGTTCTGAGTTCGAATCACGCTGCGGACAGTTTGGTTGCAAATTGTTTGCGTTGATTTTAACAAAAGGACGATGGCACCACCCGTTCAGAAAGCAATGGCAAACTACCTAACGTAATAATGCCTAGAAAAATCACAAACAGTGTTAAAAGCTGGGGTTGATTCGCAAAGTCCTGTAAAGGAAATGCTATTAACTATACTATACTATTACATTTCAATAGAACAGAGTTAATATAATAATACAATTTCCTGGTGTCCTTTTTAGATCTTACAGTATGTACTGCATGTCACTTCATATTAATATTTTCTCTAAGTGTGCAGAAGTTAGGAGGACCAATTTCTTTACAGTGGACATCTTTGTCTCATCTGATTTAGTCCATAGCCGTAATTTTTGTCAGATATGAATTATAGTTTACAGCCGTAATAATAGCCTTGTGCAAGAGATAGGAGGACCAATTTCTTTCCTCACGTGTGGAACTCGGATTGTGGGAGTGAACCCACAATGCTCTTGTTTTCGAGTCAATATGCGAAAGCGTATACATTACACTAATCCGTCCCTTCAATAGAAGAGGATACACAGAACATTTATTCAGTGCCTCTTAGAACCATTTTTCATAATCTATTTAATGATATGAGAAAGTTAGACAAACGGGCACATGAAGCGAGAGAGAGAGAGAGAGAAAGAGAGAGAAAGAGAGACAGCGAGGAGGAGAAAGAGATGAGGATCAGAGACAGGTAAAGATAGTTCGAAAAAAGATATCAACAGATGCACAAATATCAATCAATATTTATATTACAAATGTAAGGATATTATAGATAAACGTATCGTGATCCAATAATGCAAGCATTCTTCTGTATTTAACACGTAATTACCTCCCTGTAGGTTTATAATGTGGTTCTCCTGTATATAATATTACATATTATAGAGCTCGGTTAATTAGGTAACCCCAAAACAAAAGTTGCCTTTGTCTATATTCTCTTGATGTCATAGTTGGCATATAAATGATGTAGTTGTTGACATAATGATGTAGTTGACATATAAAACATTCACAAGTTATCCCCATTGCCGCTGGTCTGTTGTCTTACTACTCAAGGTAAACCATGTCAGTTCACATTCTGTCATTTACCTTTCTGTCGCACTTCTTCATTTGGTCTGTTACATTTCCCCCTTCTTGATAAGGTTGGAGAATGACAACAAAAGATATAGAAAGCAAGTTGAATGCATTTGAAAAAAGATGTCTAGTTAACCACTGGTAACAACTGTTACAAGAAGGAGACGATGGAGATATGTTGACACACCTTGAGAATAAATGATCAAAGAATATCAAAGCAGGCATTGAAGTGAGATGCAAAAGTTCAAGAAAGAGAGGACGACCTAGCGAGACCCTGAAACGAACTTTGCTGAAAGAGACAAGAAATAATATCGGTATCAGTTCTATGGATGCGATTGAGTAAGCGAGTAGCCTAAGATAGAGCGGTATGGAAAAATTGTCTGCAAATCCTATGCAATGTATGATGTACAAGATGAATTATTATTATTATTATTATTGTTTCCTCCTGCTATAAGTTATCCATCAAAGGTCTGTCCTTGCCAACATAATGACATTTTCTCTCTCTCTCTTTCTCTCTTTCTATCTCGCGATCACCGCTTAGGCTGATGTACCAGATTTCTACATAAATACTGCTGTTGTTTTTAGGGACTCCGTCCCTCCGTACAGCTTCTCATTAACTCGGTATTTTCCGGCCAGGTTTCGTTTCTCAGGCTTGCTAGCAGGGGGCAGTCTTGCAGTAGGTTCTTTGTCGTCATGTCCGCCTTTCCGCAGTGGCACAGGCTAGTTGTGTCAATTTTAAATTTGTTGTAAAGGTAGGACCGGAGTCTGTTATGGCCAGTACGGAGGCGGAATATGACAACTTTTTGGCTACGGGACAGACCATAGTACCCGTCTTTGGCGATGTGTTGATGGTGGTCGTGCGACCACTTCCCTCTATATCGCCATCCGATGGTATAATGACATTCTACACACATGCTCACGTCATCTCTATATTAGTATATACAGGGTGTTCAAGATAAAAGTAGCCCAATTGGCAAGTTTTGATTTGTCAATCGGGCTACTTTTATCTTGAACACCTATATAACATCTACGATCATTTTCCAACACTCGCTATCACATATGTTTTTACATTGAGCCCGTGTTATTAAAGTACTTTTACAAATTACATAACATTTATCTTCCTCTTCTTCTATGTTCGACATATATCTTCTTATTCAAACGCTCCATATTGACAAATTGTTAACCACTCTATATGATGTGTATGTAATCTGAGCTTAGAGCGACGGTGCAATGTGCCAGTTATGCGTTTACAAGTAGGAGAGTACATCCGATTTCTGCGATGCTATTTGCTAGGGTAGCTTCCCTAGGTCCTACATCAGTCGCATCTTACGACATGCTCCTAGGTCCTACATCAGTCGCATCTTACGACATGCTCCTAGGTCCTACATCAGTCGCCTCTTATGACATGCTCCCAGGTCCTACATGAGTCGCCTCTTACGACATGCCTTGTAGTTCGCAGATTAAAATTAAAATTCCTACAAAAATATCTTCCACCATCTTCAAATAATTAAATCGGGAGCCTCGCTGGTGCTACAGTGTTTGTGCACTGCAGCTAAGTTCATCCTGTGTAAGAAAGAGATCGGAGCACACAAGGTTACTCACCGAAGTGAAATGATGATCTTCCTATCATCAATCAATCAATCAATTCTTGTAATAAGTCTTTCATAGAATCCTGTTAACATAAATTATATTTTGTTATTTATTTTCCAAGTCTCATATCCATAGTAGAGGAATGTCCTAAGACACGTTGTGTATACTGAGCCTAATCTTAGTGCCATAAATATTAGATCTCCTGATGTTATGACCTTTCTGTAAGTGCATTTGCCCATCCAATTCTGTGTTTAATTTCAACCATAATGTTTTCTATATGATAATAACAACAGTATATATTCATCATAATTTGTATATACTTGCACAAAATTTATGTTAACACCTTAGTAGACCAATGTGAAGTTACAAGTCTGCTATTTCGTCAAAAACTAATTATCTTCTAGTCATTTCATAAACACGCGTGTTACGGGGCAGAACGCCGAGAGATTCATTTCACCGGTTTGGCTTTGTTTATTGGTGGCTACAATTTCACTTCGTGTCGCTATTTATGTGCGATCGTATCGTCATAGAACACTTCCACCCATGTATTGCGGGGTTTGTAAGTGGAGCAAAGAATAGTAATACAGCGACCTACAAGGCATGTCATAAGAGGCGACTGATGTAGGGGCCTATGGAAGCTACCCTAGAAAATAAAAATCATCGCAGAAATCGGATATGCTGGTCTACCTGTAAGCGCATAGCTGGCACAACGAACAAACGCTCTTATGCTCAGATCACATACAAGTCACAAAGAGTGGTTTAACAAGTGGTCGATATAGAACGTTTGAAGAAGAAACAAGTAATAACATGTAATTAAGATGAGACATAGAAGATGATAACAAATAGGAATTCAGAAAATGAAAGCACTTCACAAGAGGTTACGGTTGTAAAATAAAAAAATAATTCATGTAACATTTTAAAAGTCTAAATGTAGAAATGTCACCAAAGTCTTTCAACATCATCAGGACCGTGCGGTATACTTTCTCAGTATGATGCAAGTCTTTGAAATGCAGCCTCTTAAATGTTTTTTTTTCTTTACAACAACCTTCAATTGTGATTTTGATTTCACTGTTTATACCGCCCCTCCCAAGGTACCGCCTGATGCAGCCACCTCTCTGTATCATAGCACGACTCTGATCATCATCATCAAATAGCTTTTCTTGAGCAGAGCTTTGCCACCCCAACAGTCCTCCGGAATTTATCTCTCTCATAAGCCAGTTGTCCCCGCCTCTGCAGCCGTCATGTTCAAATCATCAGTTACATCCTGAATCCATCTTCTCCATGGTCTTTCTCTTCTTCTCTTTCCCGGTATGCCTCCTTCCATGATATTTTTCTCCAGCTCTTCATGTCTTTTATATGTGCAAAATATCTCAATTTTCCTTTCTTATTTGTAGCACCATCCAGTTTTCTTTGGTCTTGAGCTCTGTCTGGATAGATCTATGTGTTCTCTTCTCTGTCCATGATATACGAAGGACTCTTCTGTAAGTCTTCCATATTGAAACGATTATGGAAGAAAAATTGTAATATAATTTTGAAATCTTAAATACATCAACGTAAACAATATAGCATGTTCAAGATTCACTTGTACTTTCAATTGCGAAGAGACGATCAATACCAGAGAAAATTAGAAAATCTACCTAGGGAATATTATAGTGTAACTGAGAACGAGTACTGTATTGACCTCATTGAGAGACGAGTATTTCATAACATCACAAAGGAATTCATATGAGGACATTAAAGCAAGAAATATTTGAAATCGGATCATGGCGTATTTTACATGGTAGTCTGAAGCTTAAATGAAAATCTTTACATAATGGGGGAAAAGCTTAATTTGAAGGAGTGTTTAGCACGGTGGTTCTAAAACTTTATAAAGTCATGACACACTTGAAGACCTAAAAAAATCGTAGGCGTACTATACAAATAAAAATCGTAATAAATAAGACGCAAAAAAGCAAATAAATACAGAAATAATTATAAAATGCTACATACCTTTATTCATCATTTAATTTCTGCCTATGAGAAATATTGGCTTGATGTGTCTTGGCGATTTTTTACCGTGGTGCCCGCTGGCATAGTGTTGCCGATTCCTGATCTGGGATTTTTTAGGGCGCACCTAGAAATGCCACCGGACACAGTGGTGAGTCTTGGCACACCCGATGAGAACCACTGGTTTAGCATTTTAAGAGACTGGAGTTAACTTAGTTACCGTCAACTTAAACACGGGACTATACCGTCGACTTAAGTGCGATAACTCTGTGACACGAAGAATAATACAAGTTGTCTCGTTTATTTGTTGTTTTGATTGATTGATATGACCGTCTTTATTGCACTCTATTAAACACATGTGCGGTCTGAGATTATCTTAAGCAAGAAGATCTCAACGATAGAGTACGATCTTTGTAGCACAGACGATAGTCCTCGATGTTAAATTTGTAATGATGGTAAAAATGTGTTATTTTAAAAATCTTGTAATATATAATAATAATAATAATAATAATAATTTCTCTCGTACTGTTATACGTTACATAGGGCCTGCACGTAATTTCTCTATACCGCTCTATCCTGGGCAACTCGCTCAATCTCCTCCATGGAACTGAGACCTATATTTCCTGCCTCTCTCAGCAAAATTCGTTTCAGGGTCTCTTTAGGTCGACCTCTCTTTCTTGAACCCTTTGCATCTCACTTCAATGCATCTCACTTCAATGCCTGATATTCGTTTGATCATTTCTCCTCAAGGTGTGCCCAACATATCTCTATCTACTCTTTCTTATAACAGTTGTCACTAGTGGTTGACCAGACATGTCTCTAATTTCATCACTTCTTCTGAATTCGTTTCATTTTATATTCATTATTTTTCGCAGACATCTTTTTCAAATGCATTCAACTTGCTTTCTGTATCTTTAGTCATTTTCCAACTCTCGCTGGCATATGTTAGGATTGATACAACATTTGAATTGAAAATTCGTAATTTAGTTTTAATACTATATAACTTGCAGTTCCATATTTTATTTAGACTTTTAAAAGCTGATGTTGCTTTGCCAATTCGTATCATAATTTCTTTTTAACATTTCCTGTGCAATCAAAATTGCTACCCAAATAGGTGAACTGCTCTGTTATTTTATCATTTTAGATTACAGTGTGATATCTGCATTACTTGACATAGGTGTCTTCATTATATTTGTTTTTTTATAGCTTATCTGCAGTCCAACTTTTGATGCTATAGATGACAAGTTGTCTGTTTTTCTTTGCATATCTTGGTTGTTTCTACTTAACAAGGCAATATCATCTGCAAAATCCAAATCTTCTAGTTGACTATTTTCTACCCAATCGATGCCAGTTTCGCCCCTGCAACATTTTCGCATCACCCAGTTAATGGTCACCCCAAACAATAGCGAAGATAGAATACAGCCTTGCTTTACTCCGGTTTCAACCATAAACCAGTCGCTGTGTCCACCATCAGTGCGAACTGTACACTGTGAACCATCACGTAATATATATGAAATGAAAATCGTGGCACATCTTTTACAGGACATAGCTATCAACAACAGTAACTGAGTCGTCGATTTTCTAGGCACCACTTATACATTCAGTAGTTTGCCATTGTTTTCTGAACGGTGAGGTCTACTTTTACCGTTTGTAAAAATCAAATAGAACTAATATGCTTTCAAACTTGCCCGCCGCGGAGTTTGAACCAGGTACGCTTCAGTTGTGATCGAGCTCACTTCCGCTTAAGCTACAAACGCTCACTTAAAATATAAATATATATATGTTAGTTGAAATGTATATCTTGAAATGTCAGGTCAATCACTAGGGACAAGTGTTATAAGAAAGAGAAGGAGATATGTTGGACACACCTTGAGGAGAAATGATCAACGAATATCATAGCAGGCATGGAAGTGGGATGCAAAGTGTTCAAGAAAGAGAGGTCGACCTAAAAGACCCTGAAACGAACTTTGCTGAGAGAGGCAAGAAATATCGGTTTTAGTTCCATGGTGGAGATTGAGCGAGTTGCCCAGGATAGAGCGGTATGGAGAAATTACTTGCAGGCCCTATGTAACGTATAACGGTACGATAGGAATTAGTTATTAATTATATATATATATATATATACACCTAGACAGACCTGGAGAAGAAAGCTGGAGGCTGATATTAAAAGGATAAGTAAAACATGGAAAGAATTGGAAGTGATGGCAAGAAAGAGGAAGAGCTGGAAGAAGTTTGTTGAAGTCCTGTGCTCCGTTGTGAGTCGAAAGGTGAAGATATATATACATACATATATGTAAAGGAATCCACATATGTATGCTAGTTTCTCTTAATGTAATCTAGTTACTGTTTGTTGTAATTATTCTCATAGTCTCTGTGTATGTTGAAATCCACAGTCTGTTATAATTTCTTTAATTAATATTGAAGTTTTGTTATGGATTAGAAAGTCTATGGGATCTAAAACCGAAAGATTGACTTCATTGCACCGGGTTTTACCTCATATATCTCGTTCTCTCTTCGCAGAAATGGAACGCCATCTGATGAGAGTAGTGAACAAAGCACGAACTCGGTAGCTCCGGAAATAATGAGAGGGGTCTCTGAAAAAATACAGTCGTGAACAGAAGATCGCTGTCTGCATTGGAACTCATGCTTTTCGGAGCACTAGGCGAGGGTCACATAAATCTCCGTAAATTAGAAAATGTTTAAAGAAAAGCAGACCAGATAGTCCTGCAACATCCATATCGTCAATTTGACTAGATGTTGTCAACTGTGTTCTACCCTTTTTTGTCTAACATTGTTGTTTTCATAATCCAGTTAGCAAACAGTAGAAAGAGAACTAGCCGCAAGAGACATTCCTACAGCGATCCAATTTCGATCTCACAAGATTTTCTAATCTTTTTCTTCATGAAAAATTCCACATTTAATTTCCTCGCATGTTTTATTGATTAGATTAACTTCAATTAATTCTAAAATAAATTTGGCAGAAGAATGCTTCTAATTTTCTGGCCGAATACAATAGCAAATAAAAGAGATTTTAAAGCGAACACAATGTACATCATTTAAAGACGAAGATGGAGGTGGATTCCTATTATGTCGTAAGCCAGTAGGGGCATTGACTAGGGCAGCATTCCGATGGATAGCTGATGGAAGGGGAAAATCATGAATCTAAAGGGTTTGAAATCGAAGGATTGACTTCACCGGATTTTATCCCATATAGATCGGCCCCTCTTCGCAGAAATGGCAGCTTCGAGTGTTGCACAGAGCACGAACTACTTAGCTCCAGCAACAATCCTAGGGTCTCTGAAAGCCTGGATGTCTAAATATAAAACTTGAAGTAAAAATGTGGAAATATAATTGAAAGATTGTAGCTTGACGTAGGAAGCTATTTTTGAAGAAAGGATGCAAAACGACAACAATGTAAATCGCGTGTGGAAGCTTTATGTGTCAAAGAAGGATACGAAGATGATATAGATAGATAAATAAAAACTGTGATTCCAAAATCTATCCACAGTTTTCTGATTACTTCTTTATGTTACATAAGATCCAGAATGGCAGGTTTCGGTATGAGTGGATGTCGTCTATAGAAGTTTCCAACCTACAGAGGCTTACGTGTATCTACTGTCCTGGGCATGCGGGTGTTTACGGTAATGAGAGAGCGGAAAGGCTTGCACCAACAGCATCGATTGTTGGGGAGTTGAAGATGGATAATGGGGATGTTCTTCGGACTCTTCGTGACTGCCAGTTGGATGAAGACACTAAAATAGATGTTGAATTGATCAAGCGATTTAAGCAGTTTGGAGTTGTACAAGTAGAACTGGATGCCTGAGATGCAGAGTGAGGAGTCTGTTTAACGAGTGAACCACCGAACCATCAGTATACATACTCCTCGATATCTGTTGGGGGAGACTGAGCACCTATTGGTCTGCCCGGAGTGAAATGATGTCAGTTCAGCAACCAATAACCAATAATCAATTAAATGCTTTATGTTAACTGCCACATATTTGTTCATAGTCTACAATTCCATTGTACAGTAAAGAATGTCATTCTACTGTTATGCACATTGTTGTTATTTGGTTTATACAAGACCCGTTTATGTTTTTTTTTTAAAAATCAGTATGTCCTTCTTTCTTTATTTATGTATGACCTCCTTAAGTCTCTCCAACATGAACTGGTTCAATGCTTTTTCTGGCACTGATAAGAACATTATCCCCCTGAAATTGATGCATTCTTTCAAATCCCCTGTCTTTGGTAGCTTGATTAGTTATTCATCATTCCAGACTGGCAGAAGTTTCTTTCTCTAACAAACGTTTCCTAAAGTTTTATAACATATATGTTGCTATGTCGCTGTCCGTTTTGAAAGTATTCTGCCAGGCTGTTTTTTGTTTTTCCTTCTTTCATAAAATGTTTATCTTTTCTTTCTTTGATGATCATTTTGTATTTCTCTGTGGTCTCTGTGGCTAAGTGGTAAAGCCGTTGTGTTGTGTTCCAAAAGGCGTGGGTTCAATTCGGACTGCGCAGTTCTGTTCACGAATTCATTTTTTCAGAGATCACTAGAATTGTTGTTGGAGCTACGGAGCAACTGCTTTGTGCTATACTATCAGCAGGTGGTGCGACAAGACTGTCAAAAGGGATCGAGCCATATGAGGTATAACTCGGTGCAAATAGGTCAATTCTTCGTCTTGAGACACTTTTTAAAACTTTATATTCAACATTTGACCCGCAAATATATTTTTATCCGTTGTATGTCGGGTAAACTTTGTGAAACTAGTAATGTTTAGTTAGTCACAATAACCGTTATATAATTTGTGAACGTTAGTTGAATATAATACTATCTCTCTCTCTCTCCATCTTTCTCTGTCTTTTTAACTTGGATCGGGTAATATGCCCTCAACCAACTCACGCCAAGTCTTCCTATCTCTTGGTATCTCCTGCAGCTCCTTCCATCTCTTCTTTATATTCTTGATCTCTGCCTCCAAATCTCGTCCTATGTATATCTGGCCTCCCTTGCTTTAGCTGTCCCTGTGGTTCCAGAAAAAGACCCTTCTTGTTACATTTCCTCAGGTTTTCTCAAGTATGTCCATCTGACAGTGTCTTATTAACTCTTGGTTCTGGATTCTGTCTTGTTCTTCCATAAGTTACTTGTGACCGTATCTACTATCATTCTCTTTCTCAAACACCGTTTATGAATGTTTGCAATTTATGTTATTATTAGTGTTCTCATGTTTCTGACCCGTACAGCAGAACTATATTATATTTAGTCGTTCTCCATGTTTGACCCTACAGCGGAACTATAATCATATTTTATCGTTCTCCATGTTTCGACTACAGCGGAATATAATACTATATTTGTCGTTCTCATGTTTGACCGCGCAGAACTATAATACATATTTTAGTCGTTCTCCATGTTTCTACTACCAGAACATATCTATATTTAGTCGTTCTCCATGTTTCTGACCGTACAGCAGAACTATAATACTATATTTTATCGTTCTCCATGTTCTGACCGTACAGCGGACTATATACTTTTTTTGTCGTTCTTCATGTTTCTACCAGTACAGCGGAACTATAATACTATATTTGTCCTCCATGTTTCTGACCCAGTAGCGGAACTAAATACTATATTTTAGTCGTTCTCCATGTTTCTGACCCGTACAGCGGAACTATAATACTATATTTTCACAAATAACAGTAATACTTCTTTTGTGCAAAAATTAATCCGTGTAAAATACTTGTGACATGGCAATTAAAAATGTGGCAATAATGGCACTTTAACAAAGTTGTCGCTAATGGCAACATAAAAAAGACTAACTAATGGCAGCGTGTAAGATGTGCAGCTATTTGCCTTGTACAAAATCGTTTTTGCTAACATTCAAGGTTAAAAAATGTAGCTAATTTTATTGTATAAAAAAGTGTTGCTAATGACAAGAGAAAATTTGTTGTCATTTTCAAGTGAACATATGCCAATATTAAACAAGAGAATGTTTGTTACTTCCAGTAAAGGGATTATTTCTCGCTGATAGTAAAGAAACGTGTGTTGTTAAGGGGGTCTGCCTCCGAAAAAATAATGTTCTTCATTAATTAAGTTAGAGCAATTATTTTATAATGTGCATGTTAGGCTATGAATGTAGATGTATTTTAATGCTTTAAAAGGAAACAACATTGCATGGTTGCCATGACAACAGCGGTCATCTTTAAAAACATACATGTTATTAGAATCCTAAAAGTTACAAAACAAACAAATAAATTTAGAAATAAAGGGATGATTCAGAAACTGTAATCATATTTACAGCTAAAAGTCTATTTGTTTTTCGTAAAAATCTTAAGAAATATATTTTATTTTTATTTTTAAACTTATACTTGGCAAAAAACTGCACAAAATGTGTTATCAATTCACAATGAAAATTAATGTTTTAAATACATGTTCACAAAAATATAAATTTGAAATAGACCTGTAGCTACCAAATGATAAGTGGGATATGCACCTCAAATTTCGTGTATCCAGCTTTAGTATTAGTTAAAACTCACAAACTCCGACAAAAATAAATGAAAAACAAATGATTTTGAGAAAACTCAATTTTAACCTTTGAATTTAAAAGAAAAAAGTTTCTAATTGGACGTTTCTTATTAATGTTGTAAAGCTAATACGCAAACAAAACAACATAAATGTAGGTTTAATCTATAGTACGAATGTTGTACTTTATACTTTGAAACTAAACACTTTGAAAAATCGATATTTTTGACTAAAACTAAAATTTTCTACAGATAATAACCCTTAAAGTCTAAATAACATTTTCTGATAATGTTTTCGGAACATCTGTTGCTAGTGGGTGTGTGTCATTCGTAGCTAATGGCAAGTACAGTTGCGTATCTAGGTACAAGCGGATAGTAATTGATTGGGACAAGGAAAGACGCTTCAATGATGGCAAGAGAACACTTGTCGCTAATAGCAAAAGAACACTTGTCGCTAGCAGAAGGAGCACTTGTCAGTATGGCAGGAAAACACTTGCCGCTAATATCAAAGATACACTTCTCGCTAACGGCAAATACACATTTGTCTCTAACGGCAAAACACTAATTGTTGCTAATGTCGAGGGAACACTTGTCCCTACTGTCAAGAAAACACATATCGTTAAAGAATGGAAGACTTGACGCTAGCGGCTTGGAAACACTTGTCTCTGTTGGCAGATGAACACTTGCCACTAATGTCAAATGAGAACTTGTCGTTAATGATAAACGCGAACGTGTCGCTAATGACAAATATACTCTTGATGCTAATGACAAGGGTACACTATATTACGTACTATCCACTCTGTTAATGGCAAGGGAATACTAGTTGCTAATGACAACATAACACGTGTCGGTAACGTCAAGAAAACATGTGTCACTAATGGTAATATGTTCTTTCAGCAGCTTCCATTGCGTGGTATGTACTTTTGGTTCAAAAGAGTTTGCTGCGAGTTGTCAAAGCAACCTCATCGTTTAAAAGTTTAAGTAAAATTTTGAACTAAAAATTGTATAGTTTTAACACTAAATTACGAACTTACAATTTCAATGTGGAATCAATTCTAAATTATGCCAGCGAGTAATAGGAAATGGCTAATGATATAGAAAGTAAGTTGAATGTATTCGATACTATAACTCTGCTAAAAGTAAGGAATATCAAATCGTACGATTACAGGATTGAATCAGAGAAATAACTGGTAACAAATGTTATAAGAAAGATATGATGGACATATGTTGAGGATACTGTAAGATGAAATGGTCAAAGCATGTATTGAAGTGGGAAAGCGAATGGTTCTAGAAGGAAAGGACGGCCTGAAAAAAAAATGTCACAGTAGTTGAATATTATAGGAATTATATTTCCAAAGAAGATATTGAACGAGTTGACCATGACATATCGGTATGGAGAAATTGTATGTTTGCCGTATGCAATGTATACAAGGAACGGGTGGAAGACTGTACATAAGTTTCATGTAACGTATCTGCCTATATTCTTCTGAATACATAACTTTATGTAGCATCCCCTTTTTATGATTTGAAAAAGTGTTCTTTGGGGAAAGAGTAAAATGATCTGGAAAAGAAGGCTTTGGATAGTTTGACTTGTAATGCCTTGGCTATGGACCTATGCCCCCTAAGGAACGAAGGTGAAGAGGGAAAATGAAGGTAGAAAACAATAGTGTTCTGGAATGTTAAACAAATTAATATATGTGAATATCTCCTTTTCTTTGCATGCAGGTATCACCCAGAGGGTATAACGAGGTGTTGGGTCCCGTATCTATCTTGGCCCATAGGCGCGATGGACGTGTTTTACCCCATATGGCACGATTCTTCACCTGTGAGATGGCACGCCACCAGCCGATAGTATTCACAAATCATTAACTTTTTCAAGAATTCAGGAGAGGTGATCTTCTTCTTCTTCTTTGCGTTCGTTCTTTACGACCAATTTTAATCACTCTTTGTGATATGTTTGATCTTTGTCAAGAACATGTATACGTTGCACATTGGTTTCGTAGGCCCTAAACGCATAGCCTTCTACACGTTTAGGACATGTGCATCCGATTTCAGCAAACCTCCTTAGTCGCCTCTTACGACATGCGTGGCAGGTAACAGTGGTTCTATTCTTTACACCCCAAATTTGGGCCCCGTAATCACTCGAACGAGGAGAGGTGATAAAATTACAGAAATGTCTAGTCAACCATTAGTATATGCTATTGTAAGAAATAGAAGATTGAGATATGTTGGATATACCATGAGAAGAAACTATAAATGAATCCCAAAACAGGCACTGAAATTGACGGTACATGGTTCTAGAATGAAAAGTCGCCCTAGAGACACCACTAAAAGAGCTTCATTGAGAGAGGCAAGGAATAGTTGACACACTTCCGTAGAGCGCCCGTGTGTTGCCAGGGCAATCAAGAGAATGGAAGAATAGTAACACTGTGACCTACAAGGCATGTCGTAAGATGCAACTGAGGTAGGGGCCTAGGAATGCTACCCTAGTAGATATAAAGCGTCGGAGAAATCGGTTGTGCTGGTCTACTTGCAGACGTATAACTAGCACAACGTACAATCACTGTTAGGCTCGGATCACTTACAAATCATAAAGAGTTGTTACTTGTTACCAAGTGGTCGATATGTAGCGTTTGAAGATGAAGAAAAAGATTAGAAACCATTGATCGAGTTGTCCATGATAGAACAGTATGGAGAAATTGTGTTCAGGATTTTAGCGACGTGCAACAGTATGTGAGTACCATAATATAGCTCTTAATTCTTTCCCTCCATAATTGTTTTTTTTTTTACATTCGAACTCATTTCTATCGCAATATGTACTGAACTAGCCATCATTCTGGCTTTGTGTCATCTTAAAATGTATTATGAGCCTGTATATCAGCTCAGAAGTGCGAATGAGTTAATTCAAAATGAAATGATAATCCCATTGATGTGAGACTGGTGTAACCGTTCCATATTTAAAGTTCTCAACTGGAACCAAATATAACTACATTTCATCTGTTATTGAATACGTTTTTGTTTTCTTTTTATCTAGTATCTTTCAGATTACCACATGAAAGTATAACGCATCCATGCCTTCCTTGTATTTGCTGATGTGTAGTCAACATGATGCACTTGAATGCAAATGCTATAGAAGAGTACTTAGAATATCATGGACACAGTAATGAACAAATGCTATAGAAGAGTACTTAGAATATCATGGACACAGTAATGAACAAATGCTATAGAAGAGTACTTAGAATATCATGGACACAGTAATGAACAAATGCTATAGAAGAGTACTTAGAATATCATGGACACAGTAATGAACAAATGCTATAGAAGAGTACTTAGAATATCATGGACACAGTAATGAACAAATGCGTCTTTTCTGCAACAGCTTGATATTAAAGAGGGTTAGCTATTAACAACAACAAGGGTAATTAAATATTTCGGACACATCAAACGACATGAGGGCCTAGATAAGATAATTTTGGAGGGAATGGTGATAGGAAGAAGAATGAGAGGAAGACATAGAAGACGATGGATGCAAGATGTCATTAACGATCTGAGAATGACTGCTGCGGACGCCGGTCAACTTGCACAGAACAGAGAGTTTTTCAGGAATGCTGTCATGGAAGCCAAGTTCAGTAAGGGACAACTTAGTTGATGATGATTATCATAAGTCAACATGACCACTGTTATAACTAGATGTCGCTAACAATTGTAACTTTATGTAAACATCAAAGTGGGGTAGACATGACTCCTTCCAAGTATTAGAAGCGATATTTCATTAACATAAAACACACTTGTTGTTCTTGCTTAACTTCCTCCGCTTGGTGCACATTGGTAAAGCCTTGATGAAGCCTGCTGAAAACCTATTCTTGATTATAAAGAGTGTATTAATCACTTTATCTTCAGTATGTTTCCAGTATTCAAAAATTTATATAATTTCTTTTGGACCTAACTGAGGTGCCACAACGAGTGGACAAAGTACGGTTGATCGAGTACATTCCATGTCGCCATTATTTCGAATGTGAGTTGCTCAGAATTTGTTTAAGTATATTTGATTGTGTCACTTTATGTTTTGTGAAGGCTCCCACGTTTGGTCACGATCAAGTTTTTACTACACTTTGTTCTTAACCAAAACAGCGAGATGCGCCCCCACCTTAAATTGGATCATACCCGGTATTGCCATACCGATTAGACAAAATACGGTTGTTCGTGTAAACTCCGGGCGTCGTCATTCTTTCGAATGAGGGCTGCTTGGCATTTGTTCAATGTACTAAGATATTACCTATTCACTAATTTGGGTAGCTATTTTGATTGCACTCGAAATCTTTAAAAAAAATCTTGCTACGAATTGTTAAAGCAATATCAGCTTTTAATAGTGTAAATCATCAGCATAAGAAAGAAAGTTGGCACAAAACCATGCTTGAATTACATAGATAAACAAAGAATGAAGTGGTTTGGCCACTTAATAAGAATGCATCCAAACTCCACAGTATACAGAGTTTTCTACAACAGAACATCGGGAAAGAAGGCAAGAGGAAGACCACGGAAAAGATGGTTAGATGGCGTAGCAGAATCCTGTGAAAGAGCAAAGATAACAATCACACAAGCCACCAGAACAGCGCAAGACAAAAACAGAAAACCACGACACTGGGCAACAACCCGGTAGCAGTGTGACGACAAAAGAAAGAAGAAAGAAAGAAAGAATAGTGTAAATGAAATACGAAACTGCAAGTTTCATAGCTCTGTTCGATACAAAAATTGAGTGTTATACTCACATATAACGTGTCTTCATAGTTTTCTACCAGTAGCTTACTGGCTATGTTAGTCTCAATCAACAACTCTGCATTGTTGAATGACATTAGTTTAATTTATTGATGGACTGATTGATTGATATGACCGACATTAGCTTAATTAGTAGATTAGACTTACTTAGCACACTCAGTCTTGATTTTCTGTTCTATGATTAGTTTTTTATTGACCTTCATACAGCACCTCACCATTCTTCTGCGTAATCACTAATGTTATTCTAGTAACTTTGACTACTGGTCACCTAGAACAAATAACTCTATCCTGACATCTCTGTTTAGAAGTCTGTTGTTGTAGATAATATCCAGACATAAGGTAAAGAACACATTCTCAGACCATGAGATATAATGGGGAATATGGTGCTACGCCGATGTTTATCTTTGACATGTGGCATAATGATTGATACATTGATAAGACCATCACCCGTGCACTTCCTTGAGTAAATATATGTGCACCGAACTCTTTCTTACACAGGAAGATATCAGCGACCGTGAACGAACTTTTCAGCATCGGCGAATGTCCACGATGTACTTTACAAGATAGTCACACTATTTTGTAGGAATATTTTAAAATATGTTTAATAAATTTCGCCAGTACAGCGGTTTTTCATCAAGCTCTTCTTGAGTTTGAACTGTCAATGGTTCTTTTACGTGTTCAACTTGAATACGGATCCTACGTTTTATCGTCCGTCTCCGATAGGACTTAGAACTCGATCTCACCTACACTGAAGCCAACGATATGTGATAGGTGTAATGGTCAACATCACAAGAATCATCTTTTCTTCAAAGGTTTTCTCCTACACTGAAGCCAACGATATGTGATAGGTGTAATGGTCAACATCACAAGAATCATCTTTTCTTCAAAGGTTTTCTCCTACACTGAAGCCAACGATATGTGATAGGTGTAGTGGTCAACATCACAAGAATCATCTTTTCTTCAAAGGTTTTCTCCTACTCTGAAGCCAACGATATGTGATAGGTGTAGTGGTCAACATCACAAGAATCATCTTTTCTTCAAAGGTTTTCTCCTACACTAAAGCCAACGATATGTGATAGGTGTAATGGTCAACATCACAAGAATCATCTTTTCTTCAAAGGTTTTCTCCTACACTGAAGCCAACGATATGTGATAGGTGTAGTGGTCAACATCACAAGAATCATCTTTTCTTCAAAGGTTTTCTCCTACACTGAAGCCAACGATATGTGATAGGTGTAGTGGTCAACATCACAAGAATCATCTTTTCTTCAAAGGTTTTCTCCTACGCTGAAGCCAACGATATGTGATAGGTGTAATGGTCAACATCACAAGAATCATCTTTTCTTCAAAGGTTTTCTCCTACACTGAAGCCAACGATATGTGATAGGTGTAGTGGTCAACATCACAAGAATCTCTTTCTTCAAAGGTTTTCTCCTACCTGAAGTCAACGATATGTGATAGGTGTAGTGGTCAACATCACAAGAATCATCTTTTCTTCAAAGGTTTTCTCCTACGCTGAAGCCAACGATATGTGATAGGTGTAATGGTCAACATCACAAGAATCATCTTTTCTTCAGAGGGTTTTCTCCTACGCTGAAGCCAACGATATGTGATAGGTGTAATGGTCAACATCACAAGAATCATCTTTTCTTCAAAGGTTTTCTCCTACACTGAAGCCAACGATATGTGATAGGTGTAATGGTCAACATCACAAGAATCATCTTTTCTTCAAAGGTTTTCTCCTACACTGAAGCCAACGATATGTGATAGGTGTAGTGGTCAACATCACAAGAATCATCTTTTCTTCAAAGGTTTTCTCCTACACTGAAGCCAACGATATTTGATAGGTGTAATGATCAACATCACAACAACCATCTTTTCTTCAAAGGTTTTCTCTATTACCCAATTTAAACTATGTTGATATAAAAACTGTTCCAGGGAGCAAACTATCTCACGTTCAAAGTGAGATTTGATCATGGGACGACTCGCTTAAAAAGCAAGTGCTCACACATAACTGTTATCTCGCTTCGTATATTTGTAAATGCAAACTAACAACATGTATAATAGCTTTCTATTAAGCTGCACATTTACATTGAATACATACAACTAGCTGTTCAAATTCCCTTACAAATGCAATTATATGTGTTCGTTGCAAAATCTAATGAAATATACACATGCCAATTCCCATTTCTATCTCTCTTTTTTTCAGGTTTGACTTTGTTCATGTTGTTGATAGGAGCTGGCGAGACCACAAAAAGTGAGTTATGTTAGCATTTTATTTTCTCTAGGCGTGGGTTTTTTTTTCCTCCAGAACATCCCAAGAGGTGTGAAATGTCAAGTGGAGCAATTGAATCAGATGACGAGTCCCAGAGTGATGCACGCGATAGAAAATGTTGATGTTACAGTTATGTGAATTTTTTTTCCATGATGAAATCTCAAAAGTGCGCATCAGACGTCATCAATTGTTTTGTCTCTCCCGAAGGTGCTTCGACCGTGACATTTAAAGTACTTTTGTACAATTCCTTGTACATTTTTTACTTCATGTTCATAAAAGTGCAATATTCCATGTTCCTGAAGTACTTTGTTAATTGTCCCAAAAGTTTTTTTTAACCACATTACACAGAAAGTACTTTGTAACAAAACACATGTCTTTACCATATTACACAGAAAGTAAGTACTTGTAACATAACTTACAAAAGTCTATAGTACATAATACATATAGTATTTTGTAACATAACTCTCAAGTGTCTACATAACATTACACAGAAAGTACTTTGTAACAGAACTTACAAATTTCACAACATTACACAGAAAGTACTTTGTAACATAAGTCACAAATGTCTACACAACATTACACGCTACGTACTTTGTAATATAACTTAAACATGTCTTTACCACATTACACAGAAAGTACTTTGTAACATAACTTACGACAGTCGTTCCTACATTTCACAGCAAGAACTTTGAAACGTAACTCACAAAGTTCTTTAGTACATAGCACAGAAAGTATTTTATAAGATATGTCACATATGTCTCTACAACCTCTCAAGGAAAGTATGTCCTCACGAGCTCCATGAAGTTCTTTGTCACCTCACACAAAAGCTCACCTCACACATAAAGTACCCTCCCACATAAAGACACCTCACACATAAAGACCCCTCACACAGAAAGTCACCCCACACAGAAATTCACCTCATACAGAAAGTCACCTCACACAGAAAGTCACCCGACACAGAAATTCACCTCACACAGAAAGGAACCTCACACAAAAAAATCATCTCACGCAAAAAGTCACCTCACACAAAAGCTCACCTCACACATAAAGTCACCTCACACAAAAAGTCACCTCACACAGAACGTTACTTCACACAAAATCTCACCTCACACATAAAGTCACCTCACACATAAAGTCACCTCACACATAAAGTCACCTCACACAGAAAGTTACCTCACACAAAAGCTCACCTCACACATAAGGTCACCTCACACAGAAAGTCACCTAACACAGAAAGTCACCTCACACAAAAAGTCACCTCCACACAAAAGTCACCTCACACAGAAAGTCACCTCACACAGAAAGTCACCTAACACAGAAAGTCACCTCACACAGAAAGTCACCTCACACAGAAAGTCACCTTAAACAGAGCGTACTGTAACACAAGTCTCACAAAATACCTTAACACATTACAAAGAACAAAATACTTTGTCCCTTTGTTAGAGGCACGTGAACGTTTTATTCATCAACACAGAATGGATGTTAGCACTTCTTGTACGCTGGTAAATATATTGGCAAGGAGATCGGAACACTTATGAAACTGTCCGGAGTCCAGTGATACTGATCTTCAGCAGTCACTAATGGTTGGTTACATATATACTGGCAAGGAGATCGGAACACTTATGGAACTGTCCGGAGTCCAGTGATAATGATCTTCAGCAGTCACTAATGGTTGGTTACAAATATATTGGGGACGATATCAGAGACCTTATGGACCTCTCCAGAGTCTAATGATAATGATCTTCACTGGTCCCGAAATATGGTTTACATACAGTCAACGATTAAGTTGTAAATTAAATACTTTAATTGATGGGTATAGTTAATCTCTTCCCAATAATATCTTTTTTGTTTTACACATTCTTTTCATTAGTTATTGCTTACTAAACTGACTTTATTTCATTTCGCGCAGACACATCGGTGATCTGTCTACCCTAACAAATATCGAAGAATGTGCATACTGATGGTTCCCGTTGCTCGCTGGTTAATCACACTTTTCACTCTACCCCTCAGCTGTCCTGTTCTACCTGTGCAACGGGAAACTCCAAACTGCTTAAATCACTGGATCGATTCAACATCTATTTAGTGTCTTTATCCAACAGACAGTCACGAAGAGACCGTAGAAGATCCTCCTTATCCATTTTCAACTCCCCAACAATCGATGCTGTTGGAGCAAGACTGACCACTCTCTCTTTACCGTAACGTTATGTTATGTTATGCGATCGACGTCATGGCACATTGGGCATTCCCATTCGTGCTCTGTCCTCCGTTGCAGCAGCCATCCCAAAGTCCATTTGCTCATAGTACCCATGAGAAGTTGATTACTATATCTTCTATCTCTACCACGAAGACGACACTGTCTGGCATATCCAAACTAAACGCCTAATTCTCGAACTCATTCCAGTGTCTGAGACCCGGCCATGTCACACAATTGAGAGCGTACCGCATTGATGATATCGGCTCTGTCCATGCTTCTGCCCACTTGAGTCGGGGCACTGTTTGCAAGAGTCAGCACGCTCGTTACCCCGCACTCCAGCATGTCCAGGTGTGTACAGCCAAGTCTTTACCGTAAACATCCGCATGCCCAGGACAGTATATTCACGCAAGTCTCTGGAGGTTATAAACTTCTATAGACAACAACCACTTATACTGAAACCTGCCTTTTTGAATCTTGTGAAGCATCGACTGAGAGTCAGATACAACAACGGCCCCAGTAAACGAAGATCAATTAAATGCGTTTATTTAAACAAAAGGTTCCAAACATCTTAGGACCATCTCCCACTTTGCAAGACATACATTTTGTATCGCCCCTCCCGTATAACAGTTTTCCGCGTTCAGGCAGTTTGATAATTTCTACGTAAATAGAAACTAATGGTACATGACTGTTTATGCCGTTAAAGTATTGAAAAAGTAGTGGTCAATGTGTGCTTCGTCTTGAACACAGTTATTCAATCGCAAAATCACGAAAACTTTTATTTTAAAATATATATTATTACTTTCTTCTATAAGGAGCCACCGACCCCTAGATTTTCCTGAATGCCCAAAAAACTTCTCAACCCACTATTCCCTCCTCCTAGAAGACGTCAACGCCCACTGGGGAGGGATCTCCGCCAACTTTGGGAACCTATGATTTAAACTGATTGCTAGCTTCATGTTTTGTTTTGTGTATCATCTATCTTTTGTTTTTGATCTGCAGTTTCCGATACCTGCGGAGATTATTATTTTCTACCTATGTTTGATGACTGTAACCTGTTTCTGGAAGCGATACCATGCTACAACCACACGCATCCTGTTATTGTTACCATGGCAACGCGTGCAGGGGAAACTATTTACACTTTCCAAGTGGCGTTCGACACCATGACTGAGTTAAGCTTGTTACAAATTAACAAGGCTGGACATGAAGGTACGTTTTACAGTGGTGATATTGTTATGACAATTTACATCATGTTAATTAATTAAACATATGAATTGCTGAGATTGATCCTGCAGGAAGGTCTGTATCTAGAGCAGATAAATAGTAATGAATAAAAGTCATATATTTACTGCCGTTACTGCCTTTAGCACCGCTTTTTAGTGCGGTGTAGGACAGGTGGGACGAGAGCCTGAGGAACTTAATGACCGCATGACTAGTGCAGTTGCCGCGAAGCTGTTCAGGTTACGATTTTTCATTTATGCCCACAACATTAAAAAATCCTTGATCTTACCGGGAATTAAACACGGGTCTCACGCATGGTTAGCCGTGCTCTAATCCATTCGATCAGACAACTTAAAAATCCCCATAGAAAACTACTTAAAATAAGTAATATATATATACATATTTAATTTGAGGGCGAAACAAATATTTTGAAACACGTTTATCAATAAGCTGTGACAATATCATAACAAAGATTAATATACTTCTGAAGATAAAAAAAAGTGAAGGAACCCTTTTTATATCACGTGTTATATATGAAAATACGGTGTTATGCCTGTATTTTCATTGACCGTTGGCACACGATGGGCGATGTGGTCAATATCACGCCGGTTGCCTTTACTTCCCAGTGTTTTCCTGGTATCCAATTGAGACTGGGTCGACCTGAGAGACGTTATGGTCGTAAATAAATTCACGCCCGCTGTGGAATTGAGCCACTAACCTAAGAAGCAAGATCACTAACAACTACACTAATGAAGCTCTCGCTTCTAAAGGTAGCAATATATTTCCCTTATACTCTGATCACAAAATATAAAAATAACTAAATAGTTGCTAGTGGACACAATGAATGATGGCCGTGCTGTAATGTCTAAAATTGCTTTCGAACTCTAATGTCCACAACGTTCTCAAAGGCATATCTTTTCACTCCAACGATTATTGGAACCTTTTGCCATTCTTTCAACTTCTCCGGCAATTTTCTTATATCACGGGAGTGATACTTGTCTTGAATTGAAAGCGCATGTGTATTGCTGGAATTTTTCTGCAGGAGTCTATATTTGGACAATGTGATTGTCTCATATTTGATTTACATTTAAAACTAGTCTCGCCAGTATGTCATTAACAATAAACGAAGATCAAATTCTCTGACCGCCCGTTTGGTGCCGGGGCCCGCAAGGAAGCAAAGAATAGTAACACTGCCACATACAACGCATGTCGTAAGATGCGACTTAGGGAAGCTACACTAGTGAATAAAAAGCTTCGCAGAAATTGGATGTGCTGGCCTACTTGTAGGTGCATAACTGGAACAACGTACAATCGCTCTTAAGCTCAGATCACATACAAATCACACAGAGTGGTTAACAAGTGATCGATATGGAGCGTTGGAAGAAGAAGAAGAAGACATTCTCTGACAGTGTAATATTTATCTTAACTTTTCTATTGTTGCACATTTTCAAACAGTATTGTTCCAGTGTTTTTCCATTCTTATATCTGCTGATGATTTTTGCATTAGTTCATATCAACCAAACTGCCCGCCTGCCCAGCGTGTTCGTAGCGCGTTAGACGATGAATGATAAGCCTTCTTTGAGTGCAGATTCAACTCCGCAGGCTGCAGAAAAGCCACAGGTTCTCCAGATTTACGGTGTTCGTAGCACCGAACCGAAGGGTACGATGTCCATGGCACCGAGCCGAAGAGCTGAAAGCTGAAGTGCTTCTGGATATTAAAAAAAATCAACCAAACTAAGTCGTCTTTGGAATGTATGTGTTTTGCGCCGATGACTTGAATACGCTGAGTTCTAATTAGGTAGGCTCCTATGTAGAAAAGGCATATCCAAATGTCGACTAAAGTGTATATGCATATTATCCAACAGGACACTATATTATAGTTAATTGCATATTCTTTACGGGACTTTGCGAATCAATCCCAGCTTTTTAACGTTGTTTGTGATTTTTCTAGACATTTTTACGTTCAGTAGTTTGCCCTTGATTTCTGAACAGGTGGTGCCATCGTCATTTTGTAAAAATCCACGCGAAACAACTTGCAATCAAGCTGTCCGCAACGTGATTCGAACTCAGAACGTCGGTGTTAATAGACCGAGTCCCTATCCCCTGTCGGATAACTGTTAGATTGAACAAGCAGACAAATCCAACTGTAAAGTATGCCATCTAGAGTTATACAGTAGCATATCTTGTGTGTGTGTACATGAGAAAATGGTTGCTAATAGAGAACATTCTTACAGTAAGATGAAATTATTGATTAGGATCTCTGTAGCCTAGAGGTTAGGGCTCGACTTTCATGCTAAAGGTACTAGGTTCGCTCTCTCGTGGAGACGTCTGAATATTTTTCTAGAAATCCCTTATCTCAGTGTAGGTGAGATCGAGTTCGGAGTTCAATAGGTCCTGTGTTCAATTTGAGCACTTACAAGAACCATTGGTAGTTCAAAATCGCAAAGAACAGGCTGGAAAGCCGCTGCCCGGGCAAATTTCATTAGAAAATATAAAAAATAAAAATTCCTACATAAATATCTTCACCAGCTTCAAACTTACATCGGGGACCCTCACTGTTGCTACGGAGATCGAGCACTGCAGCTGAGATCTTCCTGTGTAAGAAAGAGACCGGAACACACATGGTTATTAATCGCAGTGAAATGATGATGTTCATATCAATCAATCAATCAATCAATCAATCAATCAAGTATTATTAAATTAGAGTTGCACATGATCAAATTCCTTGCTGAATAGGTAGCAACATATTAAGGAATTACAAACTCTGTCTAGGTTGGGTATCTACGTGGCTTGACAAGATAAGCTATAATACTATCAAATTTGTGGAGATAGTGCGCCTACAAATGTGCGCCAAACATACACCCAGCTAATATTACTACTTTTCACGCAGAACACTTTCTCATAGCCGAGGCGACGAAAGAAGCTGTGTCTGAAGCGAACAAAAAAGTCCATTCTATAAATCTCTTCTTACCCTGAGGCTGTGAGGTAAATCAGGACTGGAGTATAAGAAAGAAAGACAAGGTGCATAGAGAGGCTCACTCTAGGTGTCTCCTTTTTCTATCTGAGGCTGAAAGGCACACGAGGATTAGAGAATAGATAGATAGACACTGTCTATCTCGCTGTTAAGTAAATCTTCCACGTTTCTATAGTAGCTGTCAGTAGTAAAACAGATTTATACATAAATAATATATCAGATAAAATGTACTAAAGTGATGAGAAGGAAGATCTTGGCATATTCTTAACGGGACATCGCCATTAACTATAGCCGCCTTCTTCTTCTTCTTCTTCTTTGCGTTCGTTCTTTACACCAATTTTAATCACTCTTTGTGATATGTTTGATCTTTGCCAAGAACGTGTATATGTTGCACATTGGTTTGGTAGGCCCTAAACGCATAGACTTCTGCATCAACCATAGTAAACGAGTCGTTGATTTCTAGGAACCATTTATACGTTCAGTAGTTTGATATTGCTTTCTGAACATCTATTACTACCGTTCTTAAAATTCCACGTGAACAAATTTGCTCCCAAAACTGCCCGCTTAGGTGTTTGAACCAGGTACTCTTGGTTTGTGATTGAGCTCACTACCGCTTAAGATACAGACGCCCACTAATGTGATACCTACTTCAAAATATGTGCCTGATACAAACGTTGGTGTCTCAAAACAATGGTTAAACCTCAGTAAACGTAATGGTATGAAAAGAGTTAAACCCACTTGTTTGTACGCTGTGGTGAACCAATAAACGTTCGTATACAAAATTCCTTGATAAGTCTGTTAACGTAATCTTAAACTCTGCTTTTTAATCTGTCTCACTTTCTTGCCATATGTCTGTCTCACTTTCTTCCCATATGTCTGTCTCACTTTCTTGCCATATGTCTGTCTGAATGTAGTCTAGCCAATATCCTGCTGAAAAGCCAAACAAAGAAAAGAATAGATTATCCTCTCACTCACACCAAAAACGCATTACATTGAAATCATCTTGCGTTTTTCTAGACAGAGACGGGGCTAGAACCTTCTGCAATTTCAAAATCTCTAATTTTAATGCATGCTCTTGCCCTGAAGATTCAAAGTCAAGAGATTTCTAGAGGCAGTGAGAGCGGAAGTGAGAAAATGAGACGTGTAGGTGATCAAGGTACTGCTAACAGCAAGGCTGAGTTTTGAAGACAGGAAATGGATGTCGATGTTGGGCTTCATCTGAAAGTAAGCACTTACAGCATGGTTCTTTTCATGTGAATGTTACCATGCCAATATGGCCAGATCATGACTGGCTTGCCCAGGCCAGCGTCTCCTTCTTAGCAAACATATATATGACACGTGACATCAGACACAAATTTCGTCATTGATTTCAAAAGCCCGACAAAGGGCTCAGACTGAAAGATCGATTTAATTTAGGAAATGAATGCCCTAATAAAACCGATAAAGAATTCGTTTGATTAAAATTTGACGCAGCACATTAACATGTTGCAAAATAGTATTAGCATTGTTGAAAGAGTTGGAGATAGCAAATAAATGAGCATGTGGTTGTTACAAATATTCTCGAATTGATATTACTATACGAGTTACGCTATCATATAGCAAAGGATACTAACACCAACTACATATTTGGACAGTTTGGTTATATCGTCTAATATTGGTTCATTTAAAACAGCGTTTCCCAAAGTGGGCGGTACCGTTCCTCCCCGTTGGGCAAAGAGGCGTTCTAGGGGGGCGATAGTGGGTTCAGAAGAATTTTGTGGGTGTTCAGGCGATTAGTGGTCGGTGGCTCCTTGAAGAAGAAATTAGTCATAAATATTTTAAAATAAATTATTTTCGTAATTTTGCGTTTGTATAATCATTTAAAATTTGAATTCTACATTTAAATTCATCTTATGCCCGTCTTACACGATCGACTTTTTCATCAATGTTCTATTTTGCATGCATACAATCATTTTAAAATTGATCATGTATGACAAAAATATATATGGATGTTCTATGTCAAAGAGAAAATAGAGCATGTATGTATGTGTGTGTGTGGGGGCGTTATCAAACTGTTAAAATATGGAGGTGGGTGCGTTACAAAGTATGATGTGCAAAGTGAGCGGTGGGCCGAAAAAGTTTGGAAATCTATGATTTAGAAGAATGGTGGAATTGGATGGGGGACCTCTGTGACAAAATGTTTAAGCAGTCTGCCTTTTCTTTTTTTTACCCTTCGGTTCGGTACCACGAACACCGTAAATCTGGAGAACTTGTGACTTTTTCTGCCAGCCCGTCGAATTGAACCTGCACTCACAGAGGGCGTGTCAGCCACCGTCCAACGCACTACGAACACGCTGGGCAGGCGGGCTAGCAGTCTGCTTTACATTTTGAAGGTCGTTTGTTCAAATCCGGACTGCGTCGTTCGACAAGGGATTTAATTTTTTTTCCCGGATGTCTATTCGGACTGATGCAGGAGCTACAAAGCTCGTGCTTTGAATAATATTCTCGGTATGTAACTTGTCATTGCTGGAAAGAGGGACTAAGTAATATGTATAAACCGGATGAAATCAAGTCTTTATATAAATATATATATATTATTTTCGTACCGTTATACGTTACATAGGGCCATTAAGTAATGCATGTATCCATACCGCTCTGACCTGGACAACTAGCTCAATCTCTTCCGTGGAATTGAGTTCGATATTTCTTACCTTTCTTATCAAAGTTCGTTTCATAGCTGCCCTAGGGGTCCTATCTTTCTTCAACTCTTTGCCTCCACTTCAATGTCATTCACATTTTAACCTTCTAATGATTTCATCTAATGTTAACATAAATGTATCTTATTTTTAAAAATACAACATTATTGTGTTTTAAACTGTTCATATGTTCTTAAAATATGTTTTAAATGTCATATGTTCTTAATTACATATGATTTAAACTGTGCATATCTTCTGAACTCTTTGACTCTGTAATATGTTTCCCCTCTTAAAGCATTTACATTACAATGTATACTACATAAGCCAGCAAACTGGCTTTGCGTCATCTTATTAAAAAATACCAAGAGCCAGTATATCAACACAGAAGAGTGAATGGGTTAAAACAGACTTTAAACTGTGCATGTGTTCTTAAATTATGTTTTAAACTGTTAATATGTTCTTAAATTATGTTTTAAACTGTTAATATGTTCTTAAATTATGTTTTGAGATGTCGCTTCTGATAGTCCGTTATTGTTCTGTTATTGTTTTAAAGCTTTGTTAGTATATGATAATGTTAATTGTTTATAACAATGTAATCCATGTTATAAACCATAACGACGAAGTAGGCGTCTGTAGCTCAAGCGGTAATGAGCTCGATCACAACCCAAGCACACCTGGTTTTAACTCCGCGGCAGGCAGCTTGGAAACAAATTCGTTTCCATGGGATTTTTACGAAAGTAAAAATAGACCTCACCGTTCAGAAAGCAGTGGCAGACTACTGAACATACAAGTAATATCTAGAAAATCAACGACTCGTTTACTGTGGATGATGGCTACGTCATGTAAAGGATGTGCCACGTTTTTCCTTTTCAACGACGAAGATATTGATGTCAACACAGCTAGAGTTCCCCTTATTCCTAGTTAATTGCATGTAGTATAGCAAGATAGATCGAAGAAAGACATTGATGTCAACACAGCTAGAGTTCCTTTATTCCTAGATAATTGCATGTAATATAGCAAGATAGATCGAGGAAAAAATAACATACATCAAGATAGATTAGAGGAAAAAAAACTTCGAGACAAAAAAGCAGATAAGACAATCTACATTAAAAATGTAGACATCAAGTCGAATGAGAAGAAGCAGGTTGCAAGATAGATTGAGGAAAGACAGTTAAAACAAAAATATAAATGTGAGGTAGCAACAAAAAAAATTGAGGTGCAAGAAAGATATGAAAATCAAAATATATGATAGTAAATTAAAAATATGTTTTAGATAACAAAACAAGTCATCTCGTAATACTGAGATACATTAAAGGGTTTGCCGAAATAAATATTTTTCTTTATTAATTAAGTTAGAGCAATTATTTTATAATGGGCATGTTAAGCTATGAATATAGATCTATTTTAATGCATAAAAACTAGGCCATGGTTGCCATGACAAAAGCGGCCATCTTTAAAAAAATACATGTTATTAGAACCCTAAAATTTACAAAACAAGCAAATATATTGATAAATAAATAGATAGTTCATAAACTATAAGCATATTAACAGCTACTGGTCTATTTATTATCTGTAAACTCTCAAGAAATATATTTTATTTTTATTTTAAAATTATGCTTGCCAAAAACGCAAAAATGTGTCATCATTTCACATTAAAAATTAATATTAAATCTAATATTCGAAAATATGTAATTTGAAATGTATTAGTAGCTACAAAATTATATATGGGATATTCACCTCAAATTTCGTGTATCTAACTTTAGTATTAGTTAAAACTCAGGGATTTCCGACACACAAAAATAAAAATAAAAATGATTTTGAGAAAACTCAATTTTAAACTTAGAAATTGAAAGAAATAAGTATAGAAGTGAGCGTTTCTTATTAATGTTGTAATGCTAATACGCAAACAAAACAGCATAATTTAATGCGTAATCGATGGTACGAATGTTGTACTTTATAGAACTAAACACTTTGTAAAATCGTTGTTTTTGACTAAAACTAAAACTTTCTAGAGAGGTAAACCCCTTAAAAACAACGAATATTTGTTGAAAAAATGAACTATGAACGTCATCGGTTGAGCTACGAAGTTCGTACGTTGTACAATGCTATTGCCAGGTGGAGTATCATTTCTGCAGAAAGGGACCGAACATTCTCGAAAAACTATGGTGCGATGAAATAAATCCTTCACCTTTAGAGAGTACTTAGATCTGTTAGTTATGATTATAGTAACGTTCTTTATTTTATAAATAATCTATATTAATAATTTATTTTTTTGTCCTTTTATTCGATCCAGAAGCACTTGAGCTTTCAGCTCTTCGGCTCGTCAAACACCGTAAATTTGGGAACCTGTGGCTTTTCTGCCAGTCCGCGGAATTGAACGCACACAGAGGACTAGTCACCCGCAGTCCAACGCGCTACGAACACGCAGGGCAGGCGGGCATGTATTATAATACCCATATTTTTCCTGGTCAGAATCAGCACAGGCAGCTTTCACCTTCCTCGGGCCATGAACATCGTAACGCTTCGGTTCGGTGCCACGAACACCGTGAATTTTGGGAACCTGTGGCTTTTTTGCCAGTCCGCGGAATTGAACGCGCACACACAGATGACTAGTCACCCGCAGTCCAACGCTCTACGAACACGCTGGTCAGGCGGGCATATATTAATAATAAAGCCCATAACCCGTTAGGGTCGTAGGGGTGACACTGGGGAGACATCAGCACAAAAAGCAGGCCACGAATCTCTATCTCCAACTCCTCGGGCGAGTGGGGAGAAACTCTGCCCCGACCAGCTCTTGATGTTGTCAAACCAGAATTTTCTCTGCTAGCCTTTCTTTCTTCAACCCTCAACTTATTTTATAAATAAGTTCTATTGAATAGAAACTACCATATAAAAAAGGAAAGCAGCCTGTAAGACAGTTTTAATTCGTTTGTTTACTTCCCATTTTTCATCCTTGAATTTTATTTAAAAGTGTATATATTGAATGCATCTCAAAATAGATGTCCGCGAAAAGTATTGAACATAAAATGGAAGTAATTCAGGAGAAGTGATGAAATCAGAACAATGTCTGGTCAACCCCAAGTAACAACTGTTATAAGAAAGTGAAGATGGAAATATGTTGGGCATACTCTGAGAAGAAATGATCAAAGAATCACGAAGCAGACATTGACGTGGGATGCAAATAGTTCAAGAAAGAGAAGACCACATAGGAAAACCATGAAACAGACTTTAGTGAGAGAGGCGAGAAACATTGGACTGATTTAGATAGAAATTTGAGCGAATTTCACAGGACAGAGCTGGCCCCTGACTAAGACACAAGAAAGATAGATTACAACATGTGAAATGAGATGTCTACGAAAAACTGTCAACGTTACAAGACGAGATGGAGTGAGAAACGAGAATATCAGAAACATGGTTGGTACTATACCATGCATACAGTACATTGAGAAGCAAAGAATCAAGTGGTTCGGCCATCTAATGAGAATGGAACCACATTTACTACCATCACATGCCTACAATAATCGACAATCAGGAGCACGAGGCATGCCAAAAACACGATGGATAGATAACATCTCAGAGTCCCTGCGAAAGCATGGACTGACAACGTCAAGAGCAACACACCTGGCACAAGATAAAAAATTAAATCTCCCCACGTCGCTTCACGGCAAATGTGGTTAAGATAAGATAAGATAAGACAGAGCGATATGGAGAAATTACTTGCATACCCTATGTAATGTATAAAGGTACGAGATTATTATAGTAATATATAATATATTGATTGATTTTGTATTTCTAACATTTACTTTCAGGTATGATAGTGAAAAGCAGCGGCGACATCTCTCTTTATGTCCGCAAAGATATTGGGGACGCTATGATAGTTCACCCCATTGACACATACTCTCGAGAATACGTAACGCCTTCGCTGACAGCACACAGCACAACCAATGATAGCAGTAGCAACACTAGCTACCACAATGGAGCGTTATATATGTTCAGTCCCTACAGCAACACAACTATTACCATTACTATCTTGAACTACTCCACAGAATCATCGTCAACCTCGACAGCAACATTATCATCGTCCTCCACATTGCCATCAACATATTTCAAACTTGATAATGCCTTCAACATTCATAAATATCATATTGACACTCATCAAAGTTATAGACTTCATTCTGAGAATGTCTTCGGTGTAGTTCTAATACAGACACAGGATTCTACGGATGATAGTGGTCGTCTATGCTTGAACGTAACTTTGTCTTTACTGGACTTTGTACCGCCTTATTCAGCCAGAGGAAAATACTTTATTGTCTCTTTCCTGAAGTGACAGTTTTCTTGTGTTTATATTGGGTAGGCATTGTTATATTTTTTCCTTGTTACTATACTAAGCTTATTCTCACCGTTATTATTGATTGATAGGGCTATGATCATTGCACTTCGGTGAGTAACCATGTGTGCTCCGATCTCTTCATTACAAAGGAAGATCTCGGCTGCAATGCACGCACTCTGTAGCAACGGCGAGGGTCCCAGATGTTATTTTGAATATGATGAAGATTTTTTATAGAAATTTTATTTTTAATCTTTTCTTATAAATTTCGCCCTGGCAACGCCTTTCCGGCCTGCTCTTTTCGATTTTAAACATCCAATAGTTCTTTTACGTGCTAAAATTGAACAAGGGACCTACGTTTTATCGTCCTTCTCCGATAGGACTAGAAACTAGATCTCACCTACACTGAGATCAGGGATGTGAGATTTGAGACCAGAAAAATATGGAGATGACTCCACGAGGAAGCGAACCTTATACCTTTGGCACGAGAGACAAACACCTAACCTCTACGCTACAGACACCCACATGCACATGCTGGAAAATGGAGGGGAGTCTTGCGAATCACGTGTTTAGTAATTTGTTTGTTTCCGCAAGAACCTAATACTTGTACACTGTTTATTTATTGATCATATTCATTCCTTCCATTGACGCCCATGTGGTGCCAGGACCGGTTCATTCCTTCCATTGACGCCCATGTGGTGCCAGGACCGGCAAAAGTAGTAAAGAATAGTACCACTGCTACCTACAATGCATGTCATAAGAAACGACTGAGGTACGGGTTTAGGAAAGTTACCCTAGTAAATAAAAAGCATCTCAGAAATCGGATATGCTGGCCTACTTGTAAGCGCATAACTAGTACAACGTACAATCGCTCTTAGGCTCATATCACATACAAATCACACAGAGTGGTTAACAAGTGGTCGATATGGAGCGTTCTAAGAAGACGAAGAAGCTCAAATCCCATGGCTTCTTAAAACTACTTGTTAACATAATACTTCGGGTACAAGGACACTAAGATGCAGTAAAATTAACGCAAGTAATCTTATGAAACATATAGAAAAACTGTAGAAAGAGAATTGAAAGATTGTGGCCTGGCATGGGAACAATTGGTAGAAAGGCACAATAACGACAGCAATGAACATCTCTTGTGGAAGCCTTCCAAATGGAACACAAAGAGTATATAAATAGATAGTACCAGGTAGTTTAACATAAGAAATTGAACACTATACTCCGCCATGTGTTACTGTGCTCACAAGAAGATCAACATAGAACATGCACCAACATTGTTAGCTAGATAGAGACTAGAGCATGGAAGATAACAAACATGCACCACAATTTCTAGGCGAGAGCTAAGCACGAAATCAACGTATACCTGCCTCAAGACATTTTAGAGGTAATAGATAGAAGACTGGAGAAAGAATGGACCTAAGACTTGTTGAGGCGTAGGACGAAGCATGAAGATCACAAAAGACATGGACTAGAATCTGAGGATGAAGATGAAACACAGATCAACAAAGCAAGACTTTCGGGCAGATGAAGACAAGGCTATGAAGATCACAAATAAGTAACACTGTGACCTCAGACATTTCAAGGAGATAGACAGGCACTAGATCACAAACACTTGACCAGACTTGTTGAGGCTTAGATAGCACAAGAAGATCAACAAATAAGTAACACTGAACCTACAAGACATTTCGTTAAGAGGCGGCTTAGATAGGAGACTAGAGAAGCTACACTGGAAGATCAACAAATAAGTAACACTGTGACCTACAAGACATTTCGTTAAAGGCGGCTTAGATAGGAGACTAGAGAAGCTACACTGGAAGATCAACAAATAAGTAACACTGTGACCTACAAGACATTTCGTTAGAGGCGGCTTAGATAGGAGACTAGAGAAGCTACACTGGAAGATCAACAAATAAGTAACACTGTGACCTACAAGACATTTCGTTAGAGGCGGCTTAGATAGGAGACTAGAGAAGCTACACTGGAAGATCAACAAAAAAGTAACACTTGACCTACAAGACATTTCGTTAGAGGCGGCTTAGATAGGAGACTAGAGAAGCTACACTGGAAGATCAACAAATAAGTAACACTGTGACCTACAAGACATTTCGTTAGAGGCGGCTTAGATAGAAGACTAGAGAAGCTACACTGGAAGATCAACAAATAAGTAACACTGCGACCTACAAGACATTTCGTTAGAGGCGGCTTAGATAGGAGACTAGAGAAGCTACACTGGAAGATCAACAAATAAGTAACACTGTGACCTACAAGACATTTCGTTAGAGGCGGCTTAGATAGGAGACTAGAGAAGCTACACTGGAAGATCAACAAATAAGTAACACTGAACCTACAAGACATTTCGTTAGAGGCGGCTTAGATAGGAGACTAGAGAAGCTACACTGGAAGATCAACAAATAAGTAACACTGCGACCTACAAGACATTTCGTTAGAGGCGGCTTAGATAGGAGACTAGAGAAGCTACACTGGAAGATCAACAAATAAGTAACACTGTGACCTACAAGACATTTCGTTAGAGGCGGCTTAGATAGAAGACTAGAGAAGCTACACTGGAAGATCAACAAATAAGTAACACTGTGACCTACAAGACATTTCGTTAGAGGCGGCTTAGATAGGAGACTAGAGAAGCTACACTGGAAGATCAACAAATAAGTAACACTGTGACCTACAAGACATTTCGTTAGAGGCGGCTTAGATAGGAGACTAGAGAAGCTACACTGGAAGATCAACAAATAAGTAACACTGTGACCTACAAGACATTTCGTTAGAGGCGGCTTAGATAGAAGACTAGAGAAGCTACACTGGAAGATCAACAAATAAGTAACACTGTGACCTACAAGACATTTCGTTAGAGGCGGCTTAGATAGAAGACTAGAGAAGCTACACTGGAAGATCAACAAATAAGTAACACTGTGACCTACAAGACATTTCGTTAGAGGCGGCTTAGATAGGAGACTAGAGAAGCTACACTGGAAGATCAACAAATAAGTAACACTGTGACCTACAAGACATTTCGTTAGAGGCGGCTTAGATAGGAGACTAGAGAAGCTACACTGGAAGATCAACGAATTAGCAACATTGAGCTAACAAGACATTTCTTTGAGGCGCTAGAAGGAGACTAAGGGGTTAGCTAATGGAAGACGGCCCAACGTAGTAAGGCCTACAAACAATTGACGTTAGACGTTCTGGCAAGATCAAACATATCACAAAAACGATTAAGATTAGTGTAAGACGACTGAAAGAAGAAGAAGAGAAGAAAAAATACCGTACGATCGAAATCTAGGACTATCTGGTCCTAACTAGTAAGTGTAAAAAAATTGACACACGAGCTACAATCGTCTTGGTAGACTCCAGATCACAATACGCATAAATCAACACATGAGTGGTAAGACTAAGTGCACTGATATAGGGAGCGTTTGAGAGAACAAGAATAAAATGTAAAACGAATGACTTGTAACACTAGATCAGATGTAATGAGATCTCTCAGCAGTGTTACCATGCTTGATAAAAATAATGCAACACGAAATATTACCTCAACATTTGAGCAAATATTCTGTGTATAAACATTGGTTTGGGATGCGAGAAAGAGGCATCTGAAATTGATAAATAAAACGAAACAAAATTGAATATCACCTAGAAGATAGAAGATTCGGAAACAGAGGAAAGCTTGTGTAGGAAAAGAAAAAGAAATATGAGGCATAGTGAGAAAGAAAGTCCTGTAGAAATAGAGTAAATGTGTCGTACAACACAGAAGAGTGTCTGGTACAGTATAGAGAGGTGTCTGGTATCACTAAGAGATGTCTGGTAGCAAAGAGAAGGTGTCTGAGTGTACACATAAGAGAAGGTGTCTGTAGCACAGAGAAATGTGTCTGTAGTCACTAGAGAATTGGTTCTTGGCACTGAGAAAGGTGTTGTAGAACTGAAGATGAATGTCTGGTGGCAACAAGAAGGTGTCTGGTAGCACTATAGAGATGTCTGGTAGCAAAGAGAAATGGGTCTAGAGTGGCACCCTTGAGAGGAAGTGTCTGGTAGCACTAAGAGAAGGTGCCTGGTAGCACTAGAGATAAGTGTCTGGTAGCACTATAGAGATGTCTGGTAGCAACAGAGAGAAGTTGTCTGGTAGCACAGAGAGAAGGGTCTGGTGGCACTAAGAGAAGGTGTCTGGTTTCACTAGAGAAGGTGTCTGGTAGCACTAGAGATAATGTGTCTGGTAGCACTATAGAGTGTGTCCGGATGTAGCACTAGAGAGAAGGTGTCTGTAGCACTAAGATAAAAGCGTGTATTCTGTAAGTTTGTAGCTAATTTATGTCATATATATATTATATTTCAATATATTTACGTTCCATAACTATATTGTTATGTTTCTGTACGCTTGGATTAATATGTGTGTTTCTATTTGCATAATGAATTATTTTTGTCATGTATAATTTCAACCAGGACTTATATTTGTTTAATGTTTACATGTTGCAATATTTCAAGTCATTTGTTGGGACATAAACTATTTCATACTAGTTCTACTAGTGGTCTCTGTTGCGCAGAGGTTATTTGCTCGTCTCTCGTGGCAAAGGTACCAGGTTCGCTCCCTCGTGGAACCATCTGGATTTTTTCCAGAGATCCCTGATCTCAGTGTAGGTGTGATCGAGTTCCTAGTCCTATCGGATACCGACGATAAAATGTAGGTTCCGTGTTCAAGATGGGCACATAAAACAACTACTGGAAGTTCAAATATCCAGAAGAGCAGGCTGGAAAGCCGCTGCCCGGGAAAACAATTTATTAGTAAAGATTAAAAATAAAATACTTACCAAAATATCTTCACCATCTGGAAAATTACATCGGGGACCCTCGCCGATGCTATGAAGTTCGTGCAAATATCCAAGTACACATGCTTACTCACAAAGTGCAGCGATCTGCGAAACGAAATGCAGAGATCAATCTTCTTTGCAAGACGAAGAAGTGATGAATGATATCAATCAATCAATCATTGGGGAGGGTGTCTATGTGGCTGAGTGGTTAAGCCCTTTGCCTTGCCGAAGTTCGTAGGTTCGAATCCGGACCGCGGCCTTCTGTTCACGAATGCAGTTTTATTTCAGAGACTCCTAGGATTGTTGCCGGAGCTACAGAGTTCGTGCTTTGTGCAACACTCTCGGCAGGTGGTGTGCCATTTCTGCGGAGAGGACCGAGCAAATGGTGTAAAACCCGGTGCAATGAAGTTAATCATTCGGCTTTTAAACCCTTTTAATCAATCATACGTTTAGTTGGAATATGATTCTATATGATAAGATACCAGAAAAGACACAAAGTTATTGTATACTATTCATTTTGTTTATTTCAGGAGCAAGTAACTCAAGTCTTGTCCTAACCACAGATTATGCACCAACAGAAATTAGTCTAGATCAACATGGAAGCTACATCTCTGATATATGGAAAACATCATCCATCTGGATATCATCACTACATCCAGTTACCATCTATATCAAGATGACAATATGCAACAATTCAACATTAACAACAAAACTATGTACAGAGAATGGTTTCTTTCTTCCTAGTGTGGAACATTACATTACATGTCAAATAAACACATCCAAAGGGATGACTGTATTGTAGTTGTCCTTCTGTCTTTCAACGGGAAATTGATCCAAACAGTCTATTCTTCTTCCAAAACACAAGCGAGTTTCGTTCTACGACTTTCTACCCGTTACAATTCAAGGAACTATTCGATGTATCCTTGTCAATCTTCCACGTATATGAATTTAACGACATATATGACGTTGTCGTTATTACCAACACTTCTTTCATCATTTTCCGTTACAATGAGGAAAATTTGAATTTACTCCCAGGGGAAGTAACATGGGACAATATATAATGAGTGTGATTTTGACACAAATAGATTTCTCCTCCCTTGCAACGATGCAGACTCTGTTAATATAGAGTCTCTGGATTCAAGAGACACGTACACAAGAGACAATTTAGTTTCAGAGATTAATCAATGCTCTTGTGAATTTCGACAGAGCTTCATCAGTGACAAAGCGAACGTAGTCGATATCAATCCCGTAGGAACGGTTGATTCAAAAATAGTACATCACATCCAGGGTGAAGATTATATATGGCAAGAAAGTGATGAAGATAGTGCTCGGCCGTTGATAGCTGTTGTTGTTTCTCTGTGTGTCTCAATATTTGCAGTGTTTGCTCTTATTTCTGGTTACATGTTGGTGGAGATAATGTCCAGGAGAAAACATATGAGGAACACTAAGATCCGACCATTTGTCTCATGACATAAGATTTAACTTGTGTATAAGGAGAGACTGTGAGAAAATGGACTAGACAGGAGAATGATAAGAGTATTGGTGAATAATACCAGATGTAATTGGTGCTAAATTTGAAGTGGAAGATTCTTCTTTTCTATAATCATGTTTTGTCTCACAGCGTCAGGATAAGAAGAGAATTAACGAAAGGAATGTTTTGAGCCTTTCAAAAATAGTGTTTTTCACTGCCTCTGTTATTTCCGAGGTCTAACTGCCTTTTGCTTTGTATCCACTGTATCGTAGTACATTGCTCTTTGAGGCGCACTGTTTGTTGGTAATCTGGTTATGTAGCAGAACCATTTAATTTGTTGTTTCTTGATAAGTTCAGTACTGATGTTGCACCCCCTTTTCTCTTCATATCTTCATTTCTAAACCGGCCTCTTCTTGATACTCCCAACACTAGACTCTAGATACTCTGCCTAGACACTTCGTCTCTTTCGTGACTAGTTTTCTGCTATTGTTTGATGTCATCGTCCAGGTTACATGCAGCAAATATATCATTATGGAGTGAAAGGGTTAACTGGAAAGTTTACGTCCCAAATGTGTTGCAGAACTTACACCAATTACTCCATTGTGACGCTATGCAGATGTGGCATCAGACCCTGACCATCCAGTACAGGAATAATACTATTAAATCCCTTATTATTACAACAACAAGGATTAAAAAAGAAAAGCGTATCCTCACTTCTCCGCCTTGCAAAGAATAGGGATCTTTGGAGAAATTTACGTGATGGTGGAATCATGTAAATTGTGTTGGGAAATCACCAAACGTAAATTTCTCCAAAGATCACCATTCTTTCGAGGCGAAGAGGACACGCCTTTCTTTAGTAACCCTTGTTGTTATCAGCCCATACCTTACTTTGCTTTCCCGTTTTGCTACCACTAGTAACTGTTTTCTGTAAAACTATTGTTGAGAAAGTCATGTCTGTTCACACATCCGAACCATGTAACATTACAACGTTTAGTAAATCAGAGTAGGAATACTACAAACATACATTGAAAGGAAATGGAGTAGAGGGGAACATATTAACATCATTGGAAGCGAATAATAAAGATAGTATTTTAAAAAAAACAGCGAACAAGTATGGACTCGTGCATGAAAAAGAATTCACAATTTTGATTAAATATTTTTATTTTAATTTTTTAAATCATATGGCGTTAGTAAGAAAGTATTGAATCTTCGTTGCATTATATATATATATATATATGCAGATTTTCAATCCATTTATACCCTCTATCTCTCTTTTTATCTCTGTAACTTTATATACTTTATACATAAATATATGTATATATAGTACCAGCTATATATGCCAAGTCGTTATGGTGAGGAGGCGCTATATTATAATTCCGTGTTAGAGTCTGGGAAAAACGATAGTTCTTTGTTAATGACCATGCTTACATACCAGCTTACCCCAATCTTGAAACACCCAACAATTCCAGTAGAGACTAAAAGACAGATTATAAATGCAATCTTATACCAACACCGTGCTACCAGTGCCAAACATGGCACTGACAAAAGAACAAGAAAGGAAAATTACCACATGCGAAATGAGATTCTTGAGAAAAGCAGTAAATAAAACAAGAAGAGACCATATAAGAAATGAGGAAATTAGACCAGCTGTCAGGAACAACACTGCTATTAGATTTATTAAAATACAGAGACTCAAATGGTTTGGCCACTGGTCAGAATGAACCCGAATACACCAGTTGCAAGAGCGCACAATCTGAAAATGGAATCATCAAGAGGAAGGGACAGACCAAGAAAAAGATGGGTTGATAGAGTTACAGACATCTTAAAACGCCACAATACCACACCATATCAAATGACCGAGTGTGCATTAACTTGGAAACCGATCATCAGTTAAACCTGCTACGCTAAGCGGCAAAAAAGCAGAGAAGGACAAAAGAAAGAAAGAAAAAGAATGACCAAGCGACTTGAAGTAATCAAACGCCCGTCTGCCCAGCGTGTTCGTAGCGCGTTGGACTATGGGTGACTATCCCTCTGTGTGTGCGGGTTCAATTCCGCGGGATGGCAGAAAAAGTCACAGATTCCCCAGATTTACGGTGTTCGTGGCACCGAACCGAAGGGTTACGATGTCCATGGCACCGAGCCGGAGAGCTGAAAGCTCAAGTGCTTTTGGATCGGAAAAAATTAAAAAGTAATCAAATAGATTACAGTCGTGTTTAAAAATAGACTATCTTTTCCTATTTGAGGGCATAACTTTCATCTGATGAAATTGTACTTACTTAATGAGTCTCTTCCCTTCTACTCTGGCGTATAGATGTCATTCACATCAACCGTCCCTGAAACTATCAGCTAACTACTGGCCCAGTTTACGAGAATATTAGGTCTTCAGAAACTACCCGATGTTGTCCTTCAAATGCACTTTGGGTTTTTCATGAGGTCTCTGTATCTCAACCCTTCATACTCGTCTTATTATTTGGTCCTCTTACTTAAAGATAAAGTCACGGCCGAAAACATAAATCGCTAGAGAGTGACAGTTGTTGCCCTTTGTTTCCCTGGAATCTAGACGAACTCAGTCCGGAAAGTCATAGATTTTGCTGTCAGTCTCGACTGAGCTAGTTCGATCCCTTATAATTATATCAGAAACTGTATTTATAGGGTCTCTGAGCACTCGACTGTACGTTTAATAGATGATAGGCACATATCTATAGACAGACAGTCAGACAGACAGACAGGGTAGCAGACAGGTCGACATACAGTCAGGCAGACAGGGTAGCAGACAGGTCAACATACAGGCAGACAGACGGAAGGGCGGACGAACGGACAGACGAACAGATGGATTGATGGTTGGATGGATAGATAGTTATATATATATATATAATATATATATATATAGAGAGAGAGAGAGAGAGAAAGAGAGAGAAAGAGAGAGAGAGAGAGAGAGAGACAAATAGATAAATAGGGACAGAGGACAAAGAAACAAATATACTTGAAAATGCATGTCTTTGTTTATCACAACAAATTATTCTCCATATTCATTTTGGGGAAAAAGTAGGAGGGTAATTTAAACTGGTATTGGTGGTTTCATTATGGGTAAGAACCGATCAGAATTTGCAACTGAGAATGCAGTGATGGTAAAAACTGATGGTAATAGTGAGAAGTAAAAATATGTTTAGAATATATAAGTATGTTCGATGTATAACAGAGAAGAACTATGATCCATGTCTGCTAACTGTTATTTTAATGTATACAGCCTTAATAGATGTTCATGTTCAGACTCTTTTTGATATCCTGGTCACTTTACCTATCATATAGTGTTTCCAGTTTTGTTTTAATATTTATCTTTTATGCTTTTCCAGAATGCCTCGATTCACAATTGTCTTTTTCTAAATTTCATGTTTGCAAATATGATCAAAATACTTTTCTCATTCTTATTTTTGGAACTAACAAAATGAATTCTGTTGTGTTTTTGTGTATGACATTTTGAGATTTCTTCCATAATAAATATATTCTTCTTCAGCAATCTCTAGTCATGCACTTAATTAACTGTTGACCACAACATAGATAATCAGCTTGAGGTCTGTATAGGTTAGTTTTAGGATGTCGGATGTGTTCGCAAGAAGTAGCTTTTAGACTTCCCCAAGTAAAGGCATGTCTTGTTCGACATTATATTTTTATTTCTATTCATAAGCACTTATACGTATATCATTTTTGTTGAACACATATGTTTGCTCTCTATTCTATTCATGAAGATTTCGAATTCTTCTATAATGTTAAATTTGAAAACACCTATGTAATTTTGTTTGTTGAGCACATATGTTTGCTCTCTATTCTATCCATGAAGATTTTAGAATTCTTAGATAATATTTAGATACGAAAGCACCTATGTCTATTTTCTTGTTGGATACATCTATTTGTTCTCTTCTCTTCCCATGAAAGTTTTAAAATTTATATATATATATAACATTTATTTTCGAAAGCCCTAATCTGTTTTTTCGGTTTGATTTACTAAACGCGTTGATTTACTAATTCTGCCACCGTTGTTTGATATTGTTGAAATGATTGTATATTGTTGTCTACAATAAATAAAGTATTACACATTAATGTGAATGAGTTATAATCTTGAATATGTTGAATGATTACTTCCATAATGCTGCAGGGAGTATGTGTGTATGCTAATCTCGAGATTGTAATGTGTAACGCAAACAACGATGAAACAGACAGTTCAATAAATCGGATCATGAAGACAATTATAATTTCTTTTAAATTAATAATTCCTGTAGACTTTTAAGATGTTATAAAGTCACTACACTTCACATTTCTAGGTCTTAGTCAGTAGGAGGGTCAATTCCTGTCCTCACGAGTAGAGCGTCGAGTGTGGGAATGAACCAGCACGACGCATGTGTCTGAGTTTATACGCGAGCGTTTATGCATTACGCTAATACTTCACACAAAGCAAGACTACCAGTCTTAAATAAGTGATCGATCTATAGAATAAGAAGATTATTACCTCAAAGCTGTTCAACAGACAAATATTATTTTCTGTCAATGATTTATTGATATATCGCGCCAGTTTCACTTTATTAAAGCTGGAATAGTTCAGGATTTCCATGTTTCCATTTTCTTCGTAACACATTGACAACGAAATAATTTCACATTTGATCGATTGATATGACCCTAATTAATTGCACTTTGATTTATAATAAGATGTGCTCCGCTCTTTCTCTACAGGTTCAATTCGAAATATCTTCAATGCCTCCGACATCTCCATAGGTACACCGATCTCCTTTGGAATATCTCCAACAGCGTCCAGCTACTAAATGTACCAGTACGATGTTGATTGTTGAACCTTCCAATGCGCCTGTTGTACTGCTCTTTTCTGACCTTTCCAATCTTAACTCCAAGCTATTGCAATCTAGGTGTTGATGTAGATCGATTTAGATAAAAACTATCTGTGTCCATTCTCTGTAAGGGTGCTCAGAATGTCAACTCAATCTATCGACTGACTCCCTGATATGGTGGCATCGCCATCCAGCTTGCCAGCTCTCTGATTGCCACATACACCCATATGTTCTGTTACACGTAACAATCTTAGAAACAGTACATGAACTCCTTATCATAGGCGACACTCAACGATATAATTCTCGACATTTTGAAAATATGTGTTAATGTTATTTCAAGGGAAAACCAACTTTTGTGCAGATGTTAATATCACTAAAAAGAAGTAAATGTTAACAGATATAACAAAGAACTATTTAATACAATTTTCCAGCAAACAAATCAAAGAAACATTGAATATGACGCTGGAGGAGGCACAAACTTGCAAGAGACAGGAGAGCTTTTCAGGCGGGATGTGATGAATGTGATGTTCCGTAAGCAAGGGGCATGCTACTAATTGATCAAACAAATCTAGAGATGGACTAGTACAGCACAAGATAAAAGGGGCATGCTACTACATGATCAAACAAATCTAGATATGGACTAGTACAGCACAAGATAAAAGGGACATGCTACTACATGATCAAACAAATCTAGACATGGACTAGTACAGCACAAGATAAAAGGCTGTTACTACATGATCAAACAAATCTAGAGATGGACTAGTACAGCACAAGATAAAAGGGACATGCTACTACATGATCAAACAAATCTAGAGATGGACTAGTACAGCACAAGATAAAGGACTCTACTACATGATCAAACAAATCTAGAATGGACTAGTACAGCACAAGATAAAGGACTACTACTACATGATCAAACAAATCTAGAGATGGACTAGTACAGCACAAGATAAAAGGGACTTGCTACTACATGATCAAACAAATCTAGAGATGGACTAGTACAGCACAAGATAAAATGGACATACTACTACATGATCAAACAAATCTAGACATGGACTAGTACAGCACAAGATAAAGGGACTGCTACTACATGATCAAACAAATCTAGAGATGGACTAGTACAGCACAAGATAAAAGGACATCTACTACATGATCAAACAAATCTAGAGATGGACTAGTACAGCACAAGATAAAAGGCATCTACTACTTGATCAAACAAATCTAAGATGGACTAGTACAGCACAAGATAAAGGACATACTACTACTGATCAAACAAATCTAGACATGGACTAGTACAGCACAAGATAAAAGGGGCATGCTACTACATGATCAAACAAATCTAGATATGGACTAGTACAGCACAAGATAAAGGACTACTACATGATCAAACAAATCTAGAGATGGACTAGTACAGCACAAGATAAAAGGACTACTACTACATGATCAAACAAATCTAGAGCATGGACTAGTACAGCACAAGATAAAAGGACTCTACTACATGATCAAACAAATCTAGAGATGGACTAGTACAGCACAAGATAAAAGGGACATGCTACTACATGATCAAACAAATCTAGACATGGACTAGTACAGCACAAGATAAAAGGGACATGCTACTACATGATCAAACAAATCTAGAGATGGACTAGTACAGCACAAGATAAAAGGGACATACTACTACATGATCAAACAAATCTAGAGATGGACTAGTACAGCACAAGATAAAAGGGCATCTACTACTTGATCAAACAAATCTAGAGATGGACTAGTACAGCACAAGATAAAAGGGGCATGCTACTACATGATCAAACAAATCTAGAGATGGACTAGTACAGCACAAGATAAAAGGGACTTGCTACTACATGATCAAACAAATCTAGAGATGGACTAGTACAGCACAAGATAAAAGGGACATGCTACTACATGATCAAACAAATCTAGAGATGGACTAGTACAGCACAAGATAAAAGGGCATGCTACTACTGATCAAACAAATCTAGACATGGACTAGTACAGCACAAGATAAAGGGCATCTACTACATGATCAAACAAATCTAGAGATGGACTAGTACAGCACAAGATAAAAGGGGCATACTACTACATGATCAAACAAATCTAGACATGGACTAGTACAGCACAAGATAAAAGGGACTTGCTACTACTTGATCAAACAAATCTAGAGATGGACTAGTACAGCACAAGATAAAGACAAATGACACAATCAAAAAAATCTAGAGAATGACTATACAGAAAGAATAAAAGGTACAACATGCCCAGTGATCAAACAAATCTAGAATGTAGAGCACAAAGTAAAGGGGCATGCTACAAGATATCTAAGAGATACATACAGGTATGCTACTACATGTCAAACAAATCTACTGAGGATGATGAAAACTGAACTGATGAACAAACAGCTACAGCTAACACATGATCAACAGAAGGACAGGTCACATGACATCTTCATGATCAAACAAATCTAGCGATGGATAGTACAGCACAAGATAAGATTACTTTTCAAGGACATGCTACTACAATGATCAAACAAATCTAGAGATGGACTAGTACAGCACAAGATAAAAGGTACATGCTACTACTTGATCAAACAAATCTAGAGATGGACTAGTACAGCACAAGATAGACAACCAGAAAAAGGGCAGTACTAGATCTATACATGATCAAACCGAAAATCATAAAGAATACACTATGCGACTATGTACTATGCACAATGATAGAATGGATGATCCTAAATGGCATACTACTATGATCAAACAAATCTAGAGATGGACTAGTACAGCACAAGATAACAGACAAATGACAACAATCAAAATAAGATTCTTGATGAGAATACCAAATATATCAAGAAAAAGAAATAAAATCAGAAAGGATACAACCATGCCTAAAGTGAGTTCAAAAACATTAATAGAATTCGTCCAGAGACAACAAGTCAAATGGTTTGGTCATATAACAAGATTGTCTTCACATAGAATAACATTACAGGTAGTGATACACAAAGTAAAATAAACAGCGGGTGAGGATGGTAATGAAAGAACTGAACTGATGAACAAACAGCACAGTCCTTGAACACATCTATTTACGAGTATAGGAAGGTCAATTCCTACATCTTATACTTCACCTCGACGTCGTAAGGGTATAATGGGAAACAAAATTAAATAAGATTACCTTTTCAAACTGCTATAAATGATCCCTTACCTATACAGAGACTTTCCAGCTTACTCTTGACTTATATTAAACTGCCACCGATTATGTTACGTGATCAGCTGGTTTGTTTGTTTGTTTTTGTTATAGAGAGATTAAAATAACTGTACCCCTAGAGACACACCTTTCAACCAAAGAAAGAGTCCTGTTTAGATTATATCAAAGTGTGTAGACCAGCAAACATAAAAAAAAGAATGAACACGTGATCGACATTTACTTGTCCATCCGATAAGACTATGGATTCGATCTCATCTATATTGATGCGATGAGTCACTAGAAAAATAGTTCGATCGTTTCACGCGAAAATCGAACCTGGTACTGGGCCGCAGCTGTAATAAAACATCCCATCAACCTCCCACACTGAGTCTACAATAATAAATGATTTAGTTCAGTTTCAGTTTGGAATATTTTCATTGTACTCCGGTCATGTTCATAAGTGTTTCGATCTCTTTCACAATATCTCCAACATCATCCAGTGCCTGAGCGTAACAGTGCGATGTTGATTGATATTCATTACGCTTGCCGTGCTGCTCTTTTCTGGAGAATAATAACTAAGTGGTTAAGCCATTGACTTGTGAGTAGAAAGTCGTGGTTTGAATCCGGACCACGTCTTTCTGTTGACAAGTGCATTTTTTTCCAAGGGAACTTCAGATTGTTGCTGGAGCTACGGAGTTCGTGCTTTGTGCAATACTCTTGGCAGGTGGCGTTCCATTTCTGCGGAATGGGAGCGAGCCATATGGGGTAAAACACGGTGCAATGAAATCAGTCCTTCCGCATAAAGAAAACTTTTACTGCCGTTGATAGCGAAGTCTTGTAAAGTATATGCCACGATTTTCATGATCATATGCCACAATTAGTAACACTTCTTATAGCACAACTTCAGTAAATATAAATTATACATACTTCAGTGAACATTTTTACAGAACGTAGTTAATTTATAACACATTTAAAGTGAAATTGTTCTATGTGATTTATGACATTATTATGTAAGTTTTGACAACTATTTGTTAAACATACACTGTAAGTTATTTGTTCATGAAATGTACACAAATGTTGCACGTGTTTCGGAAAGAAAATAAACAACTTCAAATGTCTTTCTTTTTTTGAATTAATAGTTAACACATTTGTTGAGAAGCGAGACAGAGAAAGAATGAGAGAAATATTTGGGGAGTCTGTCTTTGGTTATTGATTATTGGTTACCGAACTGGCATCATTGCCCTCCGGACAGACCAATAGGTGCTCAGTCTTCCCCAACACATATCGAAGAGTATGCATAATGATGGCTCCCGCGACTCGCTGGTTAAACACACTCCTTACTCTGCCCCTCAGGAATCCACTTCTTCTTGTACAACGAGTTACTCCAAACTACTTAAATAGCTGGATCGATTCAAGATCTATTTTAGTCTCTTCATCCAACAGGCAGTCATTAAGAAACGTAAGAACATCAGCCTTATCCATCTTCAATTCTCAAAAATCGATACTGTTGATGCATGTCCGCTCTCTCATTGCCGCAAACACCTGTATGCCCAGAACAGTAGAACCCCGTAGTGTGCCTTTACTAAACGAAAGAGGGTAAACATCCGAGCTATACCCGGACAATAGACATCTGCGAATATCCATGATCGCCTAATAATTCCATTTACTCGGAATAAGCAAATATGCTTTTATCCATCTGTATTTCTCTCAAATTGTTTAAAAAATGTCATTTCCACACTCGTTCACTTCAAATAGCAAAACAATATTTTTGATATATAAAAATAAAAATCCCACAAAATATCTTCACCATCTTTAAAATTACATCGGGAACCATCGCGGGTGCGACGGATTTCGTGCACTACAACTGAGATCTTTCTGTGTAAGAAGGAGATCAAAGCACAGGTTACTCACCGAAGTGCAGTAATGATGGTCATATCAATCAATAACTCAATCAATTAATCAATCAATTTTTCGAAACACTATGTGTTGATAATTTCATCGTAACATCCTACGACATTAATGGGTTTATGGTTTATTGTTATTATTGTTATTACTATTTTCTATTCTTTATTCTACCATCTTAAATTTTGAAGAAATATTAAATAGACCTGATCCACCAGTACTACTCAAGTTTGACGAAGAGGCAAGAAACAGCTCCCTACCAATTAACGAAGAAATGATAAGTGTAGCTGAGGTCAAGGAAGCAATCAATTCCTTGATAAACAATAAGGCAGCGGGTGATGACAACATTACTGCAGAAATGCTCAAAGCGGATGAAGATACAACTATTAGCCATGTGCAAGAACTATTTAATAAAGTATGGGAAGAAGAAATTGTCCCAGATCAATGGAAGAAGGGAATAATTGTTAAGATCCCAAAAAAAGGTGATCTCAAAGATTGCAACAACTGGAGAGGGGTCACCCTATTATCAGTAATGACCAAGACTTTCTGCAAAATCATTCTTAATAGAATCAAAGGAGCAGTGGACATAACCCTGAGAGAAGAACAAGTTGGTTTTAGACCTGGGAGAAGCTGCTTAGACCAAATAATTACCCTAAGACTAATTTTGGAGGAACATATTGAGAAGCAACAACCACTCATACTAAATTTCATCGATTTTAAAAAAGCCTTTGATAGTCTACACAGAATCTCTCTGTGGAATATTCTGAGATGCTATGGAATACCAGACAAAATAATAAACATTATAAAGAGCCTCTATGATGGTTCACAGTGTGCAGTTCGCACTGATAGTGGACACAGCGACTGGTTTATGGTTGAAACCGAAGTAAAACAAGGCTGTATTCTATCTCTGCTATTGTTTGGAGTGGCCATTGACTGGGTGATGCGAAAATGTTGCAGAGGCGAAACTGGCATCGATTGGGTAGAAAATAGTTAACTAGAAGATTTGGATTATGCAGATGATATTGCCTTGTTAAGTAGAAACAACCAAGATATGCAAAGAAAAACCTGTAGCATCAAAAGTTGGACTGCAGATAAGATATGAAAAAACAAATATAATGAAGACACCTATGGCAGGTAATGCAGATATCACACTGGAATCTAAAATGATAAAAATAACAGAGCAATTCACCTATTTGGGTAGCAATTTTGATTGCACAGGAAATGTTAAAAAGAAATTATGATACGAATTGGCAAAGCAACATCAGCTTTTAAAAGTCTAAATAAAATATGGAACTGCAAGTTATATAGTATTAAAACTAAATTACGAATTTTCAATTCAAATGTTGTATCAATCCTAATGCTATCGAGAGTTGGAAAATGACTAAAGATATAAAAACAAGTTGAATGCATTTGAAAATAGATGTCTGCGAAAATAATGAATATAAAATGGAACGAATTCAGAGAAGTGATGAAATCAGAGACATGTCTGGTCAACCACTAGTGACGACTGTTATAAGAAAGAGAAGATGGAGATATGTTGGGCACACCTTGAGGAGAATTGATCAAAGAATATCAAAGCAGGCATTGAAGTGGGATGCAAAGGGTTCAAGAAAGAGAGGTCGACCTAAGGAGACCCTGAAACGAACTTTGCTGAGAGAGGCAGGAAATATCGGTCTCAGTTCCACGGAGGAGTTAGAGTGGTATGAAGAAATTGCTTGCAGGCCCTATGTCACGTATAACAGTACGCGATGGATTATTATTAGATTTTTAAAGGGAAGTAATATTTGATATCTTCAGAGTGAGATAAGTATTTGTTAGGTTATCACCCCTCTAAAATAGGTGTCGCTATAAAAATAGTGAATGATACGTCTTATCTCATCGTGATCGCCCTGTGTCCTCGCGGTGTCGAGGTGAAAGACATAGTGTGGAAGATGGTTTGTTTCTTATGCTCTTCGTATAGACAGATGTTCAGGTGCCTCACTATTCAGTCAATTCAGCTATAACATTATTGTCCTCTCCCCCTGCTTCCGTTAACGTTGTGTATCATTACCTGTTGTTGTATACTATTTTAGGGCAATCGTATAATATGCAGGAACCATTTGACCTGCAGCTTCTTAATAGCTTATATTGCTGCTTTTATATCCATGGTACCTTTTGTATTATTTATGATTTCCTAACTTCTAAGAGCCTGCGTTTTTTCCTTAGCTCCTTTTTTCCTCGTATGTGTTTTTAAGACATTGACCATTTACTAAGCGGTGGAGAAGATCATTAATGCCTTTGAATGCAAATGCTACCGAAGAGAACTTAGAATATCATGGACAGAGAAAAGAACAAATGCTTCTTCTGTTTTGAGCCAGCTTGATATTAAAGAGAGTTGACTATTAAAGTGCATAACATCAAGGAAAATAAAATGTTTCGGGCACATCAAACGACATGAGTGCCTAGATAAGATAAGTTTGGAGGGAATGGTGCCTGGAAGAAGAATGAGAGGAAGACCTAGAAGATGATGGGTGCAACATGTCATTGACGGTCTGCTAATGACTGTTGCTGACGCCAGACAACTTGCACAGAACAGAGTTTTCGGACGGCTATAATGGGCGTCAAGTTTGGAATGGACACGTAACTTGATGATGATGATGACTTCTGGATAAATTTAATATTCTCCTCAAGAATCTCATTTCGGTGGCAGTAATTTTTCTGTTGACTATTTGCTGTGACCGTCCATGTCTGGCATTGGCTGTACTGTGTTGTGAGAAAGATTATTTTGTGTAGTGCACTTTGTATATCTATTGACACGTATTTGTTGTTCAGTTTTTGTGTCATCTTCCTATTAGCATGTACTTGTTTTATTATTGTATTTTCGATTTACATTCATAATTTGTTGGTAGATGTTACTCAAATTTCTAGCTTTTTCTAATCTTTTTGTTTTCTTCTTTGCTCTTTATTCTGATTTCTGTTTTCTTTATGTCGATTTTCATATTATAATTATTACATTCTTGGTGTAATCTATACGATTGATCATGTAACTGTTCTTCTAATGTGGTATCTATTGCCCTATCATCTGCACAATTAAGAGTTTTGAAATTGTTATTTATTACTATATCCTCTCTAGTTTATCTTTTTCTTGTAGTATTGTTGCAGTAATTTGTTGTTCATTTTGTGTCTTATATATCTTGTTGTTGTTAGACTGATTTCATTGCAGATGTTGTCCATATGATTTCATTGCAGATGTTGTCCATATGATTTCATTGCAGATGTTGTCCATATGATTTCATTGCAGATGTTGTCCATATGATTTCAGAGCAGATGTTGTCCATATGATTTCATTGCAGATGTTGTCCATATGATTTCTGCAGATTGTCCATATATTCGTTCAGAGTTGTCCATATGATTTCATTGCAGATGTTGTCCATATGATTTGTTGAATGTTGCCATATGATTTCATTGCAGATGTTGTCCATATGATTTATTGCAGGTTGTCAATGATTTCAGCCCAGATTTGAAGATTTCATTGCAGATGTTGTCCATATGATTTCATTGCAGATGTTGTCCATATGATTTCATTGCAGATGTTATCCATATGATTTCATTGCAGATGTTGTCCATATGATTTCATTGCAGATGTTGTCCATATGATTTCATTGAAGATGTTGTCCATATGATTTCATTGCAGATGTTGTCCATATGATTTCAGAGATGTGTCCATATGATTTCATTGCAGATGTTGTCCATATGATTTCATTGCAGATGTTGTCCATATTATTTCAGAGCAGATGTTGTCCATATGATTTCATTGCAGATGTTGTCCATATGATTTCATTGCAGATGTTGTCCATATGATTTCATTACAGATGTTGTCCATATGATTTCATTGCAGATGTTGTCCATATGATTTCATTGCAGATGTTGTCCATATGATTTCATTGCAGATGTTGTCCATATGATTTCATAACAGATGTTGTCCATATGATTTCATTGCAGATGTTGTCCATATGATTTCATTGCAGATGTTCTCCAATGATTTCATTCAGATGTTGTCCATATGATTTCATTGCAGATGTTTCCATATGATTTCATTGCAGATGTTGTCCATATGATTTCATTGCAGATGTTGTCCATATGATTTCATACCAGATGTTGTCCATATGATTTCATTGCAGATGTTGTCCATATGATTTCGTTGCAGATGTTGTCCATATGATTTCATTGCAGATGTTGTCCATATGATTTCATAACAGATGTTGTCCATATGATTTCTTGCAGATGTTGTCCATATGATTTCATTGCAGATGTTGTCCATATGATTTCATTGCAGATGTTGTCCATATTATTTCATTGCAGATGTTGTCCATATGATTTCATTGCAGATGTTGTCCATATGATTTCATTGCAGATGTTGTCCATATGATTTCATTGCAGATGTTGTCCATATGATTTCATTGCAGATGTTGTCCATATGATTTCATTGCAGATGTTGTCCATATGATTTCATTGCAGATGTTGTCCATATGATTTCATTGCAGATGTTGTCCATATGATTTCATTGCAGATGTTGTCCATATGATTTCATTGCAGATGTTGTCCATATGATTTCATTGCAGATGTTGTCCATATGATTTCATTGCAGATGTTGTCCATATGATTTCATTGCAGATGTTGTCCATATGATTTCAGAGCAGATGTTGTCCATATGATTTCATTGCAGATGTTGTCCATATGATTTCATTGCAGATGTTGTCCATATGATTTCATTGCAGATGTTGTTCATATGATTTCAGAGCAGATGTTGTCCATATGATTTCATTGCAGATGTTGTCCATATGATTTCAAAGCAGATGTTGTCCATATGATTTCATTGCAGATGTTGTCCATATGATTTCATTGCAGATGTTGTCCATATGATTTCTTTGCAGATGTTGTCCATATGATTTCATTGCAGATGTTGTCCATATGATTTCATTGCAGATGTTGTCATATTGATTTCAGAGCAGATGTTGTCAATATGATTTCATGCAGATGTTGTCCACATGATTTCAGAGCAGATGTTGTCCAATGATTTCAGCAGATGTTGTCATATGATTTCATGACAGATGTTGTCCATATGATTTCATTGCAGATGTTTCCATATGATTTCATAACAGATGTTGTCCATATGATTTCTTGCAGATGTTGTCCATATGATTTCATTGCAGATGTTGTCCATATGATTTCATTGCAGATGTTGTCCATATGATTTCAGAGCAGATGTTGTCCATATGATTTCATAGCAGATGTTGTCCATATGATTTCATTGCAGATGTTGTCCATATGATTTCATACCAGATGTTGTCCATATGATTTCATTGCAGATGTTGTCCATATGATTTCATTGCAGATGTTGTCCATATTATTTCATTGCAGATGTTGTCCATATGATTTCATTGCAGATGTTGTCCATATGATTTCATTGCAGATGTTGTCCATATGATTTCATTGCAGATGTTGTCCATATGATTTCAGAGCAGATGTTGTCCATATGATTTCATTGCAGATGTTGTCCATATGATTTCATTGCAGATGTTGTCCATATGATTTCATTGCAGATGTTGTCATATGATTTCATGCAGATGTTGTCCATATGATTTCATTGCAGATGTTGTCCATATGATTTCAGTGCAGATGTTGTCCATATGATTTCAGAGCAGATGTTGTCCATATGATTTCATTGCAGATGTTGTCCATATGATTTCATTGCAGATGTTGTCCATATGATTTCATTACAGATGTTGTCCATATGATTTCATTGCAGATGTTGTCCATATGATTTCATTGCAGATGTTGTCCATATGATTTCATTGCAGATGTTGTCCATATGATTTCATTGCAGATGTTGTCCATATGATTTCATTGCAGATGTTGTCCATATGATTTCATTGCAGATGTTGTCCATATGATTTCATTGCAGATGTTGTCCATATGATTTCATTGCAGATGTTGTCCATATGATTTCATTGCAGATGTTGTCCATATGATTTCATTGCAGATGTTGTCCATATGATTTCATTGCAGATGTTGTCCATATGATTTCATTGCAGATGTTGTCCATATGATTTCATTGCAGATGTTGTCCATATGATTTCATTGCAGATGTTGTCCATATGATTTCATTGCAGATGTTGTCCATATGATTTCAGAGCAGATGTTGTCCATATGATTTCAGAGCAGATGTTGTCCATATGATTTCATTGCAGATGTTGTCCATATGATTTCATTGCAGATGTTGTCCATATGATTTCATTGCAGATGTTGTTCATATGATTTCAGAGCAGATGTTGTCCATATGATTTCATTGCAGATGTTGTCCATATGATTTCAGAGCAGATGTTGTCCATATGATTTCAGAGCAGATGTTGTCCATATGATTTCATTGCAGATGTTGTCCATATGATTTCATTGCAGATGTTGTCCATATGATTTCATAACAGATGTTGTCCATATGATTTCATTGCAGATGTTGTCCATATGATTTCATTGCAGATGTTGTCCATTTGATTTCAGAGCAGATGTTGTCAATATGATTTCAGAGCAGATGTTGTCCACATGATTTCAGAGCAGATGTTGTCCACATGATTTCAGAGCAGATGTTGTCGATATGATTTCAGAGCAGATGTTGTCCATATGATTTCATTGCAGATGTTTCCATATGATTTCATAACAGATGTTGTCCATAAGATTTCGTTGCAGATGTTGTCCATATGATTTCGTTGCAGATGTTGTCCATATGATTTCATTGCAGATGTTGTCCATATGATTTCAGAGCAGATGTTGTCCATATGATTTCAGAGCAGATGTTGTCCATATGATTTCAGAGCAGATATTGTCCATATCATTTCGTTGCAGATGTTGTCCATATGATTTCATTGCAGATGTTGTCCATATGATTTCATTGCAGATGCTGTCCATATGATTTCATTGCAGATGTTGTCCATATGATTTCATTGCAGATGTTGTCCATATGATTTCATTGCAGATGTTGTCCATATGATTTCATTGCAGATGTTGTCCATATGATTTCATTGCAGATGTTGTCCATATGATTTCATTGCAGATGTTGTCCATATGATTTCATTGCAGATGTTGTCCATATGATTTCAGAGCAGATGTTGTCCATATGATTTCATAGCAGATGTTGTCCATATGATTTCATTGCAGATGTTGTCCATATGATTTCATTGCAGATGTTGTCCATATGATTTCATTGCATATGTTGTTCATATGATTTCAGAGCAGATGTTGTCCATATGATTTCAGAGCAGATGTTGTCCATATGGTTTCAGAGCAGATGTTGTCCATATGATTTCATTGCAGATGTTGTCCATATGATTTCATTGCAGATGTTGTCCATATGATTTCATAACAGATGTTGTCCATATGATTTCATTGCAGATGTTGTCCATATGATTTCATTGCAGATGTTGTCCATTGATTTCAAGCAGATGTTGTCAATATGATTTCAAGCAGATGTTGTCCACATGATTTCAAGCAGATGTTGTCCACATGATTTCAGAGCAGATGTTGTCGATATGATTTCAGAGCAGATGTTGTCCATATGATTTCATTGCAGATGTTTCCATATGATTTCATAACAGATGTTGTCCATATGATTTCGTTGCAGATGTTGTCCATATGATTTCGTTGCAGATGTTGTCCATATGATTTCATTGCAGATGTTGTCCATATGATTTCAGAGCAGATGTTGTCCATATGATTTCATAGCAGATGTTGTCCATATGATTTCAGAGCAGATATTGTCCATATCATTTCGTTGCAGATGTTGTCCATATGATTTCATTGCAGATGTTGTCCATATGATTTCATAACAGATGTTGTCCATATGATTTCATTGCAGATGTTGTCCATATGATTTCATAACAGATGTTGTCCATATGATTTCATAACAGATGTTGTCCATATGATTTCATAACTGATGTTGTCCATATATTTTCATAACAGATGTTGTCCATATGATTTCATTGCAGATGTTGTCCATATAATTTCATAACAGATGTTGTCCATATAATTTCATAACAGATGTTGTCCATATGATTTCATAACAGATGTTGTCCATATAATTTCATAACAGATGTTGTCCATATGATTTCATAACAGATGTTGTCCATATGATTTCTTAACAGATGTTGTCCATATAATTTCATAACAGATGTTGTCCATATGCTTTCATAACAGATGTTGTCCATATGATTTCATAACAGATGTTGTCCATATAAGTTATACATAAAATAGGAAACAGGATACAACCTTATTCTACTCTAGATACATTTTGTGAATGTCTCTGAACAGTCTATGTTTGTTCTTACCAAACATATTGTTGTCATAGAAGCTGTTACATTCGTTGTTCATGTGTATGTTCCCTCCGTAGTTTTTTAGTAGTTCCTATGCTTGACTCTGGCTACTATATCAAATGACATTTCCTGGTCAACAAAGCGTAAATAACGTGTTGAAACGTGAATTCAACTGATTTATTAACCGTTTGTCTAAGAATAAAAATGGCGTTTGTACATCCTTTTTTTAAAAAAAATCTAAATCTGTGTTGTAACTCGCTCATTTTAAGGTTTGAATACAGACCGTAATCTATTTCAAGGATCTTCAAAATATTTTGCCAGTGTGACACAGAAGAGAGATTCAGCTGTGCTGAGTTCAATCTATCGTGCTTTCATTTTCCATTTTGGGAGAATTAAAATATTTCTGTAATCTTGTAGTGTCTTTTATTATTTCATCTGTACTGCAGTCTATCATTATTATTTCATCTGTACTGCAGTCTATTATTATTATTTCATATGTACTGCAGACTATCATGTCTTCGTTTTCCATAGTGGAACACTTAAAGCCCTTTGTCTTGTGAGTCGAAGGTCGTGAGTTCGAATCCGGACCGCGCCGTTCTGTCCACGAGTGAAATTTTAACCAGAGACCACTAGGATTGTTGCTGGAGCTACGAAGTTCGTGCTTTGTGCAATACTCTCGGCAGGTGGCGTGCTATTTTTGCGGAGAGGGACCGAGTCAGCTGGGTAAAACCCGGTGCAATGAAGTCAATCCTTCGGCTTTAAAACACATTAAACCCGTTAAAATATTTCTTCAGCCTTGTAGGGTTTTCTATTCAGTCCTTGTCACTAGATTACACATAATCTGAAGCCACGATAACTCTACTTATCATATTGCTTTCAATAGCTTGTTTGGTATTTCGTCTATTCAAGATTATTTTTAAAAAAGAGTTATAAATGAGAAAAGAATGACTTCATTGCACAGAGTTCAATAAATGGATTGGTCACTGTCTGCAAAAATGGTATATCATGTCGCCCGAGTGGTTACCGGGGCCCAAATTTGAGTGTAAAGAATAGAACCACTGTTACCTGCCACACTGTCGTAAGAGGCGACTAAGGAGGTTTTGCTGAAAGCGGGTGCACGTGTTCTAAACGTGTAGAAGTCAATGCATTTAGGGGCCTACCAAACCAATGTGCAACGTATACATGTTCTTGACAAAGATCAAACATATAACAAAGTGTGATTAAAATTGGTCGTAAAGAACGAACGCAAAAAGAGATGAAGAAGAAGTATGGCATGTGCCAAAAGTAACACCAAAAGCACATAACCCCCGCTGCTCCAGCAACGACCCTAGGAAATTGCCAAGAGAAAAAAAAGCACTTACGAACAAAAACAACAGGTCCAGCTGGAACTCAAAATCTTAAGAATCAATGGCAAACGATTAACCGCTTCCTCGAGAGACCCCTTATGTGCTGTGTTCACTTGGAATAATTGGATAAGTTTTCTAATTTATATTATCTTCTTCTTCTTCTTTGCGTTCGTTCTTAATGACCAATTTTAATCACTCTTTGTGATATGTTTGATCTTTGCCAAGAACGTGTATACGTTGCACATTTTTTGGTAGGCCCCTAAACGCATAGACTTCTATACGTTTAGGACATGTGCATCCGATTTCAGCCAAACCTCCTTAGTCTCCTCTTACGACATGCGTGGCAGGTAACAGTGGTTCTATTCTTTACACCCCAAATTTGGGCCCGCTAACCACTCGGGCTATTTATATTATCAATATGTCTGGTTCTAATTATGGGGTAGCTTTTACGAGTATATCGATAAATCTGGTGCTGACAAAAATATATGCTGATTCTCCAGGTTAGGTGTTGGTCAAGTGGCTGACAACCCATTCCGGTAAATAATATTAATTTACCAATACTGAAACAAGAGTTAAATTTGTTGCTTCTGGTGAAGGTAGTTATGACAATCAGGTAATTTGTTTCATGACAGATAGAGATCAAACCTGACAGCGCTCCAGTGGTTACTGGGGCTCAAATTAGGGTGTAAAGAATAGTACCACTGTTATCTGCCACGCATGTCATAAGAGGCGACTAAGGAGGGTGGAGGTGGGGCTAGCTACCTCACACCCTAAAAAACACTAGATGGCTAGGGAACAGAGAGTGAACCAAGTAAACGCTGGCTGAAACCGGCCAAATCGCTGAGAATAAACACCAGAGCTCCAAATGGTGCTGAAGATGTGACGTAAAACACACAAATGCTAAGACTGCATGAATCAGATTTCCACATGTATAGAATTTATGGGGAGGTCTGGTACATCGTCTGGGCAGTAATCGCGACAGAGGAGAAACCTGACAGGAAGATTCAATCAGAACAAATAATTTTTCAGAGATTATCATTAAAAGACAAAGATGGCTGTGGATTGATGATGTATGTCGTATGTCAGTATGGATTTTGACTAAGATAAGCCCTCCTATGGACAACGTATTGGAAAAGAAATCATGGACGTCCAAAAGAAACACGGAGAAGAGAGTTACAAAATTGGAGTCCAACATGGTAAAAAATTTATAGAAAGCAACAATGGGCATATTTGTTTGGAAGTCTTATATGTCATAAGAGACACAAATAGGATATATAAATATATATACATTTATACCGATGTCTTGTTCTTTCTATTGTTTTAAGTTTTATTGCTTAGAAGTTGTTCAAATTACTGTCTACAATGCTACATCATCAGCATCTATTTGTGGGGAGTTGAGAAGGTTATGGGGATGTTCTTCGGTCTCTTAGCAACAGCCTTTTGGATGAAAACACTAAAATAGATGTTGAATAGATCCAGCTATTTAAGCAGTTTGGTAGTTACCAGTTATACAAGTAGAATCGGGTAGCCTGAGGGACAGAGTGTGGTTGGTGTATGTTGAAATCAACGAGCCACGGGAACCAACAGTATGCATACTCTTCGATATCCGTTGAAGGAGACTGAGCACCTATGGGTATGTCCTGAGAGCAATGAGGTCAGTTTAGTAACCAATTGGTCAACCGGAAATAAAAAAATAACATTGAATGAAATGTTATTATTTCTCTACAAGTACTTCACAAAACAACATAAATCAGATAGTTGTCACGAACCAAGGACACAACAAGTGTTATTAACTTTTTTGGCAACAAAACATATTGACATAAATGTGGTGTATATTTCCGCAGCACGATTATTTGCAATAATGTAACTGTTAATATAAATTTATGTGGTTTTTTTTAACAACAGACCATTCTGTTATGCAAGATTGTCGATACCGGATTTGGAAGTTAGACTAGGTGTAATCTGATTTGTCACTTGATCAACCAATGGGATAAGGGTATGCGTTTCGGTGAATCTCATTGACATGATATTAAACATGGAGGACGAATAGGTCACTATTGAATATTTGATATTTGTCATGGTTAATAATAGTACATACGACATATATACACTCATCAATGTAGGACGCATGGACGTTCAATCGGAGGGGGGTGGGGTGGGGTGGGGGGGGAGTCAAGTGTCACCCACCTTTGAAAATGGATTTTTGATTAAAACAGAATTTATCTTATAAGGTCTTTTCTATTTTCGCGTAGCGCCCATCGTGTTGCCGAGGCCCTTAAGGGAAGCAAAGAATAGTAAAATTGCAACCTACAAGACATGTCGAAGAGGCGACTGAGGTAGGGGTCTCTCTCTCGCGATCCCAGGCAGGGGTCTAGGAAACTACCTAGTAAACAAAAAGCAGAGCAGAAATCGGATGTGCTGGCCTACCTGTAGGCGCATAATTGGCACAACGTACAATCACTCGTAGGCTCGGATAACATACAAATCTCAAAGAGTGGTTAACAAGTGGTCGATATGGAGCGTTCGTCGAAGAAGAAGATTTCCGAGAATTAAACTTCCAACTAAAAGAGATTTTTTCTTCACCACTCCCCCACCCTCCTCCCGAACCTATTCTGGAATACCCTACGTGACAGACACCCATGGTAGAAATTGTATTTGTATAATACATCTACATCTTAGATATTTATAAACATCTATATATTTGATATTGTAATTCATCTACTATATACTCTGATATTTGTATAATTCATCTACTCATATACTCTCGATATTTGTATAATTCATCTACTCATATACTCTAGATATTTGTATAATTCATCTACTCATATACTCTAGATATTTGTATAATTCATCTACTCATATACTCTAGATATTTGTATAATTCATCTACTCATATACTCTAGATATTTGTATAATTCATCTACTCATATACTCTAGATATTTGTATAATTCATCTACTCATATACTCTCGATATTTGTATAATTCATCTACTATATACTCTGATATTTGTATAATTCATCTACTCATATACTCTAGATATTTGTATAATACATCTACATATATATAATATTACGATTTATTACATATCACCCATAGTTATAGCTTGAACCTCCAGTTTTTGACTAAACTGTATATAAGCAGAGAAATTGTTGTTCTAATTTGAATATTTAAAAAAAAATAGGAATGGTTACATTACAAAATCCATATCTACAAAACCAATTGAGTTAAACATGTTTTGGAGGTTCACGCTATAATCATGGGTGATATGTACATCATATGCAAGTGTGGCCTTGCTTGAATTTCTTATATTTGTGAAATCCTCTCCCCGATGCAGGGGTTTACAATATATTTTCAAGAAAATTAATTAATTTTAAAATAACTAACTACAATGCATACACTACTAGTTGTTTATAATCGAAAGCAATGTCTTTTACAACAGGTGGCCAAATTGTATGACAATATCTTTGTTCATTTTCTTTCTGTGAATTTTTAAAAATACAACCCTTATTCTGGGTGGGTCTCTCGCCTTAAAACACTCATTGTGATTTGTATGTGATCTAAACCTAAGAGCGATTGTACGTTGTGCCAGCTATGCGCCTACAAGTAGGCCAGCACATAATATTTCTGTGACACTTTTTATTTACTAGTGTATCTTCCCTAGGTCCCTACATCTGTCGTTTCCTACGACATGCCGTGTAGGTATCAGTATTACTATTCTTTGCTCCCCTTGCGAGTCCTGGCAACACACGGGCAGCAAAGAACCTGACAGTGTCCACAGAGTTTTTCCAAGAAATCTAACGATATGACATAATACAAGTTTTCTTAAAAGGAATATTTTCACAATATCATTAGTGAATAAGAAAGCCGCAGTAGCGTAGTTGTTAGTGAACTCTCTCCTTAGACTAGTGGTCCGAGTTTAATTCAGCACATGGGTGCAGACATTTTCAGACCATACCTGCTCTCAGGTCGACCCGGTCTTAATTTGGTACCAGGAAAAACACTGGAGAGTAAAATTAGCCGGCGTGATGTTGACCACATCACCCACCGTTGTGGTGCCGGTGCCCTCAAGGGAAGCAAAGAATAGTACCACTGCAACCTACATATAATGCATGTCGTAAGAAATGACATGTAGGCCCTAGGGATGCTACCCTAGTAAATAAAAAGCAGCTCAGAAATCGGATGTGCTGGTCTACTTGTAGGCGCATATCTAGCACAACTTCCAATCGCTCTTAGGTGTAGATCACATACAAATCACACAGAGTGGTTGACAAATGAAATCACACAGAGTGGTTGACAAATGAAATCACACAGAGTGGTTGACAAATGAAATCACACAGAGTGGTTGACAAATGAAATCACACAGAGTGGTTGACAAATGAAATCACACAGAGTGGTTGACAAATGAAATCACACAGAGTGGTTGACAAATGAAATCACACAGAGTGGTTGACAAATGAAATCACACAGAGTGGTTGACAAATGAAATCACACAGAGTGGTTGACAAATGAAATCACACAGAGTGGTTGACAAATGAAATCACTAGGAGTGGTTGAAAATAAATCATCAAGTGTTGACAAATGTTGATATGGAGCGTTCAGAAATTTCATTTTCCTCAGTTGATCATTTCTCTGTCTGTTCAACTCCAGGTCGTTTTAAGTATTTCATGTTTTCTTGTCCCCTCTGGCACACATCACAGTGCAATTTTGGGACACTGATACTGCTGTTTCAAACAGGGCATCGCAATCATATAAAATGTGCTACACGAATATATGCTATTACTCTTGTTGAATGTGCCATTGTGTTCTCTTAGATTCATATGTTCTGAATTGAATGCTTAAGGGGCGATTAGTTGAACAATACCGTCGCAGTGACTTAAGGACAGTTGAATGGTATAAATGATACATTTAAGATCATACTCTAGTTATCCAGTCAACACCTTGAATGAGAGTTCAAAGAAACACCGCTAAACTGCAGGTCATTTCTTGTCCAATCATATTATAGCAATTTTAGAAAGGGAATTTCCCTAACTACAGTGCATGCAAAGCTCGATACATTCAGATCACGTGATAGATAAAATAGATAGGCTTTATAAACTAATATAGAACTATTACACCACTCGTGAACATAACAACATGAATATTGTAAACATTATTTTTTTCTTTTTCTCTTCCACCATTTACTTCTTTATAGAAGTGTTGGGGGTGAAACGTAGTGATCTTGTGTGTGCTTGTTTTAAGGCACTTTGTTAGCCGATATTCATGTTCGTAAGCTGTTCTTGATGCCGTCGCTCCATCTTTTGCGTGGTCTTCCTCTTGCCTTGTACTCATTACACTTTTTCTGTGTGGTTCTCTATGGTAGGCGATACCAGGGCATTATTGTCAGGTGTCCAAACCATTTAATCTGTTGTTCTTTTATGAATTGCATGACTGGTTTCACATCCAGTCTTCTTCTGATTTCTTCATTTCTAATTTTGTCTCTTATTGTCACACCTGCAGCTCTTCTAAGACATCTCATCTCTGTCGTTAGGATTTTCCGCTCATTAGCTGCTGTTATTGGCCATGTTTGACACTGGTAACATAGTGTTGGCCAGAAAATCGTTCTTATGAGATTTGCGTTAGTTGTTAGCGGTATCTCTTTGTGTGACAACCGTGGTGTTAACTGCCCCAGTACCTTGTTAGCTTCTGTGCAACGATTGCTGATTTCGCTATCGATACTTCCATCTGCTGTGAAAATTGCTCCTAAGTATTTGGCCTGAATTGTTTGTTTTATTTCTACGTTCTGGCGTTTTATTGTAAGTTTTTATGGTTGTCTACTTATTGCCCTCGTCTCTGTCTTTATTATATTTATTTTCATGTTGTACTTCTCCTGTAACTGCTCAAATGTTTGACAGATTCTGTTTCTGCAATCATAGTCATCTGCAAATAAGTTCTGAAATATTTTGTTTTCCTCTACTCCTGCTTCTCTACTTATGTTTCCATGAAATATTATATTTTAATAAACGTTATAGTTAATAAACGTTAAGTTACCATAAACGTTATAGTTAATAAACGTTATAGTTAATAAACGTTATAGTTAATAAACGTTATAGTTAATAAACGTTACAGTTAATAAACGTTATAGTTAATAAACGTTATAGTTAATAAACGTTACAGTTAATAAACGTTATAGTTAATAAACGTTATAGTTAATAAAGCTTTAAACATAGTTAATAAACGTTATAGTTAATAAACGTTAGTAATAAACGTTATATTATAACGAAGTTAATAAACGTTATAGTTAATAAACAATAACAACCAGTTGTATGGTATCCGTTATAATTATGTAATTGAGTACATTTATTATCATATGTCGCCTTTTAGATGTTGATTTACCAAAAATGATTGTATTTCATGAAATTAAAAACAGAAAAAAGAAATTTTGGAAAACCTTGTAGTGTAAAAACATTAATACATGAAGTAGAAATCAATCCACAAAAATATTTCCGATTCAGAAAGAGACATGACACATAAGTTAAAACATTATTAACCGTTTCACCCTGACACATTTTTTTTTACCCACAGACGCATTTGTATTGCTATGTATACTAAAGTAGACAGTGTATCGACTTTGCGTCATAGTTAAAATACTGCGAGACAGTATATTGGATCGGAAGTCAGAATGGGTTAAAGAATAAATTTGACAGGACTACGAGCATAAGAAAGTTCAAGACACGAGTGAGATGAAAACATCAAGAGATAGACAAATTACAATCTAGCGAGTCAAGAGACAAGAGAGGGCAGAGATCTATTGCTGTCAACATTGAATGCGAAGACATATGACGCTGATGCAGCAGATGATGATGATTATCATAGAAAATTAAAAATAGGCTTTACCTTGACATTCTCAAAAAATATATTGACATTACGTAGTTACTTACTTATTCTTCCCAGCTCCTCGTGGAGCATAGGGCCTCAACAGTTGTTTGCCACTTTTCTCAGTCTCTGGCTGTTTTCTTTATGGTCTCCCAGGATAGTTGAGCACACTTCAGTTTCTCAAGACAACTTTGCCTCCAGGTCTGTTTATGGCGTTCTCTTGTTCGTTTTCCTTGCGGGTTCCAATAAGTGCTTTTCTAGTGACACTCGACTGTATCTTTCGTAGGAAATGTCCGCCCCCTTTCCATTTTCTCCTCTTGATCTGGGTCGTCGTGGCTTCTGTCCAGTTCTTATCCACAGGCCTGTGTTTGCAACTGTCATATTACATTTCAAATTGAAATTGAAAATCGTAACATTACAGGACGTAGCCATCACTCACAGTAAACGAGGTTTTTTTTCTAGGCACCACTTATACGTTCAGTAGTTTGTCATTGATTTCTGAAGTGTGAGGTCTATTTTTACCTTCTTTTTGTAAAAATCCCACGGAAACGAATTAGCTTCCAAACTTGCCCACCGTGAGGTTTGAACCAGGTACGCTTGGGTTTGTGATCGAGCTAACTACCGCTTGAGCTACAGACGCTCATATACATCATATCTATTACATTGCAAAACAATTATGCCGTCCATATTTTTGGTATCAAACATTTTATCAAACAGAAGACTCATAAAACATGTACCTATCGACATGGAATATTTACTTCAATACTCACTCTATTAATGAACACGAGTGGAACTACAGAAATAACAGAACCCGATATTTTCGGAACGTTGTTTGGATGGGTCAGTCAATTAATGATTTGATTTGATTTATATATATATATATCAGACAAAGATCAATGAAATTGTATGTCTGTCCCAATTGTTTGGAGATATCTGGACATCCTACGGACTTGAAATTTGGCAAGAAAGTGGCACTTTTGGATTCGAAGAGGAAAATTATCAAACTATACTTTTTTACGTTTCTATAACCATATTCCAAACTTAACGCACATAGTCTTTCTGTGCAGAAATCACCAAAAGCGTATATCCATGATTTCACGACGTTGCCGGTCACGTGATCATGGTGTTAATTTCTGCTGGCGAAACGCGTAATCACAAAGTACGGTAGTTTTACAAAATACAAAAATAATGACAATACACAGCAACGTTTCGACCAACATGGCCTTTATCAGGCAAACAATACAACAAAGTAACGAATGTCACAGCACACTATACACAGATTTTGACAAAGATTATTACTTTCCGCTCAAGTCCTTAATGCTATGATAACGTCACTATTATTATAACGTATTTTAAACATATTTGTTTATAAGTTTATGTAGTGTTCACGTTGAGGTCACATTTTTTTAAATTTAAACACATCGATAAGCTAATAATCTGAATACATTTAATTTGCAAATTGTTATTTTTCAACTTCACGAGAATTCAATTATATTAGGTTTTACTATCAATCGAAATGATGGACACTTTAAATTGTTATTTGTCAACTTTCCCGGGAATTCTGTTGTATTAGGTTTGACTGGCCGATGCATGGAGAGAAAACGTATTGTTTTTAATGGGAAGAAGCCGATTTTGAAGCAACGTGGCATGTTTGTTTAAGGGACTTTACAAATAGATTTCAACTAACTTTCCCGTGCGAAGAACGGGTAAACTGCTAGTATATATATATATATAACGATATTACCACCAGTCATGACTTATTGACACTGCTATATATATATATATATAACGATATTACCACCAGTCATGACTTATTGAACTTTGCTATATACAATATCAATATAACATGTACCACCAGAACTTTTACCACTGCTAGTACATCACTGAATTTATCGCTGTCACAAAAAGACCAGATGTCGCCTCTGTAATCGTCATGCTCAAATAATCAAGTTACATCCTGGATACATCTTCTACCTGGTCTCCCTCTTCTTCCCTTTGACAGGACGCCTCTTTATAATGGTCGTCTCCAACTTTTCTTGTGTTTGTTATGTCAAAATGTCAAATGGTCTCATTCTTGTCTCTAGTATCTGTCAGTTCTTTTTGAATTCCAGTTCTTTCTAGATATATCTATTTGTTCTCTTCTTTGTCCATGCTATACGGATGACTCTTCTGTAACACTTGAATTCAAAAACCACATATACCTTTTCCCCACTGTCTTGATAAATGTCCATGTAAATGTAGATTTCACTACATCATATAGAAATATAGAAATGTAATAGTTGAACTCATTAAAATTTTACAACACTTGTAAATATTCAAAAAGGTAAACACATATGTCAAGTGTTTGAATAATTTGGGAACTCCTAACAGATAACAACAGCAACAAAGGCCAAGCATTAAAATGTCTCATTAAAGTGAAATAAAAAAATGAATTGCTAAATCTTAAATTACTTTCAGCAGATAGGTCATAAAGTAACGGATAGGTCATAAAGTAACGGTGAAAATGAAAATAAAAATGCTGGCATATCCTAAAGGACTTTGCCATCAACCACAGCAAACGAGTCGTTGACTTTCGATGCACCACTTATATGTTCAGTAGTTTGCCATTGCTTTCTGAACGGTGTGGTCTCTTTTCACCTTTTTGTAAAAATCCCACGGAAACGAATTTGAATCCAAACTTGCCCACCGTGGGGTTTGAAAAGGTAACAGCTTGATCTACAGACGCTCGCACTACTGAAATAGTACTTACAAATATGTGTAGTTGGTGGAGGACGTTGGTAGAGATTTGGTCTCTGTGGCCGGCAAGCTGGCACACATACTGACAGGAAGGCAGGCGAGCGAGCAGGCAGGCGTGTGAACGGGCGGATGGACAAACAGACGGAGGGACATAAGGAGGGATGTACGGAGGGACGGACGGACATACAGACAGACAGATATAGAGACAGACATATATAGCCATATATAAAGCTATATAGATATATATATAAATAGCATAGACAAAAGTAGAAAAGAACAGAATAGATTAGAACTGAATAGAATAGATAGATAGAAATATAGACAGACAGACAGTCAGGCAGACAGGCAAGCATGCAGGCAGATAGGCAGATAGAGAGATAGATAGATAGACAGATAGATAGATAGATAGACAGAAAGACAGACAGACAAACAGACAAACAGACCGATAGACAGAGAAACAGACAGACAGACAGACAGGCAGGCAGGCAGGCAGGCAGACAGACAGACAGACAAACAGATAGAAGATAGAATAGATAGATAGAAAATAGATAGATAGATAGAAGATAGATAGATAGATAGATAGATAGATAGAAGATAGATAGATAGATGAAGATAGATAGAAGAAAAAGATAGATAGAAGAAAAGATAGATAGATAGATAGAAGATAGATAGATAGAAGAAGAAGACAGATAAAGATAGATAGATAGATGGATGGATGGATGGATGATGATGAGATGGATAGATAATGATGAATGATGATGATGGATGATGATGGATGGATGGATGGATGGATGGATGGATGGATGGATGGATGGATGGATGGATGGATGGATGGATGGATGGATGGATGGATAGATAGATAGATAGATAGATAGATATGCTCTGATCACATAAAATTCACAAAGAGTAGTTAACATGTGGTCGATATTGAGAGTTCGAAGAATAATAAAAAGAATTGATTCAAGTGCTTACATCAAACGTAGAAATATTTAAAAAACGAATTGTACATACAATTTTTGAGAAAAAAAATTAGGACATTCTTTAGAAAATACAAATACATAAACCCGTTGTGTAGCCGAAAATATGGTATCATAAAACAACAATAGTCATAACTTAGTAACATTCGTGGTACAGAAAGGGTTAAGTATCAGGTGACGAAATGCAGCAGAATCGGCTAAATCACTTCATTGCTATTTACGACTACTCCATAAGGATTGAAGAATCATATATTGCTCAAGAGTTATATCAAAATATACAAAAATACTGAAGAAGGTAGTAGCCAGAGAAATAATATGATTTTTATTTTCGTAACATATCCTTATTTATATTCTGAGTAGCATTTGACTAATAAAACATTCATAGGGATAATGCTTGTGTGTTTACGTACGATGTCAACAAGTGCTTTCAATCCAAGCAAGAAACTATCATAGCAGGGATTACTATTCAACATTAGTTAGTTAGTCTTTCCTCTTGGGCCTGTGGGCGGCGCATAGGGCAGAGGTCATAGTTCTCCATGTCTCACGGTTCGTTGCTATCTGTTTTAGGTCTTTAATGTTTACTAGGCCCATCGTTGAGCCTTCTCTGGTGATGGTTCTACGCAGAGTCTCTCTTGTCTTCCTCGTTTTCTTTTTCCCTCTGGTGTCCATATGAGGGATTATTCAACATGCTTGCTACAAATAATATGTTTGAACTAGGGTAATATATTTAGGAATACCTGGAGACGGGAGTTGGAGACAGAATGCAAGAAAATGGGGAGAGATTGGGGAGATCTGGAAAAGATGACCTTGGTTAGGCGGACTTGGGTCTTGGTTGCAGACCTATGCCTCCCTAGGAGCGGAGGGTGGAGAGAGAGAGAGAGAGAGAGAGAGAGAATATATTTATTGCTAGAAAGAGCAATAAAGAGAACTTGTCGATAGACATATTCATATCGAAATATAATCAATCGAATATGAAGCAGACAATCAAGGTTATTCGAACAAATAATTAGTAGCGACAGTTTACAGCATTTGGTTACAACAGGCAAAATACAGGGGAAGAGAGATAGAGATAGACAAAGGGACAAACAAATCCGACAGCTTGAAATCGTGGTTCGGCAATAGTTAGGTGACGGAGTTGATGGATTTTACCAGAGACAGAGAGATATGGAGATACATGATCGCCTACACCAACCTTCACGGCACTTGATTGATGGAATATATTTACTAACCTTTAGAACCAACACTTAGATTTTGATCCACATAAGTTTTCTCTGTGTCTTGACCTCATTCAACATCTCAACATTAGTGATTTTAGCAGTACATGGAATTCTCATCATTCTTCTGTACAACCACATCTCTGTGGCCTCCATAGATTTTTCGAACGGTTTGTTCATTGTCCATGACTCGAATCCTTATGTCAGTATTGGTTCTATGTAGCACTGAATAATTTGCATTCTGGCCTCAACTAATAAGGGTTTGTTGCATATGATGCTTCTTATTTTCATGAACGATGTTTTTGCTTGCCCTATTCTGCTCTTTATTTCTGATCGGCATCTGCCATCTTATGTTACCAGGACTCCGATATATATATAATATATATATATATATATATATATATATATATATACGTTTCATAATACACTGACTAAGTTTTTCATAGTGAAAGTTTTTCGACAAACAACATAAATCATAGATAGTTAAAAAAAACCAACCACATATTCGTAAATGATATTTCTAGATCACGAACACAAAGTTTAGAAGATTACAACTTACTCCCTCTGCAAACAAAGAAACAGAAACCATATTTACATTCTTCTCTATTTAAATTGTTCTCTATTTTTTCATTTTATAATAGGCTCTACTTCAGTTTCTTTTTGAACTTAACATTTTTTCCCCTAATTTGAACTTTACAAACAACAGTTTCATTGGTTCAGTCAGGACCAATCCGATTGCAAGTTTCATGCACAGGACCAGGTCAGGAACATGAACATTTCCAAGAACTTAGCTAAATATAGTTTCCAGTTTCAACATTCTATTTTCGGTTACTTGAAAGTTTGGAGCAAAGAAACGGTCAACCAAACTTTCACTTGTTTTTACATCTCAGTCAACCTGGAATCCTGATGTTTGTAGTTAAATATACTACCATCTCGCGCCTATAACAACCCGCAACCCGGACGCTCAGCTCGAGGAGGACCAAGAAACCCCATGAACACATATCACATAATATAACATCAAAGACTAACAACTACAAATAAAACACACCTGGTACAGGATAGAAAACTGAAACTACCCACAACTCTTCATGGCACATGTGGAATAGAGAAGGCATACCTCAGTATATGATTTGTTGTGTTTTGTCCACGAAGAAACACGTAATAACAAAGTATTGACGTTTTACAAAATTAGAAAACAATAAGAAAGAGCAACGTTTCGACCAAAAGGCCTTTATCAAGAAACGATACAACAGGAGTGACGAATTTCACAGCACACTACATATAGACTACGACAAAATTCCTGAAAAAAGTTGGTTCATCAGTCTAGGCCGGGATCGCGAGAGAGAGAGACTACGACAGAAACATCTCAATGGTCCTAAAAAGAAAATTTGTGACTAAAACGAAAAACGAAGTAAATACAAAAACCTAAAAAACTAGAAGTGGAAAAAAGAAGAGAAACAATAACAAATAAAGCAAATATATAAATTATACACATTTAACATATACACTTATAGAATATGGAGAATGAGAAGAGAAAGTACTAAGAAGTATGGAAATATAGTGTGTTGAATCCATGAGGTCGCAGGGTACCATATAACGAAATAAAATGAGTCTCCAGAGCAAATCGACTATGATCATCAGAGGAAAATGATCGGATGGCAACGACCTGGATGTTGTGAGCTCCCAAATGGTCAGTTCCATTGAAATGAGTGGCTAAATGGGTTTCAGAGCATTGGTGTATATCGCGCAAGTGTTGACCGAAACGGTCACTAAGCATTTTGCGTTTCACCGATATATGCCTTACAACACCGCTTACAAGTGAAGTTGTAGATTATATTACGGGACTCGCATGTGAAACCATCTTCAATAAGAAACGTGGCTTTATGAAAAGATACAGTATGGGTCTGTATCACATAGGCACACGTATTGCAACGCCGACAGCTACAATGGACTGTGCCAAAATGACTCTGGACATTGGATTTAAGGCGACTGTGTACCAACATATCCTTAAGACTTCTGTCCGTCTGTAAGCCACCAAAGGATAGTTTTGAAAGACTAAACGTCTCAAGTTCCGACTTAAGAATAGACATATGACGTACTAAAACGTTTTTCACCAGTGAACTATGGGGGTGGAAAGTTAAGATAAGTTTCACTCTGTCAGAGTTGAAAGTTCTGTGCTGGTTGGTAAGGGCCTTCTGGCGAGCAACTTTCTGAACTCGATGCATAGCAAATATAAACACCTTCTCCGGGTATAGGCGCTTGCGAAAGAAGTCAATCATCTCGCGAGCTCTATGAAGAAAATCATTGTCCTCGCTAACAATGCGACGAAGGCGCAAGAGACTGAGTAAAGATGATATGCCCTTACTGTCTATGTAAAGCTCATAAAATGTGCGTTTCTTAATGTGGAATTATATATGCATATTTGTGTGCTTACATTTTTGTATATGTGAGCATAAACGTATGCATGTTATATTGACAATTTAACACCACAAATACCAACTGCCGTAACATGTCCCAGTTTGACCATATGCAGCCAACTGCCGTCATGATTTCTTCTATTTGACAAATTAGTTGTAGGAGTGACATTCCGACCACCAACTAAGTCTAGTCACTATGCAAGAAGATAGGACTGGTGGTAGTGGTGTATTGCCTATCGCACCATGTCACTCGAACCCTAGTGTTGTCACTAATTTTAGGTATTACTTAATGCAGTAGCAGGTCACTGTCACCTCCTGGCATGGTTGTAATTTTTATCAGTTATCAGTGAAGACAAATGGCGGGTCTAAGTACTTGGTAAACACACAGTACATAATGTTCAATGTTAAAACAAAACGTGCTAAAGTTATCAGTAACAAATAGAGATACGTGTATGTTATTAACTAATACAATACAACAAGCCACATGCCAAACTTTTCGAGCAGCACCATTTCATAGGATGTTCTCAGTGGCGAAGTGGTTTACAAGTTTGCATGTCGTTCTGAATGTTGTAGATTCGAATCCGAACCGAGTCATATGTGCTATTTTTTATGAGATCTCTAGGATTGTTACTGGAGCTACGGGGTTCATGCTTTGTACAACACTCTGGACATTTCTGCCGAAAGAGACGGAGCCATATTTTGAAACACAGTGCGAAGGAGTCAAACCTTCGCCTTTAGATCCGATTTAGACATACTTTCTGTGATAAAAGAAATGAATATGCACACTAATTGAAAATGTATCTTCTAATACACACTAACCGGTATATATATATATATATAGGAAAATTGGGTTTGCTTAGTAGCAATGAACAGGTTGGGTTCATTAGTGTATGGTATTCGAAATTATGTACAATTGACATTTAATGAACCATGTCGCTGCTATTGTGCAAGTGAACTGACATTACTGGACTGGACATTGTTTCATTTTTTTGTAGTATGCCTGGGATACAGATTCGTCTGACTCGAGAATCAACATAATCTTAACTGTAATTACGACATCTGCAGACTTGTGACTAGTCTGCTGTGAGGAAACTTAGTATATGATAGATTCGAAATGTTTTTGAAGTCTGTTCAGCATGTACTATTTTACATTTCATCACATCGAGTCTAGCTGCTTTCTTAGATTTCAACGTAGGCGTTGAAAACTAACGGAGAAGAAATATTCTCATTTATTGTGTGTGCTTTTGAATAAAAGGCGTACAGAAGAGTCATCCATATACTATGCACATAGAAGAGAACAAATAGATCTATCCTGAAGGTACTCCAAACCAAAGAAAACTGGCTGATGATATAAATAATAATCAGAATATTGAAGTATCTTGGACATATAAAAAGACACCAATTGTTGGAGACGATCATCTGTAAGAAAACTTCCCGTCAAAGAGAAAAAGAAGAAGACCACGGAGAAGATGGCTTCGCGATGGAACTGATCATTTGAACATGACGCCTCAAGAATTGGAACATTTGGCGTATGAGAGAGAAATTCGGAGAGAATAGTTGCTTATGTGTTCTTATTGTCCATGTTTATTGGTCTACATTTGTCAGATAAAGCAAATAATGGCACATTTTTAGGTTGAAAAGAACATCAAATAGCTTGTTATGAAGAACGAAGCTTTTCGTCCCCCCGTCCATGCCAATCTCTCTCTCTGTCTCATAGGCCAGATATCCAGCCTCTGCAGTCGTCATGGTCAGACCATCAGTTACATCCTGAATCCATCATCTACGTGGTCTTCTTCTCTCATCTTTCCTGGGATGCATTCTTCCATGATAGTCTGTTCTAACCCTTCATTTCTCTTTATAAAATTCAAAATGTTTAAATTATTTTATTCTTATGTGTAGCATCAGACAGTTTTTCATTGATTGTAAGTTCTTTCTGGATAGATCTATTGTTCTCTTCTCTGTCCATGATATACGAAGTATTCTTCTGTTACACTTATATTCAAAAGAAAAAGAACATACCTCTGTCTAAAAAATATATAATTTCTTAAGAAACATGCAAACAAACAAAAAAAGAAAAACATGTCTGCAAAAATAATTCCTTGGATTTAAAAAAAAATAAAAATAAAAAGATAATACTTTAGTTAAGAAAGCAACTCCCGCAAATACACACACACACACACCCACAAACATGCACACACACACATACACACACACGATTACATACAAAACACAAGAGCATTCGCAGAAAAAATAGTTTGTCATTCAAACTCCTGATTGGATAAAAGTCTAATTTGTTTGACACATTCCATGTAATAGAACACACCCATTTCAAACATAAACGTGTTTTTATTGGTTGCCTGCTATCAATCTGGACTTATGTTTGTATGATCTTGTTAAGACTAACTTAGAAGTCAACTTAAGACGGTTGATTTCCAGCCACCATGTCGCCAATATTTATTATCACTTAAATAATATATTCTATGATATGCTGGTTTATGCCACCATAGTTCCGTGACGCATATCGCACCACTAAATTTCCGGATTCAACCATAAGCTCAGTTGAAATCTTGTTCAACTCTTGTTCAACTATTACTAATTTCTGTGAAATGTTTGAGAGATGAGGTCTACCAGTATGATTTAATGTAAGGATATAAATGTTATTGTATTATTGTTTCATTTCTTTAAGATAGTACTTTAGGAATATATTTGAAATTTCTCTGTATTTTGCAGAAGTGGTCATATACTGTTTCAAATAGACGTGATCATATTGTGGATATGTTAGTTGTTCTGTGATTTCATGTTTACTAGGACACAAAATGTTGTAAATATAACTTCTCAATATATGTTCATGTAGTTTTCCTAATTTTGTGATAACATTTAAATTATGATTATTTGTTAAATATTGGTTACTAAAACATATAATTGTGGTCGAAATATCACAACGAGAAGTGAAATAGACAACTTATATCTTAAATGTTATGACTGGTAACTATGAGACCGCTAGCATATCACAACGATACACTATTATATAATATGGATTTACCGTTAAATTATGCCCGATGTATTGTTTGTGTTTATCGTACACGATTACAAGGCTGTCTTAATATAATACAGCGTATCCTGTGCAGATTGTATCGCCTGTACACATTTACAAGATGTCTGGCTGTCTTCATACAACGTATCCTGTGCCGATCGTATTGTCTGTATACTTTTACAAGATGGCTGCCTTCATATGCGCTTCCTACGCAGAAAGACACTTTCTTCACCGCCGGCATAAAATTATGTCAGTTCTCTAGTAAGGTTTCCATTATGCTCAATCGTCGTGTTCATTGATTCTCAAATACCTTGTTCCGACCATCGTCTTTTTCGTCCATGATTCGTCTTACAGAAACTTTGCTGTAGATCTTCTTCTTCTCCTTTGCGTTCGTTCTTTACGACCAATTTTAATTACTCTTTGTGATATGTTTGATCTTTGCCAAGAACATGTATACGTTGTACATTGGTTTGGTAGGCCCTAAACGCATAAGACTTCTACACGTTTAGGACACATGCATCCGATTTCAGCCAAACCTCCTTAGTCGCCTCTTACGACATGCATGGCAGGTAACAGTGGTTCTATTCTTTACCCCCCCAAATTTGGGCCCCGGTAACCACTCAGTGTTTGCTGTAGATTGCTCTCTCTCTAAATTACTGCGTAGGGACATGGGATCACTGTGGCATAGAGGTTTGGTGCTCGCCTATTGTTACAAAGGTAACCTACTCGCTCCCTTAAGGAGCCATCGGGATATCTTTTCCCAGATCCTTGATCTCAGTGTGGGTGAGATCAAATTCTTAGTCCTATCAGAGAAGGACAGCAATTGAATACAGTGTTTAAGGTATGTCATCAATAAATAGAGATTGAACAAGATTCAGTGCTTACAGAAATGTCCTTCTTGTGTTTTAAAAACACTCTGGTCTGTAGGACTATGCAATGGGTGCCGTATAAAATAAGGATTTATGGTTCGTATCCTAAGTTTGATAAGAATACCCTGGTATCGCCTACCACAGAGAGCCAAACAGAAAACGTATAATAAGTACAAGGCAAGAGGAAGGAAGACCACGCAAAAGATGGAGCGACCGCATCAAGAAAAGCCTTCGAAAATGAATATCAAGCTACAAAGTGCCTTAAAACAAGCATACACATGATTACTACGTTTCCCTCCAACACTTCTATAAAGTGGTCTCTGTGGCTATGGAGAATGTTCAAGTTGGACACATAAACAGATGTTGCCAGTTAAAATGAACATGCTAAAAACCGATGCCGAGCAAAATTCATTAGAAAAAATAACAGAAAATTTACACAATATTTTGAAATCTTCTAAATTATACAATGGACCCTCACCGGTGCTATGAAGTTCGTGCATTGTGGCTGAGGTCTATCTGTGTTCAAAAAGATTGGAGCATACATGGTTACTCACCGAAGTGCAATTATGATGGTCATATCAATCAATCAATAACTGTGACGTTCAATGCGACCAGAGCATTTCAGCTGTTCAAATATTATATTGTTTCTTAGACAATGCAATTCAACCTGCTGCCTTGTGGGTTTTGGATGGGGACAGCAAAGGGCTAGCGGAGAGCGAACCCCACACAAACGCTGGTTGAAATTGAACACACCTCCGATGGATAAGTCCTGGCTCCAATAGGTACTGAAGACTTGTGCACGTACATCCCGTTCTGATGTTTGGCTGTTTATAAATCACAATAGAATGATAAAAACGGCTTAAGAACGATCGCGAAAGAGAGAGAGAGACAATGCAATTTGGTGTTCAGATTTTGTTTAAAAAAAACACAAGATACTTCGCCTTCACCAGCCCTTATTGCGCTCATAGATACAAATGTCAGAAAACAAGAATATATATTTAAATAATCAGTTTTAATTTGTGCTGTCTCTGTTTCTACGTACGACAAGCGAAAGGAAACAGTAGGACGTTTTTTAATGCTGCACCATAAATTATACTGGGGAAAAACAGAATTACTATATTAAAAATGAGTACTTGAATTTGATGCAATGGTAAAATACTGAACGTATAAGTGGTGGCTAGAAAATCAACGACTCGTTTAATGTTGTTGATGGCTAAATACTGTAAAGAATTGACAGATTTTCATTTTCCCTTGAGTTGAAAGACACATTTTAAACGTTAACTTCTTTTTCTTCTTCGAATGCTTCATATCGACCACTTGTTAACCATTCTGTGTGACTTGTATGTGATCCGAGTCTAAGAGCGACTTACGTTGTCCCAGCAATGAACCTATAAGTAGGCCAGCACATTCCATTTCTGTGATGCCTTCTATTTACTAGAGTAGCTTCCCAATGTCCTACATCATCCGCCTCTGACGACATGTCTTGTACTCGTAGGTCGCAGTGTTACTATTCTTTGCTCCCTTGAGAGCCTCGGCAACACACAGGCGAAAAGAATATGACAAATTTTGTATGTACAGACAATAGTTATCTAGACAATAGTTATTATACAACAAGACGATATAATATTATTCTAAATACTATACTACACACAGAAAATAAGATGTTCTAAGAACCATAGAGAAAGTACTAGAGCTAATGAATATGTTCAATAAATAAACATATAACAAGTATTAAGGACTTCCTGAATAAACAAATGACCAAACTCATAATCTTCTTCTCTTCCACCATTTACTTCTTTATAGAAGTTTTAACAAAAAAGGGTTTAAAAGCCGAAGGATTGACTTCATTGCACCGGGTTTACCCAATACGGCTCGATCCTCTCCCGCAGAAATGGTATGCCAACTGTCGAAGTATTGCACAAAGCACGAACTCCGTAGCTCCAGCAACAATCCTAGGGTTCTCTGGAAAAACTGCACTCGTGAACAGAATGGAATGGCGCGGTCCGGACTCGAACCCACGACCTTCGACTCACAAGGCAAAGGGCTTAACCACGTAGCCACAGAGACCACTTTATAGAAGTGTTGGAGGGGAAACGTAGTGATCATGTGTGTGCTTGTTTTAAGGCACTTCGTGAACTGATTTTCATTTTCGTAAGGCTTTTCTTTATGCGGTCGCTCCATCTTTTGCGTGGTCTTCCTTCCTCTTGCCTTGTACTTATTATACGTTTTCTGTTTGGCTCTCTGTGGTAGGCGATACCTGGGTATTCTTATCAAACTTAGGATACGAACCATAAATCCTTATTTTATACGGCACCCATTGCATAGCCCTACAGACCAGAGTATTTTTTTTTAAACACAAGAAGGACATTTCGTAAGCACTGAATACTTGTTCAATCTCTATTTATTGATCACATACCAAACATGTATTGAATTGATAGTAATGTTAAAATACGTCAATTAAAATCAAATATAGACACATTTCATTTAAAGTAGCAACATTTAATAATATTTTAAAATCAATGTTTCTTTACTAACTTGTGCATTTTAGATAAGTGTCAGTCAATACACTTTCAGATGTCATGAAGAATAGTAAATCGGTTAACCACTTGAACATGAACACTACATTTTTAATATCCGTGAACTCGCATAATTCTCTCGCTTTTTCAAACATCTCGTATATTTCCCTTTTTATGTTTGAGGGTAAGTACTATGCGTTTACGTTTCTCTGGGGCCTGTTTTGATAGTTTTGAGATTGATTGAGAACACAAAGCGTGGGCATGTAAGAGGTACGGACAATTGCAGCATACCACAACAAATGTTGTTCTGTGAACTTTCGGAAGCGAAGAGGCACCAAGGCAGACCACTGCTCAGATATAAAGATGTCAGAAAGGCCTCAATGAAGAACTTTTCTATTGGTCCCAACACTTGGGAAAAATTAGTTGATGACCGAGTTATGTCGATAAAAACATTACGCAAAGGTGCATAATCTTTTGTAAAGAGAATTAGTGATGAGCTGAAAGTGAAGAGAGACAAGAGCAAACTCAGAAATTGTCACAAGAAAACACTTGCATGTTGACGGTCTGTATACAGGAAAAACGCCATATATATTCGTCGTGATTCATTTAAAATATATTAGTACATACATATGGAAGAGACAAATATATATAGAGAGAACGAGCATGCCTGATAGAGAGATAGAGAGAGAGAACGAGGATGACTGATGGAGAGATAGAGAGATAGAGAGAGAACGAGGATGACTGATATAAAGTTAGAGATATAGAGAGAGAACACGGATGACTGATAGAGAGATAGAGAGAGTACGCAAGTGAAGGAGATGGATATATAGACATCAAATAACGAAAGTGTGAGCAAATGAAATTTGTTGGTGAAAACAAAATAGAATAACGGTAAAAGAAATTATAATGTATATTGAGAAGAATAGAAACATCAGGCTTTTATAGCGTCTTCAAAAATCAGAAAGAAAAATAGAGGTAAGATAACAAAAATGAAATATACAAATATAAAAGGCGATACTACAAGCAGTAACGACATTGCAGGTTACATCGAGTTCCTAAGTCTATCGGAAACGGACGCTAAAACGTATCAATCTTGTTCATGTCGAGCAAGGAAATGAACTCTTGGCAGTTTGAAATCAATAAGCTTAGTCTGCAAAGCCGTTGTCCAGGCAGAATTAATTTCAAAGGATTAAGATATAAATCCTGCAAAAATGTTCAGGATTTTCAAAGTTACATCGGAACAACTCGCCCGTCTTATGAAGTTCGTGCACTGCTGCTGAGATCTTTCAGCGTAAGAAACAGACACATGGTTATTCATCGAAGTGCAATAATGATGATTCTATCAATCAATCAATCAATCAATCAACATATTTGTGCTTTGATAACTGACTAACTGCGTCTAGTGTTGTATCTGACTTCCAGTCGATGCTTCACAAGATCCAGAAGGGCAGGTTTCGGTATGAGTGGATGTCGTCTATAAAAGTTTCTAACCTCCAGAGGCTTACGTGGATATACTGTCCTGGGCATGCGGGTGTTTACGGTAATGAGAGAGCGGACAGGCTTACATCAACAACATCGATTGTTGGGAAGTTGAAGATGGATAAGGGGATATTCTTCGGTCTCTTCGCGACTGTCTGTTGGAATGCTGTAAAAGAAGTTAAAAGAAGGCGGAACATTGCTTTACAAAAACTAAAAGAACTAACTAACCTATGGAAAGGAACCGACATAAGAACACAATTCAAGTGTTTAATAGCCTGAGTTTTTTCCATAGCAGCATATGGTTGTGAGACATGGACCATTGACAAAGCAGCGGAGAAGATCATTAATGCATTTGAATGCAAAGGCCACAGAGGAGTACTTAGAATAGAATGGACACAGTAATGAACAAATGCGTCTTTTCTGCAACAGATTGATATTAAAAAGAGTTGGTTATTAAAGAACATACAATCAAGAAATATTAAATAATTCGGACACATCAAACGATTGAGTGCATATAGAAGATAATTTTAGAGGAAATAGTGCTTGGAAGAAGAGTGAGAGGAAGACCTAGAAGATGATGGGTGCAAGATGTCATTAACGGTCTGAGAATGACTGCTGCTGACGCCGACCAACTTGCATAGAGTAGAGAGTTTTTCAGGACTCTTGTCATGGAAACTAAGTTCCGGAAAGGACAAGCTAAATGATGATAATCTCTCACTTATCAACACTGTCGTTGACCGTGTGCCCAGCGTGTTCGTAGCGCGTTGGACTACAGGTGACTAGTCTTCTGTAAGTGCGGGTTCAACTTCGCGTACTGGCAGAAAAGCTACAGATTCCCCAGATTTACGGTGTTTGTGGCACCGAGTCGAAGGGTTACGATGTCCATGACACCAAGCCGAAGTGCTTTCAGCTCAAGTGCTTCTGGATCGGAAAAAAAAAAAAAATCAACACTGTCACTCAATGTTTTCACCAGAACTAAGGTCATATAGAAATATATCCTACACTAAGCAAGCAGAATCAACAAGTCATACTGCCATAAACAAAACATTATAAATCAAGATAGGATTCAACTACAGGATGAAGTATAATATCATATCAACATATCAAAACTGTCACCGACTCCTAGCCTTAGGTATTTCATAAGAAATAAGCTGCTTGAATTAGGTAACAAAAAATTACTGTCAAGATTAGACCTACACATAATCTTAATCATGGGTGCCCATGCTTTAAGGCAAGGGGGCGGTGGTAAGTGTCACCCCCTGGAAAATATCTTTTTGATAACTTGGTTTTTGAGTTTTTTGCGAATCTGATCTTATCCTTTTCCGCGTAATAACCTATCAACAAACATTTTAAAAATGCATTTTGCCCCTCTCCAGTCAAAGATTATGTGTCCGCTCTTGATATTAATGATACATAAATCAGATATTCATGCAGTCATGAAAATGGTTCTGAAAGCAAATAAAAAAAATGCAATAACAAGAGGATGTCTTTGCAAAACTGTTTGTGTACAATCATGGTTCTATAAGCTAACAATGAGGATGTTATTCTGTTAGTCTTGAGTGTCAATTGGTGTAGTGAAGGTGGTGAATTTATTTCTGGTTTTTTCCCCTGCATGTTTTATTTCATCACGTTGTCTGAGTCTGACTTCACTAGTTCCCAGACAAGTTATAAGATTCTCTCTCTAGCTCTGACACGCTCCTCCCAGTTTTGTAAATTGCTGTCAATTTCCTTGAAGTCACGCTTACATGCATATTTGAAATGAGGGAAGGGTCGCCTCACCATTCTGCTACCATAAATCAGCTCGAGGTATATAATTTCCTTGAGAACCCAGTCGTCATCCATCCAGGTTAGGGGACCTAGCCATCTTGGACGACTTTGCTGGATAAAAGTAATTATAATAGGAATCTCCGTGTATTCCAATACCTTATTTCAATATACCACAAGGGGTGAAAGATAATTTAATGTTTTGTGAAACTAAGTTCGTGTTAAATTGGGGTTTAACAGTAAAAGATAACAAACTTATCCAACAGAATTTGATTTTAGCAAATTAACGTGTTAAGTTCCTGCATAAAGCTTTATTGTTGAAACCACAATTTCTTCTTTGCATTAACTGTTTCTAATAGTTCTCTCTGTGTGTACTCAAAGTTTATATATTGTGAGCAAACAGTTCTAATAAGATGTAGTTCTAGTTGATTTTTTTTTTTAATTCAAGAAATATAATTTATACAGTTTATGATGGTGTGGTTAATATCAATTTTAACCAATACTTGATGTACAACGAAAACTTGATTATCTAGTCACAATTAATATCTCTAGTTATTTCATAATTATTTAAGAGTTCTCCCATAGAGAAATATCGGATAAAACACATGAAGAATACTATTGTACATAAGCATTAATTAGTCAATGATGGTGAGAGTGATAACATGTAAAACTACGATATGCAGAGTACTGTTAAATAAAAATGAAATCAACTCTCCTTCTTCTTCTTCTTTGCGTTCGTTCTTTACGACCAATTTTAATCACTCTGTGATATGTTTGATCTTTGCCAAGAACGTGTATACTTTGCACATTGGTTTGGTAGGCCCCTAAATGCATAGACTTCTACACATTTAGGACACATGCATCCGATTTCAGCCAAACCTCCTTAGTCGCCTCTTACGACATGCATGGCAGGTAACAGTGATTCTATTCTTTACACCCCAAATTTGGGCCCCGTAACCACTCGGGTGGAATGAAATCAACAATATGTGAAGACTGGCAGTAAATTTTGCAAATGAGTAAAAAAAAATTATGATGATTTCATTCCAAGTAGAGAGCGATGGTCGAAACAAGTTGGTGTTACCTGACGGTAACGTTTCGTGTTCGATCTCTTTGTAATGTAATATTTTTTAATTTTGTTTTTGGTAGGTAGAAAATAAAACCGATGACCTGCACATGCGTTGTGGCTACTCCGGGAAAGCGGTCTTACAGATTCTGCTCTGTTCACTCTGCTAGCGTATTCCTCTATGTCAGTCTATACTCTTTTACGTCCCTTTCTACCGTTAGTCTTCAGCTTCCCTGTAGTCTGTCCGTTTCAGTCCTTTTATCTGCTCTCTATAGCCAACATTGAGCGTTTAACGAAGGTATTTTGGTCGAAACGTCGCTGTATATGGTTTAGTTCTTCGTAAAGCTATCTTATTTTGTATTTAGGTATTTCGTCGTGAAAAGTAACATGTTTAGGGAGTACATGTTGCTGGGTCTCTTTGATTAACAGTTGAGATATCCATTTATACCGGTGTATGTGGAATACCAGGAAACCTGACAGATCCCCGATCGACCAAGAAAGGTGTTGCGGTTGAGCAACTGGGCGTAACAGTTATTTGTCACCAAATGAAAATGATAATTAAATTAACCAGAAAGCCACCGATAATAAAACATCAAAATATGAGCAGATTATAACCAGTTGTCATTCTGTGCCTCAGAACTGCACACAATCGTCTCAGCAGCACCAACATGTATACACAATTTGAGATTTGCAATTCAGCCAAATCTCTTTCAGTTTCAGTTTGTAATATCTTCATTGCACTCCGGACATGTCCATAGTTGCTCCGATCTCCTTCGTAATATCTCCAACAGCGTTCAGCGACTGACCGTACTAGTTATATATGTGGACAGGCACTTCAGACTGCAGATCATTTACCTCAAGACTGTCCTGAAAAGTATATACTGACGCAAAAGTCTTTACCTAGTGAAACAACATTTGAAAGTAAACTTCACGGATCTACGTGTGAGATAAAATAACGGTGAAGTTTATATAAGAAACAACGCTATTGACTAATATGCACGAATGTATCGAACATGTTCTGATGTATCAATTACTTGTTAAATTTCAGTTGAAGACACGGATAAATTACACGCAACTAATTACTAACAACAAACACACTGCTGTAAGAATTTGCTTGAAACATGCTGCCTAATATCCTTGGTTTGGACTATTCTTCTATGTGTCAAAATTCTGGTAAGTACCAGTCAAAACAACAATCCATTCTTTTTTTTAACATCTGTAAAACATTCGTTTTGTTAGATTTTACCACGATGCATGCAAACTTAGGTAAGGTAATCTCGGGTAAGAAATGATGAAATAGCTATCCCATGGCTGACGACTTAGTCTTTGATATTAAGTAGTGCGAAATGTGAAGTAAAAAAAACTTCATATATTTCACAAATTATAATTACAATGTTATTAATTATAATGATACATCAGATTGGTTTGACATAAGACAGGGAGTCAGACAAGGCTGCATATTGTTGCCTTTTCTGTTTAACATATAAGTAGAAAACATCATGAGGAATGTTACCAAAAATAGTGGAATAGAACAATACGATCCTTTTATAAACGGAGGAAAAACACATGCCTGAACTAAGATATTCTGACGATACAGTGCTACTGTCAACATCACAAAAAGGGATTGAGAAATTATTAAGAAAAGTGCAAGAGAAAAGCGAAAAACAAAATCTATATCTCAATGTGATAAAAAAAAATAACGACAACAGATAAAACGAATATGAAAAAAAATATTTTTATCAACGGAGGGAAAGTATAAAATGGGAATCGTTTTGAATATATTGGCTCACTGCTAGCATTAGATGGAAAGTGGATGAAGGAAATTAAAGAAGAACAAACATGACTTTACACATATTTGAACAACTAAAACCAGTATGGAACTGAACTGATAGGAAAAGATCAGAATATTAAGAGAAACCTGAATACTATGCATAATCCCAGCGGCAACGTATAAGTGTCAAGCATTGACATTTAATAAGGCAGTGGAAAAACATATATGTGCTTTTGAATATAGGTGTTATAGAATAGTCCTTCGTATCTCATGGACAGAGAAGAGAACAAATAGATCTATCCAGAAAGAACTCAAACTCAAAGAAAACTGGCTGATGCTACAAATAAGAAAGAAAATTGAGATATTTTGGAATATAAAAAGAGACAAAGGGCTGGAGAAGACTATCATGGAAGGAGGCAGACTGGCAAAGAGAAGAAGAGGAAGACCACAGAGAAGATGGATTCAGGATGTAACTTATGGTTTGAATATGACAGCAGCAAAGGCGGGACATCTGGCCTATGAGAGAGAGAAATTGTGAATGACTGTTACTGTAGCAAAGTTCTGCTCAGGACAAACTATTTGATGATGACTAGTTATAAATATAGTTTATTTAACTATTGTTTGGTTTTGTTTTTTGGGGTTGTTTTTGCGCTCGTTCTTATCAACCAAATTAACCGCTCATTGTGATCTATGTGTTTTGTGTCGAGAACGTGAGCACGTTTCGATCCCGTTAGACCCTACATCATATAGGACAGGAATATTTGAGTTTCTGCTCAAAGTGTATGCATTATTATCCAACAGGATACATATTTGTATAGACGGTTAAATAAGACTTAACAAACAGAAAAATCCCACTATAAAGAACCACATCTGGAGTTATACTACAGCTTGGTATTATATCTGGTTGGTCTAAGGCCGTAAGAGCTGATTAGTGCTACTATTTGTTTCTTTTATTATTCCACAGTTAAAATATGTATTTCGCCCGAGTGATTATCGGGGCCCAAATTTGGGGTGTAAAGAATAGAACCACTGTTACCTGCCCGCATGTCGTAAGAGGCGACTAAGGAGGTTTGGCTGACATCGGATGCACGTGTCCTAAACGTGTAGAAGTCTATGCTTTTAGGGGCCTACCAAACTAATGTGCAACGTATACATGTTCTTGGCAATGATCAAACATATCACAAAGAGTGATTAAAATTGGTCGTAAAGAACGAACGCAAAGAAGAAGAAGAAGAAAATATGTATTTGAATTGACCAAGCAAATGAAATTTTATAAGCAAAAGGAAATGGATGACATAGTGTAAGTCAGCCTGATCGCAAAAGTAATTAATTAATGGCTAGAATTATGTAATGCTGCAGAAGTGACATGACCAGTCGTAGTCTATATCGAATTAGGTAATTGTAAGTAAAGGTAACTGTTCAGAAAGCAATGGTAAACTACTGAACGTATAAGTGGTCCCTAGTAAATCAACGACTAGTTTACTGTGGTTAATGGCGACGTCTGGTAAAGGATATGCTACGAATTGTTTGAAAGTAACCACCATCTTGAACAGACATGGTATCGATTTTGGAATATGAAGATCATCAGCAACCATGGTATCGATTTTGGAATATGAAGATCATCAGCAACCATGGTATCGATTTTGGAATATGAAGATAATCAGCAACCATGGTATCGATTTTGGAATATGAAGATCATCAGCAACCATGGTATCGATTTTGGAATATGAAGATCATCAGTAACCATGGTATCGATTTTGGAATATGAAGATCATCAGCAACCATGGTATCGATTTTGGAATATGAAGATTTTCAACAGAAGACACTGTGTGGCCTGTTTAACATGATTTTGAACAAACACTTCGGAAATTGCTTAAATTACAAACTATTCACAAAATAGATGAGACTGCAGTAAAACTATTTGATTGGCAAAACACGTAATCACAAAGTACTGTAGTTTTACAAATTGCAAAAACAATGACAAAATACAGCAACGTTTCGACCAACAAGGCCTTTATCAAGCAAACGAACAAACAGGAGTGACAAATTATTTTTTTTTAAATGGACGACCAAATACAAACGTTTCTAATGAAAATCTGGAAATAAAAACGAATAACGAAATAAATGTAACACAAAAACAAACATAAAAACTAGAAATAGAACGGAAGAGAAACAATGAAAAATCTAGTAAATATATAACTTGAATGTGTCAACTTTCTTGACATTACTATCACCTTACGCCTATCCACTATCACTACATCAGTATATTACTATAAGCCTACTGATGCAAATAGTTTTCTCCTTTATACTTCTTCCCATCCCCGGGTTTGTCGTGACTCTTTGCCATTCTCGCAGATCTTACGCCTTCGTCGCCTTTGTAGCGAGGACGATGACTTTCTTGAGAGAGCTCACGAGATGCTTGATTTCTTTCGTAGGCGCCTATACCCGGAGAGGTGCTTGTCGCGGCTATGCATCGAGTTCAGAAAATCACTCGCCAGCAGGTCCTCACCAGCCAGCATAGGACTACTAACTCTGACAGAGTAAAACTTATCTTAACTTTCCACCCCAATAGTTCACTGGTGAAAAATGTTTTATTCCGTCATCTGTCTATCCTTAAGTCAGAACCTGAGACCCGTTCTGTCTTCCCCAACTATCCTTTGTTGGCTTACAGACGGGATAGAAGTCTTAAGGATATGTTGGTACACAGTCGCCTTAAGTCCAATATCCAGACTCATTTTGGCACTGTCCAGTGTGGCCGTTGGCGTTGCAACACGTGTGCTTATGTGATACTGTATCTTTTCCTTTAGCCACGTTTTTTTATTGACGATGGTTTCACATGCGAGGCCCGTAATCTTATCTATGCCATTATCTGTAAGCGGTGTAAAAGGTTTATATCGGCGAGACAGGCAAAAGGCTCAGTGACCGATTCGCCCAACACTTGTGTGACATACGCCAATGCTCTGTGACCCTGTAGCCACCAATTTCAATGATACTGGCCATTTAGGAGCTCACGATGTCCAGGTCACAGCCATCCGATCATGTTCCTCGGATGATCGCAGTCGATTTGCTCTGGTGAATCGGTTGATTTCTTTGTATGGTACCTTGCGACCACGTGGGCTCAACGTATTACATTCCTATGCTTCTTAGTACTTTCTCTTCCCATGCCTTGTAATCTATATGGGTATATGTTGCATGTATTCAAGTTATATATTTACTAGATTTTTCATTGTTTCTCTTCCGTTCTATTTCTAGTTTTTATGTGGGTTTTTCGTGTTACATTTATTTCGTTATTCGTTTTTATTCCCAGATTTTCATTAGAAACGTTTGTATTTATTTGGTCATCTATTTGTTTTTTTAAATTTGTCACTCCTGTTTGTTCGTTTGCTTGATAAAATCATTGTTGGTCGAAAAGTTGCTGTATTTTGTCATTGTTTTTGTAATTTGTAAAACTACAATACTTTGTGATTACGTTTTTTGCCAATTAAATTACAAACTAAAAACGTTGCTCGCTTGAAATTGATACTGTGAATATGCTCGTTTGATTTCATAACTAATACAAGATAATTAAATAATATTTTAATCATTGCATTTGAAGATCTCAGTTTATCATTTATAATGTTTGAAAATTATTTATCGAAAAAGGGTGGAGACTGCAGTAAAACTTGGAAAAATAGCTAAACACGTAAAAACAAAGTACTATAGTTTTACAAATACAGAAACAGTGACGATAAACAGCTGTTTATCGTCACTGTTTCTGTATTTTGTAAAACTATAGTACTTTGTTTTTAAGAAAATGATTTAGTACGATATGTACCTAATGACGGTATTATATCGTGTAAAAGTGTAAAACAACGTCTGTGGGACTCCATGCTTCAGTCCTATGGTACTTATAGTGACATTTATACTATCCAGACATTTCAATAACTGAAATACAATATTCTTATGACATATTATGATTCGTAAACATCCTGAAGTAAACTATAAAATAACAATAACATTTCACGTAGCCGTTTTCATACCTTAGAGTGGGAAGTCTCTTCATGATCATTACTTATTACTAGGCCCTAGTGTGCAGTAGGTAGGAGGGCGAAATCATTTCTTCACGTGTGGAACGACAATTCTCTTGTGTTCAACTCGATAGGCGAAATCATTTCATCATCATCATCATCAGGTGCCGTCTCCCCAGCGAAGGCTGGCTGCAATGAATCTCTAGCATCCTCTGTCTTTCGCCTTGGTGTTGCTCACAGCCAGAGTGTAACCTGTCCATGTCTTAAAGTTTCCCTCCCACTTATTTCTCGGTCTTCCTCTTGCTCTTCCCCCTCAACTTTCCCTCTAGTAAATGTTTTATCATGGTGTCATGTCTTTTATGTGCCCAAAATACTTTACTCGTATGAATTTTATTTTTCTGAATAAGTGTTTCTTCGTGCCTAGTTTTCCTAAAACGTGTTTATTTGTCTGTTCTTCTGTCCATGAAACTCTGCATATTCTTCTATATATCCACATCTCAACTTCCCACTAAAGTTAATTACAGGATAATAGTAACTTATTTAACAAGAATAGTGCTAACTCAGGCGACAGTGGCATAAAGTGTCGAACTTACATCTTATATTAAACATTGTTTTAGTTGAAATACCCTTTTATAAATTGTGTGACTTATTAAAACAGTTCAAGAAACCTATCAATGAAGTTAAATACAATTCAAGAAAGAACCTTAACTGAGCTGGAATCAGAAAGAAACTCCATATAATACATAATTTAAGAGTTATACGTTGAAGATAACTGCCTATTCATTAAGGATAATGCCAAGTACGTTATTTTGGTGAATAAAAACTGTCATGAAGGTGTTGAGAAGACGATCATCAAAGTATATATATTAGGTAAGACAGAGGTAACGCCAGTGGGGACGATAGGGGCAAATGGGATAGCTCAATTGCAGATGGATGCATTATTTTTTTGAGGCAGGGTCTTTGGACAAGAAAAGAACAGGAATCCAAGATGACAAGGGTTAAGAGAAGATGTCGAGGGGTCGAGCATGGTTTGGGAAGACACAGATAAGCAACTGAGTGGAACCACAAGGAAAACGGAAAAAGGGACGTGCTAAACATAACTGGACACATAATCTTGTTGAGGAACTGAAAGAGACTGGACTATCCTAGGAAGCCAAAAAGAAAGCAACCAGTGATCGAGAAAATTGGAGAACAGCTGTTGAGCCCCTATGCTTCACGAGGAACGTAGAGGAATAAGTAAAGTCCTTTTACATGGGGTATCTTGTAATGATAGAGAAGTATTTAAGAGATTTGACAAGCGTATAAAATTCAGCAAAACCGAGGGTGCAACGTATAATTATTATTAGCAAAGATCGATTATACATCACAATGAGATCTAACAAGTTGGTCATAAAGAACGAACTCAAACAAGCAAGTTACGTAAGAGCACACTATAGAATGAATAAATATTATATATATACATATATATACATGTTACGATATTCTACAGTATTGGGCCACTCAGTAATGCATCAGCGGAATGATTGGACAACCAAACAACCGCAAGATTGGACACAGAAGGATGTCCTGGACTGGATCTATTTCGTTGTAGAAGAGGTAAAGTATAACATTGTTACTGTATTTTTGTCAAAATGAACAAAACAGTTATGTTCCTCTGATGATCGAAGTCGATTTGTTCTAGAGAATCAATTGTTTTATATCTTTATATGGTACTTTGCGACCTCATGGACTCAACGCCCTACATCCCTATGTTTCTTAGTACTTTCTCTTCTAATGCTCCATTTTCTATTCGCGTATATGTTAAATGTATATATTATACATTTATAAATTTGATTTTTATTGTTTATCTTCTTTTTTCCACTTCTATATTTTTGCACGTATTTCGTTATTAATTTTTAGTCACAGATTTTCATTTTATTGCAGTTAGAAATTTATTTATGATTCCTTACGTTCTGTGCTGTGTAAGAAGTGAACTTCATTACTTCGGCTGTATCCTTTGTTTGATAAAGGAATTTTGGTCAAAACGTGGCATGTGTATTGTTATTGTTTTTGTATTTTGTAAAACTAGAGTACTTTATTTTTATGTGTTTCACCATTGCTACATAGTTGTATGCAGTCTTTCCTTATATTTCTACTTAATGTCATAAGATTCTCTTTCAGTTTTCTGTCAAATTCTCTACATAATGTTTCTTTGTGTAGATACACACATATGCAGGGAAAACAAAATTACCATCATAATCATCAAGGCGGGAGACCCAACCAAAACACGGTTTGTCATTTTTTAAAATTCACAGGAAAATATCTAACAAACATATTGTCATACAATTTGGCCACATGTTGCAAAAGACTTTGATTTTGATGACATACACCGTTTAGTGTATGCACTGTTTTTTATTTATTTTTATAAATAATTAATTTTCTTGAAAATATATTGTAACCCCTACCCCCCCTTTCATCGTGTAGTGAATTTAAAAACATAAAAGTGCAAAGAATACCAAACTTGCATATCATGTACAAATTACCCATAATTATAGCGTGAATCTCCAAAAAGTGTCAAACTCAATTGGTTTTGTAGATATGGATTTTCAATGTAACCCTTCCAAATTAAAAAAAAAAAAAATTCAAATTGGAATAGCAATATATCTGCTTATATACAGTTTCGACAAAAACTAGAGGTTCATGCTATAATTATGGGGGATATGTACATCATATGCTAGTTTGACATTCTTTGCACTTCTTATATTTGTGAAATCCACTGCACGATGAAGGTTTTTTTTTTACAATATATTTTCAAGACAATTGATTATATTTTAAATAACTAATTACAATCCATACACTAAACGTTGTTTATCATCAAAAAATGTCTTTTGCAACATGTGGCTAAATTGTATGACAATATGTTTGTTAGTGTTTGTTCTGTGAATTTTTTTAACGACATTCCTTGTTCTGGGTGTGTCTCCCACCTCAAGTGTCATGTCAGCTGGTGTTGGAAATCATTGATCTTCACAAGCTTCTGTCATTATTATTGACTATACGTTAAGATGTTGACACTATTTTATGCCTGGAAGCCAGGTTAATCAGAACTAGCTCTCTCTCTCTCTCTTTCTTTCTCGTTCTTTCTCTTTCTTTCTCTCTCTGCCGTCCTCTGTTTCGTCTCTAGGTAGTTTTGCTGTTTCTAACAATCCCATATAGCAGTCCTTATCATCGTCTAAGTTGTCCCTGTCAAAACTTGGCTCCAATGACAACAATTCAAAGTGCCTCTCTGCCTTGTGTGTGCAGCCCGACCTCTGCTGCAGTCTTACTCAACTCGTATATAACCTCCTGCATCCATCTTTTCTTTGATCTTCCTTCACTTCATCTGCCAGATATAATATCTTTTAGAATGTTCTACCCCTGCAATTCGTGACGATTTATTTGTCCAAGTATTTTCTTATAATGTCTTTTCAATTTATCATAACACTTCTCTTTAGTTTTAAACTAGTGCAAAATGGATATCTTTATTGTGAATGATATTATGGATACATTTTTGTAGCACTCGCATTCCAAAGATTTAATCGATTGTTCCAGTGTTTTATCAATATTCAATGTCTCACAGTCATATGTTGTTATAAAAATGAATACATGCTCTTAACATTTTATTTCGTAATTTATTTTACCTCCGGACTCATTTACTTTGCAACTTATACTAAATTAGTCAGTATACTGGCTTTGCGTCACATTAGAAAATAGTGTCAGCCTGTACATCAGCTCAGAGGGGCGAATGGCTTAAACATAGAAAACGTTATTATTACATGCTCAAAAATTTATAATTACTTTTTTCTGATATTGATTATGAGTTTTCTATGTCTTTTTTTCCTCTACCAACGCATCAACATTAGCCATTAGATCGGTTGTATTCAATTCAATATCTCCATGTAATTTTTTTAAATATAGTTTTCGGTCTTTTAAGACCGACATCTATGAATTATCTTATTTTGTATCTCATCATTTATGTTTCATCTCTACTTTCCGCATGAGTTCTTTATCTCTTTGCTTCAGTGTCTATTAAATATGTAACTTATAATAGTAATAATAATTCCTCTCGTACCGTTATACGTTACATAGGACCTGCAAGTAATTTCTCCATACCGCTCTATCCTGGGCAACTCGCTCAATCTCCTCCATGGAGCTGAGACGATTATGTAACTTGCTTTGGTATATTCTCTTTGTTCATATTTTGTTCTTCTTATGTGTCGTTCGTTCTACATAAAACATTTGTTAAACCATTTACTGTGCTCTGTATGGGATTTGCTTCTTAGAGCGTTAGTTAGTTGTGACTGTTAAGAGCCTAGAGACCCGTAGTCTAAAACATCCGATTTATTACAAGCTTTTCTTCGGGATCTTCTCCCTACATTTTCATAGCTATGATATAACATTTCCACGAAAACCATATCTCATATTGTAGAATTAATGCGTATGGTTTTTCAATACAGCTATAATTGATTTCCAGGAATCCTATTCAGGACGGAAATGGTTAAGTTTAGGTGTATTCAGTATCAACAGTTCTAATGTTGCTAGCTGTATCGAAACTACTGGGACTACTACAACTCTTGTCACGTTAGTCATCGTGACTACAACCCATACTGACAGCTGTCAAAGGAATCTTCTGTCCTTTTGGTCACCGTCCCTACATATCGCATCTATAGCTGAGACTGCAATCACATTTTGAAATATACTAATGTACTTTGTGCACTAACACCTTCACTGTTATCATTGAATATAATCAAGTATTTTTATGAGCTAACGACATATTCGCGTATTTTGTTATTATTAATTATTACATTTGTTAATAATAATTATTATTAACGACATCAGACACTACTGTAATTATTGAATGTTTACAAATATACACGTTTTTGAAGATGTTAACATCATTTGACCACTGTATTTATTGAATAATTTTTTTTTTCGGAAGCGCTAACAACATCAGTACTGAATTATATGTATTGAATATATACACGTATTTTGTTACCACTAACAGTATCAGCTCTGTAACATCATCAGTTGGATTATGTAGCTTAAGCGGTTGATTGCTCGATCACAATACAAGCGTATCTGGTTCAAATTCCGCGGGAGTTTGGAAGCAAATTTGTTCTCGTGGAATAATACGAATGATAAAAATAGAACACTCCGTTAAGAATGAAATAGCAATCTACTCAACGTATAAGTGATGCTTAGCAAAAAGACGACTCGTGCATCTTTTTCCAGAGACTCCTAGGACTGTTGACGGGCGCTACGCATTTCGTGCTTCCTGTAATACACTCGACCGGTGATGTGCAATTGATGTGGAGAGGGACCGAGACATATGAGGGTTAAACACGGCGAAATAAAGTCAATCATTTAGCTTTAGACACTTTATTGTTTCTTCACGATGGCCTCGAGAGAACAATATTAAAGGGCAGTGTCCCAGGACGCAGAGGCAGACCAAGAAGAAGATGGCTACAAGATATTAAAGAAACCATGAATATGATCATCGACGAAGTGGGTGAACTGGCTAGAGACAGAGTGAAGTTCAGATGTGCTGCAAAGAGAGCATCGTCCTATAAAGGATACCCACCTTGCTGGGTGTTTCCTTCAATTTGCCCTATATATCTCTGAATCTTATTTTACCACATGTGGTAACATTGATAGTTTCTCGCAAGCTTCTCCTCTCACGCATGGCTATCATATAGAGTCCATGATTTTTATTGGCTTCAGATAGTTGACATTAAATATGTCATTTATAATGTGTAGTTAAACTATCATGATGATGCTCATGTGCTTGAATAATGGTGGTCGATAGTAAGTAAAGCTACGAAATGAGGACATCAGAAGCAGAGTCGCCCGAGTGGTTACCGGGGCCCACATTGGGGTGTAAAGAATAGAACATCTGTTACCTGCCACGCACGTTGCTAGAGGCGACTAAGGAGGTAGGGCGTGGGGCTAGCTACCCACACCGTAAAAAACGCTAGATGGCTACAGAACGGAGATCGGACCGAGTAAACGCTGGCTGAAGCCGGACACATCACCGAAGGATAAACACCAGAGCTCCAAATGGGGCTGAAGATATGACGTAAAACACACCAATGTTAAGTCTGCATGAATCGGATTTCCACATGAATAGAATTTATAGGGACATCTGGTACATCGGTCTGGGCGGTGATAGCGAGAGAGAGAGAGAGAGAGAGAAACAGTGGGCATGACTTCATGCACCGAATACATTCACAGGCAAAACATGCAGTGGTTTTGACATTTAATGAGAATGGAATACACCCAACCACCGGTAACAGCATACAATAAAAAGAGAGCAGGTACTTGGTCCAAAGGAAGACTGAGAAAAAAGTTCAATAGACATTATCAAGACCACACTAAATAAACACGGATATAACACAAACACAAAAAGAGCAACTCATCTGGCCCTAGAACGCAAATTAAAACTACCACCCCTATACTTAACGGCAAGAGTGGGCAACAAATTTCATCATCCACCTGGGAAAGACAATAGACAATAGATAGTCATCATCCTTTTTTAACCTTATGACATCTTTTTTTTCTATCACAAATGTCATCTTATTTACAGGAATTCTTTACAGGAATTTCAATTCTGAAAATTGGATAAATTTTGAAACAATTAATTTATGTATATAAATGGTCTACATGATAGACTTCCCAATATGGTTGCCTCTATCTCGGCAGAAATAGCAAGTCACCTGCCGATAGTGTTGTAAACAGCGCGAATACCGTAGCTGCGGAAACAATTATGCTATCCTATGCCGCGTGCCCAGCGTGTTCGTAGCGCGTTGAACAACGGGTGACTAGTCCTCTGTAAGTGCGGGTTCAACTCCGCGGACTGGCAGAAAAGCTACAGGTTCCCCAGACTTACGGTATTCGTGGCACCGAGTCGAAGGGTTACGATGTCCATGACACCGAGCCGAAGAGCTTTCAGCTCAAGTGCTTCAGGATCAGGAAAAAAAAAATCCTATGTAAAAATGTAAAATTATGTTATTTTTAAAAATGCATATGTGAACTGACTGTCGCGACCCGGATTCGAACCTAAAACCTCCTGAACGTAAGTAAAACGTCTTAATCTCGTCGCCACAAATACTCAGTTTTTTATATATATATATATATGATATTAATTATGTATCTTATTTACACAATACTCACATTTCTGTGTACTTCTGTAATATAGACCACTCCGAAACAACGAATTACTGCAATATCAGTTACTAAGTAGAGAATAAGGAGTTTTAAAAACACCAAGGAAAGCCCCGGAGTCAATAAATATGAGTAATAAATAGACAGGGAACACGTATTACGGGCTTCCCGTAAAACTGTCACAAACGGGATTCAAACTACAAGTCCATTTTTCTTATAACAGACATTGCCAAACCAGACAGACGAGCGTCTTTTTTAAAAACACAGCCATCTTTCTCTCCAAAAATAGTGCTTAACTAAGCCGTGTCTATAACAAACAACCTAATCTTTTGAACACAGAATAATCACGTCAGATTCGATTGAACAGTGTTTGCACAAACACATTCAATACGACTTGTGTTCTTGTCATCATCGCTTGCAATGGATGGTTATATATATATTTGTGCTTGTATATTTGAGACGAAACAACATCATACGTACACACACGTATACACATAAAAGATACATGTACACATCATCATCGTTTATAGTAGCTTCAAGAATATTGTAATATGAAAATAACGAGTTTTAAGAGTTACTTAGTTACTAATTTACTAAGTTACTAAGTATCTCAGTGTTACAATCGTAACTAATTTAACTATTAATTAACACTGTCTCTTCGCTGTTATCATTTTCTCGTTTCATTTTTCTTTTACTGACCAGGAAGAACTGGATGGCTCCAAGTTCCAAGGTGAGGTCTATCGAGATTTTTCTGGTAGTGACTTGTGTCAAATGGACAGACGACAGTTCCAAAGAGCCGACCCATGTAATGGTTTGAAGATATATGAATCTTTTCAGAATTTGCTTTATCGAGGTATGGTTCACTTTTAGGATCCATACAGAATAAGATGTGCCTGTGTTTGTATATACATATTTATATATAATTTACGACAGTGTGTTGACGGGGTTCTCGAGAGAGGTGAGCAAAGAACAGTACCACTGCGACCTACAGGGCATGTCGTAAGAGGTGACTGAAGTGGCTACACTAGTAAAAAAAAGCATCACAGAAATCGGATGTACTGTCCTACTTGAAGGCGCACAACTGGCACAACGTAAAATATATCTTAGGCTCAGATCCCATATAATTCATAAAGAGTGTTTTAGCAAGTGGTCGATATAGAGTGTTTGCACAAGAAAACGAATATATAAATTATAATAGCCGTTTATCGCAAGCGAGGATTACAACAGTCTCAGAAGCGTGCTGTTGCACCTTTCTGCTGTGTGCGGAGGTGACTGTGAATTCAAATTTTCCTTCTCCAGTTAGGGAATATAGGATCAGAGTTGAACATTTTGGTGTTGTGAGTTCTGCATTTTCGTACAGCCCGTTTTCTCTTCAACTCAGCGTTAAGCCGATTCTCAGGTATGCGAGTTCCTCTTTTGGTGTTACAAAACCACATTTGACAATCTTGCGCGAAGTTTTCCCATCAAGTAATGTCTAAATGAGCAATATTTTATTTTGTCGTCTTTGATGCGTTTTTTATGTCCACATATTGGTCATTTACTTCAATCTATTTGCTGTTGTTTAAATCTAAAAGGTCTATATGTGGAGGATTGACTTCATTGCATTGGGTTTTTCTAAATATGGCACCGTCATGTTCGCAGAAATGCCGAGAGTATTGCAAAAAGCATGAACTTCGTAGTTCCAGAAACTATCCTTGGAAATTTATTTTCCTTTGCGTTCCCGGCCTAGCCTGATGGACCAACTTCTATCATGAATTTAACTGTTGTTTTTGGGACTCCGTTCCTCCGTACAGCTTTTCGCGAAGCTCTGTGTGTTGTGGCCAGTACTCTTTCCGTATACTCTAAACGTGGACAGTCTTGCAAGACGTGTTCTGCCGTCATGTCTGCCATATTGCATGGGCACAGGCTAGTTGTGCCAATTTTAAATTTATGGAACATGTGGGCTCTGAGCTTGTTGTGGCCGGTACGGAGGCGAAATATGGTAACTTGTTCACTGCGCGAGAGACCATAGTATCCGTCACTGTCTGTGTACTGCGGGTGGTCTTTGCCCACTTGCTTCGATAGTGCGAACCGATGGTTGTTTTGACTTCCTCAGAGCTGATCTCGAGATCAGTCTGGGGTAGTCGCCCGCCCTCTTTGGCTAGCTTGTCGGCCGCTTCGTTTCCTCTAATGTTGCAGTGTGACGGTATCCACTGGATGACAGTGCGTTTGAGTGAACTCGTTAGTTCAGCGAGGGACGTTTTGAGCTCATTCATCTCAGTTTTGCCAACGCATTTGAGTGCCGTGATGACCGATAGAGCATCGGTGAATATCACGACCTTGTTGCGTGTAGTGTTTCTTCTCTCCAAGATCATTTCGCCGCCTTTTTGATTGCCTCTGCCTCAGCTCGGTAGTTATTCGAGTATTTGCCAGTTGCAATCGCTTTCTTGACCGTGACTTTCTTGGAGATTTTAAGCACTATTCCTCCTCCGCCATCGCTTATTGCGTTATTTGCCGATCCGTCCGTGTAGACGTGCGTCCACTCATTTTCAGGGTACTCGGAAATTTATTTAAAAAAAAACTGCACAACAAACTTGGTCCGCAATGGAACCCAGAACAACAGACCAACGTCTTCACCACTTCGCTGTATATGTATATATATGTATAAATACGTTTGTCAGAAAGATGTACAGTATGACTATAAAAAGAACGTAGAATAATGTGCATCATTACACAACTGTTGTATTAGAATAAAGTAAGAAGATTATTATTCACATACATACATTCATCTTCGTTCCTGTGCACATGAATGTCGGGTGTAATGAGAGATCAGTTAGAATTGTTGACTTTGTCACTAAATCGGAGTATCAACCACTAGATAGAGCTTCCATTCTGTACGTCCTCATATAATGTAGACGCAATGAGGACTTTCATCTGAACCATCCCCGTCAATTGCTAGATTGCAAAACCTTGAGTTGAAGATTATAGTTGCCAGACGAGCCCAAACGCATGAGGCTCATCAGCAACATCCAATTGCTAGATTGCAAAATCTTGAGTTGAAGATTATAGTTGCCAGAAAGAGCCCAGAACAGACGTATTAGTAGGCTCATCAGCAACATCCAATTGCTATGGCTAGTCGCCGGGTCTTCTGGAGATAATGCATAAAGATCGAATCAGCTTTGGACACGTCAGGATATTCCATACTGAACTGAACTAAACTGACAATTGTTAATTGTAATATGGTATTAAAGTCTATATGTGCTTTTGAATATAAGTGTTACAGAAGATTCCTTTGTATATCATGACAACGAGAACAAATATATCTATCCAGAAAGAACTCAAAATCAAAGAAAATGACTCATGCTTCAAATAAGAAAGAGAAAATAGAGCTATTTTGAACAAAAGACACAAATTGTTTGAGAAGACCATCATGGAAGGAGGCATACCGGATACTACGGTGAAAATGGATTCAGGATGTAACTGATGGTTTGAACATGACAGCAGCAGAGGCGGGACATCTGACCTATAAGAGAGAAATTTCGGAGGAATGTTGGGGTGGCAAAGTTCTGCTCAAGACAAGCTATTTGATGATGAGGATCAAAGTCTATAGTGTAATGGTAATTATGTTATTAAATAAAAGTAAACATTCCTAACACGTGATGACTGTGAGAGCTAACACGTGATTGTAGCTGACATTTAATTGTAACTGAGCAAACAATAATATAACTCTTGCTACTACAGTTTACAAAATCATATAATATAAGGAAACTTGAATGTCTATTTTGTATCCGGAACCCTTTCATTTAATCAAATATTTGCTATTAAACATTTACATGACACTTGTATAATAATCCGGCTTTGCACTTTTTCTCTTCATTTCAACTTCAAATTTTCATCAACCTAACACATACATTTTGAGGGATATAACTTCTCTAGTGATAATTAAAAAAGTAATGGGGTTGTTCACAGCCAACTATAAATGTATGGGCGTGCGGTCTCACAGGGAAACCCCTCACCTAGTTTCAGTGGGAGGGCTGGAATATATATATGTTTGATAGAACACTGCAAGTTTTTTGCAATTTTACTCAATTCTGTGAGTCTATGGCTATTTATTGGTGTAAAATATTCATAATATTGACATTCCTTATTGTTAAACGAAACTTGTTGCATAATATAACTTTGATTTAGCATTTTGTGATGATTTTAAAATGAATTCATCTATATACAACAATACTGGAATGCAAGGCTAAGTGACCGTTGTGGTCTGATTTCCCATAATTTGTACCTGAGTCCTCAGGCCCTATGAGTTTATAGTTGGCTGAGGGTGTTCAACCAAAATTTCCCCAGTGATGAAGACGTTGGACAAATTGCAAATTTTGAATACCTTAGCTTCGCAATTAATAACAATGGAGACTGTACAATAGATCTCAGACGACTTGTCATGGTATTTTAAAGGGTGTTTAACTCCCATAATATGACAAGCTACAAGACAGACCATCCGAGTAGTTGCAATTCTCCAATAAGCCACTACATTTGCCCAAAGGGTTTTTATATTACACAAATTAGTCACGTTATGCACATGCTGATATTTGTATATAATTGTGATTAAGAAATAGCAAGTGAAGAAATAAAATAAGTTTTCAGTTCTATACATTCTGATATCCGAAACAGTTTTCAGTTCTATACATTCTGATATCTGAAACAGTTTTAAACTCTATACATTCTGATATCCGAAACAGTTTCCAGTTCTATACATTCTGATATCTGAAACAGTTTTCAATTCTATACATTCTGATATCTGAAACAGTTTTAAACTCTATACATTCTGATGTCCGAAACAGTTTCCAGTTCTATACATTCTGATATCCGAAACAGTTTTCAGTTCTATACATTCTGATATCTGAAAAAGTTTTCAATTCTATACATTCTGATATCCGAAACAGTTTCCAGTTCTATACATTCTGATATTGAAACAAATTTCCAGTTATGACATGTTATATTGAAAATTTCATTTAAAATATAGTAGAAATCAAAAAGTTTTCAGTTCTATACATTCTGATATCTGAAACAGTTTTCAGTTCTATACATTCTGATATCGAAACAGTTTTAAACTCTATACATTCTGATATCCGAAACAGTTTTAATCTATACATTCTGATATCCGAAACAGTTTTAAATTCTATACATTCTGATATCGAAAAGTTTTCAATTCTATACATTCTGATATCCGAAAGCAGTTTTTTCTCAGTTTTTCTATAATTCTGATATCTGTGCGAAACAGTTTTTCCAGAAGAAAGCATTCTAACACTGATAGAAGTTTAATTACTGATATAAAAGTAAGGTACTAAGTCGGTACCCCATTTTAATGTAGAAACTACACATAGATAATAAAGAAGGTTTCAGTTTGTCTACATAATTATTATGAGGAAAATGTGACAGACATAACACAAGCAAAGTAACAAAAGTAAAACTTCTGAGAACATGTAATTTTCCTGTGGCAACATGTGAATGTGAATCATGGATGATGGACACAATCATTATAGAACACAATTGTGTTTTGAAAGCAGTTATAACAAACACATACTTCTTAGAAATCCTTACATAGTGAAGAGAATCACATATAGAAATGTTATTAGACTTGAATGTGATGAATGTTGACTCATAAGCCGTCCTTGTGTTTCTGTGGCCCACGGGGGGGGAGCAAATAATAGTACCACTGCTACTTACAAGGCATGTCGTAAGAGGCGATTAATGTAGGGGCCTGGGGAAACTTCCTAGTAAATAAATATGATCAATAAACAGATAGTGTACAAGTATTAAGAGATTCCCCAAAAACAAATGGACAAACACAGGATTCGAAATACTTACCATTTTTTCTTACGACACCCAATGACTAGCCTAGCAATACGAGCGTTCTTACGAACACAACCAGCGTGCAACCGCTGTTAGGCTCAGATCACATACATATCACAAAGAGTGCTTTAACAATTGGTCGTTTTGGAATGTAGGGAGAAGAAGACTCATAAACAATACCCTGTCACAGAAACTGAGATTTTTTAGTCGCATTAAACTATTAAACTTGGCAGTGGTGTGGACGAAACAGTAATATAGGACATATGTAATGGAAGACGAGACAGCGGACGACAAAGACGATAGTGGTAACATGACATTATGAAACCTATAACAACAATCGAGAGAACTTACGGGAACCCACGAGTTTTTCAAGCGGACTCTGGTGAAAGTGACGTTCGGTAAAAAAAAACATACTTCATGATAAAAGGAATTAGAAAAAAAAACAATAGCAAGTGCTTATATGTTGCAATATTTATAGTCATGTAGTACACGACAGAATCATGACCATTTTGTTTCACTTCCTGGACAAATCTTTTTGTTTTATGTGGTTAAATATAGCTGAACATTTGTACCAATCAGATCATAGTCTTCAGAATCGCCATCCAGGAAATAAAACATGTAGCGACAATTAAGGCAGGTGTAGTTAATGTTATATTATAAACCTGGACATTTAGTTACCTCAAATTTATATTATTTTGTATTAAACAACAGTTTGACTGTAGTGAAATATGTTCTGTTCTTTTTTGTCTACAATCTAGTGTTCCTCCAGAAACTCAAGCCAGAAATTGATAACATATTCCCTGAAAACTTCCTCAAAGTCAAGGACAGTTCATCTGCTAGTGTGGATAGAAATAACAATAGAAGACAACCAGGAAGTGGACGTGATGGACAGCTAACTAACAGTGTTGGAAACACAGAGTGTAATTTGAAATCTAACAATGGTAAGGATATATGTGGTTTTCGTTCATCTGTATGTTGATGTGTTATCTATCTGTGTGTTTCCGTATATGTACGAAAATGTATGGGTGTATATGTATATGTGTATGCGTGCGAGTATGCGTACGAGTATGCGTACGTGTGTGTTGTATGTGTGCTTATGTGTGTATATATGCGTGTGTAGCCACCCATGTATGCGTGTATAGCCACCCATGTATGCGTGTGTAGCCACCAATGTATGCATGTATAGCAGCCCCTGTGTAGCCACTCATGAATGCATGCATAGCAACCCCTGTGTAGCCACTCATGTATGCATGTATAGCAACCCCTGTGTAGCCACTCATGTATGCATGTATAGCAGCCCCTGTGTAGCCACTCATGAATGCATGTATAGCAGCCCCTGTGTAGCCACTCATGTATACGTGTATAGCCACATGTGTATGCGTGTTTGGTCACACATGTGTGCATGTATGCATGTATAGTAAGTAAAAGTAAAGGAACCCTTTCATACCTCGTGGTATATAGGGCAATACAGTGTTAGACCTGTATTTTTCATTGACCGTCGGCACACGATGGGTGATGTGGCCAGCATCACACCTGCCGCCTTTACTTTCCCAGAGCATGTCTGGTACCCAAATAACGCTGGGTCGACCTGAGAGCCGTCGCGGTTGGGAAAAATTCCACGCCCACTGCGGGAGTTGAACCCGGAAAACAAGCCTTGAGAAGCGAGTTCTCTAACAAATACGCTACCGCGGCTCTCATGTATGCGTGTATGTCGACTTTCAAAATTATTTCGATATTTTATCATCTTCATCATTCATTTAGATTCTGTGTGGCATCGAGGCTAGGTGCTTGTCTATCGAACATATAGAAATATATATAAATATGTATTTGATACTATGTATTATATAAATATGTATTTGATAGTATATATAAATATGTATTTCTGGCATGCTAGCTATGTATTATATAAATATGTATTTCTGGCATGCTAGCTATGTATTATATAAATATGTATTTCTGGCATGCTAGCTATGTATTATAGAAATATGTATTTCTGACATGCTAGCTATGTATTATATAAATATGTATTTCTGCATGTAGCTATGTAGTATATAAATGTATTTGGTTTACTATATTATATAAATATGTATTTCTGGCATGCTAGCTATGTATTATATAAATATGTATTTTTGGCATGCTAGCTATGTAGTATATAAATATGTATTTCTGGCATGCTAGCTATGTATTATATAAATATGTATTTATGGCATGCTAGCTATGTATTATATAAATATGTATTTCTGGCATGCTAGCTATGGATTATATAATATGTATTTCATGCTAGTATGGATTATATAATATATTCTGGCATGCTAGCTATGTAGTATAAAATATGTATTTCTGGCATGCTACTTATGTATTCTATCAATATGTATTTCTAACATACTACTTATTTATTATATAAATATATATTTACAGGTATGGTAGTGTTCAAAAGTGGTAACGATATTACTGTGGGGCTACCAAGCTTGGGTGTCTATCCTATTGGTCAAGAATTCGATCTACCCACCACAACACATCAATGTTTCTCAACGTCACATCTGCAGGAGTTTAACTCATTAAAATTACCTTCCTACCATTCAAGTATCACTTCATTCCTGGCATCGTTAACATACCCAACTGTTTCACAAGAACCATCAAGCGGCTCACGGACAAAGCGTTCATTTTCGTCTCCATCGTCATTCCCCTCATCTTCATACTCATCTACATTGTCTTCTTTACCAATGTCACTTTCATCCTCTACACCAGATTCGTTATCTTCTCTATCTCAGGATTCGCCATCTCAAATGTTGACAGTTGATACTTATGACAATGGATACTCAAGTGAAGGTAATCATAGTCAAACAGACTATTTCAAAATGGCTTTTGTTTAAAGTTATTAACCCATTCACCCTGCTGAACCGATATACTGGCTCGAGATATTTGTTAAGATGTCTCAAAACCAATATACTGGCTAATTTAGTGTACATTGCAATGTAAGTGCGTACGAAAGTAAAAAAAATTGCATAGTGAAAAGGTTAATACTTAAATAAAAACACTTACCAACACTGTCTGTAGTAAAACACGTAATTACAAAGTACTGTAGTTTTACAAATTACAAAAACAATGACAAAATACAGCAACGTTTCGACCAACAAGGCCTTTATCAAGCAAACGAACAAACAGGAGTGACAAATTAAAATGAAACACAAATGGACGACAAAATACAAACGTATCTAAGGAAAATCTGGAATAAAAACGAATAACGAAATAAATGTAACACAAAAACACACATAAAAACTAGAAATAGAAAGGAAAAGAAACAATGAAACATCTAGTAAATATATAACTTGAATACATGCAACATATACCCATATAGATTACAAAGCATGGGAAGAGAAAGTACTAAGAAGCATAAGAATGGAATATAACATGAATACATGCAACATAAACCCATATAGATTACAAAGCATGGGAAGAGAAAGTACTAAGAAGCATAAGAATGTAATACGTTGAGCCCGCGTGGTCGCAACGTTTGTAATTTGTAAAACTACAGTACTTTGTAATTACGTGTTTTGCCAATCAAATAGTTTTACTGCAGTTCCATATATATATACTGTCTGTAGTAGCGCTTGTTAGAGTGATGTAGGACAGGAGAGACGTGAGCCTGGGGAATCTCATAACAAAATGGCTAGTGCAGTCGCATAGAAGGTGTTCAGATTATGATTGTTCATTTATGCCCACAACAGAAAAAAAATATGTGACCTTACCGTGATTTTAACACAGTTTCTAATTTCATGATTTTAACACAGTTTCTAATTTCATGATTTTAACACAGTTTCTAATTTCATGATTTTAACACAGTTTCTAATTTCATGATTTTAACACAGTTTCTAATTTCATGATTTTAACACAGTTTCTAATTTCATGATTTTAACACAGTTTCTAATTTCATGATTTTAACACAGGTTCCGCTCTCTAATTCATTCGGTCAGATGCTCCTTTATTAATACATTAATTACCAAATTCAGCAGACTGCGTCAGCTTGTCTGTATCGTTTGGTCATATGTCGCGAGAATAATATGATGTATGGCAATGTCAAATTAGCTCTAAATTTTGCTTATTCTGATAGTCACATGTTCGTATCTTAGTTTTCTCTTCCACATTTTGATAGTGTGTGAAAAACAGTGTAACAATTTTAACGTTTCTTAGTTTACTCTTCCACATTTTGATAGTGTGTGAAAAACAGTGTAACAATTTTAACGTTTCTTAGTTTATTCTTCCACATTTTGATAGTGTGTGAAAAACAGTGTAACAATTTTAACGTTTCTTAGTTTTCTCTTCCACATTTTGATAGTGTGTAAAAAACAGTGTAACAATTTTAACGTTTCTTAGTTTACTCTTCCACATGTTGATAGTGTGTGAAAAACAGTGTAACAAATTTGAAAATGAAAATCATGGCATATCCTTTACAGGGCGTCGACCTCAGCCACAGTAAACGAGTCGTTGATTTTCTAGACACCAATTATACGTTCAGTAGCTTTCCCTTGTTTTCTAAATGGTGATGACTATATTTACCTTTCGTAAAAATCCACAGGAGCAACTTTGTTTCCAAACTATTCCGCCGCGGAGTTTATACCAGGTACTCTGGGGTGCAGTCGAGCTCACTATCGCTAAGAAACAGACGCCAAATTTACCGTTAAAATTACCTGTTGCTAATCATATTTCGTTAAAAATTAAGAAAAATACAGATTAGAGAAAAAGAGTCAACACAAATCCTTGGCTAAAACATGTTTTCAGTGTAGTAGTTAATATGTTCAAGAAAACATAAACATTAAGCAAGTGTTTGGTAATTGACACTGTACCTTGCCCTGTTGTCCCAAGGATGGCAGTTCCGCTAGGCATCACCCGCCTCAGTTCTACCGGGGATGTTAGTTGTTATCGCAACAGTACCTTGCACGGTTTTCCCATGGAGGGCAGTTACGTTATGCACAAAAACGCAACTTTATGTTTTGCGCTCGGCCAACCTTGCCCAGTAAGTGTATCTGCGCTAGGCCACCTATACGGAGTCAACTGCAATCTTTCCTCGTACCGACACGTGGGTAGACATTTATTCATTACGCATCTATCCTATTTATTCTTGCCACAACTGGAAATGTTTGCCCCCTCCTCAGGGCTTCGAGTTTCGCCCTATGTGGGCGCACGTTTCGTCACTGGATGCACCTCTCATCCTTTCATGTTCTCTTGTACACTAATCTCCCCATCGGCAGAGAAACTGGTAATTGTGGTGGGACCTTTGACTTACACTTCGAGTTTGTGTATGGAGTCTCTTGCTCCGGAGATAGCAATTTGTGTTCGTCCCTTACTCTAGGGAAGTAGGGATTCTATCAGAGACATTTCGCTGCTTTTTCTTATTATTCGGAAACTTGAGCAATATGTTGTTGAACATCGGCCAGGAGATTCGTGCATTTTGTTCGTATGGACCTGAATTGCTTTTCGTACTTACACTGCTACCACTGCCAGTAGTTCTCCCCGATCCCTGCCTCCATTAGCCAGACCGGAACCAAAGTCTGTTTCCAGGGTCACCACGTGGAGATGGGGGACAGGGTCTTGGTAAGTAATCCTTCACTAACCCTGGTGTATGTTCCCGCCATGCGCCTTTGACCCCAGTTAACATTCTAAACAATTTTGTGGAAAAGAACATTTCCTGACTATAATCCATGTTTCTCACTCCTATCTAAAAGTTTGCTTTAATGGCTGGATTTCTCCAGCTAAGTATGTCAATTATTCTTGAATCGTTTCTTTCTTAATCACGAATCTGATGTCCGATTAGAAAATTCGAATCTTTACAAATTAAGGTATGTCTTCCGGTTAAACTCATGAAGTTTTTATAGTTCTTCTTCAAACGTTCCATATCAACAACTTGTTAAACACATTGTGTGATTTGTATGTTATCTGAGCTTAAGAGCGATTGTACGTTGTTAGAGTTATGCGCCTACAAGTAGACGAGGACATCCGATTTCTGCGACGCTTTTTATTTACTATTGTAGTTTCCCTAGGCCCCTACATCAGTTGCCTTTAACGACCTTCCTTGTATCTCACTGTAGTACTATTCACTATTCTTTGCTTCCCTATCGGACCCCATCACTACACGGGCGCTTCACAGTTCAAAAAGTAAAAACAAACTAATTTATCTAGTCTTTTGTTTAGCTCAAATCTCTGTATCTACATATCTGAAAAGATCCATGTTACAATCCTAACGTTTTCTAACGTATAACAAATGAATTGTATGTCCTTTCTGTTTCTAGATTCCCTTTTGAACGCATCATTTATGCCACCGTTAGACGGGTCTCCCAAAATTGATTCATTCGTCAGTGACTTCTCAGATATGGGAATCAAAGATACCCGGAAAAATGGATCACCATTGTCTAGAAGTGCTGAAACATCGATGAGCGTGTCCAGTAGAAGAAACAATATTCCTGGTGAGTAGAATTAAAAGTGGGCATCAATGTGGGCATATATCAGATTTCTATAAAAATGATAATGAAAATGTGCTTTAGCGTTTACAGATTGTTGTGTATATTTTTTCCTCATCCAGAAGCACTTGAGCTTTCTGCTCTTCGGCTCGGTGTCATGGACATCGCAATCCTTCGGTTCGGTGCCACGAACACTGTAAACCTTGAGAACCTGTGGCTTTTCTGCCAGCCCTCGGAATTTAACCCACATTCACAGGGAACTTGTCACCCGTCGTCTAACGCGCTACGAACATGCAGAACAGGCGGGCGATTGTTGTGTATAAAATTCATGTCACTATATATTTCCAAATTAAATGATGCAGTAATTAGAAGGTAAAAAAAAATATGTGTTTTTGAAATACGATTTTCTTTTTCTCTTTCTTCGAACTTTCCATATCGATCACTTGTTTATCACTCTTTGTGAGTTGTATATGATCCGAGCCTAAGAGTGATTGTACGTTTGCCAGGTATGCACCTACACGTAGACCAGCACATCCGATTTTTGCTATGCTTTTTATTTGCTAGGAGCTCAGGCCTACCTCACTCTTACGACATGCTAGGTAACTTCCCAAGGCCTCTACCTCAGTCGCTCTTACGACATGCTAGGGTAACTTCCCAGGCCCCTACCTCAGTCGGCTCTTACGACATACTAGGGTAGCTTCCCTAGGCCCCTACCTCAGTCGCCTCTTACGACATACTAGGGTAGCTTCCCTAGACCCCTACCTCAGTCGCCTCTTACGAAGTACTAGGGTAACTACCCTAGGCCCCCTCCTCAGTCGACTCTTACGATATGCCTAGCAGGTTACAGTATAACTATTCTTTGCTTCCTTTGCGGGTCTAGGCAACATAAGGGAGGAAACACAACAGAAATACTGCTTCTTTTAACCGTTTCATAACAAGAGGTATATTAAGGAATGCACTCTTAAGCGCGTATTTGTCATGGAGCTTAGGCTGACGATGACTGATGTGGTCAACATCACGCCAGCCACCCGTGCTTCTCAGTTTAAAAGGGCTTTAAAGCCGAAGGATTGACTTCATTGCACCGGGTTTTACACTATATACCCGCCTGTCTGCCCAGCGTGTTCGTAGCGCGTTGGACTACGGTGACTATCCTCTGTGTGTGCGGGTTCAATTCCGTGGGATGGCAGAAAAGCCACAGATTCCCCAGATTTACGGTGTTCGGGGCACCGAACCGAAGGGTTACGATGTCCATGGCACGGAGCCGAAGAGCTGAAAAGCTCAAGTGCTTCTGGGGATCGGAAAAACCAAAAAAACCCACCATATACCTCGGTCCTCTCCACAGAAATGACACGACATCTGTAGAGGGCACTGCACAAATCACAAACTCCGTATTTCCGGCAGCAATTATAGGAGTATTTGGAAAATGTTCATTCATGAAAAGAGCGATGAGGTCCTGATTCGAACCCACGACATTCCGATCGCAAGGCAGGGGCTCTACCACTTAACCACATATACCCCCAACTTTCCAATTCTTTTCTGGTACACAATTGAAGCTGGACTGACCTGAGAGCAGCTACAGTCGAAAGTATATCCAACATCTACTATATAATTGAACTCCAACCACGCGTCTAAGAAGTGTGTGTACTTATCACTAAGCTATCATTGCCCTCACACTAATATATTTCATGCATTTCATTGATAACACAATTGTCGTGCATACAATTAACTCATAATGCAAACATTGTTAAAAAAAACTTTGTTTCTATCCACAGTCAAACATGGAATTCATTTGTGGCAGTTTGTCCTTGGTCTTCTACAAGATCCTACTTCTAATCCACAATATTTGAAATGGGAAGACAAAAATGTACGTATGTATTATTAAGTGTAGTCAGTCAAATGGTGGAGTCTGTGGCTTAGGGGATAGTGACTCGGTCTATTAACCCTAACGTTCTGTGTTCGAATCACACTGCGGACAGTTTGGTTGCAAATTGTTTCGCGATGATTTTTACAAAAGGACGATGGCACCACCCGTTCAGAAAGCAATTTGCAAACTACCGAACTTAATAATTCCTAGAAAAATCAGCGTTAACAAGCTGAGGTTGATTCGCAAAGTCATGTAAAGGATATGCAATTAACTTTTAGTCAGTTAAATGTTGTTTGGGCATACACTAACTCGGACGCTCTACCGTATAATTACTCTGATCCCACACCATGTTACAGTATTAATCAGTAGATCTGTTATTACAAAGTGGTTTGCTGATTGTAAAATCTTAACATTTGCCCACTTGTACAAATATGTATGCTATTGTATAATTGTTTATTGTTCATTTGAAGATCATCTTTATCTGACATATCCATCATTAATACAGAGCCGATATCATCAATGCGGTAGGTTCTCAATTATGTGACATGGGCAAGTCTCAGACACTGGAACAAGTTCGAGAATTAGGCGTTAAGTTTGGACATGTCAGACAGTGTCGTCTTCGTGATAGAGAGAGAAGATATAGTAATCAACTTCTCATTGGTTAGATGAGGTAATGATGATGTTGCTTTTGTCCATAGAAGATCCATTCTTGATCGCATCATTGATCGTCAGGGCATCCGTTCTCTCACTGCCCATCCCTCCAGAATGACATGAGACAGAGATAATGTCGAGTGACCAGTTTGGACAGAAATAGTACTGTTGGCAGTCAATAATTTTTTATAGACGATCTACTTGTAGGTAGAAAGCCACGTTTGGCATAATATCCATATTTCTTCAAACTATAAGCTAAACTTCTTCATACTTTAAGCTAATTCAGCTTTCTTCATACTGTAAGCTAAAGCAACTTTTTTATTACCAATTCATAGCTTGGAGTTTTTCGAATCATACAATCAGACAAAGTGGCAAAACTGTGGGGAGAAAAGAAGAACAATCCTTATATGACATACGAAAAATTTAGCCGAGCCATGAGGTAAATCTAAGATTTGTTGTTTGTCTTCAACTTAATGATAGCGGTTATTAACGAAAGGGTTTAGAACACCACTACCAAAACATGAATCTTAATTGTTGCTAATTTTTGTTGGTTTTTTATCCAATCGAGAAGCACTTGAGCTTTCAGCTCTTCGGCTCGGTGCCATGGACATCGTAACCCTTCGGTTCGGTGTCACGAACACCGTGAATCTGGGGAACCTGTCACCCGCAGTCCAACGCGCTACGAACACGCTGGGCAGGCGGGCAAATTGTTGCTAGTAAGACATTGAACTTGTGATGCGCTATCTCTCCAGACTATGACGCCGATGGCGCTTCTAATTAGTATAGTCTCCTAGTTCCGTTAAACGTTACATAGGGTTCGTAAGCAATTTCTGAATACCGCCCTATCCTGGGAAACTTGCTCAATCTCATCCATGGAATTGAGTAGTATATTAATCTCCTTTCTTAGTAAAGTACGTATCTGAGTTTCCCTATAGCGTCCTTTCTCTCTTTAATCATTTCCTTCCACTTCAATTCACTGTTTTGTGATTCTTTTATCATTTCTACTTAGAGTTTACCTAACATATCTCCATCTCACTCGCTCATATCCAGTAGCAAATGCACTCCATTCTTCTGTTCTTGGTCGTCCTGAGCATTGTGTTTTGGCTATGATTCGTTGATTTTAGTTCCTGCTCTACCGTTCTCGAGGTGGTTATGGGTCTTCAACGTTTTTGTTTACCATCGTGACAATGTCCCAAAGCGGCCCAATATGCTAGTTTGATGTTGATTGATAGAGACATAATTACATTGAGTGTATAAAGAGCAATGTTTTATCTAGGGTCAAATACAATTACTTCACAATTCGAAAAGATTGGGATATCTCATCAATGAAAACTTGCTCTAGTTATTCCAGCTACAAACAAGTGTCTGTCTTGCTTAGTTACGAACAAGAGCACGAGCATATACACTTTTGAACTATAAATTCTATATAAGGCCTTTTTCGTCTTTACAGGCTGTCAATTGGCAAGTGTTTTATTGAAACAACTTCTGAGTTTTCGCTTTTCTCTTTTGTCTTTCAGTTCATATCTAAGTAACTGTTTATTTCCGTGTTGTGTAGGAGCTGAAAGCAAGGATAAACTGTCCTCTTCATTTGTGCCTAGCCTTGGCAGCATATATGGGGAATGTGCCCTGCTCATTTTGCACAAACCCTCTCTCTTTACTATTGTTTAATCCAAAGGAAAGACATACGTTTGGAATCAAGCGTCAATACGTTTGGTTTGCAGGGGATGTCAGAAGATGAAATAAATACACATATAACCATCAACAAAGTCTAAGACAAGTATTATACAAGTTTAAAAGGGTTTCAAGACGAAAGTTTAATTTAATTGCATTGGGTTTTTCAGTATGTATAGTTCATTCTCCACCAAAGTGAGACACCACCTGCCGAGAGTATTACACAAAGAACAAACTCTATAGTTCCAGAAATAAATCTTAAAATTTAGAGAAAAGTTCTATCATGATCTAAAAGACGCATTCCTGATTACTTTTATAACATTAATAAATGTAAGCAGAATAGTAGAAACACCCATACAAAAGTGTGTGTTAGAAAGTAACATTTTTTTCATTATAGAATCGATCATTATAGAATTGATCATAATAGTCTTACAGATTCAAATAATATACTTCCTTTCAGGTTTTGTCGCAAAAGTGGATTCTTTAAAAGCATACCTACGACAGGAAGATTCCCAAAGAAACTTTGCTTCATGTTTGGTGAAAAGTCTCATGGATGGAAGGAGTGACTGTCATGAAAGAAAATGTGTGCGATGGAATGAATGTCACAGAATAAAATATAATATTTGGATAAAGAAACAATCTGAGAACTAATGTTGAAACCTCAATGTGTTTATTAAATAAAGTCGATTGTACAACTGCTCAATCTGTTGTAATGAAAACCTGTAAAAGTTCCTGTCTGTAGATGCAGATCGTGCCACAGAACCTAATCTTCGAGACTTAACAAAGATCATGTTTATCTGCTGCCTATGATGTAGTATTGTTTAGATAAGACACATGTCATTATGATTTATTTTTGGTAGATGCTACTTTAGATATAATTATCAATTAATTGTTCGTTCAAATATAGCTTACTTAACTTTGTGATTGAGTAATGTGTCCATATAGATCACCTGGGTTGCACCTGGGTCTACAGAAGAACATGTTGTAGTGTAAGGGAATTACTATACTCCTCTTGTATCATTATACTTTACATTGTGCTTGTTAACAGTTTCTCCACGCCGCTCTATCCTGGGAAACTCGTTCAATTTCTTCAATAGAATAGAGTCCAATAGGTCTTACCTCTGTCAGTAAAGTTCGTCGTCAGTGTTTACCTAGTGCGTCATTTCTGTCTTGAACCTGTTCCCTACCACTTCAATACCTGCTTTATAATCCTGTTATCATTCATCTCACAGTATGCCTAACATCTCTTCATTTTCTATTTCTTATAACTATAATGGAATGAAGTGCTGAAAACATATTTAACTTTTTTCTGATATTAATAAATAATTGGTTGATTCCCTTACATAATATTTCTCTCTTAAACGTTCATGGGTTTTTAAGGTTTTTTGTTATTTTTGAAGGCCTGCTCTTTTACTAGAATCCATATGTACTCCATGATTTGAAAATAAGCATGTTATATATGGTTGGAAAGCTAATTGAATGTACTATCAAGATATGTAATTTTAATATCAGTGTCATGTAATATGTGATGTCGGTGACCTAATTTTGGTGATGGTAAAAATATATTGTCGTGCAAATTTCAAATAATTATACAGTCACAAAGAAGGAAAAAATAAGTATGAAATATATCATGAAAACTATTAACAGGGCCTATTGGTGCCTTCATATTTACACAATATGTCCAAACATGAAGTTGTTTGGACAATATATAAGGGAGTAATACAAAAATGTCTAACCTCTAAATATTTCCATATTTTGGAGACACCACTTTAATAAAAGAAAATGATGCAGAACTGGTCTAGTAAGCAGCCCATAAGAAAATAACACTTATAGCCTTGATGAGGACGGTAATCTGAGTCATTAGATGCCATTTTACGAGCAAATGTGTGATTTTGACAAGCGAAAGTGAAAATACGTCTGCAGAGATTATCCAAAATGGCGGCCGATCGGAAATGTCGGTGTAATAAAAACATGCTCTTACCACTGAAGTCAAAAAATGTTCACCTGAATGCCTAGGGACACAGTAGAAACAGTAAGTAGGTTTTCATGCAAAAATCAATCAGATGCGCCATACCAGGCTCCCTGACTACGCATGCATTCATAGCGGGTAAAGCCAGGAGAAGAAGAAAAAAAAAGCATGATTTAATCAACGAGATTAGACATCTTAAAAATAAAAAATATATTTTTTAACAATTTATTATGGTAATATCATGTTTTACATTATAAAACATATATTATATGAATTTAAATGCATCAATAATACACAAATATGGCTAGTTCCGAGTATGTAGCCATCTCATTTATAAATGAGATTTTCTTAGTACCCGAACGTTACAGGGTTAATAATCTTACATCTTCTTTTTTTTTTGTCGTTTTTAAAAGTTTTTAGAAACTTATTTCTTTTAGTAGATGTTTATTTAACTGATTCGTAACTTACTTATTTTGTTTTTATTTTCAATTAACTGAATTTACTGCAAATATGTTTTACTTATTAGAAGCTTTTCGTGCTTACTATATTCATTCTACCGTTAACTTGATTTATTTATAATAATAATAATAATAATTCTCTCGTACCGTTATACGTTACATAGGGCCTGCAAGTAGTTTCTCCATACCACTCTATCCTGGGCAACTCGCTCAATCTCCTCCATGGAACTGAGACCGATATTTCCTGCCTTTCTCAGCAAAGTTCGTTTCAGGGTCTCCTTAGGTCGACCTCTTCTGGAACCCTTTGTATCACACTTCAATGCCTGCTTTGATATTCGTTGATCATTTCTCCTCAAGGTGTGCCCAACATATCTCCATCTTCTCTTTCTTATAACAGTTGTCACTAGTGGTTGACCAGACATGTCTCTGATTTCATCACTTCTCCTGAATTCGTTCCATTTTATATTCATTATTTTTCACAGACATCTATTTTCAAATGCATTCAACTTGCTTTCTATATCTTTAGTCATTTTCCAACTCTCGCTGGCATATGTTAGGATTGATACAACATTTGAATTTAAAATTCGTAATTTAGTTTTAATACTATATAACTTGATTTATTTACAAGTACTATATTCAATTTGTTAAAGTTTACGTGTGGCCAAAATTGGATGTGCTGGGCCTAAAGTCGCAAAATAAACATTGGTACAACGTTAGAAAATCATACATAGATGACAAAGAGTATTTCAACCCATCGACACGTCAAACTGTTTTACCAGTACTACTTTTTCGACAATACACCCAGAGCCGGATTAGACCAGCGCGGGGCCCGTAGCAAATTTTAGCGCGGGGCCCTAAGTTTTGTATGATAATAAATAATAAAACATAAATTTTACAAACAAACTTGTCTCGATTTAATGTGAACAAATTTAGAGATAATACTAGACAAATCAATTTCTCTAAGTAAATTACATTCAATGTTCATTAAGGTGAGGTTATTTAGACGATCTTGTCCCATCATGTTTCTTAACTCAGTTTTTATACGCTTTAATGTTGAAAAAGAACGTTCTCCGCTGCAGTTAGTAATCATTAAAGACAAGTAAATTCGTAAGACTATTTCTACATTTGGGAAACACGACTCTAATGAATTTTCCATTATAAGTTTATAAAATTGCAGTTCAAGGGCCTCATTCTTTTCGTTGCTAATAGCAGCAGCTACATTAGTTTTAAGAGTTCAGCGAACTGCACAAGTTCGTCGCCTAGGCTTTCTTCCAAATCCTCTTGGTAAGAGCTGACAATATTTGGAGTTCTTTTCAAGATCTCTTCTGCTGTAAGAGATTTTAACTGCCGAAATGTTCCAAATACATCAGTCACTCTAAGGTACGCTTCCATGCGTTTAGCTAAGGCAGAGAGTACATTATCAATTATGACAATAAACACCTGACTTTCAAATTTTTGTTTGGGTGTTTGATTTTCTACAACTTCATCGAGCGTAGTAGAGCCACTAAAATCGTCGTACTTAGTATTTCGCTTGCATCGTCGTGAAGTTTGTTGCTGATATTCTTGACAGTGAGTCAGGATTTTGGCTTTGGCCTCAATATCTGAAAATGTAGGCCGCATTGCTTGAACGTACCCGTGTAACGATTCATAAAGAGCATATCCCGTGTTAAGGTCTTGATCAGGTGACTGTAATGAAGCGCTTAGACGCTTGCAAGCGTTCTAGAATTCCGTTCCATAAAATGCTAACTATTCCCGTTTCCAACTTACTCATCTTCAAAACTAGCCCATACGCTTGATTACGACACTCTACCTTTTGATCCATGTTATTTGAGATGTCATCCAAAACTTGTTTGATAATGGTAAACCACATAAAAGTGCTTTTGTCGCATCAGCTCGGGAAGACCACCTGGTGTCCGACAGTCTCTTCAAAGTCGGGAGTTTTGAACCTGTATCTTCCAGTGCTTTTGTAAGAATGCCCCATCGATAGGTAGAAGCGGAAAAGAATGTATAGAGACTTTCAACAAAATCGAAAAATTTAACCACTTAACATGACTATAACTCTGATTTAAAACATTTGAATTCATTGAAAACGAAAATGATAGAAACTATTTTTAAAATTAATTTCTCACTGAAACATAAAATTAGCTATGTAAAATAAAATAATAATAAAATAACAAGATGGGAGGATTTAAATACATTCAAAGTTAGCAGAACAAATAAAAATTACTCTCTGTGTCCGTTTGTGTGCTTCTCTGTAAAATTATGCAGCTCTGTGTTGCGGCTTCTTGTTGCGGCTCCTTCAAGTGTGTCCAAGTTTTCTGTTTAATCATTTGGCCCTCCTTCGCATTATTTTCTGGGACATCTAGTCGAGTGCAAAACAGTTTCTCACAAAAACGTGAATGACATGAAATTTATTTAGGAGTGCCCAGATCAGCTCATGTCTTAGAACAATATTTCATACGCCCACTTGCATTTATTTTAAACTAAGTTTCGCTCGCAAAAACTACTGAACGAACAGAGACTTGAACTGGGTTATGAGTCAAATTTAATTGTTCTTTTGTTCAAGCTTTCAAGTTTTCGTTTATTAGAAGCGTGTGCACACAAGAGACACTCTTATACAAAAAAGTAAAAAAACTGTTACGTTGTTAATGAGCTCAGTGTGACCGTCCAATTAAGTCCGAAATTGAGTAAACATGACCTTGGCCCTAACCTCAATAAAAAAATGAAAGGGGGAATTATTACCCACCTCCCAAACTTGGTTCCTTGTTTATGACTAGTGACAACTTAGCTCCAGAGGCGCGGGCCCCCCCCCAAAGCGCGGGGCCCGTAGCATTTGCTACTTCTGCTACTATGCTAATCCGGCTCTGAATACACCTTAAGAATGAAACGGATACACACTTGTACTTATTCATAAGATCCATTTCATACTATGTATGTATCTATTTTTATAAAATACGGTAGATAATTTAATAAAATATAATTTTTCAACTATAAACTTTCTGATGAAATAGCGCTCTAGTTCTTAACATAAAAAAAACGTTGAAAATATTTTGTTAAGAAAAAATATAAAAAATATGTTTTAAAAAGGAACGAATTAAAGCAGACATTATTTTTTGTGAGCGTGTAGTAAGAATTGACATTTGGTTGTAAATCAAACACCAAATACAGAATTAAAACATAGATTATTTTATTGACTAGAAGTCTACTTTTAAAATTATGTTTAATTTATTAGAAACCTATTAACCTTATAAAAACATATTCAATTTATTAGATGTCGATTATACGTATTGCAAATTTAGTTAATTTATTAGAAATCTATTAAACTTATTAATACATATTTAATTTACTAGACGTCTATTTAACTTATTAGAAGTTTTGTTAATTTACTAGATGTCTATTTAACGTATAAAACATATTTTGTTTACCAGATATCTATTATTATTATTATACGTTTATTTAATTTATTAGATGTATATTTATTATAGTGAGAGGTGTGTTTAATCAGCGAGCCGCGGGAACTATCAGTATGCATACTCTTGGATATCTCTTGGCGGAGACTGAGCACCTATGGGTCTGTCTGGAGAGCAATGATGTCAGTTTAGTAACCAATATTAGAAGGACGTTCTTTTCATTGGTTAGACATGTATTGATGAGAAAAAGATGGAGGTGAAGAGGCCTCGATGCAGAACATGAGGAAAATGGAGATGCAATATTGAAATAGATCTAGGAAAGTACCAGAGGGACTACAGACTCATACTTTAATGACACATTTTACTGTCTGGTAACAAAACAATGAGTCATCGAACGTGTACCGTTAGTCACTAGACGCTGTCGGAGATGTTGCGAAGGAGATCGAATCACCTATAGACCTGTCGGAAGTTTAATAAAGATATTCCAATCTGAAACTGAACTTTACTGCCGGATTGCGGTACAAAACAAAGAAGAAGCGTGCTGTCAAATCACAGAACGCTCAACAAGTACCACTCAACATCGGTAATACACTTTTCTTAAATTTTGTCTCGGTCAACCGTCTTAGTTACTATATTCCACATGACATTTAACAAAAAATCTCCATTTTCCCACTGAAAATACGAATCTTGATATAAGGGGAGATTGCAGTAAAACTATAACAAATGGTGAAACACGTGTTTTGCTACTCAAAATACGGGAAGTCCTCATTCATTAAATTAATTATTAAATTTTTTTTTCTTCTAAGTTGTCTCGATTAACCGTGGCTGTAGTTAGTGGATCTAAAACTATCTTCACAACTGGCCCTCAGTGACGGTCAGTACTGTCACCGGAATTATAAAACCAACAATTGGAAAGCGAAAAAAACTGAGACGAATTGAAGAAGTGGGGGCGGTTAAATAATGTTTAGTTTAGTAGTAGGATCATCATCACTGCACATTGAGACAATTAGTATATAAGTGTTTCGATCACTTCCTCAGTATGTCTCGCGGTGTGTGGCGACTAACGATACCGGTACTTTCTTGGTTTACTATTCTTCTTTGGCTACAAGTACAGGGTGTTCAATATAAAAGTAGCCCGATTGACAAATGAAAACGTACCAATGGGGTTACTTTTATCTTGAACACCCTGTATAAAGCGCGTGTAGCCAAATTCTTGACTTGTAATTCTTGCAGTCTGGCTAGTATTGCTGATTCCCCACTATTACTTGAATCATGTACACGTTCCATTAGGGAATTCAGAATACCATCCAGGTCCGTTGCAGGCCCGCTTTTTACATCAGCTTTACCTGTAAGACTGTCAACGCGTTCTTTTCCCCATACACCTGCATGCCCTGCCACACAAAAAGAAAAAATGATTTTTGTCAGCGTAGACCTCCTCTGGGACTCCAACCATTGCTACCAGGCTCAGCTAGTTTCAATCTTCCTGAGCATACTCATTGAGTTGGCATCAGTGAACCTCAAAGCCTCGGAAAGTTGAAGAGGAGATAGTAGAATCCCAAGTGATATCTTACAAGCTTGATTCGTTTACTAAATGTTTGTTGAACTTATTAGAAGTGTACTTCTTTTACTAGAATTTATTTAACTTATTGTAAGTCTGTTTAACTTATTCTAAGTCTATTTAACTTATTTAAGATTTAACTTATTGTAAGTCTGTTTAACTTACTAGAAGTTGCTCACATTGTGCAGTTGTACGTCAATTACTGCAAGATGCATTAATTATTATAATTTTTTTAATCTAATGTTTCTATTAGAAGAATTATATTTGAAATGTAAGAAATCTCATTGATCTGATTGGAGGATTGTCTGCGTAAAACAGCTGCTATTGATTACAGATGAACATCAAAAATAATTATTTTTGATTAATCGACTTTCAATAGATTGTCATCAGCAGAATTTTGCCACTCTAGCAGTCCTTCGGAATTTTTCTCTCTCACAGGTATCTGCAGACGCTGAAATCATCAGTCAACTCCTGAATCCTTCTTCTCTGTGACCTTCCTATTCTTCTCATTGACGGGATGCTTATTTTCATAATGGTTTTCTTGATTCCTTCGTTTCTTTCTATATATCCGAATAACTTCAATTTTCTCATTGTTATTTGTAGCATCAGTCAGTTATCGTAGACTGTACGTTCCTTCTAGTTATGTTTACATTTTGTAATGTTTGTATCTTTTAGATATTGAGATATAATGTGAATATTCCCATTTTTGTAACATGAAATATGCAAGGATATAGAATGAAAAATCGTTTAACCGTCTTGTGAGAATAACGCTCAGTCAATAGACCATTTAAGAAGTAAAACATATCGTGTGTGAACACAATGAAGTGTTAGTATGTGTACACAATGAAGTGTTAGTATGTGAACACAGTGAAGTGTTAGTATGTGAACACAATGAAGTGTTAGTATGTGAACAATGAAGATTTAGATGTGAACACAATGACGATTTAATATGTGAACACAATGAAGATTTAGTATGTAAACACAGTGAAGATTTAGTATGTGAACACAATGAAGATTTAGTATGTGAACACAATGACGATTTAATATGTGAACACAGTGAAGTGTTAGCATGTGTACACAATGAAGATTTAGTATGTGAACACAGTGAAGATTTAGTATGTGAACACAATGAAGATTTAGTATGTAAACACAGTGAAGATTTAGTATGTGAACACAATGAAGATTTAGTATGTGAACACAATACAGCGTTAATATGTGAACACAATGAAACATTAAGTTGTGTATTCAATTAATATTTGGTATATAAAAATAGTTAAGATACGGGCTTTGAACATAATGAAGAATTCGTCTGTTAATATAATGACGATCTGAGCTGTGAACACGAAGAATATTTGAACTGTGAACAGAATGGAGGTTTGAATAGAGAACACAATGAAGATTTGGTAGGTGAATACAATGAATGTTTGAGCTGTGAACATAAAGAAGATTTATTCTGTGAACACATTGAAAATTTAGTATGGGAACACAATGAAGATTTAGTCTGTGAACATAATGGAGATTTAGTATGTGAACGTAATGAAGATTTAGTATGTGAACACAATGAAAATTTGAATAGTGAACGAAATGAAAATTTGAGTAGTGAACACAATGAAGAATTGAACAGTGAACACAATAAACATTTGATATGGGAATACAATGAAGAATTAAACAGTGAACACAATGAACATTTGATATGCGAACACAACGAACAATTGAACAGTGAACACAATGAAGATTTGAACAGTGAACACAATAAAGATTTGAATAGTGAACACAATGAAGATTTGAACAGTGAACACAGTGAACATCTGATATGTGAACACAATGAAGATTTGAACAGTGAACACACTGACGATTTATTATGTGAACAAAATGGAGATGTGAGCTGTCAATACGGAGAAGAATTGAGCAGTGAACACAATGAAGCTTTGAGCAGTGAACACAATGAAGCTTTGAGCTGTTAACTACTTTGATACAATCAGCTGAAATAAAGTTGCAATCTTCTTGTTTCAAAAACAAGAATTTAAACTTTCCTTGACAATTCACGCTATAAGTGACTAAACATGAAGTGGCAACGTATAGATTTACATAACAGTAGTTATAATATTTAACGTATATTTTCTTAAAGTATATTAACACAATTATAATTTGTGTTATCTGAAATCATATCCTCATATCATATTTTGCTATAAACTTTAATAATATAAGCATTGATGATGTGTGTTATTTGTCTTTATTGTCTCAATATTTGATTGATTGAGGACCATCATCATTGCAGTTCGATGATTAACCATGTGTGCTCCGATCTCTTTCTTACACAGGAATATCTCAGCTGAAGTTCATGAACTTCGTAGCACCCGTGTTGTTGTCTGATGTAATTTTGAAGATAGTGAAGATATTTTTGTAGGAATATTTAATCTTTCTAAATGAATTTTGCACTGGCAGCGGCTTTCCAGCCTTTTTCTCAATTTTGAAATGTCACTGGTTATTATGAAGATAAGAAAAGGGGGAGAGGCGTCTATAGCTTAAGCAGTAGTAAGCTCGATTACAACCCAAGTGTACCTGGTGCAAACACCGCGGCGGGCATTTTGGGAAGCAAATTAGTTTCCGTGGGAGTTTTACAAAAGGTAAAAATAGATCTCACCTTTCAAAAAGCAATGGCAAACTACTGAACGTATAAGTGATGCCTAGAAAATCAAAGACTTGTTTACTGTGATGGATATCTAAGTCCTGTAAAGGATATGCCACGATTTTCATTTTCAATGGTTATTTTGCGTACTTAAATTTAGCAAGGGAACTACTTTTTATCGTCAGTCTACGATAGGACTAGAAACTAGATCTTACTTACATTGAGATCAGGGATCTCTAGAAAAATATCCCGATATCTCTACGAGGGAGCAAACCGAGTACCTTTGGCACGAGAGACGATCACTTAACCTCTACGACACAGAGACCCTATGTTGTTCATTGAACAATATCATATATAAAGGCATATATTATCCAGTCAAGAACAATATCATATATAAAGTCATATATTATCCAGTCAAGAACAATATCATATATAAAGGCATATATTATCCAGTCAAGAACAATATAATAATGAAGGCTTATCATCATCAAGTTCCATGCCAACAGGCTAACATTATTATGTACTTCACAGTCAATGTCTCTTGTACCGTATCTTAGTTCTAATGCAGTTTGTGTTGTTGATGCCTAGTCCTGACATACATTTTTCTCTGTTGTCGACTTCTATCTCTCTTCCCTGTTTGTTACAATGTATTCAAGTTTTTCTGTTTTCATAACATGTCCCAAAATGTTAATTGTGTTTTTCTGATGCGTTTTATAAAACGAAATGAATAATTGAACGATAAAAAACAAGAATAAGGCCGACTATAAAATTTTGCATGAGTCTGAAAAATGGGAACACTAGTGAAACAACATGGCAAATAGAAGTGCAAGAATCCAAATAACAAAATAAACTACTTCTAGACATATGAGATCCTTGATTAATAAAAGAGAGACAGTAGAATTCAACACATTCCCATTTCTACTACACTGCAAGATCGTCCGGTGACGAAGAAAAATAGTTAGTATCTCTAAGCATCTCGCGAGAGCCGCTGTAGCGTAGTTGTTAGTGAACTCGCTTCGCAAGGCTGGTGGTCTGGGTTCAGCTCCCGCAATTCGCGTGGAATTTTTCCCGACCGCGACGGCTCTCAGGTCGACCCAGCCTCAACTGGGTACCAGACATGCTCTGGGAAAGTAAAGGCGGCCGGCGTGATGCTGACCACATCACCTATCGTGTGCCGACGGTCAATGAAAAATACAGGCCTAACACTGTATTGACCTATATACCACGAGGTATGAAAGGCTTACTTTTTATCTCTAAGCATCTAAGCTTCTATAAAAAGAAAGATTCAACAACGTACTACGTCACTAGGTGTTTGAATAGCGTTTGTATATTTTCCATTTTGTCGGTACCAAAGATGAGCGGAAACGGGTTCAAGGTACTACTGTCACAATCTGACATATACGCAATAAATTTCTGAAAAGTATGAATAAAGAGCCACTTTTCAATAAGGTTATTATATTTTATTACATGCCGAACACTGCAGATTCAAAAGACCCTTACATAGACGCTTATTAAGTGAAAGTGCTCTCTGACCTTGTCAACAGGTGGAACAGACATAAAAGAATATCATGCAAGACTGTGCTGTTCTGGGTGAGCTAAGAAACAACATGTGGCCACACCCAGTCGACCTGAAATCTAAGCTTTGGGAACCCCTGATACAATGTATATAGCTATAGTCTGTCCATTAATTCGTGAGCACGTTTGAAATTGATTTTCTCGAAAACTACCTGTTGGATCTCAGTGATTTTTGCAAGCAGCCTTAGAATATCCATGACGCTAGAGAAATATTTTTTCCAAGAAAATTTGATGTAGTTTGAAATATTTCTTCTTCAGGTTATATTAAAATCAACCTCACCGGATTGTACACAATAGTAACAGATCTACGGTACACAGACGCGTTGTTCTAAAAATACATTATGGTAACATTGAAATATCGTGAGTAAACAACAATTTCACGGGAATTCCGTGCACCTAACCCAGTCGACTTTGAAAGCGGAAAGCATATGACGTTATAATTGGGATACCGTTGTATAGTTATAGGTGTATCTCGCTATTTGTATGAAGCTATTGTATCATATTTGTTGGCTTATCAAAACTGACATTAATATCACATTCGTAATGAGTCTGAAGTGCACATTTATAACAATGCAGAAGGTTACAGTTTTACTATACCAACACTTCCGTAGGGAATCTAAGAGAGGTCATCTATATTGCGATATTCATAACCCTGAGAAACGAACGCAACTGGCGCTTGGTCTGAATAGAGAATCCTTTTCCCGATGGATTAAACAGGACACAAAGTGCACTAATGTCAAGCAAGGAAGGAAAAGAACAATTGACGACTTTGACATAGATGTCATAAGACGGAGCTCTTGAAAATGTTTGCGACAAATCAACTTGTTACTCTCAGGAAACTGAAATTAAAACTGCAATCAGATTGCAGCATAGACATTTCTAAAAGTACTCTATGGAAAATTGTAAGAGCCGCCGGCTTCACTTTCAGAAAAACTATAGGCGGCAGGAATATTATTTGTGAAAAGCCACTTTTAATTGCTGCCCGAAGTAAATACCTGAGGCAGATCCGTGAGCGCGGAGGCAAGGCTATGATATTGTATATTTGGACGAATCCTGGGTTAATGCTCACCACACCAATGCTAAAGAATGGCAATCAGTAGACGGTGAACAGAAAAGAAAATTACCAAGCAGCAAAGGCCAGCGTATTATACTAACACATGCAGGAAGCAGTGAAGAAGGTCTTGTCCATGACGCTGGACTTATTTTCCAATCAAAAGTACCGACGGTAGGGACTACCACACAGAAATGAATGGACATATTTTCAGGCACTGGATGGAGAAAGATCTACTTCCAATTCTAAACAGACCATCATGCTTGGTAATGGATAATGCATCCTATCACAACGCAGTATCAGCAGAAGACAAAGTACCAACTGCATCAAATACAAAAGATCAAATTAGGACTTGGCTTGCTAAGGAAAATGTCAGCTTCGATGATACATATTTGAAACCCGAGTTGTTGCACCTGGTGAGGATGACAAATAAGACAAAGGTGTTTCATATTGACAAAATCATTGCGGAATACGGCCACACGTCTTTGCGACTACCTCCATATCATGCTCACCTCAATCCGATAGAGCTTGTCTGGGCTAAAGTAAAAGGGCAAGTTGCCGAACAGGATGTGTCGAACTGAGATGCTTCTGATGTACCAAAAATCCCATTCCAACAGAGGATGGTTAATATGCTTTAAAGAAGATCGCATGTAACGGATACCGTGTATTGATATGATGCCCGTCTGCCCAGCGTGGTCGTAGCGCGTTGGACTACGGGTGACTATCCCTCTGTGTGTGTGGCTTCAATTCCGCGGGATGGCAGAAAAAGCCACAGATTCCCGAGATTTACGGTGTTCGTGGCACCGAACCGAAGAGCTGAAAAGCTCAAGTGCTTCTGGATCGGAAAAAACAACCACAAATTGGTATGAACTATTGCTGCTCTCATAAACATCATTTGAAAGGGGCTGCTAGTTATCTTTCTCTCTAACTTGTCCTTTTGCTAACACAGACAGTCATATTACTACTTTCGCCCGTGTGGTGCCGAGGCCCACAAGGGAAGCAAAGACTGCGACCTATAAGGCATGTCGTAAGAAGTGGCAGGGACTCGGGAAGATACCCTAGTAAATAAAAGTCGTCGCAGAAATCGGATGTGCTGGCCTACTTGTAGACGCATAACTGGCACAACGTACAATCGCTCTTAGGCTCAGATGACATACAAATCACACAAAGTGGTTAAAAGTGATTGATATGAAGCGTTCGAAGAAGAAGAAGAAGAAGGACTTTGCTACTTTGTTAGTTGAGTCGTCAGCGACGTGACAGTTAGAAGGACTTTGCTACTTTGTTAGTTGAGTCGTCAGCGATGTGACAGTTAGAAAACCAAGACAGACTCAATAGGGAATATAGAGTTCTCAAGCTAGTTGACTACTTCACTAAAATAGTTAGTAATATCATTACTGTTAATATTAAACACATATATCATGTATCAACAAAATATACAATTTATATGATATCTGTTCATTAGCTTGTTCCTTTCACAACTTTGCCATCATAACAGTTCGTCGGAATATCTCTCTAGGATATAAGCTATGTCCTGTCTATATTGCTATCATATTCAAGTCATTTACCACATTTTGTATCTGTTTTGCCCTTAGCATTCCCCTTCTCCTCATTCCCCGAATGCCTCGTTTCAATTTGTTTTCTAACTTAAAGGTCAGGATTTATGTTTGTTGACTGTTAACATATCTAACTTTTCTCAGTCTTATTTTTGGCATCACTCTATAAGTCGCAATCTGCTTACTAGGACTATATATGTCAGATCATATGTCTCTAGCATCAGGTGAAACACTTATTACCATATGACAGCAGACTATCTACAATTGTCAAAACTAACTGCATCAGCATGGCGGTTACGGAGTAGCTAAGGCCTAGGGAGTAAACCCTCAAAGAAAATCGTCACTGTCCTGTGGATCAGAACGGGTTGTGTATAAGGCTAGAGGAGTACACCTCTGCAACAAAACCGAAGAGAAGGACCCATAGCCAGTTGAAGGTTAGCTACATCCCATTCAATCTTCTGTCATATCCTGCAAATTCTGCTTAATAATAAACATATGAACTTTGCTTTTCTTTTGAATATAACCGGTAGAGTTTAGAGGGATTTGTGTAAATTTGACAAACTCATTCCTCATATTAGTTGATTAGGTTTGGTAAGAAATATAAATGAAGAAACTGTGAATGAGCTTGAAGACAAAATAATCAATCGAAAGCTGTGAATGTATCAATGCCTGCCAACAAACGTGTTGAATATATAGATTTATTATATTTGTTATAACTGCTATTAAACCTTACTGAGTATAGAACAAGAAGGACACATGCAAACCAGGTTATAGAGAAAGCTAAATAATGGGATGGCGTTCAGTTTTAGTTAACCTAATATCTGTTTGCGAAAGTTAAAACTGCAGTACACGCTCAATGTGCTTGTTATATTTTTTTTAGTCGGAGATAACTTTGTATTGTCTACAAAACAGTTACCTCGCTTAGATCACTCTCGCCCCTTTCAAACTAATGTATTTATGTGGTTGCCCCCCTTACACTCTTAATACTAAGATTTTGTATACTTTGTAGCAATCTTCTTTGTACTACTGTTTCATGCTGTACTTCTTTAAGCTGATTAAAAAGGAATAAACCGTTGTGTTACAATCGACCATTTTGATAGTTGATGATCTTGATCCTCTAATGAGCATGTGTTCACATACGAAATTAAATCAATATTTTCGAAATAACTTGGCAGAATGAAAGAATTAAGCAATGAGACATGACGGAAATATAGTTCTAAAAAATTTATCAAGCACAGTATTCGAACCATAACCTTACTTCTTACGAACCTAGAGCATAACTTTGAAAAAAATGACACTACTCAGTAACGCTCTATTTTGGGAGAGGTTGCTGGCTGTGCTCTATAAAACGCTCATCTGCACGGCTAGGCAATGGGAGTCGTAAGAAGTAATGTTGTAGTTCGAATTCTGCGTTTGATAAATTGTTTTTTTCGGATGCCCTTAATACTTGTTTGTTGTCTATTCAGTTACTCATTTCATCACGATGATCTCCGTCTCCAGCTCCGCTTAGTATTTCCCCTTTTACTCTTTCCTTGAGGGTTCTACTCATGTGCTTACGCAGCTACATGTAGTATTTAATTAGTGTTTGTTTTTTCTATCTCAGACAATCTATACATATCCTACATGACAGTACTTCATTATTTATTGATTGGATGGTCTGATATCATGAATTGACAAGAGATCAGTCACAACATATTAGCTGCACCAGGGAGGACTTCCGGTTTACAAATGGTGCTGAGCGAACGTATCGGTTAGCGTCTGGGATAAATTTTGATCACTTCATCTTGCTTCCGTGGCCTGGATTACTACTTTTCCTTCATTTGGACGCAGGATATATTGTGTTATTCATGGATATGTTTTGTGGTGTAGTTAAGCGACTCGGAAGTACGATGGTGACCGGTCAGAACTGCGATCGCTACCGACACGCCGCTTTTGCTATGTGTTAAATACGGCGGTCCTGGGTAGGCAGAACCCTTAAGCCCAGAAAGGCAATCTGCCTATGGTAGGAGGATTCCAGAAATGAAATAAAAAATATATAAAAAAATTTTAAAAAAATAAAAAAGCAGGAATAAAAACTCGCATCTACGCACTACAACCGAAGCTATGCAACCAACACTACTCCGGTATGGTATCATATTTACAGGTCGAAACCAGGTAGGCTCAACACCGGGCCCCCATTCTCCAAACATAACAGCAACCACAATTCCTCACACTCTCAGATCGACCAGAAACGACGAGAGTAAACACACGGGTCAACTATGGATAACCGATGAAGACCTCAAGAGCACCGCCATGTTTATAACACATACCGGAGTAGTCGCATAGCAAAAGTTGATCGCAGAAGAAGAAGAAAGAAGCTGCACCAGGGACAGAGAGAGGATTGTTTAGAGACATATTCGCCTATTCCAGCTGGCACTTCTCTTGGTTAATTGATTGATTAAATTAATGGCTGACTCAGAATCAATAAACAAAGAGAGTTATATGACAGAAAAGACAAATCTATGAACATGACTTCTCGCATACTTTGAAAAACAACTAAACTTTGATTACTGATTTGGTTCAAACAAAAAGGAAAATTAACTTATTTAATCCTATATATGCAGCTGGGATATACACCACTATTTATTTGTTTTAGAACGATCTTAATGAAAATTTATTTACCTACAAAATGGTATATTACTCATAAAAATATGTTAATAATTAAGAAAACTGCAGCTGAATTTGTACATACACATGCAAATGTGAAAATAGTAGCAAAATTTAATTCAGCCACAACCTGTTTTTCAATTCAGAAGCTAATAAGTAGAGGCGAAGGTTTGCCTTTATTGCATCGGGTTTCCTCATATGGATACATACTAGTAGGTATCCAAATCTACCAAGAGTGTTGCGCAGAGAATGAACTCCGTAGCTCCAGCAACAATCTAATCGATTTTATGTTGTTCAACCAAAGGGATGTAACAATTTTTTCAGTCGAAATAGGTAGTATTTTAAAAAAAAACTGAACTGGGTATCCAGGAAACTTTCTCTCGATCGTTCTTTTTCGGCCATTTTGATCATTCTTATTGTGATATATAAGCAGCCTTTTGCCAAGAACGTTTGATTTACATCACATCTTCAGTACCATTTAGAGCTCTGGTGCTTGTCCTTCGGCGACGTGTCAGATTTCAACCAGCGTTTACTGGGTTCGCTCTCCGTCAACCTTTGACTATCCCCAGCCAACCTGCAAGGCAGCAGCTTCTATCACGGCCTTCTCTTTAATGGCAGCAGCGCAAGCGGCAATATTGCCATGTGACGTCACAGGCTGAGGCGGTGTGTTCGCACAGACTAACTATTGTCTGTTACTATTGGGAAACGCCGATCTAGACAATACATCTTGCAGATGTTAGAAACCTGTTGTTGGATGCATGTGTGTATTACAGAAGAAGTTTTATGATGAGTAGCTATAGTTGTTGCTCTCACATACTATTTTAGTTTAATTTTATACAGAATACTTCAGAGTGAGGAGTAATGTTATACAGAATGAGGAGTAATTTATATATGATTACTAGTGTACTTACATCAGCTTATGGTAGTCTCTCATCAGTTATCCATGAATAAGTAAGCCACATGTTTGTACAACAGCACAGCTTCTGGTTTGTCGTGGCCAAGAACTTTTGTTACATATGTCGAATGAGATCAATAGTCTACATGACAACTTTTGATACATTATATCGAAGGAGGTCAATAGTCTACATGACAACTTTTGATACATTATATCGAAGGAGGTCAATAGTCTACATGACAACTTTTGATACATTATGTCGAAGGAGATCAATAATTTACATGACAACTTTTGATACATTATGTCCAAGGAGATCAATAGTCTATGTGACAACTTTTATTACATTATGTCGAATGAGATCAATAGTGTACATGACAACTTTTGTCAATGTTTTTCTGCAAAATATCTGTGCGTAGTACATGGGGCAAATGTTAAACTATGTTTTTCTGTGAAATCTATGTGCGTAGTACATGGGGCAAATGTTAAGCTATGTTTTTCTATGAAATCTCTGTGCGTAGTACATGGGGCAAATGTTAAACTATGCTTTTCTGTAAATTCTCTGTGGTTAAGTGGTTAAGTCATTGATTTGCTTTCCGAATGCCGTGAGTTCAAATCCTGATCTAGTCGTTCCTTTTACAAGAGCTTTTTATTCTGAGACCCTTTGATTATTTCCTAGTTTGCGTGCTTTCTGCAATACTTTCGGCATGTGGCGTGCCAGTACTACGGAGAAGGAATGGGGATATTGGGTTAAACCATGTGCAATGAAATCAATCCTACGTCTTAATAGCATTTGCATTTAGTAGGGGGTCTCTGTGGTTAAGTGGTTAAGCCCTTTGCCTTGTGAGTCGAAGGTCGTAGGTTCGAGACCGAACCACGCCATTCTGTTCAGGAGTGCAGTTTTTTCCAGAGACCCCTAGGATTGTTGCTGGAGTTAAGGAGTTCGTGCTTTGTGCAATACTCTCGACAGGTGGCGTGCCAGTTCTACGGAGAGGGACCAAGCCGTATGGGGTAAAACCGGGTGCAATTAAGTCAATCATTCGGCTTTTAAATCCTTTTTCATAGCATTTACACATAAATATTTGTGCTTGCGTGCTGTTACACGTGTGTACTTGTATTTTAGTTGCTTCATTAATAACACATACTATATGAATGTCTTCTGGGCTGGAAAATGTATTCAAGAAATATTGCATTATACCAGTTACAGAATCGTTTCTAAACGTCACGGTAACCAGGTGAGGGTGCTCAGTTGACAACTTAAGCTTTACAATTAGTTTGATGCTTTCAATTTCATTATATCACCAAAATGCCCGGTCCCATTGTAGATGTATCCATCTGTATAATGTGTATGTATGTGTAAATGGGTGTGGCATTATGTGTGTATATGTGTGGTGTGTGTATATGTATGTGTGAGAGAGATAGAACATTCAATTGTAATGTCTTTTCATACGTTATTGTGCTTGAGTAATCTTGCAGTTGTAGCGTAACTTTTTTTTTAATGAAAGCATATAAGATATTAAATGCGTCGTCAGGAAAAGTATAGAAAAATTATATTTAGATTAGATTACAAAGGTTTTCAAACAGGAGAATTGACTATTGCACCGGGTTTTACACCATATGGCTCCGTCCCTCTCCGCAGAAACGGCATGCCACCTGCTAAGAACATTGCACAAAGCAATGTAGATACGGCAACAATACTAGGGTTCTGAAAAACAATTTACTCGTTAACAGAACGGTGCAGTCCGGATTCGAACCCACGATCTCCGAATCGCAAGGCAAAGCCTCAACCACTTAGCCACAATGCTTGCGATATTATTTAAGACTCCTCAAAGCCAGAATATTGTCTAATTCAGTATATACTGCAATCAGTGGCGGCTCGTGCTCATTTTTGTTGGTGGGGCCAGACACCAATTTTCAGAAAAATCATGGTTTTAGATTAGGTTATATTTGAATTGATAAAGTAATCAATACACGTTACACTTTATTTTTGGTCGGACCCAGCCTCAATGGCCTTTAATGACGAGCCGCCACTGACTGCAATATAAATGCGTCCGAAGGTCACAAAATATATACGGAGTAAAAGGGATAACCACTTTGCCATAGAGGCCATACCCCTATCCCCATGATGTTTTTTTGATGTACAGCTGGTAGGAGAAGACAAACAAAGACAATGTCGAAGTGACATGTATATGGCTAGAAAAATGTAAACAGGTAGCAGATGAATTAATTACATATAAACTTTAATCATTTAACTGCTGGAATTAATGCAAGTCTCAGATTTGTGTTATATTAAAGAGCTTATTTTCTACAATCGAGCAAGTATATGTTAAGTAAAGTGTTTGTTAAGTAAGATGAATGTTAAGTAAGGTATACGCTAAGTCAGATAGAATATCTATTGATTGACATGTGAGTACCTTAGAGTGTAAGGTATTAAGAATGTATGTCAGTTAAGTCTGGAGAGATTAAAGAAAGTCTTAAATAAACATGCCCAGATATCTCAAGGTGTTATAAGATAATTATGAACTATGGGTGTTATGTTCAACGATTAAATGAGTACATTATCATCACTCTGTCTCCCTATATTCAGTGGCGGCTCGTGATAATTTTTGTTGGTGGGACCAGAGAGACATTTTCGGAAAAATCATGGTTTCGGTTAGGATATATTTTAATGCATAAAATAATAAATACACATTATACCTAATTTTTGGTGGGGCCCGGTCCCACTGTCCCTTAATGACGAGCCCCCACTGCCTATATATATATATGGCCCTTTTCATCTTTACAGACGGTCAGTAGGCAAGTGTTTTACTGTGACAACTTCTGAGTTTTCGCTTTTCTCTCTTGTCGTTCAGCTCGTACATAAGTCTCTTCTCAAAAGACTCTGCGCCCTTCCGTAATTTGGCTTTCCACACAACTCTGTCATCAGCTAGTCCCTCCCATGTGCTGGGATCTATAGTAAAGTTTTTCATTGAGGTTTTGCAGACATCTTTATATCTGAGCAGTGGTCTGCCCTGGTGCCTCTTCCTCCGAAAGTTCACAGAACAACATTTGTTTTGGTATGCGATAAGTTTCCATTCTTCTCACATGTCCCAACCATCTTAGTCGTCTACTGCTGAGCATGCCCATGATGGAAGGCAGATTTGCACGTTGTAGTACTTCAGAGTTGGTTATCTTGTCGTACCACCTGATGTTCATAATCTTGCGGAGACATCGAAGGTGAAATATGTTAAGTCTCCTCTCGTGTCTTGAGTAGGCTGTCCATGTTTCTGAACCATATAGTAAAGAACTAATTACACAGGCTCGATATATTTGAGTTTTCGTCTGCAATGTCAATTTTTTGTTGTCCCACGCTCGCTTTGATAGTATGCCGAATGTAGAAGCCGCACTCCTATACGAGGTTGATTTCTTCATCAAGAGAAAGGCTGGCAGTGACCGTGGACCCAAGATAGCAAAATTTTTGCACTGGTGTTAGATGGTTACCATTTAAAGTGATATTTGATGTCTTACCTCCTGACATAATACAACTGTTTTGGAGACACTTATTGTCAGAGAAAAGAAGTCGCATGCCTTTGACAAATTATTAATTAGACATTGCAGTGTAGTCTCACTGTGGGCGACTAAGGCAGCATCGTCAGCGAAAAGGAGGTCCTTGAGAAGTATTTCCGTCGTTTTTGTCTTGGCTCTTAAGCGAGCCAAGTTAAACAGTGAACCATCAGATCTAGTGCGGATGAAAACATCACCATCAGCGTCCCCTAAGACGTGGTTCAAAAGGACTGCGAAGAAGATACCAAAGAGAGTGGGGCAAGGACACAGCCCTGCTTGACTCCACTCTTAACCTCAAAACTATCAGATGTGCTGCCATCGAACTGTATGATAGGGTGAATAATATAACAAATACTATAACTTATTTCTGCTGTCTGTAACCTATATATTAAATACTTATACAATGATACGCCATCCATTTCGGATATTATACCTACATTGTCTTTCTCTGTCCTCCGGCTTTTCTTACTTGTCGTCCGTTACCTACGTCATATCTAACTCCCTATCTGCTGCTTTTACGTGCACGCCTTCTGTGCGCTGCACATCAACGCGTGCACTCCTCCACCATGTTATGTCGTGTCGCGGTATTGTCATTGCCTGTTCTTCTGTCGTTGTCCTATCCTATCAGAGATATATATATATATTCATTCACCCATTCACAAAACTATCATAAATCTGCTTATCCATGTCTATCTATCCATCCATCTATCTATGTACTATGACTCTCTCTCTCTCTCTCTCTATTATATATATATATATATATATATATATATATACAGTGGCGGCTCGTCTATAAGGGCCAGTGGTGTCGGGCCTTATAAAAAATAATGTATAACGTGTATTTTTTTTTAAATTAAAATATAGCAATCTAAAACCATGATTTATCCGGAAAAAAATGTCTGGCCCCATCAACAAAATTAGCACGAGCCGCCACTGTATATATATATATATATATATATATATATATATATATATATATATATATATCCATACATCTATCTATCTATGTATTCTACATTTATCTAAGAAATGTAGTTATTCTTGTTCATGCTACATTGCCTGTCTAGCATAGCCCATGTCTGTCTATCGGGGCTCTGAGTTATTATATACTTACTATAAATTATTCAATATCTGAGGTGATTGTTGACCAGCACACATGTTATATGCAAGATTTTTCTAGAAACAGAAATCAGCCAAGTAGAGTAAGTATATCACAGCACAATAGCTGAGCTCATCATACAAGAGACAAGGGAAACGCCCAATAATCATTACATCTACAAATTCATGGACCGGTTAACGAAACTTGAGAACTTCATTCTGGCGCCTGCAATAGAATACCCCATGCTGACAACAAGAGGTTTAATCCGTCCCACCAGTTGCATAAGTTTAAAACTAACTCAAATGCTTCTTATGTTTTGCCTAACATGCTTCAAGTAGTCGCAGATACTATACATAAAACCAAACTTGTACTATATTTAACGTATTAACTACTAAATGAAGCAGTAGATGCCCGTTTGTCTGTGTTGTGTTGCTATGGACTGTGGATTGCGCCATGATTTGCTTCAGTTAAAAATTGTTTCTAAATTTATTCTACCACACTCTGATCGTTACTGGTTCCTAATGAACCCATTTAACACAGCTATTGAGAGAACTGGCTAGTAATAATGAATCTTTAATAAAGGTTTGGATGAGAATGGCGTTATGTAAATGACATATTACAGTTTATATTCTTCTGCGATCTCCGATCATGCGTTTAATTTACTTTAGACCACAAACTGGGCAGCCAGTTTCAGGTCTGTCAGGTTTTTGCCAACCTTAGTTTTCATGTATACTGGGTGTGGTCATATGTTGCTTCTCAGATCACCCAGGAGAGGACAATCTTGCAGGGACATGACACGGTGTCTGTTTCGCCTGTTGACACTCGCAGTTTGACTTATTTCTAGTTTACGGAAGAGTCTGTTGAATCTGCAGTGTCCGGTACGTATGTGAAATATAATGAACTGGTCTACAATTAACAACAATGGAGATTCCACTAAAGAAGTTAGAAAAAGACTAGCTATGACTTTCCAGACAGTAGTGAGCATGGAGAAACTATGACAAGACACAAAAAAAGAAACAAAAGTAAGATTTCTAAGAACATGTATATCTCCTATGACAACATATGTATGTGAAGCGCAGAACATAACACAAACATTAAAAAACAAAATTAAAGCTTTTGAAACAAGGTGTTGCAGAAAAGTTTTTCCAACATAATGAACAGAAAAGAGAACACACAAAGACCCTTTACAAGATCTGCATATTGGTGAGCATTTCCTCATGAATAATATCGTGTCTCGGAAAATGAAATACTTAAACCCCGTATAACGTAACATTGGTTTGGAGAGAACGATAATGGGAGGCATGGTTCCTGGAGTACGAGACAGGGAAAGACCAAGACGAAGTTATCAGCAGGATATCAAATAAACTTTCAATTTGGCGCTGGAGGAGGCGGGAGAACTGACTAGAGACAGAGAGTTTTTCAGGAGCGCTATAATTAAAGCGAAGTTCCGCAAGAGACATGCTACTACTTGGTCTGTTCTACTGAGATTTTTCAGGAAGTCATTTCCATAGTGATTAATTGTTTGATAGATGGGTCCGTCATCATTGTACATCAGTGATTTACCACACGTGCTCCGATCTCTTCCACAGGAAACCCTCAGCGGCGGTGGAAACCCTCAAAGCTTCGTAGTACCAGCGAAATTCCGCGATGTTATTTAAAAGTTGGTGAAGATATTTTGTTGTAATTTTGTTTAAAAACCTCCCAAATGAATCTTGCCACGGCAGTGTCTTTCCAGCCTGCTCTTATCGATTTTAAACTGAAAAGTGTTCTTTTAGTGTTCACATTGAACACAGGACCTACATTTTATCGTCCGTCTCTGAAAGGACTAGGAACTCGTTCTCACCTACACTGCGATCAATGATCTCAAGAAAAACATCTGGATGGCTCCACGAGGGAACGAACCGAGTACATTTGGAACGAGATCCTAGCATCTAACTTCTACGCCACAGAAACTCCCTATCATATCTAGTTTTTATATTCAAGTTCGACTGTATAATTATTTTGTATATATTGCATAAAGAGAAAGACTATACCAATACACAGTTCTATATGTTTATTTCCTCACTTGTCCAAGTTTATGATACCACCATTTGTCTATACTGTGTTGTACATTTCTCTATACTGTGTTGTACATTTCTCTATACTGTGTTGTACATTTCTCTATACTGTGTTGTACATTTCTCTATACTGCTGTACATTTCTCTATACTGTGTTGTACATTTCTCTATACTGCTGTACATTTCTCTATACTGTGTTGTACATTTCTCTATACTGTGTTGTACATTTCTCTATACTGTGTTGTACATTTATCTATACTGTGTTGTACATTTCTCTATACTGTGTTGTACATTTCTCTATACTGTGTTGTACATTTCTCTATACTGTGTTGTACATTTCTCTATACTGTGTTGTACATTTCTCTATACTGTGTTGTACATTTCTCTATACTGTGTTGTACATTTCTCTATACTGTGTTGTACATTTCTCTATACTGTGTTGTACATTTCTCTATACTGCTGTACATTTCTCTATACTGTGTTGTACATTTCTCTATACTGTGTTGTACATTTCTCTATACTGTGTTGTACATTTCTCTATACTGTGTTGTACATTTCTCTATACTGTGTTGTACATTTCTCTATACTGCTGTACATTTCTCTATACTGTATTGTACATTTCTCTATACTGTGTTGTACATTTCTCTATACTGTGTTGTACATTTCTCTATACTGTGTCTATACATTTCTCTATACTGTGTCTATACATTTATCTATACTGTGTCTATACATTTCTCTATACTGTGTTGTACATTTCTCTATACTGTGTCTATACATTTCTCTATACTGTGTTGTACATTTCTCTATACTGTGTTGTACATTTCTCTATACTGTGTTGTACATTTCTCTATACTGTGTCTATACATTTCTCTATACTGTGTTGTACATTTCTCTATACTGTATTGTACATTTCTCTATACTGTGTTGTACATTTCTCTATACTGTGTTGTATATTATACGATATTTTTATATTTTGAGAAAAGAAAATCCTAGAAATAATGAATATGGGAAGACAATATATTAACTAGACACCCATGTCAATGACAATACAATAATCCAAGTGAAAGAATTTTAATACTTAGGAAGCATATTCACAGAAGACAGAAGACTAGATAGAGATTGAGGCTAGAGTGCAAAAAGCAAATGATGTAACCTATAGTCTGTCCATTAATTCGTGAGCACGTTTGAAATTGATTTTCTCGAAAACTACCTATTGGATCTCAGTGATTTTTGCATGCAGCCTTAGAATATCCATGACGCTAAAATAAAGCTAACCAGTAGTCCATAGATGCTACGGATTTTGCACATCGGCGAATTCCTTTGATCTTTTATGACAATTGCAAATACGGGGGCTCAAATTTTAGATTTTACAGTAATCCCTAGAATTTGTCCATGTCAATTCTATTCATAGGTGCATCTCCATATTAACTTGATAGGTCAAGTAATTAAGTGTGTTGCCCTTTATGTGCAATCGTGAACTTGATACAATATGCAACAGTTATTGCCCTCCCTTCGGTCACCATTAGACCCCAGGGTGTCTTAACTTCACCACAAATTGTATGATGGTGACTCATTTGGATATGGAAATGTATACGTTGCTATTTCTCAGTCTGTAATCAAAATATGAATTGTATCATCCCGAATCTGACGATTCCATGAGGTTGATAATTGTTACTGGCTGGACAAATTGTAATCCATCTCGGTGCCAGTCCTCGTCTTCCTCTCGGAGCACATGTTCAACACACTTCTTCCAGAACTGCATGTCTATCATTGAGAGGGACTCACGTGTCAGAACTTCAACATCACACATTTTAAACGTCCTGTTCTGTTCGGCAACTTGCCCTTTTACTTTAGCCCAGACAAGCTCTATCGGATTGAGGTGAGCATGATATGGAGGTAGTCGCAAAGACGTGTGACCGTATTCCGCAATGATTTTGTCAATATGAAACACCTTTGTCTTATTTGTCATCCTCACCAGGTGCAACAACTCGGGTTTCAAATATGTATCATCGAAGCTGACATTTTCCTTAGCAAGCCAAGTCCTAATTTGATCTTTTGTATTTGATGCAGTTGGTACTTTGTCTTCCGCTGATACTGCGTTGTGATAGGATGCACTATCCATTACCAAGCATGATGGTCTGTTTAGAATTGGAAGTAGATCTTTCTCCATCCAGTGCCTGAAAATATGTCCATTCATTTCTGTGTGGTAGTCCCTACCGTCGGTACTTTTGATTGGAAAATAAGTCCAGCGTCATGGACAAAACCTTCTTCACTGCTTCCTGCATGTGTTAGTATAATACGCTGGCCTTTGCTGCTTGGTATTTTCTTTTCTGTTCACCGTCTACTGATTGCCATTCTTTAGCATTGGTGTGGTGAGCATTGACCCAGGATTCGTCCAAATATACAATATCATAGCCTTGCCTCCGCCGCTCATGGATCTGCCTCAGGTATTTACTTCGGGCAGCAATTAAATGTGGCTTTTCACAAATAATATTCCTGCCGCCTATAGTTTTTCTGAAGGTGAAGCCGGCGGCTCTTACAATTTTCCATAGAGTACTTTTAGAAATATCTATGCTGCAATCTGATTGCAGTTTTAATTTCAGTTTCCTGAGAGTAACAAGTTGATTTGTCGCAAACATTTTCAAGAGCTCCCGTCTTATGACATCTATGTCAAAGTCGTCAATTGTTCTTTTCCTTCCTTGCTTGACATTAGTGCACTTTGTGTCCTGTTTAATCCATCCGGAAAAGGATTCTCTATTCAGACCAAGCGCCAGTTGCGTTCGTTTCTCAGGGTTATGAATATCGCAATATAGATGACCTCTCTTAGATTCCCTACGGAAGTGTTGGTATAGTAAAACTGTAACCTTCTGCATTGTTATAAATGTGCACTTCAGACTCATTATGAATGTGATATCAATGTCAGTTTTGATAAGCCAACAAATATGATACAATAGCTTCATACAAATAGCGAGATACACCTATAACTATATAACGGTATCCCAATTATAACGTCATATGCTTTCCGCTTTCAAAGTCGACTGGGTTAGGTGCACGGGAATTCGTTAAATTGTTGTTTACTCACGATATTTCAATGTTACCATAATGTATTTTAGAACAACGCGTCTGTGTACCGTAGATCTGTTACTATTGTGTACAATCCGGTGATGTTGATTTTAATATAAAATGAAGAAGAAATATTTCAAACTACATCAAATTTTCTTGAAAAAAAAATATTTAGCGTCATGGATATTCTAAAGGCTGCTTGCAAAAAATCACTGAGATCCAACAGGTAGTTTTCGAAAAAATCAATTTCAAACGTGCTCACGAATTAATGGACAGACTATACCAGCTAGCGACATTGTTAAGTCACACACAAATTTCAATGACAGCTAAGCAAAAGATGATCAACAGCATTATGATACCTACTTTGTGTTACCAGTGCCAAACATGGACAATGAGCAAAGTGCAGTCATAAAAAATAATTACATACGAAATGCGCTGCTTGCGAAAAGTTACCAACAACACCAGAAAAGCACTAACATCAGCATCAGAAAAAAGTTGGCACAGAACCTTGCTTGAATTACATTGAGAAACAAAGAATGAAGTGGTTTGGACACTTAATAAGAATGCATCCAAACTCCACAGTATACCTAGTCTTATACAACAGAACATCAGGAAAGAAGGCTGGAGGAAGATCACGAAAAAGATGGTAAAATGTCCCAGTACAATCCTGTCAAAGAGCAAAAATAACAATCACCTAAGCCACCAGAACAGCGCAGGACAAAAGCAGAAAACCACGACACTGGGCAACAGCCCGGTAGCTGTGTGACGACAAAAGCAGAAAACCACGACACTGGGCAACAACCCGGTAGCAGTGTGATGACAAAAGCAGAAAACCACGACACTGGGCAACAACCCGGTAGCAGTGTGATGACAAAAGCAGAAAACCACGACACTGGGCAACAGCCCGGTAGCAGTGTGATGACAAAAGCAGAAAACCACGACTCTGGGCAACAGCCCGGTAACAGTGTGACGACACTGGGCAACAACCTGGTAGCAGTGTGACGACACTGGGCAACAACCCGGTAGCAGTGTGACGAGAAAAGAATAATAATATGAAAACAGAGGACTAAATTTTGGACTCACATGCGATAATATAGATTGTGTTTTTCTTAAATGAAAGAGATTTTCAAGGAGAGAGAGAGAGAGAGAGAGAGAGAGAGAGAGAGAGAGAGAGAGAGAGAGAAGAGAGAGAGAAGAGAGAGAGAAGAGAGAGAGAGAAGAGAAATGAGATTTTGTGATTAAGACAGCGAGTACAAAAGAAGATATCTTAAAGCTTAAATAAAGAAAAAACTGGTCATGTTCTGTTCCGGTGAGTCGAATAATGCTTGAAATTAAGAGATATTTTCCGAATGATGTTGAAATACTTCATGCTGTTTCAACATTTGTATCAGCTACTTGAATTACACATTTCCGGATGTCACATACAGGACATGGCTTTGTATTGTTTCTCAGTAAAAGCACTCCGTATCCGTTTCAAACTTAATGGCAAGTGTTTCCACAAATTGTATCATTTAGTTACAATATTGAGAGGGCGGGAATAAAGGACAAGTAGCCTGGTAAGCAGATTGGAAAGCAAGCCGCCCACAGCCAACTCTAATATTGGGCGGCATAACTGACCGGTAATCCCTGGCCTAGTTTCAGTTTGGGCAGGAGGGGAGGAGGGGCTAGAATTTATATATGTTTGATGGAACACTGCAAGTTTTTTGGCAATTTTACTCAATTTTATGAATCTATGGTTATTTATTGATGAAAAATATTCATAATGCTGAAATTTCTTATTGTTAAACTTCACTTGTTTTATAATCTTCTTCTTCTTCTTCTTCTTCGCGTTCGTTCTTTACGACCAATTTTAATCACTCTTTGTGATATGCTTGATCTTTGCCAAGAACGTGTTTACGTTGCACATTGGTTTGGTAGGCCCCTAAACGCATAGACTTCTACATGTTTAGGGCACATGCATCCGATTTCAGCCAAACCTCCTTAGTCGCCTCTTACGACATGCGTGGCAGGTAACAGTGGTTCTATTCTTTACACCCCAAATATGGGCCCCGGTAACCACTCGGGCGCTTGTTTTATAATAAAACTCGGAGTCCGCCGGCCGTATGAGTTTATAGTGGGCAGTGGTTTAACATATTTGCAAATAAACATAACGGCATATCGATAAACCGATAGATACACACATATATTTAGATAATTTATAGTTAAATCAATATATATATATACATATCATCATCATCATCAAGTAGGTTGTCCTGAACAGAATTTTCCAACCTTCACTGTCCTTCGAATGTCTCTCTCCGTAGGCCAGATGCTGCAGTGACCTCTGCAGCCGTCACGTTCAAACCATCAGTTACATCCTGAATCAATCTTCTCCGTGGTATTCCTCTTCTCCTCTTTGCCGGCATGCCTCCGTCCATGATAGTTTTCTCCAGCCCTTCGTGTCTATTTATATGTCCAAAATACAGCAATATTCTCTATCTTATGTGTAGCATTATATATATATATATATGAAGAGGTCATAAATAACATATTGTCCCGGAAGATGACATATTGTGGCAACGTTAAACGTTACAGTGGTTTGGAGAGAACGGTAATGTAAGGTATGGTTCTTGGAGTACGAGGAAAGAGACGACCAAGACGAAGGTGGCAGCAGGACATTCAAGAAACCTTGAACATGACGTTAGAAGAGACGAGGGAACTTGCTAGAGACAGATAGTTGTTCAAGGAAGACTGTGAAGAAAAATACATTCTGCAAGGGACATGTTACTACTTGTCTTGATATATATGCCGCCTATCTAACCCGTCTAGTGCAAGGACATGCTATACTTGTCTTGATATATATATATATATATATGCCTGCCTATCTAGCCGTTAGTAGTGCAAGGGACATGCTACTACTTGTCTTGATATATATATATATATATATGCCCCTATCTAGCCGTTAGTAGTGCAAGGGACATGTACTATTGTCTTGATATATATATATATATATATATGCGCCTATCTAGCCCGTTCGTAGTGCAAGGACATGCTACTACTTGTCTTGATATATATATATATATATATATATGCCCTATCTAGCCGTTCGTAGTGCAAGGGACATGCTACTACTTGTCTTGATATATATATATATATATGCCGCCTATCTAGCCCGTTCGTAGTGCAGGACATGCTACTACTTGTCTTGATATATATATATATATATATGCCCGCCTATCTAGCCCGTTAGTAGTGCAAGGGACATGCTACTACTTGTCTTGATATATATATATATATATATATATATATATATATATATATATATATACCCGCCTATCCAGCGCGTTCGTAGAGAGTTGGACGACGGGCCATAAGTCCTCTGTGAGTGCGGGTTCAATTTCCCGGGCTGGCAGAAAAGCCAAAGGATCTCCAGATTTACGATGTTTGTGGCACCGAACGGAAGGGTTACGATGTCCATGGCCCCTAGCTGAAGAGCTGAAAACTCAAGACCTTTTCGTCTTAACAGAATGTCAATTTTCCAGTTCACAAAGGATGCAGCTCAGTTTTCAAGTAGTTACATGTTTTTTCTGTGCATGTTTGTGAACTAGTAATGGCTGGATAAAAAAACACTTACAATGAATACACATGTAAACTTGTCTTCTAACATGGTCAAAATAAAGCACGTAAAGAGTTGAAAATAATGGCGTTGATATAAAACTTTCTGCATTCGTTTAAATGTCATGATTTCGGAGATAAGAGTTCGAAAGTTGTTCCTGCTTCAGACAAACACACAAGATCAAAAGTCAACGGCCACAAAATAGAAAGAGTCCACAACTTTGAATACCATTGGGCACTGCTGACAAATGACGGGAATGGTTTAAAAGAAATTAAAAGAAATGTGAACATTGCTTTGCAAAAACTAAAAGAACTAACTAACCTATGGAAGGAACTGACATAAGAACAAAAATCAAGTGTTTAAGAGCCTGCGTTTTCGCTTGACAACATATGGTTGTGAGACATGGACCACAGACAAAGCGGCATATAAGATCATTAATGCCTTTTAAATGCAAATGCTACAGAAAAGTACTTAAAATATCATGGACAGAGAAAAGAACAAACACTTCTGTTGTGCAGCAGCTTGATATGGGAGAGAGTTAGCTATTAAAGAGCATAAAAACGAGGAAAATAAAATATTTATGTCACATCAAACGACATGAGTGCCTAGAGAAAATAATTTTGGTTATCTTCCCCACCCAGTTCAACAATCTTTGCCTATAAAACATCAAAAGTCAATAAAAATGTTAAACAAGCGCTGGTAGAGGAAGAGATCCACGCAAGAAGAACAACGCTGGATAGTGTAAGACGTCAAGGAACACATATAAAGAGAACTTGACATTACATCAAACAAATGTTCTTCATTTTGGCATTTCATGGAGAAAGTTCCAAGAACATCGAATATCTGAAGAATCAGGTTAAGGTATATGCTCCCATAGGTGCCAAATGCATAATACATATCGTTTTCTAGCCTGCCGCATTGATCAGCAAAACATACACATCATTCTTGTCTTCAATGACCGTCCTCTGGTTTGCGTTCTTGTTGTGATTAATTCTTTCAGTTCCTGTTCGACTGTTCTCGTCCATGTCGTTTTGGGTCTTTCACGTTTTCATTCACCCTCTGGTGTCGATCTCAGTGGAGTTTTCGCGACAGAGTTAGACCCCATGCGTATCACATGTCCGATCGGTCTCCATCGTCTCTTTTGGATGGGAGTGCTCATATTCTCTTATTGCCCCCGTGCAAGCAGTTTTTGGTTAGGGATAGCATTTAGCAGTTGCGGCCCGTGATCATTTTTGTTGGTGGGGCTAGACGGATATTTTCGGAAAAATCATGATTTCGGTTAGTATATATTTTAGTGCATAAAATAATAAATACACCTACACCTTGTTTTTGTGGGCCCGACCCCACTGGCCCTAATGACGAGCCGGCACTGGTATTTAGCCAGAACACGCTTAGATCTTTCGCAGACAAGTATGAAGTGTGGAGAGAGGAGAATATCTTGTTTACATTCTCCAGCAATCTGATAGTATAGTAAAGTTGATAGCCCATAGCAACGGTATATATAAAGTCTTACTTCTATGCTGTATTATTACATATATACTGTGCTATAAAATCAGTTCTTCTTCTTCGAAGACCAATATTAATCTCTTGCTAAACCACTCTTTGTAATTTGTATGTGATCTGATCCTACGAGCGATTGTACGTTGTACTAGTTATGCGCCTACAAGTAGGCACATTTACCAACACATGTCTTTTCAGGAGGTCAAAACCCTTATACAGAGGAGAAAATCTGAAGTAGACAAGAAGACAAATACTGAATATGATTATGGAAAAGACTTTCTCAAAGACCTAAGCAAAACAGACCAGGTCGATATATTTGGAGTATGTAACGGACACTGCATACTCAACAAACACTTATATGGACTAGAAATAAGTCAAACAGCTCTCTGCCAGTGTCAGCAGGCGGAACAGACACCGAAGCATGTCCTGCAAGACTGTCCTCTCCTGGGTGAGCTGAGAAGAAACATGTGGTCACACCCAGTCGACCTACAAACTAAATTTGGAGAAACCTGACAGACCTGAAGCTGACTGTCCATTTTGTAGTCCACAGTAAATTAAGCCCATGACCAGAGATCACCGAAGAAGATCACTGAAGAAGATTCAGTAGCGTAGCTTCCCTAATCACCTTCCTCAATTTCCTCCTACGACCTGCCGTGTAGGTCCCAGTGTTATTATTCGTTGCTACCCTTGAGTTCCCCGGCAACACACGGACACAATCGATTTCAAACAAGTATCTTTATGTTAGTCACATTGAAAAACTCACAAATATTTGTTGGGGATGTTGTGATGCAAATATTACATATCAAAGAAACTTATCTCAAGCATTCGAAGTTCTCTGCCCTTCACACAATAGCAATACTTGAAGTTGGTATCACCACTAACAAAGTACAAAGAAAATGGTGATCATACGAAATCACAAACAACAATTGAAGCATTGTACGAGTAATTAGATCATTTTCATGTCAAGGACAAGATCAAGGATTCTTTAATTAGGATGTACGTTTCCGTTACATAACGTGTTCATAATGACTTACGACTTTTTGGAATCGAATACTAAATACTTAGTAATCATTTATGAATAATTGTTCTTCTTCTTGTGTTGTCACACTGCTACCGGGTTGTTGCCTAGTGTCGTGGTTTTCTGTTTTTGCCTTGCGCTGTTCTGGTGGATTGAGTGTTTGTTATCTTTGCTTTTTGACAGGATTGTGCTATGTCATATCTAACCATCTTTTTCGGGGTCTTCCTCTCGCTTTTTTTCCTGATGTTCTGCTGTAGACGCTCTGTATATTGTGGAGTTTGGACGCATTTTTATTAAGTGGACAAATCACTTCATTCTTTGTTTTTTAATGTAATCCAAGTAAGGTTCTGTGCCAACGTTTTTTCAAAAGTTGATGTTTGTAACTGTCTTTTTTAATGTTGTTTGTAACTTTTCGCAGGCAGAGAGCGCATTCCATTTGTAGTTATTTTCTTGACAGCGCTTTGGTCATTGTCCATGTTTGGTTCTGATAACACAAAGTAGGTATGAAAATGCTGTTGATCATCTGTTGCTTAGTTGTCAGTGAAATGTGTGGGTGCCTTAACGATGTGACTAGCTGGTAAGCTAGAGCATTACTTCAGTAATTTAGTAATTGTTATTTAATATAAATGAAATTGGATATTGGTTACTGCACTGACGTCATTGCACTCAGCAGGCAGAACCATTATATGCTGAATTTCTTCCCTAACATATGTCTTCCCTAACATATGTCGAAGAGTATGCATATTGATGGCACCTATGGCTAGTTGGTTAAACAACAGCCAACTCTAAATTGGGCCGCAGAACTGACCGGGAAAACCCTGATCTAGTTTTTCTTGGGGGCTGGATTTTGTATATGGTTGATAGAATAATGCAAGATATTTTACAATTTTAGTAATTATGTGAGTCTATGGTTATTTATTTATGGAAAATATTAATAATACTGATATTCCTTATTGTTAAACCTAACTTGTTACAAAACATGTCCCTGATTTAGCATATTGTGTTCATTTCAAAATGAATTTGTGTATTTACAACAATACTTGAATGCAACAACACGAGACGATTGTGGCCTTATTGCCTAGAATTTTACTGGCCGCTGGTCGTATGAGTTTAGAGTTGGCTGTAGTTAAACACGCTCCTCACTCGGCACTTGAGACATCCATATCTACGTGTACAACGGTAAGAAGTCATGTATATCACTAAAGTTGTGGGGAATGCCAAGTCTCACCTAGATAGCTGTCCTCGTTCTCCTCGGTGTTTACTTGGGGTTTGAATAACATTTGAAGTCTAGACGTAGGTCTGTTACTTAGTAATCGTTACTTTATAGCTGTTTATTGATTGATTGATTGATTGATTGATAGGACCATCATCATTGCACTTCAGTGAGTAACCATGTGTACTCTAATCTCTTTCTTACACAGGACGATCTCAGCTGCAGTGCACGAGTTCCGTAGCGCCGGCGAGAGTACCTTATGTAATTTTGAAGATGGTGAAGATATTTTTGTAGGAATTTTATTTTTAAAAATCTTTTTTAATGATTTTTGCGAGGGCAGCTACATTCCAGCCTGCTCTTCTCAATTTTAAACAGCTTGGGGTTATTTTACGTGTTCAAATTGAACGGGAAACCTACATTTTATCGTCCGTCTTCGATAGGACTAGGAACTCAATCTTACCTACAGTGAGATCTGGGTTCTCTGGAGAAATATCCCGATAACTTAACGAGGGAGAAAAACAATCATATGTACAATATATATTACAATTGTACAGGTCGTATATACAATATAGATTACAATTGTACAGATCGTATATACAATATAGATTACAATTGTACAGGCTATACTACATCTGTGAGGGTCTGTAGCACAACCCAAGCGTACCTGTTTCAAACTCCACGGTGGGGAGGGAGGCAGTTTGGAAGCAAATTTGTTCGTGTGGACTTTTACGAACTGTAAAAACAGACCTCACTGTTCAGAAAGAAATGACAAACTACTGAACGTATAAGTGGTGCCTAGAGAATCGACGGCTCATTTACTTTGGTTGATGGCTATCTCCTGTAAAGGGTATACCATGATTTTTATTTCATACTACATGTAGCACACCTATAGGTAAAGGATTATAAAACGGTAAAACATTCATAAATTTAAGACAATGATTGTGATTGATAGCCAATATAATGTTAATATAAGGAGATCAAAGCAAACACAAAGCTGAGAATCGTTCAATCAAATGTGAAGTCAGTTCTGCTTATGGCTCGGAAACATGGAGGACACCAGAAGAAACCACCAGAAAACTACAGACATTCGTAAATGGATGTTTACTTAGAATAGAGGGACTCTCTCTCTCTCTCTCTTGCGATCGTTCTTTGGCCGCTTTTATAATTCTATTGTGATATATAAGCAGCCAAACATCAAGAACGGATGTACCTGCACAAGCCTTCAGTATCATTGGAGCTCAGGTGCTTATCCTTCGGTGGTGTGTTCGATTTCAACCAGAGTTCACTGGGTTCGCTCTCCGTTAGCCTTTTGCTGTCCCCAGCCAAAACCCACAAGGCAGCAGGTTGCTATTTTCTTTCAGGGCAGCGACCCGTAGACGACCTGCCCTCCCGGGCTGATGAGCATCATCTGCCAAGCTATACCCGTCGTTTTTATGGACTGTTTGGTTTGCCCAGTCAGGTCAGGTAGGTCCAGTTTTGTGTACAGTTTGCTCCGTTAGCCTTTGATTGTCCCCAATCAAACTACATGGCAGCAGTAGTTCACTGCGAGCGGAAACGTGAACTGGCTTTACCTCTGCAGGGCTGTCCAGTTGTTCTGCACATTCGGGTGGTCTGCACACCCTCTGGCCTGTCGTACCCGCCGCGCCTGCTGTGCCTTCCTTACATTCCGTGCCATGCTCGTCTGCCCACCAGATTGTTCACTCTTGCATCACCCGCATGCGTGCCTTCCGTGCCTTTCGTGCCTACCTTGCATGTCGTGCGATGCTCGCCTGCCCATCGGCGGGCCCACTTTTGCATCGCCAGCGTGCGTGCTCGCTTTGTGATGGTGCCTTCCTTATCGTCATCATCAGTTTTCGCCATGCTCACGTTTGCCTGGGTTGTCCGAATAGAGGGACTGCGATGGTATGATAAGATTACGAACCAGGAACTCAGAGAAAAAACTAAGCAGATACCAGTACAGAAAGGGCTAAGTAGGAGACGTTGACGATTGATAGAACACCACATTGAGACGACCGTCCGGAAGCATTGCAAGACATGCACTGTTGTGGAACCCACAGGAAAAGAAAAGCAAGGATAGTCATAAAAATACATGTAAAAGAGAGATGGAGGCTAATATTAAAAGGATAGGTAAGACGTGGAAAGAATTGGAAAGGATGGCAGGAGAGAGGAAGAGCTGGAAGAAGCTTGTTGAAAACCTGTGCTACTTTAAAAGTTGAAAGGTAAAGAAGAAGAATGTTAATATACTCATCTCAAATACAAAGTGTCACAAATAAATTACAACAAATTAAACATATAGTATTTAGATTTGACAAAATTATTTCATTAATAATACATAACCAGATACTTTAGCTTCTTACTGACATTGCTATTTTTCATAGTTTTCATTTTTTCGTCTGGCTGAATGGATTAGAGCGCGGCTCACATGCGGAAGACCCGTGCTCAATTCACGGTAAAGCCATGGATCTTTTTCGGTTGTGGGCATAAATGAAAAAAAAAATCCTAACCTGAACAACTTCGAGAGCCGCTGTAGCGTAGTTGTTAATGAACTCGCTTCGCAAGGCTGCTGGTCTGGGTTCAGCTCCCGCAATGCGCGTGGAATTTTCCCGACCGCGACGGCTCTCAGGTCGACCCAGCCTCAACTGGGTACCAGACATGCTCTGGGAAAGTAAAGGCGGCCGGCGTGATGCTGACCACATCACCCATTGTGTGCCGACGGTCAATGAAAAGTACAGGCCTAACAGTGTATTGACCTATATACCACGAGGTATGAAAGGGTTCCTTTACTACTTTACTTTGAACAACTTCCCGGAGACTGCACTAGCCATACGACAATTAAATTCCCCAGAATCTTGCCCCCACCTGTCCTACACAGCCCTAAAAACGGTACTACAAGCAGTAACGAGTTTTTTTGGTTGTTTAAATGACCTTCCAGTCTGACTTGAGTTGATTTCCCAATTCATAAGGATGGACTTCATTGCACCGAGTTTTCCCATATGAATCCGTCCATGTCGAAGGAGATGGCACTACATCTGCCAAGAATGTTGCACAAAGCACGAACTAGGTAGCTTCAACTACAATCATTGGGATCTCATGAACAAAATTGTACTGGAGACTCGGTCCGGATTCAAGCCTACAACCTTCAGAGTGACTGACTTAATAACCACGCCATTAAGAGCACCTAATCGAGAGAATATATAAGCAAGAAACGTGAAGTATGAGTTTTCATACATTAGTAGTGAAGTATTTGGATATCATAGGTTAATATAGGAATATTATGACATCCCACGCCCTGTTTAGTGTGTACTTAATTGACAGGAATATACAAGTGAAGCCGTATACATCCATTTAGGGTCGTCCTGACTTGGGCATAATCCTTTGTTTGGGCACTGTTACTCCTGTAATATTTCTAGCAGCACATGAATAATCTACCTTACAAGATAATGGCCTTCAACTCGGTCACAGCGTGACAACAAATGAAAACGACCTACCTGCAATATTTTAATAAGTACATGAATAATTTGGCTCCTATACAATATCATTTCTCGGAAACTGGAATGTGTTGAACCACAGCCAACTATAAACTCATACGACCGGCGGACTCAGGTAAAAAATCTAGGAAATAAGACCACAACTGTCACGTGACCTTGCATTCCAGTATTGTTGTATATAGAGGATTCATGTTAAAATCAACATAACATGCTAAATCAAAGTTATATTATGCAACAAGTTAAGTTTAACAATAAGGAATATCAATATTATGAATATTTTTCACCAATAAATAACCATAGACTCAAAGAATTGAGTAAATTTGCAAAACAGCTTGCAGTGTTCTATCAAACATATATCAAATCCAGCCCCCGCCCCCAACTCTAACTACCTCAGAATTTTTCAGGTCAGTTATGTGGCTCAATATTACAGATGGCTGTTGTTGAGCACATTAATTGTCATATCAGTTTAGAGAGAGAGAGAGAGAGAAAAAAAAAGAGAGAGAGAGCAACAACAAAAGAAGATAGGTTGTTAGAGACGAGACAAGCGGTTAATATTTATTGAATACTGAACCGACATCATATCACTATGGACAGAGCCATATATGCTCAGTCTTCCCCAGCAGATTTCTAAGGGTATGCATGATGATGGTTCCGGTGGCTCGTTGGTTAAACACTTTAAAAAAAAAAAAGTTTTAAATTTGGATCGCGAGAAAGAGAAACAGTTCAAAATGAATACGCATACAGAATCGAATAGCGGATGTTTACTAAGGACCTATGCCCCAGATGGAACTGAAGATATATTAGTCATATCATTGAACTTTCTCCAGCCGAATCTTTTTTTTCTGTCTATTAATAAAAACTCGAATAGGTCATGTTGGTGTTGTTTTTTGTAACAGTATTTGTTGTTTCAAAGTTGTTTTGTAGTCATACTATGAATGTGTTCTCTTATATTATGTTATATTTTGTAATTCTTAATGTCAAGTTCAGGGTCCAACGTTTGTAAATATAGACTCTCATCTGACTAATTCCTGTCTAGGCGGGGACGCCATGTGACGGATATTGCAATAATAACAATGTCAATAATAATAATAATAATAATAATGCAGTAATATTAATACAAACATTAATTTAACAAAATAATAACAAATGAAAACGTAATATTGAATAAGGGTTTAATGTTGTTAATATTGGGTTTAGGAAAAAAATGAAATATACAGTTATTTGAAATCAATTTATTTTCTTGAAATTATAATTAGTGTTCAAGCCGATATAAGAAAAGACTGCAGTCAAACTATGTAGCGATGACGAAACACATCAAATGCAAAGTACTGTAGTTTTAAAAATACAAAAACAATAACAATACACAGCAACGTTTCGACCAAAAGGTCTTTATCAAGCAAAGGATACAAGAGAAGGGAAGAATGTCACTTCTCACACAGTACACATCATGTTGAATCAAGCAATAAGTTCCTAACAAAAAAGCAAAAAGGGATGAAGCATACGGGCCCGCGTTGTACAGTGCTGATCTAGGGCCTTTTTATTTATTTTCAGATCTAATTACAACGCATCTCTCGTACTGGAAGATGATCAATATCACATTTGAATATCACGTGAGTGGTTACCGGGGCCCAAATTTGAGGTGTAAAGAATAGAACCACTGTTACCTGCCACGCATGTCGTAAGAGGCGACTATGGAGGTTTGGATGAAAACGGATGCACATGTCCTAATGTCACGTATACACGTTCTTGGCAAAGATCAAACATATCACAAAGAGTGGTTAAAATTGGTCGTAAAGAACGAACGCAAAGAAGAAGAAGAAGACATTTGACTAGATATTTATTTCCTAATCTTGCACCAACAGTTCAATGTTAGAAGTACGAGGCTTGTTCAAATGAAAACGGGACTTGTGGATTTATTTAAAAGTATCATACGCAAATTAACAGTTTCAACGGAATTAAACAAAGCAACCATTTGTGAATAAGAATGCACCTGGGTTCATCAGAAAAAATCTCCGTATGCATTTAGGCAAGCATCCCACTGTTTAGGTAGACGTCGAATGCCGTCCGAGAAAAAGGTGCGTGGCTGCTCACTGACCCATGTGGTCACCGCTGTCTTCACGTCTGCGTCGCTGTTGAATTGCTGTCCCTTTAGTGCTTTCTTCAACGGTCCGAACAAATGGAAATCACACGGGACAAATCGGGACTATAGGCTAGGGATGAAGAACTTCCCAATTCTTCTTTGCCAATGTTTCCTGCACAATTTTTGCGACGTGCGGACGAGCGTTGTCGTGGAGAAGAATCACACCCTGAGAAAGCTTGCCTGGTCGCTTAGCCTTGATGGCCTTATGCAGCTTGTCTAAAGTGTCTTTATAATGGGCTGGATTGATGTTGACACCAGGTTCCTTAAAATCGGCCAACAAAAGCCCTTCATGGTCAAAAAATGCGGTCACCATAACCTTCCCAGCAGAAACCTGTGTCTTGAATTTTTGGGTTTTGGTGAACCTGGATGTTTCCATTGCATGCTGTCAATTTTGCTGCTCGGTTCATAGTGGTGGCACCATGATTCATCACCTGCCACAATGCTCAACAGAAATGCATCACCCTCTGTCCTGTAACACATCAAGTGGTTCAAACTCCACCCCATCCGTTCTTCCTTATGGTGGTCAGTCAACATCCGTGGGACCCACTGTGAACACACCTTCCTATAGTTCAATTTCTTCCGAACAACCATGTGGGCTGTCCCAATTGACATATGGAATTCTTCTGCAAGCGAACGAATGCTCCGACGACGGTCAGTCAGTACTGCTTTATCAAGCAAGGCTATGGCTTCTTCTGTTGCAACAATATGCGCCTGACCTGGCCGTGCAAGATCTGCTGACAACGCTCGTCCGCACGTCGCAAAAATTGTGCAGGAAACATTGGCAAAAAGTAATTGGGAAGTTCTTCATCACCTAGCCTATAGTCCCGATTTGTCCCCGTGTGATTTCCATTTGTTCGGACCGTTGAAGAAAGCACTAAAGGGACAGCAATTCAACAGCGACGCAGACGTGAAGACAGCGGTAACCACATGGTTCAGTGAGCAGCCACGCACCTTTTTCTCGGACGGCATTCGACGTCTACCTAAACAGTGGGATGCTTGCCTAAATGCATACGGAGATTTTTCTGATGAACCCATGTGCATTCTTATTCACAAGTGGTTGCTTTGTTTAATTCCGTTGAAACTGTTAATTTACGTATGATACTTTTAAAATAAATCCACAAGTCCCGTTTTCATTTGAACACGCCTCGTATTATAATATTCGTTGCTCTCTTCATGGATACAATGGATTTTAAATACTGTTTTGTCAGGGCTCTCTTTCAGCGAAATATCAAATTTCTAACATTCTTCTATACTACCACATCTTTGAAATCTCCAAAGATATTTACATCTCTCCTGCTTACATACCCATGATTCACTTCTATATAACAGTCGAATGTGTTTCAGCACGTGTTACCTCTTTCAGCGAAATATCAAATTTCTAACACTCCTTTATACAACCACATCTTTGAGACCTCCAGAGATATTTACATCTCTCCTGCTTACATACCCATGATTCACTTCTATATGACAGTCGAATGTGTGTGGGCACGTGTTAGCTATGACACAAAACTTATCTCAGTTCTAAATTTAAGTTTTATCACTAAGGAAAAATTTCAATATTTCAACTTGTCAGGTGCAGCTATAATTATTATTTACTATTTTTAGAATATATATATATTTCATATAAGAGCTTTAGAGAAGTATACAACTAAAATTAATATAATTCGATTTGTAAGAGCATTTCTTCCTAAACGGGATTTCCCTTTGCCGAGTACTTTAATTCATAAGAAAATAACAAACATTGTGTTTATCTGTAGGTTATTGGGTTTTCCCAAAAATGCTGGTACTCAAGCAGTATTGCATATTATTAATATCTTACTCAAGTGTTGTCCAGAGTTTGATATGTATTGGGACGTATGTGACTGATGTGTGGGGAGGTGTGGGCGCTCTGTGGTGATTGCAATTGTAATATTAACAATATTGATATTCTGTTAATAGAAGGAAAAGATGGTGATATGTTGGACACACCTTGAGAAGAAATGATCAAAGAATATCAAAACGGGCATTGAAGTGGGATGCAGAGGGTTCAAGAAAAAGAGGACAAGAAATATTGGTCTTTGTTCCATGGAAGAGATTGAGCGAGTTGTCCAGGTTATAGCGGCATGAAGAAATTGCTTGCAGGCTCTATATAACGTATAACGGAACGAGAGGAATACGTATTAGTATTATATTAATAAATATAATGTTATATTAATAATTTTTTTGAAAACATGACAATTTAATCGTGACTAAACGTACTAATGGCAACAATTGTGGTCATCATCATCAAGGTGCGTAACCTTTATAGGACGTTGCTCTCTTTGCAGCACATCTGAAATTCACTCTCTCTTGCCAGTTCACCCACTTCGTCGATGGTCATGTTCATGGTTTCTTTAATATCTTGTAGCCATCTTCTTCTTGGTCTACCTCTGCGTCCTGGGACCCTGCCCTCTAGTATTGTTCTTTCAAGGCCATCGTGACGCTTGATGTGACCAAAGTATGTAATTGTTTTGTATAGTATGTTGTTTATTAGCCAATTCTCTTTAACGTTTAGTTCTTTTCGGACATCAGTGTTCTTTCTTTTTCCTGTCCATGGTATTCGTAGAATCTTTCTGTAGCATTTAGTTTCGAAGAACTGGATTTTCGTTCTTAATTTTTGTGTAATAGTTCATGATTAACACCATAAGTAGCCACTGAGAAAATGCATGCTCTTGTGGTAAGTAACAATTGTGGTACTTACGAAAAATAACTGAAATATACTATCATTCTGCATACTTATTTTTACTTGAAATTATCATTGTCATTCTACTGCCCCCTAACTTCACTCTTTGCTTTTTCCCTGCAGGAGGAGTCCGCATCACAACTCTATTAGCATTGGTTTCTGTAACCATCTAGTTTTTTTTACGGGGTGGGGTAGCTAGCCCCACTCCCGATCTCCTTATTCGCATCTTACGAAATGCGTGGCAGGTAACAGTGGTTCTATTCTTTATATCCCAATTTGAGCCCATTAACTTTCGGGCGATATTAACCATAATTTTGTTATTAGTATTAGTAATATAGTGTTAGCATCACATGGAACTTCGTCTGCACAGCCATCAGCTAGATGCGCATAAATATATACAAACGATGCACAGCACCGCTCCACACTGATTACAGTGTAGTATTTGTGTTGCATCTTTATAGAAGAAATCTGCAACAATGTGCAATGTACTGATCAGCTAACTATTAGGAAAGTGTTCTGGATTAGAATATCCACAACATCTATTTCAGACATTGCCCGCTTGCGTCTGGTGTGCTCTGTAGTATCAATAAAGCTTTCATTCACGTAGCAGTCCCAAAGCACTGACATGCCTCTACTTGGTGATAATTCCGACAGGAATCATATATCAGAGAAATTGTTCGTTTTAAACATATCTCTTTTATATCATCTCAACGATATAGAAGTTTTCACTGTTTTGTTTTCCTGTCGGGAGTACGGAAACAGCAATTACTAGCTGACAATTCTCCAATACCACGAAATATGGCAAGACCAGCAATGTAACATATCGGGATCTTGCCACCTTCGATATAATAAACAACTACAACACGCTGAAATATTATGATTGGCAAAACACGTAATTACAAAGTACTGTAGTTTTACAAATTACAAAAACAATGACAAAATACAGCAACGTTTCGACCAACAAGGCCTTTATCAAGCAAACGAACAAACAGGAGTGACAAATTAAAATGAAACACAAATGGACGACCAAATACAAACGTATCTAAGGAAAATCTGGAATAAAAACGAATAACGAAATAAATGTAACACAAAAACACACATAAAAACTAGAAATAGAAAGGAAAAGAAACAATGAAACATCTAGTAAATATATAACTTGAATACATGCAACATATACCCATATAGATTACAAAGCATGGGAAGAGAAAGTACTAAGAAGCATAAGAATGGAATATAACATGAATACATGCAACATATACCCATATAGATTACAAAGCATGGGAGAGAAAGTACTAAGAAGCATAAGAATGTAATACGTTGAGCCCGCGTGGTCGCAAGGTACCATACAAAGAAATCAACCGATTCTCCAGAGCAAATCGACTGCGATCATCCGAGGAACATGATCGGATGGCTGTGACCTGGACATCGTGAGCACCTAAATGGCCAGTATCATTGAGAGGCTACAGGGGTCACAGAGCATTGGCGTATGTCGCGTAAGTGTTGGGCGAATCGGTCACTGAGCCTCTTGCCAGTCTCGCCGATATAAGCCTTGTTACACCGCTTACAGATAATGGCATAGATAGATTACGGGGCTCGCATGTGAACCCATCGTCAATAAGAAACGTGCCTAAAGGAAAAGATACAGTACGCGTCTGTATCACATAAGCACACGTGTTGCAACGCCGACGACCACACTGGACAGTGCCAAAATGATTCTGGATATTGGACTTAAGGCGACTGTGTACCAACATATCCTTAAGACTTATGTCCCGTCTGTAAGACACCAAAGGATAGTTGGGAAGACAGAACGGGTCTCAGGATCTGATCTAAGGAGAGACAGATGACGGAATAAAGCATTTTTCACCAGGGAACTATGGGGGTGGTAAGTTAAGATAAGTTTTACTCTTTCAGAGCTAGTAGTCCTATGCTGACTGGTAAGGGCCTGCTGGCGTATTTTGTCATTGTTTTTGTAATTTGTAAAACTACAGTACTTTGTAATTACGTGTTTTGCCAATCAAATAGTTTTACTGCAGTTCCATATATATATACTGAAATATTATGGACACGATTACACATTGATTCATGTGTGTTGGACAAGCAAATCCTTTTTTTCCCCCGATCCAGAATCATTTGGGCTTTCAGCTCTTCTGCTCGGTGCCATGGACATCGTAACCCTTCGGTTCGGTGCCATGAACACCGTGAATCTGTAGAACCTGTGGCTTTTCTGCCAGCCCGCGGAATTGAACCAGCACTCATAGAGGGCTTGTCACACCGTCATCCAACGCGCTACGAACACGCTGGGCAGGCGGGCGAGCTAATCCTTTACTTTTAGTGCGTTTCTTCTGCTTCTTCTTCTTCAAACGATCCCTATCGACCACTTGTTAATAAATCTGTGTGATTTGTACGTTGTGCCAGTTATGCGCCTATAAGTAGGCCAGCACATCTGATTTCTGCGATCCTTTTTATTTACTAAAGTAGCTTTCCTGGTTCCTACATCAGTCGCCTCTAACGACATGCCGTGTAGGTCACAGTGGTACTATTCTTTGCTCTCCTTGTGATCTCCGACACCACACTGAAATTAGTACGTTTACTTGGTATGTTTCTGATTTGCCAGAAAATTTAATACCAGACGTAGTTATTTTTATATTATTTGCTCGTCTGCTATAAATTCAGTCGTATTTATTGCACCTTATAAAGCACTTACGTGGTTATTTTAACTTGGAGGCTTGGTTTTCTTATCACCAGTCTCTATTGTCAATCAGACGAGCCTTACTTTGGTTTCAGAGGTACTTGTAACTTAGATCCCCAAGTAAAGGATCATGGCTTCCTTTAGCCCAACCACGTACCATGTGCACACTGTGAATTGCTGACGAAGCTAGCTTCGAACCCCGGAATTTCCACTACTACACATGATCACTAGTGGAGTTTGTTGTCAACACCGCTATCAGTGACCCCGGCGCAGTTATCAATTATTGTACAATGATAATTCGTGAGTAACTCCCGTTTTAGATCTCTACAGATTTTGCTATGCTGCGGCGATAAACTATGATTTCAGCAATAACTAAAGAAAGTTAGAATACGGACGTAGTCATCGTCGCATTCCCGCTCGACACTCAGAATTATGCCATCTTATTTAAAGGTGCTACAGTTAGAACGAGAAAATTAATGTACTTTGGACATATATAGAGACACGAAGGGTTAGAGAAGACCATCATGGAAGGAAACATCGCGTCAAGGAAGACAAGAGAAGGACCACAGAGAAGATGAATTCAGGATGTAACTGATGGTTTGAGCATGACGGCTGCAGAGGCAGGACATCTGTCCTATGAGAGAGAGAAATTCTGAAGGACTGTTAAGGTGGCAAACTTCTGCTCAGGACAAGCTATTTGATGATGATAATTCAAAGGTGCAATGCTTAAGCACATAGTAAAATAGTTGTAAAGCATATAGAGACATGATACAGCGACATTTCAACCAAAAGATCATTGTCGAACAAAATATACAAGCACAAATGGATACAACGACGATCGTATCTAACAGACATCATATCATGTGTTAGTTATATGAGGACTATCATCATTGCATTGCGGACATGTCCATAGGTAATACGATCTTCCCCTCAGCAAATCCAGCATCGTTCAGCGACCAAATACGCCAGTTCAATGTTGATTAATCAATCTTTTTGTATATTTGGTATGTCGTTCTTTTCAGGTTGCACCAATATCGACATCCATCTCTCTCAATCTGGTCAGCGACTAGGATTCACAACCCTGAAACTCCTCTGTTCGGAAAAAATTAATGCGTTAACAATGTCATGTCGATCCATTGCAGCTCCTCCGATGTCGTAGGTTTACCAGTAAATATATATGCTCGTTCATTACCCCTGACTCCAGCGTGCCCAGGGATAAAACTGAAGATGATTTCTATGATCCATGCCTGTACCAGTACCTCCACCCAGTTTCCTCTCAACATTCCTGTTTTGGCATTAAGAATCATGCTCATGGAGTCACTGAGTACGAAATCATGAGAGTAGTTATGAGATGCCAACTACGTCACCACCTCTGTAACCGCACTTCCCTCCATTGTCAAACTACCTGTAGTTGTCTCGTAGGCCCCACTGGTCTCATTTATTATTTTTCCCCGAAGCGTGCTAAAAATACCTCATCATAGAGACAGTGAAACCATGAATATTAAACTTATTAGACATAAATTTACATCGTCAACAAAATTTTTATTTGCCCCCGTCATTGTTGACGTTAGTTCAGACATAAAAAAATTATAGGACTTGACAAAAAATTGCAATGAATGAAGTATTGAACATTTTTAAAACTATTTCAATAAACAGTTTCATTTCTATTACGCTACTTGGACAAGGTTATCAAAAGTGTTACTGGCGGAGGGGCATTACCGCTCTGAAATCTCCAGCCTACTCCAACACCTACTTGTCCGCTACTTTGTCAATCTAAAGACATTCCCAGTTTCAACAACAGGCAATTCAACCAATAAATAGATAAGTTTATTACTGAAGTATTCAAAGTTAAATTCTCTTCAGATAAAAATAAAAACCAAATCCAGCATATGTCGTCATTACTGAATAAAAAAACATTTATACTTAAGACGGGAATTCCGAAAGTTTTTAATTACTACAGTCAGGGTGACATATATTGTATCTGCAGTCTATTGTAGAATATATAAAGGTAGTGTAAGAGGGAATATCCATGGAAAGGGAATTCCCAATGAAGCTATTACATTTTACGTATATATCTAAATATAGAACATCATAAAAAATAGTATATACGTTTAGTTCAACTCCCCCTTTCTCACTTTCTCTCTTTTTTCATTGTTTGTTTTCTCCAAATCTATCTCTGTATATGAATTCAACGTAGGTGTAAATGGGTGTGTGTATACCTGTTAGCTTGAAATGAAGGAGTGTTGATCTCATTTCAGCAGGTGCTATCCAACACCCACCGCCCGACTCCTTTCCGCCTGTGCTGTACATTGATGGCGCTCTATATTACTCTACCAGCTTTAACGTTAATCAGTTTTTTTGAAAACAGCTATTTTCCAACTTTTCGTCGCATTCTCATGAACATGATCTTCCCGATTTTGCAGTCTTGTTTTATTTTGTACAAAGGGTACCCCACCCTTTGCTTTTACACTAGAAAAAGCGTAGTCATCTAAACTATATTAATATTACAATTATTTTTATAATGAGTAATATTAGTAATGTAATCATTACATGATACCCGCGCCTCTGCAACCATCAGCCTGATGCATCCTAACATATGAAAACGTTGGACAACACTTCATTACAGTGTTCGATATTTAAAAGAAATGTCGTAATACCACAAGATAACAAAATAAACTTTGTCTGACAACGTATATCATCATAATCAAGCAACTTGAACCTTCCAGAACGTGTCTCCAATGACAGAGGTCCTGAAAAAACTATCTGTGCTATGCACGTTGACAGGTGTCTGCAGCAGTCGTTCTCAGATCGTCAATGACATCTTGCACCCGGATCTACTGGGTCTTCCTTTCAATCTTCTTTTAAGCATCATTTCCTCTAAAATTATCTTCTCTATGCATTCATCTCGTTTGATGTGTATGAAATATTTAATTTTCCTTGACGTTATGCTCTTTAATAGTTAACTCTCTTTAATATCAAGCTGTTGCAGAACAGAAGTATTTCTTCCGTTGACACACTGTGTGATCTACTGAGGAAAAGCCGTGTATATCAGACACGCAAGAAAACTAAACAACTTCAACACAAATTGTCACAAACAGACTACTAAACAGAAACTGGCAGGACAAAATTTCAGATACCTGATAAATAAAAGTCCTCATAAGAGCCAATATCCCAGGCGTCAACACACTGTTGCAGAAGGTCCATGTGAAATGGAGCAGTCACGTTGCTCAAATTCCCCATAAACGCATCTCAAAACAAGTGATGTATTGAGAGTTTGGAGCGGGTAGGCGATTAGTTGGTAGACAGAAAAAACAACACTTCGAAGACACTCTTAAGTGTTTCTAAAACATTTTGATATAGACACCACGCGTTGGAAATCCCTCGAGCAAGATCGCAAAATGTGGCGCTGTAACAACACAAAAGAAACTCGCATAGCTGAAAATCGTCGTACTGTTGAGGCGCAGAGAAAAGGAGATGCACCAAAAGACAATACACACACACCCAAATTCAAACCTTGATCATGTATGCCCACCTGTGGTAGGATTGTGTTCGAGGATTGGACTTTACAGTCACCTCCGCACACACCAGAGTGCAGAAACACACGTCTGAGACTGTTGTTATCATCGTTTGCGATGGACTGCTATTATTACTGGGGAATACGGTCTTATGTTCGTAGAACAAAAACAAAGCAAAACACAATGTGATTAGGTGTGGACGAATAATCAAATGGGACGAATGCAGGAGTAGTGATGTAACCAGAAATAAAGTGTGGTCAAACAACTGTTTTTATAAGGAAAAGATGGAGATATGTTGGGTACAACTTGAGAAGAAATGATCAAAGAATATTAAAGCAGATATTAAATTGAATTGATTGATTGGTTGATTGATTGGACCATCATCTTGTGCACTTCAGTGAGTAGCCATGTGTGCTTTGATCTCTTTCTAACATTGCACTTCAGTGAGTAGCCATGTGTGCTCTGATCTCTTTCTAACATTGCACTTCAGTGAGTAGCCATGTGTGCTTTGATCTCTTTCTAACATTGCACTTCAGTGAGTAGCCATGTGTGCTCTGATCTCTTTCTTACATTGCACTTCAGTGAGTAGCCATGTGTGCTCTGATCTCTTTCTAACATTGCACTTCAGTGAGTAACCATGTGTGCTTTGATCTCTTTCTAACATTGCACTTCAGTGAGTAACCATGTGTGCTTTGATCTCTTTCTAACATTGCCCTTCAGTGAGTAGCCATGTGTGCTCTGATCTCTTTCTAACATTGCACTTCAGTGAGTAGCCATGTGTGCTCTGATCTCTTTCTTACATTGCACTTCAGTGAGTAGCCATGTGTGCTTTGATCTCTTTCTAACATTGCACTTCAGTGAGTAGCCATGTGTGCTTTGATCTCTTTCTAACATTGCACTTCAGTGAGTAGCCATGTGTGCTTTGATCTCTTTCTAACATTGCAATTCAGTGAGTAGCCGTGTGTGCTCTGATCTCTTTCTAACATTGCACTTCAGTGAGTAGCCGTGTGTGCTCTGATCTCTTTCTAACATTGCACTTCAGTGAGTAACCATGTGTGCTCTGATCTCTTTCTAACATTGCACTTCAGTGAGTAACCATGTGTGCTTTGATCTCTTTCTAACATTGCACTTCAGTGAGTAGCCATGTTGCTCGATCTCTTCTTACATTGCACTTCAGTGAGTAGCCATGTGTGCTCTGATCTCTTTCTAACATTGCACTTCAGTGAGTAGCCGTGTGTGCTCTGATCTCTTTCTAACATTGCACTTCAGTGAGTAGCCATGTGTGCTCCGATCTCTTTCTAACATTGCACTTCAGTGAGTAGCCATGTGTGCTCCGATCTCTTTCTAACATTGCACTTCAGTGAGTAGCCATGTGTGCTCCGATCTCTTTCTAACATTGCACTTCAGTGAGTAGCCATGTGTGCTTTGATCTCTTTCTAACATTGCACTTCAGTGAGTAGCAATGTGTGCTCTGATCTCTTTCTTACATTGCACTTCAGTGAGTAGCCATGTGTGCTCTGATCTCTTTCTAACATTGCACTTCAGTGAGTAGCCGTGTGTGCTCTGATCTCTTTCTAACATTGCACTTCAGTGAGTAGCCATGTGTGCTTTGATCTCTTTCTAACATTGCACTTCAGTGAGTAGCCATGTGTGCTTTGATCTCTTTCTAACATTGCACTTCAGTGAGTAGCCATGTGTGCTCTAATCTCTTTCTTACATTGCACTTCAGTGAGTAGCCATGTGTGCTTTGATCTCTTTCTAACATTGCACTTCAGTGAGTATCCATGTGTGCTCTGATCTCTTTCTAACATTGCACTTCAGTGAGTAGCCATGTGTGCTCTGATCTCTTTCTAACATTGCACTTCAGTGAGTAGCCATGTGTGCTTTGATCTCTTTCTAACATTGCACTTCAGTGAGTAGCCATGTGTGCTCTGATCTCTTTCTAACATTGCACTTCAGTGAGTAGCCATGTGTGCTCTGATCTCTTTCTAACATTGCACTTCAGTGAGTAGCCATGTGTGCTTTGATCTCTTTCTAACATTGCACTTCAGTGAGTAGCCATGTGTGCTTTGATCTCTTTCTAACATTGCACTTCAGTGAGTAGCCATGTGTGCTCTGATCTCTTTCTAACATTGCACTTCAGTGAGTAACCATGTGTGCTTTGATCTCTTTCTAACATTGCACTTCAGTGAGTAGCCATGTGTGCTCTGATCTCTTTCTAACATTGCACTTCAGTGAGTAACCATGTGTGCTTTGATCTCTTTCTAACATTGCACTTCAGTGAGTAGCCATGTGTGCTTTGATCTCTTTCTAACATTGCACTTCAGTGAGTAGCCATGTGTGCTCTGATCTCTTTCTAACATTGCACTTCAGTGAGTAGCCATGTGTGCTCTGATCTCTTTCTAACATTGCACTTCAGTGAGTAGCCATGTGTGCTCTGATCTCTTTCTAACATTGCACTTCAGTGAGTAGCCATGTGTGCTCTGATCTCTTTCTAACATTGCACTTCAGTGAGTAGCCATGTGTGCTCTGATCTCTTTCTAACATTGCACTTCAGTGAGTAGCCATGTGTGCTCTGATCTCTTTCTAACATTGCACTTCGGTGAGTAGCCATGTGTGCTCTGATCTCTTTCCTTGAATGAACTCCGCAACACCGGCGAGGATGCGCGATGTAATTTTGAAGATGGTAAAGATATTTTTATTTGAATTTAATTTTAAATCTTTTCTAAGGAATTTTGCGCGGGCAGCGGCTTTTGTGCCTACTCTTCTCGATTTTGAGCTGCCAAGGGTTCTTTTACGTGCTCAAATTGAACACGTAAGATACATTTTATCGTCCATCTCCGATATGACTAGGAATTCGATTTCACCTACATTGAGATCAGAGATCTCTGAAAAAATATTTAAATGGCTCTAATAGTGAGCGAGCCGGTTACTTTTGGCACTAGAGATAAGCACATAACTTCTACGTTAAAAAGACTTAAGTCGGGTTCAAAGAGTTCAAGAAAGAGAGATCGAACTAGGGAGAACTTGAAACGAACTTTGCTGAGAGAGGCAAGAAATAACGGTCTCAGTTCCATCGAGGAGTTTGAGAGAGTATTTCAAGGATAGAGTGTTATAGAGAAATTGCTTGCAGGCCCTATGTAACGTGTAACGGTACAAGAGGAATTTGTATTTATATTATTATGTGATTAGATTAAGACACTGGTCTAGATAACGCAGACCAACAAAATGAACTGCTCGTTGCTGACGACCAGTGTTTATTCCATAATAATATTGAACAGCTTCAAGAACACTTAAACTTACTCAACAATAGCTGCCTCAAATACAACATGAAAATCAACATTCAAAAGACAGAAGTCATGACTATAAGCAGAGAACATAAAGATATCAACATTCAAATAAATGACCAAACTCTAAAGCAGGTGAGAGAATTCAAATACCTTGGAAGTATCTTCACATCTGATTGGACAGAGAGATCGAAACTAGAATCCAGCAAGCCAACAACATTACATACCAGCTTACCCCAATCTTGAAACACCCAGCAATTCCAGTAGAGACTAAAAGACAAATTATAAATGCAATCTTTATACCAACACTGTGCTACCAGTGCCAAACATGGGCACTGACAAAAGAACAAGACATGAAAATTAACATATGCGAAATGAGATGCTTGAGGAAAGCAGTAAATAAAACAAGAAGAGACCATATAAGAAATGAGGAAATTAGAAGAACAGTCGGAACAACACCTGCTATTAGATTTATTGAAAAACAGAGACTCAAATGGTTTGGCCACTTGGTCAGAATGAACCCGAATACACCAGTTGCAAGAGCGTACAACCTGAAAATGGAATCATCAAGAGGAAGGGCAGACCAAGAAAAGATGGGTTGATGGAGTTACAGACATCTTAAAACTCCACAATACCACAGCATATCAAGCGACCGAGCGTGCATTATCTCGGAAACCAATCATCAGTTAAACCTGCTACGCCTAGCGGCAAAAAAACAGAGAAGGACAAAAGAAAGAAAGAAGATTAGATTAACATCACGTTTTCCATTTTATTTTCGGTATGAATTCAGTCATAGTTACGGTATCTAAAATGTCGCTGCCTCTGACTGATCTTTGCGTGAATGATTGTTTTCCTTCTCAACAGTTCCCTTCGCGATTAAGGTTAGCCTTAATACCAACTTTGGACCTGATTTTCAATCGTCTAAATACACTGAATATTCTCCTCAAGAGCCTCATATCCGCTCTAGTGGTTACCGGGTCCAAATTTGGGAAGTAAAGAATATAACCACTGTTGCCTGCCACGCATGTCATAATAGTCGACTAAGGAGGTTTGGTTTAAATCGTATGCACGTGTCCTAAATGTGTTGAAGTCAACCTGCTGCCTTGCAAGACAGCTGGGAACAGTCAAAGGCTAACGGAGAGCGAACCCTGTAAACGCTGGCTAAATCCGGACACATCGCCGAAGTATAAGCACCAGAGCTCCAAATGGCGCTGCAGATGTGACGAAACCCACCCATGCTAAGGCTGCATGAATCAGATTTCCACATAAATGAATTTATGGAGAGATCAGGTACATTGGTCTTTTAGGTGATCGAGAGAAAGAGAGAGAGAGAGGAGAGAACCTCATATCTGTCGTTAACATTGTTGGTTTATTTAATGTCTTTACTGTCATCGTCCATAGCTGGCATTGGTAGAACAGTGTTGGGAGAAAGACTGTGTTATATAGAAATCGTTGTATGTTTGCTGACGTGTACGTACGTAAGGTATTGATGACATATGTACATAATAGTAATAAGTTGGTTTGTTTTGTTACACGTGGTTTAGGTTTCTGTTTTGATTAATCATCCGACAATGTTATATTTCTAAGTTGCTTCCTCTTCTTCTTTGAACGCTCCATATCAACCACTTGTTAACCACTTTTTGTGATTTGTATGTAAACCCAGTATAAGTGCGATTGTACGTTGTGACAGTTATGCGCCTGCAAGTAGACTAGCACATCCAATTGCTTCGTCTTTTTTATTTACTAGGATAGCTTCTCTAGACCACCTACCTCAGACGCCTCTTACAACATGTCTTGTAGGTCGCAGTGTGACTATATTTTGTTTCCCATGAGCGCTGGCAACACATGGGCGTCTTAGCTACTTAATGTTACTCACTTGTTTTAGATTTGTTTTCCAATTGGGATCTTCGTTGGTTTTAGTTCTTTGTTCATTGTCATGATTTATGTTTGATTTATGTTGACTTTATAAGCTCCATACATCCTACATCACTACAACAGAATACCAGGGGAGAGAGTGAGAGGAATACCACAAAAAAAGATAGATAGATGGCAAACAGAATTCTGTCAAAAATCAAAAATAGCAATCACCCAAGCCACTAGAACAGCTCAAGACAAAAACAGAAAACCACGACACTGGACAATAACCCGGTAACAGTGTGACGACAAACACAAAAGAAGAAGATTTTGTAATATTGTGGTTATCCAGGGGCGGCTCGTCATTAAGTGCTAGTGGGGCCGGGCCCCACAAAACTAATGTGTAACGTGTATTTATTGTTTTTAAAATTAAAATAAGACCTAACCCAAAACCATGATTTCTCCGAAAATTTTTGTCTGGCCCCACCAACAAAAATGATCCCGATCCGCCACTGTGGTTATCACATGTTTGGTGTAATCTGTTCATATCACCTTATAATAGATCTGTTGTTGTTGTAATTAATACCTTTACATCTGCCTTGTATAAGCTCTATATGATAACGTTATGTATTTATATACTAGATATTCTCTACCATTCTGATCATCTTGGCTGTTGATGCAGTAGTAATGTATCATTTATTTACTATCTCATGCAAGATAGGCACCAACGACATGTACCCCTATGGCTTGGCAAGTATGACAACAGAACATATCCTACAGAACTGCACCCAATATGCAGACCTGAGAAGAAAGAGGTGGCCCACTTACACCAGCGTCCAAGACAAACTGTATGGCGTGGCTGATAATCTGAGGAGACGGCTGCCTTTATTAGAGAATCCGAAATCCCAATCTAGTGAGAACGCAGAAGACAAACTGTATGGCGTGACTGATAATCTGAGGCAGACGGCTGCCTTTATTAGAGAATCCAAAATCCCAATCTAGTGAGAACGCAGAAGACAAACTGTATGGCGTGGCTGATAATCTGAGGCAGACGGCTGCCTTTATTAGAGAATCCGAAATCCCAATCTAGTGAGAACGCAGAAGAAGAAGTATCTCATGTCTCTTGCTTGTTTGTTTGTTGATAATTTTCTTTGCAGAAGCGGCCCGTTCAAATCATGTATAACTGAAAAGAGAGATTCAAAGATTATAGAAAAATTAAACAAATCGCTCTATACAAGATACAAATTAAGTTAGTTTAGAGTGAGAAGTGGGCACACTGTCTATACACTACCACAGAGATACCCTTACACTGATCAGTATTTTTTTTTCCGTTTGTCCTCTATGAAATTCAGAAGTTGTCATGGCGCCTAAATGGCACCTTTGAATGATTTTTGCGTGAAGTCGTGCTCTCCTTTCACCAGTTTACTTGGCCATTAACGTGAGCTTTATTCCCATTTCAGAGGTGATTAGTTTTGTCGTAGATTTAAATCCTAGCTAACTGCAACAACTTATTTAGAAAAGTGGAAAATTCCAAAGTGTGGTATTAAATATCCTAAACATATGCTTATAATGAAATAACATATATATATATGTGATAAGATCATATCAAACTAACTGAACTATATAATGTACATTTTTACGTATGTACATGGATAAGATCATGTAAAACTAACCGAGGTATACGGTGTATATTTTTGCATGTGTACATGTATATACTCCCTGAATGAAAGGACTGTATTGTTTGACAATTCTTTGAGCATGTTTTATCTTGTCTTTCTTGTTGAGCGCAATCTGACAATATAATATTGTATACACAAATACAACAAATAATAAATAACTACACAAAATGATGATAACATCTTCTGTGATCAAGATCAGAATAAAATCAAAATGCATCAAAGATGTAAAATACCGGCATTATTTTTATCAAGCACAGGCACCATCCGCCATTCCCCCATAAAGCCCATAATAGTTTTGAGAACAATTTATAATAAATGAAACAATTTATGGAATGGCAAGCACGAAGTGTCTTTATTTGGAAAGAGGAAGCAGCAAAAATATATCGTCCAAATTTTCCAGAGGTTAAAAGTAAATTTAGATGGAATGTACGTGAATAGTAAGGGTCGCAGAGAGGTGATGTGTGCTTTGCATGAACAACCAGGATCCGGGAACATTCTCGTCAAGAGCTGACCTCACATCCCTCTGCCCCAAAGTGCTCCCTGCAATGCTACCTGAATTCAGATTCGTCGGACAAACGAAGAAATGATGGACATACACTTTGTTGTAGTATCCTGGACATATTCTAGTCAGATCTGACCTACGTTCCATCTTCCTGCAATACTCACTGAATCCAGATTGTCAGATTAACGAAGCAATGATAGACATACATTTTGTTGTGAGTATGTATGGTGGCGACCTATACCTAGTCTACTGAGATGCAACTAATTCTTTCCTATTTTCAATGCCTTTGAGGTTGTACAAGAGTCACAGAGCAATGTCCCATGCGGTGAAGAAGACTGCCAACTCTGACATTGCACTTTTCATCCCATAATAAACATAATAATTCCTCTCGTACCGTTATACGTTACATACGGCCTGCAAGCAATTTCTCCATACCACTCTATCCCGGGAAACTCGCTCAATCTCATCCATGGAACTGAGGCCGCTATTTCTTGTCTCCTCTCTCCGCAAAGTTCGTTTCAGGGTCTCGTTAGGTCGTTCTCTAGTTATTGAACCTTTTGCATCCCCCTTAAATGCCCGCTTTGATATTCTTTGATCATTTCCTCTCAAGGTGTTTCCAACATATCTGCACCTTTTTCTTCTTATAACAGTTGTTACTAGTGGTTGACTAGACATTTCTCTGATTTCATCACTTCTGAAATCGTTCCATTTTATGTTCATTAATTCTCGCAGACATCTATTTTCAAATGCATTCAACTTGCTTTCTATATCTTTAGTTATTTTCCAACTCTCGCTAGCATATGTTAGGATTGATACAACATTTGTCATATTCATGACATTTATCATATCGTCAATCTAGTAGGTTGTATGTGAAACGTCGAGTGTGGGTGCTTGACATGCAAACTGACATACTTTCTGAGCAGAATAATCTAGACAACTGCTGCATGTGGTGTCTGGTTAAGGATAGACTGAACCTCTCCTTCGAATGCTTCATATCGACCACTTGATAACCATTCTTTGTGATTTGCGTGTGATCTGAGCCTAAGAGCGATTGTACGTTGTGCCAGTTATGCACCTACAAGTAGGCCAGCACATCCGATTTCTTTTTATTTACTAGGGTAGCTTTCCTAAGTTGCCTGTTACGACATGCCTTGAAGGTCGCAGTGTTATTATTAGTTGCTCCCCCTGCGAGCCTCCACAGTACGCGGGCGAAGGCTGAACAATTTTAATACAAATAGTTTGATCCCAGGAAGGATATTTATTACAACTGACAGATTTTACTTCCCTATTTCCAAATCACGATTGTTAAAGTACACAAACTCAATCCAAGGTTTCTTTCTCTACAGCACACTTTACGTCACTTCAATAGTTTCGCTCTTTCATAATCTCAACTATTAATACCATCATCATCACGTGCCGTGCCGGCTGGCGTAGGCGATCATGGATCTCCACAAATCTCTGTCGTTGGTATTTGGTATCAACTCAGATGTAGTCGCTCTACCGTGCCATGAAGTCAGGCTATCCACAATTTTCTCTTTCTGTTTTCCTCTGTCTCGTCTACCCTCGATTCTACCGGTTGACACAATGTGTTCTGAACTACCTCTCCTCATCACATGCCCGAAAAATGATGACTGCCTCTTTCTTATATTGATGATAAACCTCCTCTGTGTCGTGATCTCATCCAACACCTCAACATTAGTCATTTTTGCAGTCCATGAGATTCTCATCATTCTTCTGTAAAACCACATATATGTGGTGCTCAGAGCTTTTTCAATCTATGTGTGCGTATTGTCCATGACTGGCATCCGTATGTCAGTATTGGTTCTATGTAACACTGAATAACTCGCATTATGATCGGAATTAACAAGGACTTGTTGCAGATAATGCTTCTCATTTTCAGGAACGATGTTTTCGCTTGCCCTTTTCTGCTCTTAATTTCTGATCGGCATCTGCCATCTGATGTTACCAGGACTCCGAGGTATTTAAATTGCTGCACTTGTCTTAACTCAGTCCCATTTACTGTGATGGTGCATTTTGTCAAAACTTGCTTTTTTTAATATGATCATAACTTCTGTCTTCTAAATATTCAAGCTGACTCCTTTGTTGTTACTTTCTGTCACAACCTTATCAACAAGTTTCTGGAATTCCATTTCATTTCTTTCTATTAAGACAGTATCATCAGCGTATCTCATGTTATTTATGGTACCAGCTTTGTCTAATAACACATCTGACATTTCACACATTCTGCTACATGTATAAAAAACTGGATTATGTTTCCGCCAGCGTTCTTTCTTTTTTTCAATCCTGTTGTGCCTCACAACGTCAAGATAAGAAGGAATTTATGGAACGGACTTTTGTGTGCGTTTCATAAACAGTGTTTTTCGACACCTCTGTTATCTCTGATGTCCATCTTTTAATATGAACATGTTAAGTTAAAAGAATGATGTGTACTTATCACGTGTTGAATAGATGAGATTCAAGTGTAACAGGTGAGAGATAGTATCCCTTCCTGCTGTGACTTTCGAAACTTCATTCATTACAAAATAGAATATTACAGTTTCTAAATAATATATACAGTGTATATAGAAATAATATATTGTAAAATGTACACGATCTGTGATTGTACAATCGCAGCAGTTATAACAGTAGTTCTCAAATTTGGTGAAGTCATGGTACACGTGAGCTCTGTCTACAAAATATTGTAGGCGAACTATACACACAAACTGAATAAATAAGATGCAAAAATCAAAGAAATACAGAAATAATTGGAAAACGCTACGTACTTTTTATTCAACGTTTAATTTCTGTCTATGAGAAGCATCAGTCTCGCCTGCGCGGTTACCTGGGCCCAAATTTGGGATGTAAAGAATAGAACCACTGCTACCTATCATGCATGTCGTAAGAGGCGACTAATGAGGTTTGGCTGAAATCGAATGCACATGTCCCAAACGTATAGAAATATATGCGTTTAGGGGCCTAACAAACCAATGTGCAACGTATACACGTTCTTGGCAAAGATCAAACATATCACAAAGAGTGATTAAAATTGGTGGTAAAGAACGAACGCAAAGAAGAAGAAGAAGCATCCGCCTATGTCTTGGCGATTTTTTACCCTGGTGTCCGCTGGTACCGACTTGCCGATCCAGGTCTGGATTTCCTCGGGCGAACCTAGAAATGTTACTGGGCCCACTGGTGTGCCTGGGCACACCCTTTGAGAACCACTGAGTTATAAGAAACGTTATATTCTAAAGCGTACACCGTAAGAAATTAAGCGTAAACTGTTAAAAACTCTACGCCCATCACTAACTCAAATTCTCAAAACAAAACAAAAAATGTAACTATATCTACCTGTGTTCTTCTGTTCATCTTTCAGTTCAATTATATAGTTTACGATAGTACACAAATACTGGGTATTAGATTTTCTTTGCTGAACCGACGTCATAGAACTGCAGGTGATGCTCGTCCATCACGGGTGATGATGACCACACAGTCATAGAACTCCGGGTGATGCTCGTCCATCACGGGTGAAGATGACCACACAGTAATAGAACTCCGGGTGATGCTCGTCCATCACGGGTGAAGATGACCACACAGTCATAGAACTCCGGGTGATGCTCGTCCATTACGGGTGAAGATGACCACACAGTCATAGAACTGCAGGTGATGCTCGTCCATCACGGGTGATGATGACCACACAGTCATAGAACTCCGGGTGATGCTCGTCCATCACGGGTGAAGATGACCACACAGTCATAGAACTCCGGGTGATGCTCGTCCATCACGGGTGATGATGTCCACACAGTCATAGAACTCCAGGTGATGCTCGTCCATCACGGGTGATGATGATCACACAAATTTTCACTCAAGGGAATATAGTTGCGTTATGTTTGTCTGTGGTGCGTAGATGACTAGTGAGCCCGATACGGGCCTGAAATGTTCAGAACTCCGGGTAGAACTATATGAGCTCATACTCCACCTACCCACATATGTAGGGTCTGTCTACTGATTGTTCCCGTAGTACGCTAGATAAGCACACTCCTCACTCTGTCCATCATGCATCTTGTTCTACGTGTACAGTATGTTATTCCAAACTCCTTCAAACGCTGGATAGATTCAATAGCTATTTTAATGTCCCCATTAAACAGGCAGTCGACAAGAGATCGAAGAACATCACCATTTTTAATCCTTAACTCTCTTGCTTTGGAATATTCAGACGCAGTAGTGGATCGTCATTAAGGGCCAATGGGACCAGGCCTCATCAAAAAATAATGTGTAACGTGCATTTAATATTTAATAAATTAAAATATTTCCAAAACCATGATTTTTCCGAACAGTTGTGCCTGGCCCCACCAACAAAAAGAATCACGAGCCGCCACTGTTAAGACGTGATACACAAATTCTGGAAACATACTAAAGCATATTCTGATTCGAAGACGCAGCATAATATGAACAAGTACACGATTATGAGAGGCACGTTCTTTGCAGATTCTGTATCTGTGTAGATGTATGAAAATCTGACGTTACTGCATGGAATACCTTATTTAGGGTGGTGTAGAACAGGGGGTTGAAAACACAGACCTGTGGTTAAGAACCGGACAGGAACCCATGATGACGAAGGTTAAGAGGATAAACTGGCGATGGGTCGGGAATACCCTACGGAAGACACAGTCGAGTGTCACTGGACAAGCACTTGAGAGCAACTCACAAGGAAAACGAAAAAGAGGACGACCTGGACAGACTTGGAGACGACGTATTCTTGAGGAACTGAAGAGTGCTCGATTATCCTAGGAAACCATAAAGAAAACAGCCTGAGACCGAGAACAGTGACGAACAACTGGTGAGGCCCTATGCTCCACGAGGATCGTAGAGAAATAAGTGAGTATGCAAGTATGGACGGCGGAGAGGGGCTGGTGTATTTAATGGTCACATGGCTAGTGCAGTCACAGCGAAACTATTCAGGTTACGCTATTTTCTTTATGCCCCCGACAGAAAAGCACCCATTGGTCTTACCGGAAATTAAACCCTGGTGTCTCGAATAAGTGCATGCACTCTAATTCAATCGGTCAGTAAATATATAAATAATTTTGTTAAACATTGTGCTACGAGTTGTCAAAGCAACATCAGCTTTTCAAAGTTTAAATAAAATAGGGAGCTCCATTGTATATAGTTTTAAACTAAACTATGCCCGTCTGCCCAGCTTGTTCGTAGCGCGTTGGACTACAAGTGACAAGTTCCCTGTGAGTGTTGGTTCAATTCCACGGGCTGGCAGAAAAGCTACAGGTTCACCCGATTCACGGTGTTCGTGGCACCGAACCGAAGGGTTATGATGTCCACGGCACCGAGCCGAAGAGCTGAAAAGCTCAAGTGCTTCTGGATCGGTAAAAAAAACATAATACTTAACTATGAATTTTCAATTGCAATGTTGTATCAATCCTAACATATGCCAGCAAGAGCTGGAACATGACTAAAGATATAGAAAGCACGTTGAATGCATTTGAAACTAAATGACTGCGAAAAATAATGAACTTAAAATGTGACGACTGCGTGAGAAGAGATGAAATCAGAGAAATGACTGGTGAACCACTGGTAACAACTGTTTAAAAAGAAGAAGAAGAAGACGAAGTTTGGAGGTATGATGGGCATACTATGAGAAGAAATAATCGAAGAAAAACAAATCAGGCGTTGAAGTGGGAGGAAAAGTGTTCAAGAAAAAGAGGTTGCCCTAGCAAAACAATAAATCGAACAATATTGAGAGAGGAGAAAAATATTGAACTCATTTCCTTAGAAGAGATTGAGCAAATTGCCCAGGACAGAACAGTATATAAAAATTATTAGCAGGACCTATGTAGCGTATAACTGTATAAAGAAATAGTATATATATATATATATATATATATATATATTATAATCTTTCTCTCTCTCTCTCTCTCGCTCGCTCTCTCTGTCTCTCTCTCTTTTATTCCTTAAAAATTCCGATACCCAGTAGACCTCCCTCCCAACCAACTCATGCAATATATTTTTATCTTTGACCATCTCGTGCAGTTCCTTTCACTTCTCCCGTACATCATTAATCTCGGCGTCCAGATTTCTTCTCCGTGTTTTTCTCAGCTTAGCTCTCATTTGCTTTCAAAACGGGTTTCATTATAGGGTCCTTCTTAGTATTTACCCATTAGATTTTCTGAATGTGTGTTCTATGTATCAAATAAATGTGTATTTTTAAAGAACGATTTTAGTTCAATTAAAAATACAGTCCGATACCCAGATCAACACTAAAAAAATTGACAAATGAGTTTTCTACGAGGGAAGTTCAGCACCGCCGCTGGAACTATTGTGTAACTGCTACCCCGATTACACTTTCAATTAGTTCACAGGAACTAGAGTGCTCCGAGTTTGCATATGTGGATTTGATCCAGTTTTACTTTGGGGTTTCTGTAAGTGCCTAAAATAAACATAAACTTTGGTCATAAAAGTTATCATAAAAATTACCATTTATGACACACACTCTCCGTATGGAAATCACAATGCTACTTCCTGGAAAGCAAAAAACACTATCAGTTCAATTCCTATTAACCATCCTTGTTGTATGGGCTATTTATGGACACTAAGGAAAAGGTCAATAATAGCGCGTGCCAACCTGACAACCACATGAAATATCGTTATCGGATTTCCTTTCCAGGAAGGTAATTAGATGTCCAAGTTGACCTAGAAAGAATTCACATGTCCAGAAGAAGGTGCATGCTAACATTTTGCTATCGAGTGGATAAAAATATAGAAAACAATCTACTAAGTTATATTTAAAGCAAGCGAGGGAAGATAAGATATTTGTTGAAACTGATATTCTTGATTTATTATTATTATTATTATATTCATCTCTTACTGTTATAGGGCCTCCAAGCAATTTGTCCTTACCGCTCTATTCTGTCCAACTCGTTCAATCTCTACTTTGGATATTCTTCTTATGGCGAAGGATTGTCTTCATTCACAGGGATACTCCATATGACTTAGTTCCTCTCGGCAGAAATGGCACGTTATGAAGAACATTGCACAAAGCATGAACTCCGTAGCCTCCACAACAATCCTGGAAATCTCCTGATAAATTGCACATGTTACTCGTTACGGTTTTCTCACTTTTTCAGCAAAGTTCGCTTCAGTGTTTCTCTAGGGCGCCCTTATTTTTTGAGCCGTCGCCTCCCACTACAATGCCTGCTTTGTGATTCTTTGATAATTTCTTCTTACAGTAAACATATCTTCATATTTGCATGATTTATATTTTTTTTTAAAATTCAAATAGCAGCAATATTTATCTCAGAATCGATGGTTAAGAGCGCTTCAAATAAAAAGTAGTATGCAATAGCTTGATTCCAGTGAGCGGGGGTCTCTGTAGCCAAGGGGTTACGCCCTTGCCTTGCGTCCGAAGTGCGTGGGTTTGAATACTGATCTACCCTCATGTGTAGTGTCGGGATCCACAAGGGAAGCAAAGTATAGTACCGCCGCGATCTACAAGGCATGTCGAAAGAGACGACTGATGTATGACCTAGGGAAGCTACCCTAATAAATAAAAAGCATTGCTGAAATCTGATGTGCTGGCCTACATGTAGACGCATAACTGGTAGAATATACAATCGCTCTTACGATTACATAGAAATCACACAGAGTGTTTAACAAGTGGTCAATATGGAGCGTTTGAAGAAGAAGAATACTTACCGCGCTGTTCTCTTCACTATGGCATTTTTACCAGAGACCTCTAGAATTGTTCCAAAGCTACGGAGTTCCTGCTTTGTACACTGCTCTCGGCAGAGTGCGTACCATTTCTGCGTAGAGGGACAGAGCCATTTGAAAAAAAATAGCTGTGCTTAATTCTTCTGCTTTAGACCCGTTTTACAATTTTCTGGTTCCATTTTCAAAATCACAGCTGAAGTAAGATTGCTCCGACCACTTCTGCTCTCAGATCGACCCAGTCTCAATTGCAGTGGCGGCTCGTGATCATTTTTGTTGGTGGGGCCAGACAGAAATTTTCAGAAAAATCATGGTTTCGGTTAGGATATATTTTAATGGATAAAATAATAAATAGACGTAACACTTTATTTTTGGTGGAGCCCTGCCACACTGGCCCTTAATGACGAGCCGCCACTGCTCAATTGTATTACAGAGAAACATGTGAGGAAAAAGATGTTGGTGTGATGTTAACCGAATCACTCGACGTGTGCAGTTATTCAAAGAAAACTGAATTTCAGTCCATCTTTTCTCCAATATAGCCCACATCTGTGGTCTTTGTAGTTATGTGGTCTCAAAACTCAACATGGTAGGCAGATGATCTCTGTAATAGAGACAACCGCTACAGTCATAGACCAGTATGGTCACTGCCAGGAAGGAAAGCAATAGCAGGCTACCTTTCAAGACAATGCCTACAAATCTATAACAGCAATATGGAAAACAAACTGGAGGACTGTCGGGGTGGCAAAGTTCTACTCAGGACAAGCTATTTGATGATGATGGTCTCCCATCAAGAATATACGAGACTATCATCATCAAATAGCTTGTCTCAAATACTAACGTTCCATACATTTTTTGCACTGTAATCTCTTATAAGATTTTACTTATACCCATACATTCAATGGTGGAGAATATTTACTTTATTAACATACATTTAATATGTTACTATATGCAACTGATTGTATATGGGATTCATTATAATAAACATATTGTTATGTTGCTTTCTGTGGGTCTGTCCACTTTATTACTCGTTCTGTTGTTTACGTAAGTGAAAGTGAAAAAAAGAACCTATTTTCCTACTTCGTTGTGCAGTAAATCCAACTTTTGTTTTTCTTATCAACCATCTGTTCTTGAAATAATGTACTGGGAGTGCTATTAAACAGTAGTGCACGCTGGAAAATGACCCAACACATAATACACACGTTGGAGACATTTCAGAATAAATGTTTAAGAAGAATCCTGCAAATTTTCTGGCCAAATACCATAACAAATGAGGAGCTTTTGAAACGAACATGCATTCTTGGGATTCATCATTAAGTGACGAGGATGGAGGCGGTTTACAAATGTATGTCGTATGCCAGTGGGGGCATTGGCTATGACAGCTCTCAGATGGACAGCAGATGGGAAGAGAAAGCCTGGACGTCCAAATGAAACATGGAGAAGAACGGTGTAGAGAGAGTTGAAGGAGTGTGGTCTGACGTGGGAGACGGTTGCTAGAAAGACAGCAGAACGGCAACAGTGGAAGTCTCTTGTGAAAGCCTTATGTGTCAATCGGGACACGAAGAGAATATAGATAGAATTCTTCTTCCTTTCTAAGTATTTAAATTTGCTGAAATCGGATGCACATGTCCTAAACGTGTAGAAGTCTAAGCGTTTAGGGGCCTACCAAACCAATGTGCAACGTATACACGTTCTTGGCAAAGATCAAACATATCACAAAGAGTGATTAAAATTGGTCGTAAAGAACGAACGCAAAGAAGAAGTAGAGTATTTAATTGGAAAGAAATGGACAGCCTTTTTCCTCTGCCGATGAGATTCTAAGAACTTTTCTATAACTCTTTTGCTTATCTTAAAGAACCAGGTAGAAATACAGCTGATTACATTTTTTCTTCTTCTTGTGTCGTCACACTGCTACCGGGTTGTTGCCCAGTGTCGTGGTTTTCTGTTTTTGTCTTGCGCTGTTCTGGTGGCTTGTGTGATTGTTATCTTTGCTCTTTCACAGGATTCTGCTACGCCATCTAACCATCTTTTCCGTGGTCTTCCTCTTGCCTTCTTTTCCGATTTTCTGTTGTAGAAGACTCTGTATACTGTGGAGTTTGGATGCATTCTTATTAAGTGGCCAAACCACTTCATTCTTTGTTTCTCTATGTAATACAAGCACGATTTTGTACCAACTTTCTTTCTTATGCTGATGTTAGTGATTCTGTCTTTTCTTGTGTTGTTGGTAACTTTTCGCAGGCAACGCATTTCACATGCAGTTATTTTTTGTGACTGCGCTTTGCTCAATGTCCATGTTTGGCTCTGGTAACACAAAGTAGGTATAAAAATGCTGTTGATCATCTGTTGCTTAGCTGCCTGTGAAATTTGTGGGTGTCTTAACAGTGGGGCTAACTGGTAGGTTACAGTATTTGCTTTTTGCACTCTGGCCTCTATCTCTCTATCCAGTTTTCCGTCTTTTGTGAATATGCTTTCTAAGTATTTGAATTCTTTCACTTGGTTTATTTTAGTGTCATTGACATGGATGTCTAGATTATTATGTTTTCTTCCCATATTCATTATTTCTGTTTTAGTGTTGTTGATTTTCATGTCATGTTTTACACAATTTTTGTTAAAGGTGTCAATATGATGTTGTAGATCTTGTTCATTTTGATGTATCAGGCACTGATCATCTGCAAACAGCAGTTCATTTATTTCATCATTATCTGAATTTGACTCTTGAGTTATTTTATCCATATATGCAATAAAGAGTAGTGGTGAGAGGACACAACCTTGTCTAACACCTGATGTAATGGAGAACCAGTCGGTCATTCCTTCTGTTGTTCTTACTTTACTCTGGCTATCTTGATATGAGGCCATGATATTACCTAATAGTTGTCCCTGGACGCCATATTCTTCAAGGATCTTCCATAGTTTGCACCTGTTTACTCATCAAATGCCTTTTCTTGGTCTATAAATATAAGCTGTTTACTTTGATTGTATTCAATTGTTTGTTCGCAGATCTGTATTAGTGTAAATATTGCAGGTATATAAGTCATGGACACCACATTGCACAGAGACTGCTTTGTGAATATGTGATTATGTGTTGACATCCTCACTACTTAGAATTCCTAACTACAGGAAAGAGTTATATGTTGTAGTCACGTTAAAATACATGTAACGTGACTACAACATACAACTGTTGCCTATAGTTTAACTGTAACATGCACAGCGACTACAGCAGTTACATCACCACATTGGCGGTCATGCCAGGTGAGGGTAACCGATTGGTCTAGCACCATCGGTAAGCTAGGCACTGTCTACCTATACATGTTAAGACTGGATCCGACTGACTTCACAAATGAGGCCACTAGCTGGCTCAACGGTTAGAAAGGCGGATCATAGCAGAACGGTGTTGACCGCATAGAGCACGGCGAGGCACTTAGAAAGCCCTGGTCATCCACTGCATCTGGTACTATCTCCAGTCGTCTCGACTTGTCTTGCCCCTGGATACAGATGATCCTCGACAAGAGAATGAGGTTGACGAACAACGCAACTTTTCCTCACTTTACTCCAAATACAGCACAGGCTACAGTTACAGACAGCTACGACAACTTAATCTATCTTGACAGCATCCTATATCCAGATCGGCAAACATAGACTCTGAAGTCAACAACAGGATATCCAAAGCTAGTATTGCGTTTGGAAGGCTGCGTGTCACTGTGAGGGAGCGGAAAGGCTACAAAGCTGAACTCACTGAACTGAAAACTGGGGTACTCACAGGGAGTCCTCAAGCGCATGAAGGAATATTATGATCTTTGATATTTCAAACAGAAAAATACATTTCAGAAACATGTATAAAAACAGTGGTAAACTATCTCCACTGCAGAATCAAAGGACCCGGACCCGAACGGAATCTAAAAGTCTGACAGGACAAAATGAAAGATCATTTGAAGTTTCCTGCAGTTCCTCTCTATCTCGCGCGCGCGCGCGATCCCCGCTTAGGCTGATGTATAAGATTCCCTGATAAATTCTGCTGTTGTTTTTAGGGACTCCGTCCCTTCGTACAGCTTCTTATTTAGCTCGATATTTTCCGACCAGGTTTCGTTTCTCTGGCCTGCTAGCAGTTGGCAGTTTTGCAGTAGGTGCTCTGCAGTCATGTCCGCCTTCTCGCAGTGGCACAGTTTAATCGTGTCAATTTAAAATTTGTTGTAAAGATGGACCCAGATTCTGTTATTGCCGGTACGGAGGCGAACTATGACAACTTGTTTGCTACAGGACATACCATAGTACCCATCTCTGGCGCTGTGTTGAGGGTGATCTGGCGACCACTTTTCTCTATATTATCATCCGATGGTTGTTTTAGCCTCCTCGTAGCTGATTTCGTAATCAGTCTGCGGCAATCGACCTCCTGCCTTCGCCAGCTTGTCTGCCTCTTCGTTTCCGCTTACATTGAAGTGTGATGGGATCCACTGTATGACTGTGCGCTTGAATGAGTTTGTTAATTCACCGAGGATCGTTTTAGCTCGTTTAACTCAGTTCTGGCTGAGCTTTTTAGTGCCGTCATGGCCGACAGGGCGTCTGTGAATATCACTACTCTGTTGCGTAAGGCGCTGCTTCTCTCTAGTATCATTTCAGCGGCTATTCTTAGTGCCTCCGTCTTTGCACGGTAGTTGTTTGAGTACTTTCCTGTGGCTATCGCCTTCGTGACCTTCACTTTCATTGAGAGTTTAAGCACTATTTCTCCTTCTCCATCGCTAATCGCGTCGGTGTACACGTGTGTCCACGCTCTCTCAGAGTACTCTGACGCTATGAATTCTTCTTCTGCAATCTGAAAAATTGGAGTCAGCTTGACTGTTGATGTGGTTTAATAATTTCATCGCTATAAGATTTTCAAATATAGAAACCTGTTGGGGATCCAGGAAGCAAAATGTATTTAAATTTGGTTCACGGTAATGCAAAGTTTAGAAACAGCTGATCAATAGCATTTACAGACAGCAGGAAGATGGACGAGATTTACAAACTCTACATTTCTATACCCAAGTGTGAAGAAGGTAGGGCAGCTCATTGCTTTGTTCACTTGTGGATCGTCGGATTAGGGAAATGAACCAACAAACTTATGTCCAGATAGAAAAGAGAATGCTCCCCACACACTGCTCTAATCCGTTCCACATAAAAATGAGATAGATAGGGGAATAATACTATTGAATGATAGATAGATACATAGACAGAAAAACAGACATGCAGGTAAGCAGATAGGTATATAGACAAATAACACGGACATAAAAAGAGACGTACGTGCAAGTAGATAGATATATAGACAGAGAGACAGATACACGGACAGACCTACAGACCTTTCGACAGAACGACAGTCCAACCGACAGACAGACAGGCAGGCGCAGGCAGATTGGCAGAATGCCAGACATACGGATATACATATTAGATGGATGGACAAACAGATAGACGGACGGACGGACAGACAGGCAGAACGAAATACAGACAGACGGAAAGACAGATATATCTTAATAGTTGCAAAACTTCAACAAACTGGCCGCACCCAACTTCCGCAAAGAAAAAAGTAACAATCCACTACTCTCAGTATGTTCTATTCTTAGATCTCAACCACAAAGTTCCCTTCAACTGTCATCTATTTTATTGCTTTGGAGTTTCCAGCGTTGTCCGATTTTACAATATATGAGACATGTTTAACTCTTTATATCCAGCACAATTTTGGGGTGTGCTCCAGCTCTCCCGGAACACATTTCTAGCAACAATTTTCAAAATGGAGTGATCTTGGAATTATGATTATAACTTCAGTCCTATGTGAGCTATATTTGTACTGTTAGCATCATAATATGCAGAATTAAATTCTGAACAATCTGATAATAAATAGTTATATTTGTAAATGATTATTTATTTAGTAAATTATTGTTGTCTTTCATGTTAATGATAAAAAAATCAAATAAAAATGCTTGCAAAATTCAACTTCTTCTTCATTTTTCAACTCCCAACGGAGCACAGGTCTTCAACAAACTTATTCCAGCTCTTCCTCTCTTCTGCCATCCCTTCCGATTCTTTCCATGTTTTACCTATCATTTTCATATCAGTCTCAATCTCTCTTTTCCAGGTATGTCTAGGACTACCCTAAACCTCTTTCCCTGCGGGTTTCAAAACATTGCCTGTCTTGCAATGCTTCCGGTCGGTTTTCTCAATGTATGTGCTATCCATCGTCAGCGTATCTTCCTTAGCTCTTTCTCCATTGGTATCTGCTTAGTTGTATCTCAGAGTTCCTCTTTCGTAATGATATCATACAATCTCAGTTCCTCTATTCTACGTAAACATCCATTTATAAAGATACGCATTTTTTGGAGGTTTATACACACTTATTTATTTACATTTCAACTTTTTGAGTTTATCCTCAAAATTAAAATGTATATATCAACTAATGCTCTCAAATTCATTTTATACATCACCATTCCAAAGCATATACATTCTTATAATTGGCATTTATTCAACATATTTATAACTTCAACAAAATCAATTTGAGATACATTTAGTAACATTTCATGTTATTGCTATTATAACTCGCCCGAGTGGTGTCGGTGTCCGCAAGGGAAGCAAAGAATAGAACCACTACACCCTTCAAGGCATGTCGTAAGAGGTGACTGAGGTAGGGGCCTACGGAAGCTACCCTAGTAAAATAAAACCGTTGCAGAAATCGGATGTGCTGGCCAACTTGAGGCGCATAACTGACACACCATACAATCGCTCTTAAGCTCAGATCGCATACAGATCACACAGATTGGTTAACAAGTGTTGATATTGGCGTCAAGAAGTAACTGTTAATTTACTTATAAACGGGCCTAGGGAAAAAGTCAGGCAGCCTTATGGTGAAGATGTGGTAATCAAGGAAACTTAATTGTGAGATGTGGAAGTAAGCAAACCAGGTGAAGATTGACGGTCAAGGCAAGTCTTAGGTGAAATGACAGTCAAGGCAAGTCTTAGGGTGAAATGTGGACGGTCAAGGCAAACCTTAGGGTGAAGATGTGGAAGTCAAGGCAAACCTTAGGGTGAAGATGTGGGAAGTCAAGGCAAACCTTAGGGTGAAGATGTGGAAGTCAAGCAACTTAGGGTGAAGATGTGGGAAGTCAAGGCAAACCTTAGGGTGAAGATGTGGACGGTCAAGGCAAGTCTTAGGGTGAAGATGTGGACGGTCAAGCAAGCCTTAGGTGAAGATGTGGGCTGTCAATCAACCAGAACAGATCAAATTGGTTCACTTCAATTTTGCAGGAGTGCCGCACACTATACATTTTCTGTCTTTTGTTGTGCACTCAACTAAATGCATCACACTTTCTGTGTACACATTACATCTCAGTCAATCAATCAAGTGCCGTGCCGGTTAGCGCGGACGATCAGGTCTCTTCACATCGGACTGTCTCTGGTCATCAACTCCGTCACCGCACCATTGCCAAACCACGATTTCAAGCCGTTCAGAATTTTGTCCCTTTGTCTCCCTCTATGTCTCTTCCCCTGTATTTTGCCAGTTATAACCAAATGTTCTAAACTGTCCCTTCTAATTATATGTCCGAAAAATCTTGATTGTCTGCCTTTTATTCGATTTATTAGATTTCGATTTGTATCTGTCTCCGACAAGATCTCTTCATTGGTCTTTCTAACTGTCCACGAAACTTTCAACATTCTTCTGAGAAACCACATTTCTGAAGCTTTCAATTTTCTTACTATTTGTCTGTTAATTGTTCATGACTCACTTCTTCTTCTTCTTGTGTCGTCACACTGCTACCGGGTTGTTGCACAGTGTCGTGGTTTTCTGTTTTTGTCTTGCGCTGTTCTGGTGGCTTGTGTGATTGTTATCTTTGCTCTTTCAAATGATTCTGCTACGCCATCTAACCATCTTTTCCGTGGTCTTCCTCTTGCCTTCTTTCCCGATGTTCTGTTGTAGAAGACTCTGTATACTGTGGAGTTTGGATGCATTCTTATTAAGTGGCCAAATCACTTCATTCTTTGTTTATCTATGTAATTCAAGCACGGTTTTGTGTCAACTTTCTTTCTTATGCTGATGTTGGTGATTCTGTCTTTTCTTGTGTTGTTGGTAACTTTTCGCAGGCAACCATTTCACATGTAGTTATTTTTGTGACTGCGCTTTGCTCAATGTCCATGTTTGGCTCTGGTAACACAAAGTAGGTATAAAAATGCTGTTGATCATCTGTTGTTAGCTGCCTGTGAAATTTGTGGGTGTCTTAACAGTGGGGCTAACTGGTAGGTTACAGTATTTGCTTTTTGCACTCTGGCCTCTATCTCTCTATCCAGTTTTCCGTCTTTTGTGAATATGCTTTCTAAGTATTTGAATTCTTTAACTTGGTTTATTTTAGTGTCATTGACATGGATGTCTAGATTATTATGTTTTCTTCCCATATTCATTATTTCTGTTTTAGTGTTGTTGATTTTCATGTCATGTTTTACACAATTTTTGTTAAAGGTGTCAATATGATGTTGTAGATCTTGTTCATTTTGATGTATCAGGCACTGATCATCTGCAAACAACAGTTCATTTATTTCATCATTATCTGAATTTGACTCTTGAGTTATTTTATCCATATATGCAATAAAAGTAGTGGTGAGAGGACACAACCTTGTCTAACACCTGATGTAATGGGAAAACGTTGGCTCTATATATCATTGGATTACTCGTTTCCTCAACGCCACTAACAAGGATTTATTGCATAGTATGTTTTTCATCTACTGAAAGGCTGATTTTGCCTGAGCTTTTCTGCTTTTTATTTCTGAAGTGCATGATGTGATAATGGCATCCAGATATTTCAATCGATGGATTTATTTCTCTCTATCTCGATCGTTCTTTTTCGGCTGCTTTGATCATTCGTATTGTGATATATACACAGCCGTTGCCAAGAACGTGTTTTACGTAACATCGTTCAGTACCATTTGGAGCTCTAGTGCTTATCCTTCGATGAAGTGTCCGATTTCAACCAGCGTTTACTGGGTTCGCTCTCCGTTAGTCTTTTACTGTCCCAGCCAACCTACAAGGCGGCAGGATGCTATTTCCTTTCAAGGTAGCGAGCCTTAGACGACCTGCCCACCCGGGTTGATGAGCGTCATCTGCCCTGGTAATCAGCCTATGTGTGGACTACTTGGTTTTCCTGCCGTACAATTTTCTGTACGGTTTGCTCCGCTAGACTTTGATTGTCCCCAGTCAAACTACAAGGCAGCAGTAGTTTCATGCGAGCGGAAACACGCATTGGATTAAACCTCTTCTGGGATTGCCAGTTGTGTGCTCATTTGGGTGGTCCGCTCACTCTCGCGCCTATCGCATATCCCACGCCTGCCACTCCTGACACTCCTGCTACGCCTGCCACGCCATCTGCGCCATGTAAGTTTGCCCACAGTGAGCCCACCCGTGCATCGTTCACATGCGTTTTCGCTCTTCCCTGGTGCCTACCTCATCATCTCCGCCAGTTCTCACCGTGCTCACATTGCCTCTAGGCTGTGCGGACATGGGGCTTAACTCGAGCCCCCAACCCTGCGATGGGCCCCCGAGTTTCGACCCATGTGGGCCGACGTCTCTTCGCTGGATACACCTCCTATCCTGTATGTTTATTTGTCCGCTCAACCCCCTCCCAGGCTCAGGGTTTCGCCACCTGCAACTCAACTCGGGGCCCTACCTTCGGATTCCGAGTTTCGCCCATGTGGGCCGACGACTCTTCTTTGGATGGACCCATCATCCCTTGATGTTTAACCGTCAGCTTTTTCCATTGGGAGAGACGAGCATTAATAGTCACTCTGGGATTCCGCTCGTTTCTGTAAGCACTTTTCCCATACCGTTCTATCCTTGGAAACTCTCTTGTATGGAATTAAGTCAATATTTCTCACTCTCTCAGTAAAATCCATTTCTGATTTCCTTATGTAGTTGTTTCTCTCTTGAAGCCTTTGGATTCCACTTCAATTTATGTTTTCTTATTCTTTGATCATTATTTTCTCAAAGTGTACGTAGAATTAATACCTTCGAAACTATCGTTTTCAGCTTCAAACATTTGGTGCAATGAACCTCTGCAATTCTTTTTTGTTTATTTTCTCTGACTTGGGTTGCTGGACTGACCATTCGTAGTTTTCTTTGGCAACATCTGCTTTGTTCCAATTAATTTATGTCTTTTAAAAAAATCATCTTGGTTACATCAGTTTTTTAATGGTGGATTAGAATGTGGTGGATAGAGGGACTGAGATGGTATGATAAGATTACGAACGAGGAACTCAGAAAAGAACTAAGGCAGATACCAGTGGAGAAAGAGCTCAGGATGAGACGCTGGGGATGGATTGAGACCGACCGGAAGCATTGCAAGCTAGGCACTGTTTTGGAGCCTGCAGGGAAAGAGAAGTAGGGGAAGGACTAGACAGACCTGGAGAAGAGAGCTGGAGACTATTATTAAAAGGATATGTAAAACATGGAAAGAATTGGAAGGGATGGCAAGAGATAGAAAAGTTGGAAGAAGTTTTTTGAAGACCTGTGCTCCGTTGGGAGTTGATAGGTAAAGAAGAAGTAGAATGTGGTGAAATGTCAAAAACAAATTTGTATATAAGGTTACCTAAAGAAAATAATATGATGATGAGAAGAAGTTTAGAACACATTGTGACAACTGGTAAAATCGACGAGGTAGACAAGATAGAGAAAGATACAGAGAAAACAATGTTGGATAACCTGACTTCATGGCACGGTAGAGCGTCAACATCTGTGTTGATATCAAAAACCAAAGACAGAGATTAGTGGAGACTAATGAGACAGAGGAGTTTCAGGGCTGTGAATCCAACTCGCTGACTAGATTGAAAGAGATGGGTGTCAATATTGGTGCAGCCCGAAAAGAACGACATACTAAATATGCAAAGAGATTGATTAATCAACATCGAACTGGCGTGTTGGGTCGCTGGACGCTGCTGGATTTGCTGAGGCGGAGATCGGAGCACCTATGGACGTCCGGAGTGCTACGATGATAGTCCTCATATAACTGATAACTGAATGATCTCCTACGCCAGCCGGCATGGCACCTGGCGATGATGATGAATGAATAAGCATTCGCCTATCTACTCGAACGCAATAGAGTTGTGGATGTAATCCCCCACTCGACGTTCCGCACGTGAGTAAAGGAATTATGCAGTCCTACCCCATGCACACTAGCTTTATTAATGTGACGTGACAGGGACTAAGGTCTGATGGAGAAATTTAGAATACTTCAAGGTACGAATGGAAGTAAGACAAGCTTGTATTGTTTTTAAATATATATGCATGATATATGGTGAGAATTAACATGGTTGACCACAATTGCAAACATTTTAAAAATAAATTTACATTTGGTGAAAATATGATGTCATATTTTAAATATTTAGATGACATAATTGTGCTTCTTCTTTTTCTTCGTCATTTTCTTCCAACGCTCCATATCAACCAATTGTTAAACCCTACTTTGTGATCTGTATGTGATCTGAGCCTAGGAGAGATTGTACGTTATGCCAGTTATGCGCCGACAAATAGGTCAACAAATTCGATGTCTGCGATGCATTTTATTTACTAGGGTAGCTTCCATAGGCTCCTACATCACTCACCTCTTATGCCTTATAGTTCGTAGTGATCAACACAGATGCTGTGTAAACAGTGTCAGTCGGAATCTTTGATAAAGTTAGTAGGCAGTGGCATTTTGTATGGTCGGCAAGTCCCTGAAATGAAAAGAGATTTTTTATTGTATTGCAATAGGCAATTAGTAAGGTGAATGTATAGGATCCAACACGTGCTACCAGTGCCAAACATGGGCACTGACAAAAAAACAAGACATGAAAATTACCATAAGACTGAAATGAGATGCTTGAGGAAAGCGGTAAATAAAACAAGATGAGACTATAAAAGAAAAGAGGAAAATAGTAGAACAGTCGGAACAACACCTGGCATTGGATTCGTTGAAAAACAAAGACTCAAATGGTTTGCCCACTTGGTAAGCATGAACCCGAATACATCAGATGCAAGAGTGAACAACCTGAAAATGAAATCATCTAGAGGAAGGGACAGACCAGGAAAAAGATGGATTGATGGAGTTACATACATCTTAAAACTCCTCACTAGCACAGCATATCAAGCGACTGAACGTGCACCGTCTCTGAAACCGATCATCAGTTAAACCTGCTACGCCTAACGGCAAAAAATGCAGAGAAGGTCGAAAGAAGAAAGAGGAAAGCATGATTAAAGGTAAATGGAAACACTACAAACAAAGGGTCGAAACGTTGCTGTTGATTCAAAAGAGTAAAATATCGAAACACAGTACAAACAAAGTGGTCGAAACGTTGCTGTTTATCGTCAAAATATCGAAACACGTACAAACAAAGTACTATAGTTAGTTAGTTAGTTAGTTTATTCCTTAAAGGGGAAGACTGCAGTAAAATTTGGTAAAATAGCGAAAACAGTAAAAACAAAGTACTATAGTTTTACAAAATACAGAAACAGTGACGATACAGCAACGTTTCCAAAGCATAAAGCTTGGCCATTCTGTATATCGTCACTGTTTCTGTATTTTGTAAAACTAAAAGTACTTGTTTTACGTGTTTCGCTAGTTTATTCCTTCACCAAGGGATGTTTAGATCTCCATCGTGCGGTTCGTTGCAGATTGGAAGATATTCCAGAAGTTACATCCCAATAGTTTTATTTTTGTTGTTGTTCTTCGAAGTGGTCTAGGTCCAGTTTTTCCACTGGTGACAGACTTGTTTTAAATCAAACAGTGACGTAACCAACGTTAAATTCATTCTTATCTCCTGTTTGTATTTAATAATACTGTTTGTATGTTACTGTTTTACAAGTTATGCAGTCTTCCTTGATTGAAGGTAAGAAGGTAAATTGATAATGTTTGTCGTTTATTCCCAATGCCGAAACAAAGTAGACAAAGAATGTGGAACTTTCCAGTAGAGATAGACTTTGGATTATGTCTTGATAACAATTTGCACATTGCAGCTAAACAAACACAGATATATTTGGACAAACTAAGGCAGGAAGTTTAAGCAGAATCTTCTCATAAAATTTGTAAGCTATTCATATATAATTTAATTCCATTTTTCTTTCCCTCTGTCCATCCCCAACGCTATCTCTTTCTTTCTTTCTCATTCATATTGTCTATTTTTCACCGTACTATCATTTCTATATGACAGAAGAACCCTGAGAGAAGAACAAGCTGGTTTTAGACCTGGGAGAAGAACAAGCTGGTTTTAGACCTGAGAGAAGAACCCTGAGAGAAGAACAAGCTGGTTTTAGACCTGGGAGAAGCTGCTTAGACCAAATAATTACCCTACGACTTATTTTGGAGGAACATATTGAGAAGCAGCAACCACTCATACTAAATGTCATCGATTTTAAAAAAGACTTTGATAGTCTACACAGAATCTATCTGTGGAATATTATGAGATGGAATGGAATGGATATTATGGAATAACAGACAAAATAATAAACTTTATTAAGAACCTCCATGATGGTTCACAGTGTGCAGTTCGCACTGATGGTGGACACAGTGACAGGTTTATGGTTGAAACTGGAGTAAAGCAAGGCTGTATTCTATCTCCGCTATTGTTTGGAGTGGCCATTGACTGGGTGATGCGAAAATGTTGCAGAGGCGAAACTGGCATCGATTGGGTAGAAAATAGTCAACTAGAAGATTTGGATTTTGCAGATGATATTGCCTTGTTAAGTAGAAACAACCAAGATATGCAAGAAAAACAGACAACTTGTCATCTATAGCATCAAAAGTTGAACTGCAGATAAGCTATGAAAAAACAAATATAATGAAGATACCTATGGCAAGTAATGCAGATATCACACTGGAATCTAAAATGATAAAAATAACAGAGCAGTTCACCTATTTAGGTAGCAATTTTGATTGCACAGGAAATGTTAAAAAGAAATTATGATACGAATTGGCAAAGCAACATCAGCTTTTAAAATCTAAATAAAATATGGAACTGCAAGTTATATAGTATTAAAACTAAATTACGAATTTTCAATTCAAATGTTGTATCAATCCTAACATATGCTAGCGAGAGTTGGAAAATGACAATAGATATAGAAAGCAAGTTGAATGCATTTGAAAATAGATGTCTGCGAAAAATAATGAATATAAAATGGAACGAATTCAGAAGAAGTGATGAAATCAGAGACATGTCTGGTCAACCACTAGTGACAACTGTTACAAGAAAGAGAAGATGGAGATATGTTGGGCACCCCTTGAGGAGAAATGATCAACGAATATCAAAGCAGGAAGTGTGATGCAAAGGGTTCAAGAAAGAGAGGTCGACCTAAGCAGACCCTGAAATGAACTTTGCTGAGAGAAGCAGGAATTATCGGTCTCAGTTCCATGGAGGAGATTACGCGAGTTGCCCAGGATAGAGCGGTATGGAGAAATTACTTGCAGGCTCTATGTAAAGGTATAACGGTACGAGAGGAATTATTATATTATTATTGATCATTTCTATATTATATTATGAACATGTTCGTTGATGTAAATTATACACATTTTGCATTTATTGGCTGAACATGAGCAATAGAGAGTGTCTGACTTGTTTTCCAAAAAATTCAAAATTGTAGGGACTGTCGTTATCATCGTCAGATAGCTTGTCTTTAACAGAACTACGCCACCCTAATAGTTCTTCAGAATTTCTCTCTTTCAAAGTCCAGATGTTCCGCCTCTACAGCTGTCATGCAAAAACCATTAGTTAATCCTCAATCTATCTCCTTCGTGATCTTCCTCTTATCCTCTTTGCCGGAATGCCTCTTTCTATGGTGGATTTCTCTAGCCCTTCGTGTCTCTTTATATGTCCAAACTACTTCAAGTTTCTCATTTTTATTTTTAGCATCAGCCAGATTTCTACAATTTTCAGCTCTTTCTGGATAGATCTGTTTTCTTCTCTGTCCATAATACGAAGGACTTCTGTAACACTTATATTCAAAAGCACATATATATTTTTCCCACTGCCTTGTTAAATGTTCATGCTTCACACTAATACGTTACCACTGGGAATATGCATGCTCTTAGTATTCTGAGCTTTGTTTTCCTATCAGTTCAATTCCTCACTTAATTTTAAGGAACTGTCAGTTCCGTCAAACCAAAAAATTACCTTAGGCCATAATTTTTCGGATGGGCCTGTCTTACACGAACCTTTGAACCGAGGAGCAACGTATTCCAGTTCTCGGCTTAAATAATACAGATGACAAAGAATGTTTAACTTGATTGCTAAGAACGAACATGCAAATTAAATAATTTTTAGAAGGTTTACAGTATGTGAGAATATTGGACCATCTATTTCTTCAAATGATTCAGGTCCGACTTCTGGAATATGACTTATTGAGCACCTCAAGATTACAGTGATGTTCTGCAAAGAACAAGAAACATAGTGAAGAATCTTTATCTTCTTCGAATGCTCCATAGCGACCACTTGTCAACCACTCTGTGTTATTTGTATGTGATCTGAGCCTAAGAACGATTGTGTGTTGTGCCAGTTAAGCAACTACAAATAGACCAGCACATCCGATTTCCGCGCTGCATTTTATTTACAAGGTTAGCATCCCTAGGGTCTACATCAGTCGCCTGTTACGACAAGCATTGTAGGTTGCAGTGGTACTATTATTTGCTTCCCTTGTGGATCCCGACACCACACGGCAAAGGACAAGCAACATATCGATGAAGGAACACAACAGACAACAACAAGGAAACATGTTGCTGTTGTCCCAGCTTCAAGAAATGTCTAGTTTGCAATCTTTCTTCTATGAAGTGTCGAAGATGTTTTCAAAGTTGCGGTTTTTTTTCATTATCATTAGGCTCCACATTTTGCCACGGAGTGTGGGCTGTGAAATAATGTGATACCTGAAGATTTCTATTCCAAAAAGTGATATGGGTGTTTACTGTCCGTAAAACCGCTTTCTATGATGGTGTAAGACAGGAATGGGGAGGAGGTGGCATCATGAGCCTGTACAATTTAATGGCTGCATGGCTAGTGCAGTCACAGCGAAACTGTTCATATTAGCATTTTCTTTATGTCCTCGACTGAAAAAAACCGTCTTGACCTTACCGGGTATCGTACCCGGATCTCCCGAATGGAAGCCTGCGCTCTAGTCCATTCAACAAGACAACTCTGTTTACTTCGTCCTTTATTCCAAACTCTAAACCGTTAGTTTTGGATAAGTGTTCCGAACAGGTAGAACACCACAGAAAAGAATCGTGCATATTTTTGAGGGGATGTTTCTAATGAAAGAGATTGAGAAGAGTAAAAAACAAGTCTTGACAGGAATCATGAATAGAGGGACAAATACAATGTTATGTCAGATTAAATGAACACACGATTATAATGCCAAGTCAATAGTAAAAACATCACGCCACACAAAGAATCAGAAAATGTTAAGAAAAGTCCCCGTATGAAAATACACTTCTAGATTTCATTTATTGAGACTAAGTTTAGCTGACCAATAGAAACGTAATGTTACTAAGGAGCGGTAATTCCCAAGTTTGTTTTCTGGTTTCCGTTTCTTTGTACCGCTTTCCAAACCAGAGCAGGTAAAACCAGTACTACTACATACGTCACAAATGTGAAGGTCACGTAACAGGGGTTCATATAATCCGGAATTAAAATTTGATCTTGCTTAATTTGTAGAGCATGGTGGACGTATTCCTGGTGTTTAACAAAAAATGTATATTGTATGTGTGCTCTTATGCATAGGCGGTTCATATGTTAAGGCAAAGGGGCGGGACAAGTGCACCTCTCCCTGGAAATTTGTTTATTAGGAGAATTTTTTATTAGTTTTCTCTCTTTAGCAATTGCATTTTACATGATTGTTTGAAATATGTGATTGACAGTTGCTAACTATCTTTGGTATCAACATTTATAAGAAGTGAATATTTATATACACTAGGACGACAAACAAAATCTGATCGGAAACTGGTCTTCTCCAAGTCCGTAAGGTAAACTACCTACTCTTAGGGGATAGTGACTCAGTCTATTAGCCCCAACGTTCTGAGTTCGAATCACGATGCGGACAATTTGGTTGCAAATTGTTTCGCGTGGATTTTACAAAAGACGATGGCACCACCCATTCAGAAAGCAATGGCAAACTACTGAACGTAATAATGCCTAGAAAAATCACAAACAGCGTTACAAAGCTGGGGTTGATTCGCAAAGTCCTGTAAAGGATATGCAATTAATTTTTTAAACTACCTACTAATATTATTGCTTCATTTTCACCTTCTCCTCCCCCTTTCCAGATAAAATGTATGTGTACTCCCATGCTCTTGAGTCGTATTTAAGCATGTGTATCTTTTTTCTTTTTCTCTCCAATCCGGTTTGCGTCAGATCAAGAAGATATTTCTAAAACGGGCCCTTGGGTGCACTTCGTGAATAGTGTCTTTCGTCGTCTCTGTTATCTATGAGGTCCATTTTTTGGGTGGAATATGCAATCCCTTGTCGACGCTATTAAAGTCTGTAGTAAACTCTGCGTTATAGGCGGAACGAGGGGAAACGGATTGTTTAATGTTGGACGAGCGCATAAATATGAGTTGCGTTCGAATATAATGAATTTGCCATTTCTGATTTAGGTGACAGGAGGACATGAAAGAGACATTGAACATGACGCTGGAGGAAGCAGGAGAGTTTGCTAGACAGAAAGTTCTTTAGGCGGGCTGTGATGAAAGTTAGGTGGCAAGAGGACATGAAAGAGACCTTGAACATGACGCTGGAGGAAGCAGGAGAGTTTGCTAGACAGAAAGTTCTTTAGGCGGGCTGTGATGAAAGTGACGTTCGGCAAGAGACTTGCTACTTGATGATTTAGCTGTGTTCTCAGTCTCAGCACTGAAAATACAGATGTAACACTTCAAATTGTTAATTGACCACAAAACGATCAGCTTCCAAAAATGGTTAAGGCGGTAGACCCATCCAGAACAAGGGTTGTATTTTTTTAAAATTCACAGAAAAAAAAACTAACAAACATATTGTCATACAATTTGGCCACCTGTTGCTAAAGACATTGTTTTCGATGATAAACAACATGTAGTGTATGTACTGTAGTTAGTTATTTAAAAAATAATTAATTTTCTTGAAAATATTTTGTAAGAACCCCTTGTATCGGGAAGAGGATTTCACAAATATAAGAAGTGCAAGAACGCCAAACTGGCAATGATGTACATATCACCCATAGTTATAGCGTGAACCTCCACTTTGTCTAAACTGATATAAGCAGAGAATATTGCTTTTCTAATTTGAATTTTTTAAATTTGGAAGGGTTACATTGCAAAACCATATCTACAAAACCAATTGAGTTAGACATTTTTGGAGGTTCACTATAACTAGAATGTTCTAATCCAGAACGACCTCACTGAGTCATAAAAGTTGCAAAGCAGGAATATACTTTTCGAGGTCGATAAAAGTTGCAAAGCAGGAATATACTTTTCGCAGTCGATAAAAGTTGCAAAGCAGGAATATACTTTTCGCAGTCGATAAAAGTTGCAAAGCAGGAATATACTTTTCGCAGTCGATAAAAGTTGCAAAGCAGGAATATACTTTTCGCAGACGATAAAAGTTGCAAAGCAGGAATATACTTTTCGCAGTCGATAATACACAATCCTATAGGGACAGACTAAATATAATTGATAAGGAATGTTGAACATACGATGAAGAAAAAAAAACAGATTAAAAATGTAAGATCTGTCAGCTCAGACAATCCCCAACATTTCATTGGCTGACATTTTTGGATGAGCCTTTACACAGCCAACTCTAGATAACTTTATAAGTTTATAGTTGGCTCTGTCCTATCCTACATCCATAAAAGCCCATGAATCGAGGAGTAACATATTCTCATTCTAAGCAACCCTTTTTTTCAGCCCTCGATGTATATTTGGCAATGCGGTGTTAGGCCCGTATTTTTCATTGACTACGGGACACGATGGATGATGTGGTCAGCATCACGCCGACCGCCTTTACATCCAAGTAATTTTCTCGGTACCAAATTGAGTTTGGGTCGACCTGAGAGCCGATACGGTCGGAAAACGTTTACTCGATTCTAATTCTAGGGTCATATAAAACATAGCACAAAAAGTGATTAACTTGGGTGATAAGAACGAACTAACGCAAACAAATAAACAAACAAATATATCACACGAAATATTACGTATGGATATGCCTCGTGAATGAATCTAAATCAACTTCAAATCTGTGGCTAGAAAAGAAGATACTTGGTTCTAGAGTGTGACATAGACTAATAGACAGAGCTAATTAAAGAAAAGTAGAAAATCTGCTACATGCGCTTAACAAACCATTGCAAGAGATCGACATAAGGAACGACAACGCCATAGTCCCGCTACGAATTACAACTAACTAGCATCTAAATAAGATTGTCCACAATATCTACACGTCCACAATATCCACACGTCCACAATATCCACATTGTTTTTGAATTAACCCTCTACTCAGAGAAGCATATGGCTGAATGGATTAGACCCATCGGGAGACCCACGTTCAAGAAACATCTTAACCTGAACAGTTTCACGACAACTGTACTATCCATGCTGCCAAACGTCACATTATTTGGCTTTGGGTTTGACGTCTTTTTTTACCAGGAGTAACACTATTTGGCTTTAAGTTGGACGCCTTTTTACCAGGAGTAACACTATTTGGCTTTAAGTTGGACGCCTTTTTACCAGGAGTAACACTATTTGGCTTTAAGTTGGACGCCTTTTTACCAGGAGTAACACTATTTGGCTTTAATTTGGACGCCTTTTTACCAGGAGTAACACTATTTGGCTTTAATTTGGACGCCTTTTTACCAGGAGTAACACTATTTTGCTTTAAGTTGGACGCCTTTTTACCAGGAGTAACATTATTTGGCTTTAAGTTGGACGCCTTTTTACCAGGAGTAACACTATCTGGCTTAATTTGGACGCCTTTACCAGGAGTAACACTATTTGGCTTTAATTTGGACGCCTTTTACCAGGAAGTAACACTATTTTGCTTTAATTTGGACGCCTTTTTACCAGGAGTAACACTATTTTGCTTTAAATTGACGCCTTTTACCAGGAGTAACACTATTTGGCTTTAATTTGGACGCCTTTTACCAGAGTAACACTATCTGGCTTTAATTTGACGCCTTTACCAGGAGTAACACTATTTGGCTTTAATTTGGACGCCTTTTTACCAGGAGTAACACTCTTTGGCTTTAAGTTGGACGCCTTTTACCAGGAGTACATTATTTGGCTTAAGTTGACGCCTTTTTACCAGGAGCCACACTAAACGGCGTTTTATTCTAGTAATAAATGGCTTGTAAAACATGGACTTTACCTGGTCCACTAAGGTTACATTCCAAGGCACATGTCCATTCTGTCTTAAACCGCCCTAAAAGTGTTATTACAGGCAGTAAGAACTCAGCAAAATTTATTTTCCACGTCCGGACGCATTTATTTTGTAATGTATACTGAATTAGTCAGCTTAGAAGCTTTGTGTCATCTTAGACAATACCCCAGCCATATATCGACTCAGAAGAACGAATGGGTTAACAGTTGATCTCAAAGAATACATCATCAGTCTATTTTCATACATGATTTTTTTTGCCCCTTGAAAATCATCTCTGTTGCTTAGTCTATATGTAGTGTGCTGTGATATTCGTCACCCCTGTTATATCGTTTGCTTGATAAAGGCCATTTGGTCGAAACGTTGCTGTGTATTGTTATTGCTTTTGTATTTTGTAATACTACAGTACTTTGCTATTACGTGTCTCGCTATTTTCATATATGGAAACTGAAACATATACTGTACACATTGTACACTGAACTGAAAGTGGGTCAACAAGAACTAATCGATTGTTAACAGATTATTAAAATAACTTTGTTAGTCATTTCCTGTCTAATGTCTGAAGTCAAGGCCAAGAGAAAATTGTTCATTAGATTAATCAGTAGAAAGTGAACACAACAATAATGAACTTGTTTTGTTAACTTGATGTAACCAAGACATCAATCAAGAAGTTGAAGAGATTTCTACGCACTGTCATTGCGGACGAACCATTTCCCCAGTTGTCACCTGATGAAAACGTTGTATTAGTCTTTCTTGTCTCCAATCCTGTTTTGTCAGGATAAGAAGAGATTTCTAGAACGAGCCCTTATGTGCGCTTCATAAATAGTTTCTCTCGTCAAAGCAAAAGGCCGGCCACGCAAAAGTTGGACCAAAGAGATAATGGAGGCGACGAGAGAAACTTACATTACTACAATTAATAGAATCAAAGTTTGAAAACAAAAGATAGCAAACCTTCACATTTATAAATCATAAGATTTTCGACAGAGAAACGAACAGTTCAGAATGTACCTATAGTTAATACTAACAAATTGTGAACGACTGGTGACAATTATCCTACAATGTAATGTAATGTAATGATGGTTGTGAATCATGGACCATTACACAAAAAGCAAGAACGAAAATCCGGTCTTTGGAAACGAAATGCTACAGAAAGATCCTACAAATACCATGAACAGAAAAAGAAAGAACACTGATGTCCTGAAAGAACTAAATGTTAAAGAGAATTGGCTGATAAACAAAATGCTATACAGACAAATTTGATACTTTATTCACATTAAGCGTCACGATGGCCTGGAGAGTACATAATATTAGAGGGCAGGGTCTCAGGACGCAGAGGCAGACCAAGAAAAGATGGCTACAAGATATTAAAGAAACCATGAATATGACATCGACGAAGTGGGTGAACTAGCTAGAGACAGAATGAATTTCAGATGTGCTGCAAAGAGATCATCGTACTATAAAGGATACGCACCTTGATGATGTAATGTTTCTTGTTGTTTGTTTGTGCTAGTTCTATCAACCAAGTTAACCAATCTTTGTGCTTTGTGTGGTTTGCGCCGAGAATGTGAGTACATTACATCCCCTTTAGACCCTGACATTTATGACAGGTGCAAATGAATTTCAGTCAAAGTGTATGCATATTATCCAACACTACACACTTTTTTACAGAAGGATAACTGACAGATTTTACACTTAGAAGAACACCTTACTTTAAAAAGCTACATCTGGTTGATTGATTGATTGATTGGTAGGACCATCATCATTGCACTTCGGTGAATAACCATGTGTGTGCCGATCTCTTTCTTGCACAGTAAGACCTCAGCAGTAGTGCACGAACTCCGTACGACCCGGCGGGAGTCCACGATGTAATTTTGAAGATGGTGAAGATATTTATGTCAGAATTGTATTTGTAATATTTTCTAATGCATTATGCCCGGACAGCGGCTTTTCAGCCTGCTCTTCTCAATTTTAAACTGTCAATGGTTCATTCATGTGCTCAAATTGAACACGGGAACTACTTTTTATTGTCCGTCTCCGATAGGACTAAAAACTCTATGTCACTACACTGAGAGAAATATCCAGATGGCTCACGAGGAGTGAACCTGATACCTTTTGGCACGAGAGACGAGCAGATAATCTCTATGCCTCTGTTGCATGGTAACATATCTGATTGGGCACACGGAAACCACCGAGGTTGACTCATGCCAGACAATGCCATAACTTTGTATCAATGTGGTCACAATACAGTTAGCACAAGCAGTCTCACTATAGAAATCATGACAAACAAGTGTCGATTCCTCAGAAATCTGAGGTGATAGTGGCGGATCACATCAGATCTGGATAAAAACCGGGATGCTGCGTGATGCTTAATAAATTGTGTTTTAAGGACAAAGACAGGTAAGATGGTATCACATAAGCAAGAAGCATCAAAATCAAATCAGTAACTAAAGCGATGTCTGGCTGGAATCATCGACTTTTATCTATTAGTTTTCGCAATTATTTAAAAGTGTCATTCCTACATGTAGTATCTCATTTTAAAAGTGTCATTCCTGCATGTAGTATCTCATTTAAAAAGTGTCATTCCTGCATGTAGTATCGCATTTAAAAAGGGGTCATTCCTACATGAGTATCGCATTTAAAGTGTCATTCTACATGTAGTATCGCATTAAAAAGTGTCATTCCTACATGTAGTATCGCATTAAAAAAGGTGTCATTCCTACATGTAGTATCGCATTTAAAAAAGGTGTCATTCCTACATGTAGTATCGCATTTAAAAAAGGTGTCATTCCTACATGTAGTATCGCATTTAAAAAAGGTGTCATTCCTACATGTAGTATCGCATTTAAAAAAGGTGTCATTCCTACATGTAGTATCTCATTTAAAAAGTGTCATTCCTACATGTAGTATCTCATTTAAAAAGTGTCATTCCTACATGTAGTATCTCATTTAAAAAGTGTCATTCCTACATGTAGTATCGCATTAAAAAAGGTGTCATTCCTACATGTAGTATCGCATTAAAAGTGTCATTCTACATGTAGTATCGCATTAAAAAGTGTCATTCCTACATGTAGTATCGCATTAAAAAAGTGTCATTACTGAATGTAGTATCGCATTAAAAAAGGTGTCATTCCTACATGTAGTATCGCATTTTAAAAGTGTCACTCTACTAATCGTAGTATCGCATTTAAAAGTGTCATCCTACATGTAGTATCGCATTTAAAAGTGTCATTCCTACATGTAGTATCTCATTTAAAAGTGTCATTCCTACATGTAGTATCGCATTTAAAAGTGTCATTCCTACATGTAGTATCTCATTAAAAAGTGTCATTCCTACATGTAGTATCGCATTTAAAAAAGGTGTCATTCCTACATGTAGTATCGCATTAAAAAAAGTGTCATTCCTACATGTAGTATCGCATTTAAAAAAGGTGTCATTCCTACATGTAGTATCTCATTAAAAAAGTGTCATTCCTACATGTAGTATCTCATTTAAAAAGTGTCATTACTGAATGTAGTATCGCATTAAAAAGGTGTCATTCCTCATGTAGTATCGCATTTAAAAAGGTGTCATTCCTGCATGTAGTATCGCATTTAAAAAAGGTGTCATTCCTACATGTAGTATCGCATTTAAAAAGGTGTCATTCCTACATGTAGTATCGCATTAAAAAAAGTGTCATTCCTACATGTAATATCGCATTAAAAAAGGTGTCATTCCTACATGTAATATCGCATTAAAAAAGGTGTCATTCCTACATGTAGTATCGCATTAAAAAAAGTGTCATTCCTACATGTAATATCGCATTAAAAAAGGTGTCATTCCTACGATCGCATAGTATCGCATTTAAAAAGGTGTCATTCCTACATGTAGTATCGCATTTAGTGCGGCGTAGGACATGTGGAACGAGAGAATCGGGAATTTAATTGTCGCATGGCTAGTGCAGTCGCCGCAAAGCTGTTCAGGTTATGATTATTCTTGTATGCCCACAACAACAAAAAGTCTTTGATCTTACCGTGGAATGAAACCTGGGAGCCGCGCTCTAATTCTTTCGGCCAGACGTGCCTCTGTTTTATTAGTGACTCAATTATTATGCTTAAGAAGATTGAATGCATGTTTCTGAACTACAAAAAATGCAAAGTAAATAAAGTACTTGATAATCCTAATCTTGTGTGATTATCTGTTACCTGTTAGGACGTTTGTAACTTTCTCATGTAGTTGAATGTACTTTTAGCCATTTATTTATTATTTCTAATCTCGTATAAGTGTTACAGAAGAGTCATCCGTATATCACGGACAGAGAAGAGAACAAATGTAAATATTTAGAGAGAACTCAGAATAAAATAAAGATGGCTCATGCTATAAATAAGAAAGAAAAAATGTATATATTTTGGACATATAAAAAGATATTAAGGGCTGAAAAGACCATTATAGACAAAAGGCATACAGGCAAAGAGAGACAAAAGGCATACAGGCAAAGAGAGACAAAAGGCATTCAGGCGAACATGAGACAAAGGCATAGCAGGGAGAGAGACAAAGGCATACAGGCAAAGAGAGAAAAAGTCATACAGGCAAAGAGACAAAGAGGCATACCAGGCAAAGAGAGACAAAAGGCATACAGGCAAAGAGAGACAAAAGGCATACAGGCAAAGAGAGACAAAAGGCATACAGGCAAAGAGAGACAAAAGGCATACAGGCAAAGAGAGACAAAAGGCATACAGGCAAAGAGAGACAAAAGGCATACAGGCAACGAGAAGAAGAGGAAGACCAGGGAGAAGATGGATTCAGGATGTAAATGATGGTTTGAACATGATGGCTACAGAGGTAGGACATCTGGCCTATGGGAGAGAGACATTCCGGAGGACTGTTGGGGCTGTAAAGTTCTGCTCAAGACAAGTTATTTGATGATGATGATGAATCTCTTTTTATACTTTCTTTAATGTGTAATCATGTTCTATATCAAAGATATTGTTTATTATTTTTCCGTAGTTCTCTGTGTATTTTGATATTTATTTTTAGTTTATCATTGTAGATCGTTTCTATAATTGAAAAAATAAACATCTTATATTAGATATTGTCCGAGTGGTTACCGAGGCCCAAATTTGGGGTGTAAAGAATAGAACCACTGTTACCTGCCACGCATGACGTAAGAAGCGACTGAGGAGGTATGACTTAAATCGGATGCACATGTCCGCTAGGGAATGCTAACCCGAAACAAATGCTTGTAGAAAACGGATGCACCAGGCCGGGAGGCGCATAACATGGTGCAACGACCCTCACAATGAGGAATGGGATAACGGATTCTACGGTCGCCAATCTGCCTCGGAGATTTAGCCACGCAGTAAGAATGTCAGACCTACCATCACGAGGGTGGCCAAAACTTACTGCAGGAAGAGGTCAGCACAAACGGGAAGCAGAAATCATAGGAATTATATCCTACAGAACTGCCCCAGTATGCAGACTTGAGAAGAAAACGGTGGCCCACATACACTAGCGTACAAGACAAACTGTATGGCGTGGCTGATAATCTGAGGCAGACGGCTGCCTTTATTAGAGAATCTGAAATCGCAATCTAGTGAGAACGAAGAAGAAGAAGATATTAGATATTCAGATGACACAGTAGCGTTGCCTGAAATCGAAATGAGAATAGAGAGAATTTTGTAAGAACTCCAGGGGAAGCAACGGAAGTAATGCATTTGTTCAATAAATAGACAGTGTACAAGTATTTGGAGCTTCCAAAAAAAAACCAAATTACCAAACACAGGATTCGAACCACTAACAACCTCTGAAGTCGAAAAGGCTCTCCTGAGAGGTGAGGGATACCGATGAAAAGGAAAGCAAGCCTTCACGAAAAATCAGTCAGAAGCGCCATACTTTACACCCTGCCCTGACTACACCTGAATTTATAGCTGGCAAACGAGAAGAAGAAGAAGAAGTGAATAGTAGTAGTGATGAGTCGATGGTCTTAATAACGACGTGGTTAAGACGTTTGCATGTCGTATTGAAGGTTGTGAGTTCGAGCAGAGGAAGATAGAGAGAGACAATTTTGGATAGCCTGACTTCATGGCACGGTAGAGTACCAATATCTGAGTTGATAGCAAGCAACAACGATATAGATTTGTAGAAATACATGATCGCCTACGCCAGCCGGCACGGCACCTGATGATGATGATGAGATGTATACGCTATCTACGCAGGATGTGATCAGTCGACACAGTAGGATGTGATTAGTCCACACAGTAGGATGTGATTAGTCCACACAGTAGGATGTGATCAGTCCACACAGTAGGATGTGATCAGTCGACACAGTAGGATGTGACAGGTCCCCCACCGTAGGATGTGACAGGTCCCCACCGTAGGATGTGACAGGTCCCCCACCGTAGGATGTGACAGGTCCCCACCGTAGGATGTGACAGGTCCCCACCGTAGGATGTGACAGGTCCCCACCGTAGGATGTGTCAGGTCCCCCACCGTAGGATGTGATGACAGAATGCAGTAAACTGTTCATACACACTATAGTGTTAGTTATCTGCAGACAATAAAACTTGTCTGTACAGGCTGGAAAGGTATGACTAAATGGACCATGACCATGCTGTGAATGGTATAGTGCCACAAAAACGTGTACATTCCCGTGTGTTGCCGATGCTCATAAGTGGAGTAATGAATAGCGCCAGCCACTGCAACCTACAAGACACTTCGTAAGAGGCGACTGATGTAAGGGCCTAGGAAGCTACCTAGTAAATAAAAACATTTCAAAAATCGGATGTGCTGGCCTAATTGTAGGCGCATAACTGGCGCAAAGTGCAATTGCTCTTATGCTCAGATCACATACAAATCACAAAGAGTGGTTAACAAGTGGACAATAGGGAGCGTTCGATGAAGAAGATGTAGAAGATGTAGAAGAAGAAGATGTAGAAGATGTAGAAGAAGAAGATGTAGAAGATGTAGAAGATGTAGAAGATGTAGAAGAAGAAGATGTAGAAGATGTAGAAGAAGAAGATGTAGAAGATGTAGAAGAAGAAGAAGAAGAAGATGTAGAAGATGTAGAAGATGTAGAAGATGTAGAAGAAGAAGAAGAAGATGTAGAAGATGTAGAAGAAGAAGAAGAAGATGTAGAAGATGTAGAAGATGTAGAAGATGTAGAAGAAGAAGAAGAAGATGTAGAAGATGTAGAAGATGTAGAAGATGTAGTAGAAGAAGAAGAAGATGTAGAAGATGTAGAAGATGTAGTAGAAGAAGAAGAAGATGTAGAAGATGTAGAAGAAGAAGAAGAAGATGTAGAAGATGTAGAAGATGTAGTAGAAGAAGAAGAAGATGTAGAAGATGTAGAAGAAGAAGAAGAAGAAGATGTAGAAGATGTAGAAGATGTAGTAGAAGAAGAAGAAGATGTAGAAGATGTAGAAGATGTAGTAGAAGAAGATGTAGAAGATGTAGAAGAAGAAGAAGAAGATGTAGAAGATGTAGAAGATGTAGTAGAAGAAGAAGAAGATGTAGAAGATGTAGAAGAAGAAGAAGAAGATGTAGAAGATGTAGAAGATGTAGTAGAAGAAGATGTAGAAGATGTAGTAGAAGAAGAAGAAGATGTAGAAGATGTAGAAGATGTAGTAGAAGAAGAAGAAGATGTAGAAGATGTAGAAGATGTAGAAGATGTAGTAGAAGAAGAAGAAGATGTAGAAGATGTAGAAGATGTAGTAGAAGAAGATGTAGAAGATGTAGTAGAAGAAGAAGAAGATGTAGAAGATGTAGAAGATGTAGAAGAAGAAGAAGAAGATGTAGAAGATGTAGTAGAAGAAGAAGAAGATGTAGAAGATGTAGAAGATGTAGAAGAAGAAGAAGAAGATGTAGAAGATGTAGAAGAAGAAGAAGAAGATGTAGAAGATGTAGAAGATGTAGAAGATGTAGTAGAAGAAGAAGAAGATGTAGAAGATGTAGAAGATGTAGTAGAAGAAGATGTAGAAGATGTAGAAGAAGAAGAAGAAGATGTAGAAGATGTAGAAGATGTAGAAGAAGAAGAAGAAGATGTAGAAGATGTAGTAGAAGAAGATGTAGAAGATGTAGAAGAAGAAGAAGAAGATGTAGAAGATGTAGAAGAAGAAGAAGAAGATGTAGAAGATGTAGTAGAAGAAGAAGAAGATGTAGAAGATGTAGAAGAAGAAGAAGAAGATGTAGAAGATGTAGAAGATGTAGTAGAAGAAGAAGAAGATGTAGAAGATGTAGAAGAAGAAGAAGAAGATGTAGAAGATGTAGAAGATGTAGTAGAAGAAGAAGAAGATGTAGAAGATGTAGAAGATGTAGTAGAAGAAGAAGAAGATGTAGAAGATGTAGAAGATGTAGTAGAAGAAGAAGAAGATGTAGAAGATGTAGAAGAAGAAGATGTAGAAGATGTAGAAGAAGAAGATGTAGAAGATGTAGAAGATGTAGTAGAAGAAGATGTAGAAGATGTAGAAGAAGAAGAAGAAGAAGATGTAGAAGATGTAGAAGATGTAGTAGAAGAAGAAGAAGATGTAGAAGATGTAGAAGAAGAAGAAGATGTAGAAGATGTAGAAGATGTAGAAGATGTAGAAGATTAGAAAGAAGATGTAGAAGATGTAGAAGATGTAGAAGATGTAGAAGATGTAGAAGAAGAAGAAGAAACGTGTACATATACTAAAGATAAAGAAAACTGATTATTCTCAATGGTTTTGCCTTACAGTCGCGATAACATCCCATCTGACCCAAAACTATGAGATTCTCATGACGATTTGACAACAACACAAGTGCTTAGCAAGAAAAGACGAAGAGACAGTTAACATATTTTGGAGGGGTCATACAATGAGTATGTTAAACGTAGAATGTTTTTTAAAAACAATCTGAATGACTAATAACAGCAATAGAGAAAACAATCATAATTATACATTTTCTGCAAAATCAAAGATGCTTGAAAAATATTTCATTAAGGGATTTCTTAAACATCACAAAGTACAGGAAATCCACTAAGAAGCATGCCCGCCTACGCGACTCTACATCTTGAGATTTTCTCAAGATACTGATTGACCCTAATAATAAAAATTAGAACTTCAAACTTGTAGATATTTTGAAACAATGGGAACAGACCCACATACACTTAACTTCAACTTATTCTTATATATATAACTTCATACATGTTGTAGATATCTTAAGAAATAATTATATCTTACAAAATCAACCGATGGACTTGGTGAGTTATTCATTGTTCCCGCTATGTTTATACAGGAACTCAAACCAGCTAAACAAACCCCACTTGGAAATTGTGGCTCATTTGAAACGGATATGAGCACTCTGTATTTCGCATGGGCACACTTCAATTTTAGGACAAGGTTCTGATTATGTGTGGACATATAGCTTGCAAACAAAATATATATTTTCTAAAAAAAAGGAATACAGATTTTCTCATAAATATACAATGCAATTCAACAGATTCAGTCCAGCTTTAATGAAGAACGATAACCTTGAATTTTGCACACAAAAAAAAGTAAAATACAAAGTACTGTAGTTTTACCCAAAAAAACAACAACAATAATACACACCAACGTTTCGACCAAAACGCCTTTATGAGTTTTACTGCAGTCTTCCCTTATATCAATAATAGTTTTACTGCAGTCTTCCCTTATATCAATAATAGTTTTACTGCAGTCTTCTCTTATGTCAATAATAGTTTTACTGCAGTCTTCTCTTATATCAATAATATTTTACTGCAGTCTTCCCTTTTATCAATAATAGTTTTACTGCAGTCTTCCCTTATATCAATAATAGTTTTACTGCAGTCTTCCTTATGTCAATAATAATTTTACTGCAGTCTTCTCTTATATCAATAATATTTTACTGCAGTCTTCCCTTTTATCAATAATAGTTTTACTGCAGTCTTCTCTTATATCAATAATAGTTTTACTGCAGTCTTCTCTTATATCGATAATATTTTACTGCAGTCTTCCCTTTTATCGACCATGCTACATAGTTTTACTGCAGTCTTCCATTACATCGATAACCTTGATTTTCAAAGAAAAGTTAGATTTTCTGAAATTGCGACCGTTATGACTAAATAAGCCTGCAATGTAAAGTAAATTAAGAGGTAGAAGGCAGGAGAGTAATGGAAAAACATATATATATATAATTGGAAGAGAAACATCAGGAGTTGGACAGTCAGAATTCTCGCAGAGCCTAGAGTCAAGACAAGGAACATCACTTGTTGATGAACCATTTCAGTCAATCTTCAATGCGGACACTGTCGTCTCCATTTTTGATATCGAATAAATTGATATAAAGAGAATGCAATACTGAAGACGTTACATATCTATGGAGAATTTTTACAACACATGGAAGAATAACTAACGAAATTCAATATAGATGTAATAAAGAATATCAAATCATAAGACAAATGTTGTCAATTTTGAAATACAGACTTGTCACTATGAACATTAAAAGAGCATCATTGTACTACACAATATTTCTACCAATATTATGCCATCAGTGCCAAACCTTGACGCTGGCATTAAACGATAGAAGAAAAAACTAGTCACGACAGAGAGAAAGTGTCTACGAAGAATGTTGGAAGTATCAAGAAGAGACCGGTTTAGAAATGAAGACATCATGAGAAATTTGGGTACAACATCAGTACTGAACTTCATCATGAAACAATAAATGAAAGGATTCGCCCATACAAGCAGATTACCAACAGACTATTAAGCATAGACAGTTAACAAGGCAGTGAAAAAACATAAATGTGCTTTTGAATATATGTGTTACAAAAGAGTCCTTCATATATCATAGACAGATAAGAGACAACATGTTTCGATTCAGAAATATCCCAAAATCAAAGAAAAAAGAAAACGGGTACATGTTACAAATTAAAATGGTAAAATTGAAGTTTGGACATCATGGCAAAGAGAAGAAGAGGAAGACTATGGAGAAGATGGATTCAGGATACAAGTGATGATTCGAGTATACGGCTGCAGAGGTAGGACATCTGACCTATGAGAGAGATAAATTGCGAAGGTTGTTAGAGTGATAAAGTTCTGTGCAGGACAAGATATTTGAAGATGATTGCCCAATGTAATACATGAACTATTCATTTAATACATACATACATACATACATACATACATACATACATACATGCATACACACATACATACACATACATACATACATACATACATACATACACATACAAACATACATACATACATACATACATACATACATACATACGTACATACATACATACATACTTACATACATACTCACATACATACATACATACACACATACATACATACATACATACATACATACATACATACATACATACATACATACATACATACATACATACATACATACATCACACACATACATACATACATACATACATACATACATACATACTACATACATACATACATACATACATCACATACATACATACATACATACATACATACATACATACATACATACATACATACATACATACATACATACATACATACATACACACACAACACATACATACATACATACATACAACATACAACAACATCACACTACATAATACATCCATACATACATACATACATACATACATCATCAAATACATACATACATACATACATACATACATATCATACATATATATATATATATATATATATATATCAATACATATATATATAATACATACATATCATACATACATACATACATACATACATACATACAATCAATCTTTCTCTTTTCTTTTTGTAGCATCAGCCAGATTTCTTTGATTTTGAATTCTTTCTGGATAGATCTATTTGTTCTCTTCTCTGACCAAGATATACGAAGGACTCTTCTGTAACACATATATTCGAAAGCACTTATATGTTTTTCCACTGCTTTATTAAATGTCCATGCTTCACACCCTTACGTTGCCACTGGGAATATGCATGCTCTTAGTATTCTGATCTTTGTTTTCTTATCAGTACGGTTCCATATTGTTTTTAGTTGTTTAATTGTTTGTAAATCCATGTTTGTTCTTCTTTTAATTTTCTTCATCCCATTTCCATCAGTTGTTAATCTACTGTTAATCAATCAATACATTTATATATACTTACAAACAAACATACATACATGTAGAACCACATACATTACACACTCCCTGGTGACAAATCTTCACATCAGCCTGTTGTAACACGTTTCTCAGAAACTAGATGAACACATTTGTTATATCTCTAATTACCCTATTAATCTCTCTACAACGGGACTCATTCACTCAACTATACCTGTACACACATGTACTAACATATAATGTGTGTATCCAACATCTACTTTGAGGTCAATTTCCTCTGACCTCAGTTATGTTTAAGTTGTAAAGTTTCTCATCTCAAATGCAAATTTAATGATTAAGATTGACAGTTGTAATGAAGTAAGTGACAAATTCACCATTAAAAGTATTCTCTACATGTAGCAACACAGTGAGATATAGAACACACCAACAACCCGTATCAAATATTATATGGAAACCAAGGTGGAAATATTTAGGTCCTGTTCTTAGATCAGACGAAAAGAGACTAAATCAACAAGTCCTTATGTGGTCACCAGTTGGGAAAAGAAAACGTGGAAGACCAAAGACCACTCTTCGAAGAACCATGCAACAAGAAAGTAAATTATTTAGATGTAAAACCATACAAGATCTCCAACTGCTAGCAACGAACCGCATCACATGGAGTTCTAAAACCTCTGCCCTATGTGCCGCCTTTGGCACGAAAGGAACAAACTAACTAACATGTAGCAAGATCTCATTAAGAAGAAAAATGTAAACGGAGACCTTGTCTAATGATGAAAAGTAACGTTTTAAAGGGGTTTAAAGCCGAAAGATTGATTTCACTGCACTGGGTTTTACCCCATATGGCTCTGTCCCTCTCCGCAGAAATGGCACCCCACCTGCCGAGAGTATTGGGCAAAGCACGAACTCCGTATCTCCAGCAACAACCCTAGGGGTCTCTGGAAAAACTGCACTCGTGAACAGAACGGCTCGGTTCGGATTTGAATCTACAACCTTCGATTCACAAGGCAAAGGATTTAACGTTATCCTACATATTATAATGTCAATAGACGTTTTTGCATGTTTAGAGAAATATTTGTACGGAGTAATTTCGTTTGGAGCTAGTGTGCGTAGTACTATATATAAGGCATTTTTCGTCTTTACAGACGATCAATTGCAAGTGTTTTACTTTGACAACTTCTGAGTTTTCGCTTTTCTCTCTTGTCTTTCCGCTCATCGCTAAAATTCTTTCTAAAGATTTTGCACCTCTGCGTAATGTTGCCTTCCACATAACTCGGTGTTTAGCTAGATTTTTTCCCCATTTATTGGGATCAAAAGAAAAGCTCTTCACTGAGGCATTGCTGACATGCTTGTATCTGAGCAGTGGTCTACATTGGTGCCTCTTGCCTTCCGAAATTTCACAGAACACTAGTTTTGATATGAGGCTAATGTCCATTCTTTTCCCATGCCCTAACCATCTTAGTCTTCTACTGCTGAGCATTCCCATGATGGACGGCAAGTTTGCACGTTGCAGTACTTCAGAGTTGGCTATCTTGTCGTATCACCAGATGTTCATAATTTTGCGGAGACATCGATTGTGAAAGATGTTAAGTTTTTCTCTCATGCCTTGAGTAGGCCGTCCATGTTTCTGATCCATATAGTAAAGAGCTAACTGAACAGTCTAGAAATATTTGAATTTTCGTCTGCAATGTTAATTGTGTGCTGTCCCACGCTCTCTTTGATAGTTTGCCGAATGTAGTAGCCTCACTACCTATTTGGACGTTGATTTCTTCATCAAGGTATGCTCGCAGTGACCATTTGAACCTGTGTTAGATTTCATTCTAGTCAAAAGATCAAAAAGAAGGTCAGTGGTAGACGCTAGGACTATACCAAATTTATGCATAGACACGGACCACAAAGCGGTAGTTATGACTATCAGAACACACAAGAAGAGTACCAGAGGGCAACACGCGACTACAAAAGAAATAATCAAAATCAATAAATTAACAGATGTCAATACACAAGAGTCATATCTTCAAAGAGTCACAGATAATTTTGTTAAACTAACTGAAGAAAGCAAGTCAGTAGAAGAAGAATGGACAGTATTTAGGAGAACTTTATTAGAAGCAGCCAAAGAAACATGCGGAACAGCAAAATACAGAGGTACCCGACCAAAAGCACAACTTGGTGGAATGACGAAGTAAAACTAGCGGTAAAGGAGAAAAACACAGATACAACTTATGGGCAAAAAACAAACATCAAAACGACCTCACTGAGTATAGAACAGCTAGAAAACAAGCCAAGGAGATAATAAAGAAGTCTAAAATACAAGCATGGCAAGATTATGGCGAAACATTAAATTCAGACTACAAAAATTCAACAAGACATTTTTACAAGAAAATTAAAGCTATGCGGAAAAGACAAGAACAATATGACCCAACTGAAATTATTAACGATGAAAACGGCCAAGCTCTTAATGATCCAAAAATGATAATGAACAGATGGCGACAATACTTTAGTGAACTTCTCAACCTACAACAAGAGGACCAACCGAACACTCAAGAACATACAGTAAATGTAACTTCAGAAGTAGAACCAAGCATAACACTATCAGAGATCAGAAATGCTGTAAATATGGCCCCACCTAATAAAACACCAGGCCCAGACAATATCCCGCCGACCTAATCAAAGCAACTAAAGAGGTAGGAATCAGCTGGCTCCATGGACTATTCAACCAAGTCTGGATCACACAAGAAACACCAGAAGATTGGAGGAATGCTACAATTGTTCCCATCTAGAAGAAGAAAGGTAGCAAGAGGACTGTACAAAGTATAGAGGCATAGCGCTACTGAGCCACATTGGGAAAATATTCTGCAAAATACTTGAGAAAAGGCTCCGCCACATCATCGAGCCACAGCAATGACTCCCAAATGGGATTCAGGAAGAACAAAAGCTGTACAGACGCAATATTCGCCCTCAGACAGTTAGTAGAAAGGACTATCGAATCCGACAAACATTTACACGTTGCATTTGTAGATCAGGAAAAAGCGTTCGACCGCGTAGATAGGCACAAGTTGTGGAAAATACTAACAACCTATGGGGTTAATGAACACCTAATCAACCTTTGCAAGAACATTTATACTGACAGCCAATGTACGATTAGAACAAATACAGGATTATCAGAAAAGTTTCACGTAGGGTCAGGAGTAAGACAAGGTTGCGTACTATCCCGCTGCTATTCATCACGTACATTGACCACATTTGTAAAATAGCTAACACCAGCGAAGAAACAACCTCGGAGAACTCTTAAATGAATTTCTTTTTGCAGACGATCAGGCAATCATATCAACAACAGAAGAACAGCTACAACAACACATCAACATACTCCAGTTAGCATGTAACGAATACAACATGAGAATTAACATCGACAAAACAGAAGTAATGACATTCGCCAGAGAGGAAAACACTACCAACATCTCCATCGATAATCATCTACTAAATCAAGCAAAAGATTTCACATACCTGGGAGCATTTTTTCAGCAAATGGAAGAATAACTAATGAAATTCAACACAGATGCAACAAAGCAAATCAAATGATAGGCAAATGGCGCCAATTTTAAGATGCAAACACGTCACAATGAACACAAAAGAGCAATGTTCAACACAATCTTTCTCCCACATTATGTTACCAGTGCCAAACCTGGACGCTGACAACAAACGATAGAAGAAAACTAGTCACAACAGAGATGAAGTGTCTACGCAGAATGCTGGGTGTAACAAGAAGAGACCGGTTGAGAAATGAAGACATCAGGAAAAAGTGGGTACAACATCAGTACTAGACTTCATCAAGAAACAACAAATTAAATGGTTCGGTCACGTAAGCAGATTACCATCAGACAGTGCACCCCAAAGAGCAATGCTGCTCCGATACAATGGGTACAAAGCAAAGGCCGGCCACGCAAAAGATGGACCTCAGAGATAACAGAGGCGACGAAGAGACTATCTACGAAGCGCATACTAGGGCCCGTTTTAGAAATCTCTTCCTGACCTGACGCTGTGAGGCATACAGGATTCGAGAAAGAAAAGAAAGAAAGAAAGTTAGATAGTGATATTTGTTGTGTTGCTTCTCTAACATAAAACCACTGTCTTGGTGACACTTAAAATCAGATAAAATAGATCGCATGTCCTGTCCAAATTATTGATGAAGACATACAGGGTATCCTTACTGTGTGCGACTAGGGCATCATCAGAGAAAAGGATTTCCTTGAGAAGGATTTCTGCTGTTTTTATCTTGGCTCTTAAGCGAGCCAAGTTGAAGAGTAAACCATCAGAGTGAACCATCTAGTGCGGATAAGAAAATCAACATCATCATCCCGGAAGGCAGGACTGTGCGGTATATTTTCTCAATATGATGCAAGTCTTCGAAATGCCGCCCTTTAAATGTTTCAAATTGTATATTTATTTCCTTCTTATGCTGCCCTTACGGTGCCGCCTGATGCGCCGCTTCTCTGTATCACAGCACAACACGACCCTGCCGGAAGGCATGGTATAGAAGGAATAATATTGCCTATTGTCTATTGTCTATTCCCAGGTGGAAGATGGTTGGCTGTTCACTCTTGCCGTTAAGTGTAGGGATGGTAGCTTTAATTTGCGTTCTAGTGCTAGATGAGTCGCCCTTGTTGTGTTGTATCCGTGTTTATGTAGTGTGGTCTTGATATTGTCTATCCATCTTTTCTTGGTCTTCCCTTAGCTCTAGTACCCGCTCTTTATATTGTATGCTGGTTGTATTTCATTCTCATTAAATGTCCAAACCACTGCATTTGTTGTCTTTCGATGTATTCGGTGCATGACGTTATGCCTACTCTGCTTCTGATGTCCTCATTTAGTAGTCTGTCTTTCCTGGTGACTCCACTTCCTTCTTCAAGCATTTCATTTCACACGTGATGAGCTAGCTATCTGTGGTGTGTTGCTGTAAGAGACCAAGTTTGGCACTGGTAACAAGGTTGGTAGGAAAATACTTTTTATCATCTGTCTTTTCACTTCCATCTTGATCTTTGGGTGTTGTATTAATGGTGCCAGCTGGTAGGCCACTGCATTTGCTTTTTGACACATTGTCTCTATTTCTCTATCGAGTTTTTCGTCCTCTGTGAAAATGCTGCCTAAATATTTGAATTCAGAAACTTGCTTTACTCTGGTGTTATCTATTTGTATGTTTGCTTGGCTTGATGTTCTGCTTATTTTCATGGTCTCGGTCTTTTGTTCCTTGATTTTCATGTTGTACCTTCTACAAGCTATTAGCAGTGAATTCATGTGATGTTGTAGCTGATCTTCATAGATTAAACTTTGGTCGTCCGCAAAAAGCAATTCGTTGATTTGGTTGTTTAATTGGTCGTCATGACAATAATACTATAATATTTCTTTTAATGTCCAGTAGCCTTTTTAGACCTTTGGGTATGAAATGCCTGTCGCATCACATGTTTAGACCCCAGTGTGCAGGAGATAGGAGGGTCAATTCTTTTCATCATACGGGGAACGTCGAGTGTAGAATTGAACCCACACCCCTTATATGTCCGTATCGATAGACGAACATTTATGCATTACGATAATCTGTCATATCTGTACAATAATACGTTCAGAAATTCATGCCCATCCTTTGAATTTAATCATTTACAACGTTTTGACAAAACGTTTTGAAAGTTGATATGCAGGTTACTAGTATGCTTTACCGTAGTAAAAATACTGTGCTATTATCAGGGGCGGCTCGTCATTAAGGACCAGAGAAGCCCCGCCCCACCAATAATCAAAAGGGAATAACTTCCCGGAATAGTAAATATTACAAAATCATGATTTTTCCGAAAATGTGTGTCTGGTCCCACCAAGAAAAATGACCACGAGCCGCCACTGGTTATTATATAAAAAAAAGGATTCTGTATAGGCTTTTGATTCTTTAGATTGTATACAAAAATACTTTAGAATGGCAGAACACACACAAAAATAGAAATTTTACAGCTTCATATTTCCAAATTCAAAAACTAAACCAAGCTATTGCATTGTATAACGAAAAAAAAGTAATTTATACGAGAATGGTGTTTTCCTGCTGCAGCATGACCTCAATGAGGCAAATTTTAAAAAAATAATCAACCAACGAAGGATCCAAAAACATCGTATCTTTTGTAAAACACAGACTATTCCAGTATTTGGAAGTGGTAATAGCATTAGCAACTTTATATTCAAAGTTACAACGAATGTGAAGTGTACATTCATCACTATTCAAAAATGTAACTTTTATATTGTACATTGACTACTGCAGAGATGTTAAGAGAGATCATTGATACCGAAACATTCTGCATCCAGAAACGAAAACATAGCAATCGATGACGTAAATAGAACGTCATTATTTTAATGGATTGAAATAATATGGGGGACTCTGGTCTGGAAACTATTTTCTTTGCTTTGGTATTAATGTAGAATTTGTATAACAATTTTGAAAGATTATGACTTAGAATAGTAGAAAAAATTAGAAAAAAAAGTCAACGCGTTGCCATGGAAACAATACAAAATGGCCGCCAAGCACAAAATTTCAAATCCCTAAGGCTCTGAAGTTAATGAATATAAATGAGTTCTTTTTTCACTCTAAGGTGAGCAATTGTAATATCTACAAAATTACTGATCCTTTTTAGGATATATTAAATATTACATTTTTATGAATTTTTGTGTAAACACACCCTCCAAAAACAGCTTTTTTGACCACATTTTGAGGAATTTTCAAAAATTTATAAAAATTAAATATTTAATATATCCTAAAAATCATGTGTAATATTTTAGATATTACAATTGCGCACTAGAGTGAAACAGAATTCATTTACATTCATTAGATTCAGAGCCTTAGGATTTGAAATTTTGTTTTTGGTGGCCATTTTGTATTGTTTCCATGGAAACACTTTGACATTTTTTTTTTTACTAATTTTGTTCTACTATTCTAAGTCATACTCTTTCAAAATGCTTATACAAATTTTATATTAATATGAAAACAACGAAAATAGATTCTTGATTTTCAAGACCCGAATCCCCTGAGAAAGTCTTTCCGAACTGAGGAGTTTCAAGGTTGTAAATTCCAGTCACAGTCAAGGTTGAGAGAGATAGTTGTCGATATTGGTGCAGTCCGAAAAAAAACGACATACCAAATATGTAAAACTATTGATTAATCAACGTTGAACTGGTTTGTTGTGCAGCTGGAGTTGTTGAGGTGGAGATCGAAGCACTTAGGGACATGCACAGTAAGTTATGATGCTAGTCCTCATATAACTGATAACAGAACAGCATTTTCTCAATGGATAAGACAGAAAGTCTTCTCTTTTAGTAGAGAATCCAAACTCAACAACTTCACTAAATTAGACAGAAAGTCTTCTCCTTTAGTAGGGAATCCAAACTCAACAACTTCACTAAATTAGACAGAAAGTCTTCTCTTTTAGTAGAGAAACCTAACTCAACAACTTCACTAAGTTTAAAATAGATACAATAAAAAATGTATGCACATTTGTTCTCTATGTGTTTATATATATTTCTCTCGAGCCGTTATTCGTTATATTGGATATACAAGTAATTTCTCCATACCGATAGGTCATGGGTAACTCGTTCCATCTGTTCCATTGATTGTCTGCTATATAATCTAACCATCATTTTCGTGGTCTTCCTCTCGCCTTCTTTCATGATGTTCTGTTGTAGGAGACTCTGGAATTTTGATGCATTCTTATTAAGTGGCCAAACCACTTCATTCTTTGTTTCTCTTTGTAATTCAAGCGAGGTCATGTGCCAGCTATCTTTCTTATACTAATGTTCGTGACTCTCTTTTCTGGTGTTTTTGGTAACTTCTCGAAGTCACCGCATTTCACATGTAGTTATTTGACGTTCAACTGGTGGACAGAAAAAACGTTTTTAATGACACTCTTAAAGTGTCTATGAAATGCTTCGATATAGACACCATGTGATGGGAATCCCTTGTGTAAGGGCGCCAAATGTGACGCTGTAACAACACAAGAGGAACTTGCATAGCTGAGAATCGTCGTGCGGTTAAGACACAGATAAAACGAGCGACGCGAAAAGACAGAACACGCAACACCTACATGTCTAATCTTCATCACGTATGCCCCACCTGTGGTAGAGGATTGTGTTCTAGGATTGGGCTCTACAATCACCTCCGTATACAACAGATAGGTGCAGCAGCACATGTCTGAAGCTGTTGTCATCATGGTTTACAATAGACGGCTATTATTATTTGTGCGAACACTTTCAACGAAATGCAATAATTCGATTCAAGTAAGATAGAATTGTAAAATACTGAAAAACTAGAATTACAAAGTATTATAGTTTATAAATACATTACAAAGATTAACATGACAAGTTCTCATAAATGTAACAAACATGTTCTATGCATGTCAAATTAGTTCCATGTGTGGGGTATTTTTAATGACATTAGGATTTCACAAACAGGATCTAACACAAAATAAAGTTATTTTTTCAATTACAAAATTATTGAACATGTCAAAACAGATTTAGTAACAGAACTACAGTTTATTAAAATATATCCTGATTTCTTTGTACAAGTTGTGGGGATTTCATAAGGTCTAGTTCTTTGCCAATCCAAACTTTTGAAAGGGAAATCCTGTGTGTCTAATTTGGTAACAGGAATAGGCACGATTTACATTAGCTAAAAATAGATTGGGAATGTCCTAATTGTGTTGACATATCGAATATTGACACCCCCATTTAGAAACTTTGAGAGGATCTTATCTATTAGAGGGTTTTAAAGCCGAAGGTTTGACTTCATTGCACCGGGTTTGACCACATCTGGCTCGGTCCCTCTCGCAGAAATGGCACGCCACCTGCCGAGAGTATTGCACAAAGCACGAACTCCGTAGCTCCAGCAACAATCCTAAGGATCTCTGGAAAAAACTGCACTCGTGAACAGAACGGCGCGGTCCGGATTCGAACCCACGACCTTCGACTCACAAGGCGAGGGGCTTAACCACTTAGCAACCAGAGACCTTCGACTCACAAGGCAAGGGCTCAACCACTTAGCCACAGAGACCTTCGACTCACAAGGCGAGGGGGCTTAACCACTTAGCCACATAATTTCTTCTTGCATATTAATATTAGTTTCGTCCGTGTCTCGCCGAGGCTTGCAAGGGGAGCAAAGAATAGTAATTTTAAAGACTTCTTTGTTATTATTTAATCATTTCTTCTAATCTCTCTTATTTTTCTTTTCAGAGTTGCTACTGGTGGTTGATCAAATATTTCTGATTTCAGCACCTCTCTTTAACTTGCACAAATTTCAAACAAAATGTTTATAAAAACTAATAGTCTGCTTCTTCTTCATCTTTTTCTTCTTAAAATGATCCATATCCAACAACGATTGTACGTTGTTCCAGTTATGCGCATACAAGTAGGCCAGCACATCAGATTTCTGCGATGCTCTTTATTTACTAAGGTATCTTCCCTAGGCCCCTACCTCATTCGCGTCTTACGACATGCCTTGTCCCTAGAATTGCGCCTTTAACCCCGCCCTAGTAAATAAAAAGCGTCGCAGAAATCGGATGCGGTGGCCTACTTGTTGGCGCATAACTGGCATAACGTACAATCAATCTTGGCTCGGATCGCATACAAATCACACAGAGTGGTTAACAAATGACCGTATGGAGCGTTCTAAGAAGACGAAGACTATTAGTTTTGATAAACATTTTGTTTGAAATTGGAGAGAGTTCAGGAGAGGTGATGAAATCAGAACCACAGTAACAACTGTTATAAAAAGAAGAGAAGAGATTATAAGAAATGATCAAATAATATCAAAAAGTTATTGAAGAATTGATAAGAAGGATTGTTACGGGAGCTACGGAGTTCGTGCTTTGTAAAATAATCTTGGTAGGGGCATGCCATCTCTGCAGAGAGGGACTGAGCCATAGAGGTAAACACAATGCAATGAAGTCAACCTTTCGGCTTTAGACCGTTTAGAACATCTCAAAAGCACATCTCTCTTCACCCTTCGCCCCTAGGAAGCATAGGTCCGCAACCAAGGCCTTCCAAGCCCGCCTATCCAAGGCCATCCTTTCCAGATTTCGTCACTCTCTCCCCGTCCTCTTGCATTCCATCTCTAACTCCCGTCTCCAGGTGTTTCTGGGTCTTCCCTTACTTCTATTGCCCTGGGGTTCCATCGGAGAACCTGTCTCACGATGCTGTCAGGGGGTTTCCTCAATGTGTGTCCTATCCACCTTAGTTGTTCTCCGTGTCTCTGCTCCATACAGAAGGACAGACTTGACATTTGAGTTAAATATCATTATCTTAGTTCTATTCCTAATCATTCTTGAACTCCATATGTTCTTCAGAATGGCAAATGCTGATCTTTCAAAAGCACATAATATGTTGAATATCCCATACACAAGTGATATGTTAGATGAAATGTATTTATCAAACAAGATTGAGATTTGCCACTTCCATCGCTATGTTCAAAGGTTTTTTTTCAATGTTCTACTACCACTTACGATTTTGTTATCACTGTCAATTCTTACATGAAGGAATCATGGCCTCTATGACCACTATTTCTAAACAACTGTGATGTTTAATTGTTACCCAAAATATTTCAGTTCCCTAGAAGTGATTTTATTTATGAGTCAATGTTTCTGAGTGTACATGTCTTTTAGGATGTATATATTTCTTCAATCCTTTCACCAGTTCGTTGTACGAATGTTATTGTAGCACTTTATTTCAAATGTTCGAAATGTGTTCTTTACAGTTTGTATTATGGTTAATATTAAAATGCAAACATGTCACCATGAACATAAAAAGAGTAATGTTCGACACAATCTTTATCCTGACATTATGCTATCAGTGCCAAACCTGGACGCTGACATCAAATGTTAGAAGAAAACGAGTCACAACAGAGATGAAGTGTCTATGCAGTATGATGGGGGTAACAAGAAGAGACCGGTTGAAAAATAAAAGACATCAGGAAAAAAGTGTGTACAACATCAGTACACTGAGCTTTATAAAGAAACAACAGACAGTGCGATGTTGCTACGATACAATGGGTACAAAGCAAAAAACAGGTCGCACAAAAGGTGGACCTCAGAGATAACAGAGATAACAGAAAGAACGCTATTTATGAAGCGCACACAAGGGTTCGTTCTGGAAATCTCTCTTATCATGACGCTGTTAGACAAAACAGGATTAGAGAAAGAAAGAAAATGAATAATAGTTGATTATTCTTATTTATTTGTTGCTGCCACAGACAAACAAAGTACATTCCTTCAATGAATTCACTTCTGTTTACATGTTTGTACTATGCCTTAGATTATTGGGCTATGCCTTAGATTATTGTACTATGCCTTAGATTATTGTGCTATGCCTTAGATTATTGTCTATCCTTAGATTATTGTGCTATGCCTAGGTTATTGTGCTATGCCTTAGATTATTGTGCTATGCCTAGGTTATTGTGCTATGCCTTAGATTATTGTGCTATGCCTTAGATTATTGTGCTATGCCTAGGTTATTGTGCTATGCCTTAGATTATTGTGCTATGCCTAGGTTATTGTGCTATGCCTTAGATTATTGTGCTATGCCTTAGATTATTGTGCTATGCCTAGGTTATTGTGCTATGCCTTAGATTATTGTGCTGTGCCTTAGATTATTGTGCTATGCCTAGGTTATTGTGCTATGCCTTAGATTATTGTGCTATGCCTTAGATTGTTGTGCTATGACTTAGATTATTGTGCTATGCCTTAGATTGTAGTGCTATGCCTTAGATTATTGTGCTATGCCTTAAATTGTAGTGCTATGACTTAGATTATTGTGCTATGCCTTAGATTGTTGTGCTATGACTTAGATTATTGTACTATGCCTTAGATTGTAGTGCTATGCCTTAGATTATTGTGCTATGCCTTAAATTGTAGTGCTATGACTTAGATTATTGTGCTATGCCTTAGATTGTTGTGCTATGACTTAGATTATTGTGCTATGCCTTAGATTGTTGTGCTATGCCTTAGATTTTAGTGCTATGACTTAGATTACTGTGCTATGACTTAGATTGTAGTTCTATGACTTAGATTATTGTGCTATGCCTTAGATTGTAGTGCTATGACTTAGATTATTGTGCTATAAGTTAGATTGTTATGCTATGACTTAGATTATTGTGCTATGCCTTAGATTGTAGTGCTATGCCTTAGATTGTAGTGCTATGACTTAGATTATTGTGCTATGACTTAGATTATTGTGCTATGCCTTAGATTGTAGTGCTATGACTTAGATTATTGTGCTATGCCTTAGATTTTAGTGCTATGACTTAGATTACTGTGCTATGACTTAGATTGTAGTTCTATGACTTAGATTATTGTGCTATGCCTTAGATTGTAGTGCTATGACTTAGATTATTGTGCTATAAGTTAGTTTGTTATGCTATGACTTAGATTATTGTGCTATGCCTTAGATTATTGTGCTATACCTTAGATTGTTGTGCTATGACTTAGATTATTGTTATATGCCTTAGATTGTAGTGCTATGCCTTAGATTATTGTGCTATGCCTTAGATTGTAGTGCTATGCCTTAGATTTTAGTGCTATGACTTAGATTATTGTGCTATGCCTTAGATTTTAGTGATATGACTTATATTATTGTGCTATGACTTAGATTGTAGTGCTATGACTTAGATTATTGTGCTATGCCTTAGATTTTAGTGCTATGACTTAGATAATTGTGCTATGATTTAGATTGTTGTGCTATGACTTAGATTATTGTGCTATAAGTTAGATTGTTGTGCTATGACTTAGATTATTGTGCTATAAGTTAGATTGTAGTGCTATGACTTAGATTGTTGTGCTATAACTTAGATTGTTGTCATATGCCTTAGATTATTCATCATGCTCTCTGTGGAGAAGTGGTTAAGTAATGTGGCTAGCGATTTCTTAACTCATCTTCGTTCCAGGGCACATGGGTGTTGTTGGCAATGAGAGAGCACAAAGGATGGCTGGCTCTGCCGCTATACCAGGGCAAAACACGTAATAACAAAGTCATGTAGTTTTACCAAATACAAAAACAATGACAATACAAAGTAACGTTTCGACCAAAAGGTCTTTGTCAAGCAAACGATACAACACGAGTGACGAATTTCACAGCACGCTACATAGAGACTTTGACAATGGTATTAAAACGGTCAAAAAATGAATGAAAATATGTGACTGAAACGAATAACGAAATAGATGCAGAAAAACTAGAAGTGAAAAAAGAAGAGAAACAATAAAAATCAAGTAAATATATGACATATATACATTTAACATATACACATATAACATATGGAGTATGAGAAGAGAAAATACTAAGAAGCATAGGAATGTAGTGCGTTGAGTCCATGAGGTCGCAAGATACCATATAACGAAATAAAACGATCCTCCAAGGCAAATCCACTACGAGCGTATGACCGTGACCGTATGGAACATGATCGGATGGCCGTGACCTGGACGTCGCGAGGTCCCAAATGGTCAGTTCCATTAAAATTAGTGGCTACATGGGTCACAGAGCATTGGCGTATATCGCGTAAGTGTTTACCGATACTTTGTTATTACCTGTTTCGCCATACTACATAGTTTTACTGCAGTCTACATCTATATTGATATTACTTCGCTATATCAGAGGACCAGCCAATAGATAGAGCTGACCTTTTGTGTGCCCTAATAGAGTATATCCGCAAAAAAAGAGATTTTCAATTAAACCAATCCACGTCAACTACTAGATTGCAAGACATGGGAATGAAGATTAGAGTGACGATAAGAAAGGAACAGCACAACAGGTATATGAGTAGGTTCATCAGTCAAAATCAAACTGGTACGGTCAGTCGCTGGATGCTGTTGGAGATATTGCGAAGGAGATCGGAGCACCTATGGACATCTCTGCAGTGCAATGAAGATATTCCAAACTGAAACTGAAACTATCATCGATCTGGCAAATAGTAGCTAGAACTGAGAACACAGATGGTGTCATCGATCTGGCAAATAGTAGCTAGAACTGAGAACACAGATGGTGTCATCGATCTGGCAAAAAGTATCTAGAACTGAGAACACAGATGGTATCATCGATCTGTCAAATAGTATCTAGAACTGAGAACACAGATGGTGTCATCGATCTGGCACATCTATGTTAGCGACTCTGTTTTTTTCCTCAAAGAAATACCTTCTGTGCGAAAGAAATCGAACATATCTTTCTTGCATTGTCTTCCTCGTCAATGGTAAATACTTGCACCACAAAAGTCACAAACCTGTTTTCAATACACAAGATGACGCAGTAATAGTAACATTTATATGAAGCGGTCGAAGAAGAAGAAGCAGAAGAAGAAGAATGAGGAATGATGACGATTAATATCATGGTGCTGAAAACTATTAAAACATGTAACCATTGTACAAGGCAAAAGTATGGGTATAACCATGATCGTCTCCGTCAGCTGACATGTCATCTACATTTAACAAGGATAATCTTCGCATGCTTGCTCTGTTATTGTTATATGTCATATTTTCACTGGTGGTCTTGTTTACAATATGTAAACCTGCAGTACCAGGTAGATAAGATACTGTCAACATCAAAACATCCGACATGTCTAGTCTCACAAGGTTGAACCAGAGATACATGTAACCCGGTAGTAACTGAAGTTCTGTACGCTTGGGTTGTTATCGAGTTCATTACCACTTAAGCTACAGATACCCACAGCATAAACACTTGAACAATAACATAGACCATGCACAAAAGATCCGAAGAGGAACAGCCAAAATCATGCAGAAGTTAGTGGTTTTTCTTTTGTTCTCTTGTCCTTCTGCTCTTTGCCGTTAGGCGACGCATGTGCTGATGATCGATTTCCGAGATTGTGCACCTTCGGTCGTTTGATATGAAGTGATATTGTGGAATGTTAAAGTGTCAGTAACTCCATTAATCCATCTTTTTCTTGGTCTGCTCTTTACTCTTGCTGATTCCTTTTTCATTCTGTAATCTCGTACAGTTAGTGATTTTTTACGCATAATTTACTATGGACTATTAGGGTGACAAAGTTCATGCTCAGGACAATCTATTATAAGAACATAAAAATGGTTTCTTTACGTATTAACGATAATGTGAAGGGTAAACTGAGAAGCAACATGTGACCACACCCCGTCGACATAGAAACTAAGCTTTAGAGGAAACTGAGAGACCTGAAACTGACTGCCCAGTTTGTGGTCGAAAGTAAACTGAGCACATGATCAGAAATCGTAAAAGAAGAAACAGAAAGGACAATAGTAGTTTTAAAGCGAATAAAAAAAAGAAAACCAACTGTAGAAAAGATAAGTATGTATATAAAGAAACAAAATTATAAGCAACATGAAATAAAATTGGCAATATAACTTGAACATAAGGGCATAATTTGAATTGTTGACACTTAACCGGTGCATTAGGTCAAGGTCTCCTGGTTTATTGCTTCAACACGTATATTTACAAAGTTCCCGCTCCAATAATACTTTTGTTGTTGTTGAATATAGTGTCTTACAGTTTCAAGTAAGTGGTTTGACATTAATATTTCAATGATTTGTACTTTCGTTAGTGTTTTCTAAGAAACATGTCATGCAAAACAAATTATCTACTTCTCGGTGTCATGATTTCCAAACCAAACTTTCGTTAGTGTTTTTCTAAGAATCATGTCATGCAAAACAAAAGTTACTTCTAAATATCATGCTTTCCAAACCAAACTTTCGTTAATGTTCTCTAAGAATGATGTCATGCAAAAGAAAACTACTTCTAAGTAACATGACTTCCAAACCAAACTTTCGTTAGTGTTTTTCTAAGAATCATGTCATGTAAAATAAAAGTTGCTGCTCGCTATCATGCCTTCCAACCCAAACTTTTGTTAAAGAAAATCTTTCGTTTTATGTGCCCAAATGTTCAACTATTCTACTCGTAAATGAGTATTTTCTTGATAAATCACTTTGCTTGAATGTTTAAGCTGTGCTAAAATGAACATATTTGTACTTCTACCTATAGCTTGATGATGAGTTCTCTTCTATAGCGCTTGCATTAAAAGTTCATTTATCGATATTTCAACTATTGTCTACTGTCTTTGCCCAGGTGGATGATGGAATTAGTTGTCCACTCTTGCCGTTAAGCGTAGGGGTAGGATCGTTAATTTCCGTTCAAGGGCCACACGAGTCGCCCTTGTTGTGTTATATCCATGTTTATATAGTGGGGTCTTGATATTGTATATCCATCTTTTCTTGGTCTTCCCTTGGCTCTAGTACATGATCTCTCTTTCTTGTATGCTGTTATTGGTGGTTGGTTGTATTCCATTCTCATTAAATGTCCAAACCACTGTATTTGTTGTCTTTCAATATTTCAACTATTTTATCAATAATCCATTAATTACAGCAATACGTTTATGTAGGACAAATATATGCTCTTAAAAACGCCAAGTTGTGTGTCTATATATCATGTTAATTCCAAAGTTTTTGCAGCTATTTTTATTTTCTGCAGAGCCCTGTCCACTTTTCCTTTCACCTACGTTCTAACATTTCCATATCGGTTATTGGTTACTAAACTGAGGTCATTGCACTCGGAACAGACTCATAGGTGCTCAGTCACCTCCAACAGATATCGAAAAGTATGCATTCTTATGGTTCCCATGGATCGCTGTTTAAGCACACTCCTCATTTGCACCTCGTACATCCAGTTCTACTTATACAACGGGTAACTTCAAACTGCCTAAATAGCTGGATCGATTCAACATCTATGTTAGTGCCTCATCCAACAGACAGTCGCGAAGAGACCGAATAATATCCCCTTATCCATCTTCAACTCCCAACAATCGATGCTGTTGATGTTAGCCTGTACGCTCTCTTATTACCGTAAACACCCGCATGCCCAGGACAGTATATCCACTTAAGCCTCTGGAGACTAGACACTTCTATAGATGACATCCACTCATACCGAAACCTGCCCTTCTGGATCTTGTGAAGCATCGACTGAGAATCAGATACAACAACGACACCAGTAACTGAAGTCCCATAGAGCCAATGAAGGGCAGCAGTAATGAATATTAAACAAAACGGGTGATAGAGGAGAGCCCTGTGTTATCCCGGGCAGATACGTGCAGGATTCGAAGTCCATGTTCCTAAACGTAGTGCAACGGTTCTCTCCATTAAAGAAGCAGCTATCCAGTTCACCAGTCAAGGAGTAACCTCACATTTAAGCAAAGAGAGGACCATTTTTGAAAAATTCACCTTGTAACAAACATCCTCCAAGTCAATGTCCACAGCAACAGTCTCTTGCTTGGATTGGAAGCCTTCATAACCATCATTAGCAAACATGCCATTTCTATAACTTGTTGTCAACAAATTTCAATATACTGAACTATCAACTCGTCTCACTTGTTCATTGATGCATATATCACCTGTTATATATCTCACTTACCAAAACAAATGTTATATGAACTTTCTGAGAGGAAGACGTTCCAAGGCAGACCACTGCTCAGATATAAGGTTGTCTACAAGACTTCAATGAAGAACTTTTCTATCGGTCCAAGCAAACCTGATACCTTAGGCACGAGTGACGAGCACCTAGCCTCTTCAACAGAGACTCATATACCATAGTATAACAGACACATGTGAATAATGTTATACAGGGTGTTCAAGATAAAAGCAGCCCCATCAAGGGAGACAATCTGACATATGTTTGGTTCAATTAAGACATAGTTTAGGTCAAGTGAGTGATTAATTTTGTGATGGTGTGTAATTATGGTGCAGGAAGGGGCGATGAACAAATGTGACGGAAGGATGAGCTAGTCAGAACCGGTTTAAATAGTAAATACACAAAAAGCAATATGTGCCTGACAACTTTTGATTTATCAATGGGGCTGCTTTTATCTTGAACACCCTGTATAATCCGTGACATATCTCTATAATATCTTCTTCTTCTCTTCCACCATTTACTTCTTTATAGAAGTGTTGGGGAGGGGGAGGGGGGGGGGGGTGTAGTGATCTTGTGTGTGCTTGTTTTAAGGCACTTTGTAAGCTGATATTCATTTTCATAAAGCTGTTTTTGATGCCGTCGCTCCATCTTTTGCGTGGTCTTCACCATCTTTAAAATTACATCAGGGACCGGTGCTACAGGGTTCGTACACTGCAGCTGAGATCTTTCTGTGTAAGAAAGAGGTCTCTCTCTCTCTCGTGATCCCCGCTTAGACTGATATACCAGATTTTCACATAAATTCTGCTGCTGTTTTTAGTACAGATTCTCATTTTCATCGGTATTTTCCGGCCAGGTTTCGTTTCTCAGACCTGCTAGCAATGGGCAGTCTTGCATTAGGTGCTCTATCGTCATGTCAGCCTTCTCGCAGTGGCACAGGCTAGTTGTGGCAATTTTAGATTTGTTGTAGAGGTGGGACCGGAGTCTGTTATTCCGATACCGAGGCGGAATATGACAACTTGTTTGCTACGGGACAGATCGTAGTACCCATCTTTGGCGCTGTGTTGAGGGTGTTCTTGCGACCACTTCTCTCTCTATATCACCATCTGATGGTAGAAAGAGATCTGAGCACACATGGTTACTAACCCAAGTGCAATTATGATGGTTCTATCAATCAATCAATCAATCAATCAGTATTATATCTCTGCATCATGTTTCTCATATATACATATGCAATGACCATCTGTAGAAGGTATCTCCTTCATGTTTATGTTATATGTGTCTATGATATGTTTATGTTATATGTGATATGTTTATGTTATATGGGATATGTTTATGTTATATGTGATATGTTTATGTTATATGTGTCTATGATATGTTTATGTTATATGTGTCTATGATATGTTTATGTTATATGTGCCTATCATATGTTCGCAGCTCTTGGTCCGTATCATTTAAGCTTGTCGGTTGATGTTGTACAGTTGAGTGTTGTGTTATTGTGAACGTATGTCGTGTGTTGTACGATAGCGTGTCTGTGTGCGTGTGTGGGGCTTTGTGTGTGCGTGTCTGAGATATAGGTGCGTGGTGCGGTCGTGCGTTTGTGTGTGTGTGTGTGATTGGATGTGTGGTGTGTGCGTCTGTGAGTATATCTGTGAGGGTATGCGTGCTTGTATGTAAGTGTATGTGTATATATGCGCGTCTGTGTACACACCACCAAAATTCTGGCACGAGATGAACCACCACACCCCCTCCCCCATTGCAAGCATTAAACATAATACAGAAAAGGTATCATCTTTGAATAATACTAGAGACACCAAAAGCTAAGATCCGGGATTACATAAATGTACATACATGTACCTGATCTTAGGATATAGAGACGGTAAGAACAACAAAATAAAGACATTCATACGTATTATATTTCTATTGTATATTTTTATACATTATGCAATGTATGAGAGGTTTGTGTTGTGCAAGTTTACAGTTTCGTTCAACAACTGTGGTAGGTCGACATACATAATGCGTCTCACACAAATGTCTCTCATTTTTTTGGTTTATCATTTATATAAAAATCAGAGGGATTATGGTAGTAATGTATAAATCTTCCCATATCGACTAGGACACAAGAGAGTTGTGAATTGAATCTCTCATTGGACGTTCCACATGTGTGGAAAGGAATTGAACTTCCTACTCCGTGCACACAAGGGTGTATAAATGTGAAATGACCTACTTGATACCATACGATCTGAAAACTCTATGGGACATTCAATTGTTTTCAATAAATGATATATACACAAAACCAGTGAGAAACGAGACAGATTACAAGAGAAAATAAACATTTCTGGACATCTAAAACTTACGACCTCGAAAACATGTCAACAACTAAACTGATTATCAGTTCTCATGGCAAAAGTTTGTTAATATCCACGATCTCTTCCCAACGATGATGGCATGGCACATGATAATGATCTGTACATGTATCGTTGTCTACATATAACATTCATATTAAAGAACTAATGTTGATATCAATTCATTTGAAATTATCCCCAACATCATACACAAATCTCGCGTGTGTTGATTGGGTTCAGAAGGGGAGCAAAGAATAGTAACACTACGACCTACAAGGCATGTCGTAAGAGACGACTGAGATAGGCGCCTAGAGAAGCTACCATAGTAAATAAAAAGTGAAGCAGAAGTCGGATGTGCTGAGCTACTTGTAGGCGCATAACTGGCACAATGTTACAATCACTCTTAAGCACAGATCACATACAAAGGGTTGTTAAACATGTTGTCAATAAGGAGCGTTTGAAGAAGAAAAAGAAAAAGTATACACAATTTTAATATATTTTAAAATAAATGTTCACGAAAAAGTATCTTTATAAATACAATGATTGTGACTTTTTTGACATATTTCTTTTTTTTTTTTTTGCAGTACGAGACGAAACCAAGGGCGTGATACTAAAGTTATAAAACAATTTTATTAAACTGATTACATTGCATGTTCCACTAACTTTCAATAAATAAAATAAACATTCATTTGAGAAATGTATTCATTTCCTACCGTCAATAGACAGGACGGCAAGACCGATGTGCAAGCTCAAACATGCACTAGACTAACAGAACACACGACTGTGTCAATAGATAAACAAACATGGTACGGAAGTCTAAAGCAGAATAAATGTTTGAAGTTATAACAGAACATTAACTCAGTGAGAAAACTAGCAATGATAATACCAACACTATCAGAGAATAACAGAACATTAACTCAGTGAGAAAACTAGCAATGATAACGCCAACACTATCACAGAATGACAGAACATTAACCATGAGAAACTACCAATGATAATACCAACACTATCACACACAATAACAGAACATTAACCCAATGAGAAAACTACCAATGATAATACCAACACTATCACACACAATAACAGAACATTAACCCAATGAGAAAACTACCAATGATAATACCAACACTATCACACACAATAACAGAACATTAACCCAATGAGAAAACTACCAATGATAATACCAACACTATCACACACAATAACAGAACATTAACCCAATGAGAAAACTACCAATGATAATACCAACACTATCACACACAATAACAGAACATTAACCCAATGAGAAAACTAGCAATGATAATACCAACACTATCACAGAATAACAGAACATTAACTCAGTGAGAAAACTACCAATGATAATACCAACACTATCACACACAATAACAGAACATTAACTCAGTGAGAAAACTACCAATGATAATACCAACACTATCACACACAATAACAGAACATTAACCAATGAGAAACTACCAATGATAATACCAACACTATCACACACAATAACAGAACATTAACTCAGTGAGAAACTACCAATGATAATACCAACACTATCACACAAATAACAGAACATTAACTCATGAGAAACTACCAATGATAATACCAACACTATCACACAATAACAGAACATTAACCAATGAGAAAACTACCAATGATAATACCAACACTATCACACACAATAACAGAACATTAACTCAGTGAGAAACTACCAATGATAATACCAACACTATCACAGAATAACAGAACATTAACTCAGTGAGAAACTAGCAATGATAATACCAACACTATCACAGAATGATATAACATTAACTCAGTGAGAAACTACCAATGATAATACCAACACTATCACAGAATGACTACCAAAATATGTGTAGTTTAGAGCAAGTTGTAATTCTGTGTCTCAGAATAGAAGAGCATCGATTCGGTATCCCACATGCATGCAATATTCAAGACTAGCAATTCAGCCACGTGTACAAGTGGACAGACACCTCAGACCTGCAGATCACATAATTCACGACTAGCAATTCAGCCATGTACACATTTTGACTGGGACTCCTCAGACTACCAGAGCACATACATCAAGACTAGCAATTCAGTCATGTGTACACGTGTGCAGCCATCCCAGACTACAGAGCACATATTTTAAGACTGACAATTCAACTATACCTACATGTGAAAAGACATCCACACTGCAGAGTACGTACTTCAAGACTGCTCAAAAGTTATATACTAAGCTAATCTCACTGGCTAAGTAAATGAAACAACACAGGAAAGATCGCTACACTAATCTCTATGTAAGCTGCAATATACAGTGAAATGTATGCTAAAGACAACGTAGAATATTTATATATATACATATTATCAGTAAAAGTAAGGTAATCATTTTCCATACCATGTGATATATTGGATAATACATTGTTGGGCTGTCTTTCTCATTGGTATACAATGACTGATGTGTCAACGCCGACTGCCTTTCTTCCCAGTGCTTATCTGAAGCCTAATTAAGGCTGGCTCGTTCTGAAGCAATTATTTGTAAAAACTTGTTACTTCCTGTAGTACAGCTTTTAATGGCGATGTAGAACATGTGGGACGAGAACCTAAGGAACTTAATGTCCGCATGGCTAGTGCAGTCGCCGCGAAGCTGTTCAGGTTACGATTTTTCATTTAAATCCATAACAGAAAAAAATCCTTGCTCTTACCGTGAATTGAACATGTGTTTCCGTATGGAGTCGCGCTCTAATCCATTCGGCCAGACGAGAGCAGCTGTAGACGGAAAATAATGTCCACACCCACTGTAGAATTGAACCTGAACAAAGCGTCTAAGACTTGTGTGCAATGAACATTACGTATATACAATTTCAAGTGAGTGTATTGATAGATTTGATATCCAAAGTATGATGTGTCAAGTCACAAAATCATGTACATTGCACACAATCTATTTGTCATGGAAATTTGATTTGATTTGTCATGGAAATTTGATTTGATTTCTCATGGAAATTTGATTTGTTTTGTCATGGAAAAATATTAGTACTTTCATTGTCTAATATCTTCCCTAAGGAAGATGATGGAATTGGTTGTCCACTCTTGCCGTTAAGTGTTAAGTGTGGGAGCTTTAATTTGCGTTCTATGGTCAGATGTTACGACCTTGCTGTGTTATATCAGTGTTTGTTTAGTGTGGTCTATATACTGTCTATATACCTAAGGAGACCCTGAAATGAACTTTGCTGAGAGAGGCAAAAAATATAGGTCTCAGTTCCATGGAGGAGATCGATCGAGATGCCCAGGATAAAGTAGTATGGAGAAATTACTTGCAGTTACGTGTTACCAAGCTTGGCACTGGTAACAAAGTGTTGGTAGAAAAATACATTCATAATACATGATATATTCATTTTGTGACTGCAAACTCAAATATAAAGTATAGGTATTAGTCCTGGTACGGACATGCTTCTGTCATGTCAATCATTTATATATATTTATATAACTTATAGAGTTAATGAATGTATTAGCTTAAGGACATGAACTGGTAACCTCCAAACTCTAACTTCTAGTACTTTGATGCTTCTAAAACTTCACCTTCATAATGTGCATACAATACTAAGTGATGTGGATATTATCGTATATCTCTTTTCAAAGGCAACCATAGCTTAAAGCAAGTACATTATCAGCACTCTGAAGATATAGATATCAGTCAATAAAAAGGCAATTAAATCAATAAAAAAACCTATACCAAATGCTAAACACGAATATAACAAGCGCGGTTATCATCATCATCAAATGATTGAGGAATTTCTCCCTCTCATAGACCAGATGTCTTTCCTCTACAACGGTCATGCTCAAACTATCAGTTAAATCCTGAATCCATCTTCTCCTTTGTCATCCTCTTCTCTTTTGCCGGATGCTTCCATGTTGGTACGGTAGTTTTATAATATAAATAAAATGTCATGTAGCCTTTTCAGACCTTTGTGTATAAAGTACATGTACTTGAAATTCTAAACCTTGGTGTGCAGGAGGTAGGAGGACAATTCCTTTCCTCGCGTGTGGAATGTTGAATGTGAAAGTGAACACACAGCCCTAATGTGTCCGGGTGGATAAACGAACACTTTATCATTGTTCTAGTCCATCATGCACGGCAGTTTTATAACGCACAAATCTAAGACAAACTAGCAATTTCCTACAAATTGTCAATATAATCTTATTACTATATCTAGCTTTTCACGTTTATTTCGTATTTTAGTCCTATTTTTTTTAAATTATTGTTTTGCAAGGACAGTTAGAGTTACATAAATATGTTTACATGTAGGGATATCCTCTATAGCTAAGTGGTCTGTGCCACACCCTTCTGTTCATGAGTGTTTTTTCCGCGATTCGTAGGATTGTTGTCAGAGCTACGAAGTGCCCACTTCGAGCAATACTCTCGATAATGAACGTTCGGCTTCTGCGGAGAAGGACGATAAAACTTAGGTCCTATGTTCAATTTGAGAACGTAAAATAACATTTGGCAGCTCAAAATCGAGAAGAGTAGCATGGAAATCCGCAGCCTGGAAAAATTCATTAGTAAAGAATAAAAAGAAATTTTTTTCATCCACTTTGTCTTCGCAGAATCTTGGGAATCTTTTGGCCAGTAAAAATATCCATAACCAACTACTCCAAGACAAGAGTCAATGAATGACATACTCAAAAAGAGAAGATGGAAATTGCTCGGACATGTTATGAGAATGAGACAAGAAATGCCTGCAAGGATAGCCCTCACTTGGACACCAGAGGAAAGAGAAAGAAAGGCAGACCACGGACAACATGGAGGCGCATGATGGAAGAGGAACTGGACACCGCATCTCTGACGTGGGGCTCTGCGCTGAAGGTTGCACGGGACAGGAGAGCATGGAAAGTCCTTTCTGAAGCCCCATGTGTCACTAGGCATGACGGGATTAAGTAAGTAAAGTAAGTAAAAACAAAATTCCTACAAAAATCTTCACCATCTTTAAAATTACAAGGAACCTCGCCGGTGCTACGGAGTTCGTCCACTGCAGCTGAGATCTCCCTGTGTAAGAAAGAGGTAGGAGCACACATGGTTACTCACCGAAGTGCAATGATGATGGTCCTATCAATCAATCAATCAATCAATGACTTCATTACCCCAGGTTTTCCCATATGGCTCCGTCTCTCTCTGGAAGAAATGGCACGCCACGAGCGCAGAGTGTTGCACAAAGCACGAACTCCCTAGCTCCAACAACAATCCTTGTGATCTCCAGAACAAAAATTTGCCCATGAGACTCAATCCAGTTTTGAACATATAACCTTCAGATAGCCAGACAAACGTCTTAAACACTCCACCTTAAAAACCCGTTGTTTAGGGCGTGACGAAGATACAGACAGGAAACATAATAGCTAACTACCTTCTTGCTTAGTATCAAGTATCTCGATTCACGTTTGAAGAATATAGACGCCAAGAAGGACATAAGCATTTCGAAGATTGCAGATAAACAAAGAACAACAGGAAGTATAGAAAGACTACTGATGATTAAACTTGATTGTCCACAGCTTAGCATGAATGGCACTAACCTGTCATCTTGTCATGTCTGGTTCTACTCTCTGGTTGACTAATCTTAGATTGTAATTTTTATCTAACGAAATTATCTTTGTATTGTTCTTACGTTGTTTTCCACATGCTCTTTATTGTTTCTTTGGTTAATTTTTTCGTAAATTCTTCTTCGAAAGCTCTATATCGACCTCTTGTTAAACCCCTCTTTGTGATGTGTATGTGATCTGAGTCTAAGAGTGATTTTACGTTGTGCCAGTTATGCGCTTATAAGTAAGCCAGCACTCCGATTTCTGTGACGCTTTTTATTTATTAGGATAGTTTCCCTAGGCCCCTACCTCAGTCGCCTCTTATGACATGCGCTGTAGGTCGCGTTGTTACTATTCTTTGCTCCCCTTGCGAGACCCAACAACATATGGGCAGGACAATTTTTATAACAATATATGTAGATACATACTCTGACATTTCTATATGTTCAAATATATGTGGGTTTCACCCACATATCTTGTTTACTTATACCTTCACTCTTCGTGGATCATAGAGCTTCAACAGTTCTCCTACATTTTTCCCGGTCTCTGGTCGTTTTCTTTAACTGATTTGCAGGATAGTCCATTATCTTTCATTTTCTCAAGAAGACTCCGTCTGTTTAGGACGTCCACTTTTCCGTTTCCCTTGCGGGATCCACTTAAGTGTTAGTCTAGTGAAACTAAATTGTGTCTTATGCATGGTATGCTACCCGATCTATTGCCATTTCCTCCTCCTGATCATTGGTTCCTGCTCTGTTCTCATCCACAGGTCTGTGTTTGCCACTCTATCGTACCAGCACAGTTCGAGAAAACGCCGAAGACATATGTTGATAAAGGTCTGAATCTTATTTGTATTTAACGTGTAAGTGATGCGCTATATGTATACACATTTACAGACAAGATGAACCACCGTTCATTTAGTCCTGTTATATTGTATTCTCTAGTTTACAAATTTCTTTTTCTTCGTTTGTTTTGTGTTTGAGAACAATACGTTCTTCATTGTTCTTTGACTTGGTTATATCATTGTCTACATGTACTCATTATTTTTGGATAAACTCCTCTTCTTCCCTTTATATATTTGTATACAGATAGATTCTTTTTTTATTGTTCGCTCGCTATAAGATCTGGAACAGTCATGGCTTCTAATATGGAGTGAATTTTTGCGTGATGATTTGATTTCCTTATACCTTGTATCCCTCGATATTCAGAAAAGATTACTTCGACATCATAGGTACTTGTAATTTATATTCTTAAGTAAACGAGCAGGGTTTTTATTGTAGCCCAAACTTCGCCATTCAGGCGAGAATAACTCAGACTTCATAATTACTTGTAATTTAGATTCCGTAGTTTTTCTCATCAGTGTTACGGAGTTTGCACACTACTGCTAAGATTTTAATGTGTTAGAAATAGATCGGAACACGCGTGGTTATTCTCCGATGTGCAATGATGATGGTCCTATCTTTCAATTGAGTGGAACCCGCAAATATGACGAAAAAGAGAGCGCCCTAAACAGACCAAAAGACGAAGTCTTCTTGTGGAACTGAAGAGTGCTCGACTATCCTGGGAGACCATAATGAAAACAGCTAGAGACCGAGAAGAAGGGCGAAAAACTATTGAGGCCCTATGCTTCACGAGGGTCACAGAGGAATAAGTCAAGTATCTTTCAATCTATCTACGCGAATTCGGAGTGTCCTGTAATACAACTTCGTACCCTGTGGACACCGAGAATCTTTTTGCTTAAGCTGGCCTTGAACTCCCGTAAGTTTCACGACAAGTAATCACCAGTGCAGTGTGTTATCAACTTATTGGCAAACCCGATTGCTACTTTGACATTCTTGTGTCCTCAAATATCTTTTGGGAATTCTAAAAGACAGAATTTTATTCTGAAGTAAATTATTCTTGAGTGTCACTATGCTCTAAGACATAAGGGCTAGAGTTCTGGAGAAACGTACCATATCCGGTATTAAAATAGAAACACGTTAACAGCCGATATAATAAACATGGGAAAGACCAAACGTAATTTGTATAGACTATATTAAGTGTCTAAACACCTGTGTTGTGCCAGGTCTTGAAAAGGGAGCAAAGAATAGCACCACTGCGACGTACAAAGCATGTCGTAAGAGGTGACTAAGGTAAGGGCTTAGGGAAGCTAAACTAGTAAATAAAAAGCATCGCAGACATTTGATGTGCTGGCCTACTTGTATAATAGCTCTTAGGCTCAGATCACATACAAATCACACAGAGTGGTTAAGAAGTGATCGATTTGGATCGTTCAAAGAAGAAGAAGATGTGTCTAAGAAGATCAAAGTAGGAAGGATTGACCTTAGTGCACCGGATGTTCCTTGTATGACTCGATTTATCTCCACATAAATGAATAGATATTCCTCAAGCAGACTCCGTCTCCAAGTCTTTTTAGGACGGCTTTCTTCCATTTTCCTTGCGGGCTCCACTCAAGTGCTTGTCTAGTGACATCGACTGTGTTTTTCGAAGGATATTTCCGACCCATCGCTATTTTCTCCTCTTAAACTGGGTCATCATTGATATTTTCTTGTATTAACTACACGTAAATATAAAATATCTCGTGTTGATATGAGGTAGTATACTTGTGAATACAATGTTAGACCAGTAATTTCCTATACCCAACAGCATACGATTGGGGATGTGATCAGCTTCGTTACTTCCCAATGGTTTTTTAATAACCCAATATGAAGTGGAGACGACCTGAGTACCGTTAAAGTCAGAAAAAAGCTCGCTCTGATTGTATAGTTTGATTATGGGACCTCACAATTATGAAGCAAGTACACTAATTACTACGCTATCTTCTTCTTTTATCGTCACACTGTTATCGGGTTGTTGCACAGTGTCGTGGTTTTCTATTTTTGTCTTGCGCTGTTCTAATGGCTTGGGTGATAGTTATGTGTGCTTTTTTGACAGGACTTTGCTATGCCATCTAACCATCATTTTCGTTGTCTTCTCTCGCTTCTGTTGTAGAAGAATCTGTGCACTGTGGAGTTTGGATGCATTCATATCAAGTGGCCGAACCACTTCATTCCTTGTTTCTAAATGTAGTTCAAGCAAGGTTTTTTCAACATTTTTCTTATGCTGATATTGAGACTGTCTTTGCTGGTGTCGTTGGTAACTTTTGTAGATCGCATTTCATAAGTGGTTATTTTTGGCGAATGTGCTCTGTTCATTGTTCATGTTCGACCCTGGTAATACAAAGTAGGCAGAACAATGATGTTGATCATTTGTTGTTTAGCTGTCGGTGAAATATTTATGTGCCTTAACAATGGGGCCAGCTGGTCGGTTCCAATATTTGCTATTTACAATCTATCGTATATCGATCTGTCTAGTATTTCATCTTCTATGAATATGCTTCCTAAGTACACTAATCACGATTCTAATATGGCAACTGTTTGCTTGCATTTACATATAATTATGTAGTAACTACTTTCTGCAACATATGGTTGTGAGATATAGACCATTGACAAAGCGGCAGAGAAGATCATTAATGCCGTTGGATGCAAATTCTACAGTACAGTACTTAGAATATCATGGACAGAGAAAAGAATAACTGCTTCTGTTCTGCAAGAGAATAATATTATAGAGAGTTGGCTGTTAAAGAGAATAACAAGGAGAATAAAATATTTCAGATAAATAAAACGACATAAGTGTCTAGAGAAGATAATTTTGGAGGAATGGTGCCTGGAAGAAGAATGAGAGGAAGACGTAGAAGACGATGGGTACAAGATGTCATTGACGATCTGTGAATGACTGCTGCTGACGCCGGGAAAATTGCATAGAACAGAGTTTTTCAAGAGTGCTGTCATGGGAGCCAAGTACGGGAAGGGATAAGCTACTTGATGATGATGAAGAACTACTTTGTGTACACGCAACACTGTTTCACTGCACGGTGCAACACAACTAAACGTAAAAACTCTGAAATCGTGCGACCATGTTAGAAACACGATCGCTATGTGTACATGTCGACAAGGGTCTCATGCCATCTAGGTCACCACAATCCGATCAATTTATAAAACAATTTGAATGGTTGTGCCCTTGTAGATCGTGTAAACGACATTCCTGATCTGAGGCACATTCGACTTAAGTCTTCCCACGCACTATCTGGATCCAGTTAGTAATCGTCTACGCAGTATTTAATAAATATTTCTCTCTATATGTTATAGACATCAGAAAGAGGAGGGATTTATATTTGTCATATTTGTCTTATTGAGCAAAGCGCAGTCACAAAAAATAATTACATGTGAAATGCGTTGCCTGCGAAAAGTTACCAACAACACAAGAAAAGACAGAATCACTAACATCAGCATAAGAAAGAAAGTTGACACAAAACCATGCTTGAATTACATAGAGAAACAAAGAATGAAGTGGTTTGGCCACTTAATAAGAATGCATCCAAACTCCACAGTATACAGAGTCTTCTACAACAGACATCGGGAAAGAAGGCAAGAGGAAGACCACGGAAAAGATGGTTAGATGGCGTAGCAGAATCCTGTGAAAGAGCAAAGATAACAATCACACAAGCCCCCAGAACAGCGCAAGACAAAAACAGAAAACCACGACACTGGGCAACAACCCGGTAGCAGTGTGACGACAAAAGAAGAAGAAGAAGATATTGGGAGAAACGAAAAGTAGGAACACATTGCTATAGTCTGTCCATTAATTCGTGAGCACGTTTGAAATTGATTTTCTCGAAAACTACCTGTTGGATCTCAGTGATTTTTTGCATGCAGCCTTAGAATATCCATGACGCTAAAATAAAGCTAACCAGTAGTCCATAGATGCTACGGATTTTGCACATCGGCGAATTCCTTTGATCTTTTATGACAATTGCAAATACGGGGCTCAAATTTTAGATTTTACAGTATCCCTAGAATTTGTCCATGTCAATTCTATTCATAGGTGTATCTCCATATTAACTTGATAGGTCAAGTAATTAAGTGTGTTGCCCTTTATGTGCAATCGTGAACTTGGATACAATATGCAACAGTTAGTCCTCCCTTCGGTCACCATTAGACCCCAGGGTGTCTTAACTTCACCACAAATTGTATGATGGTAGACGCATTTGGATATGGAAATGTATATGTTGCTATTTCTCAGTCTGTAATCAAAATATGATTTGTATCATCCCGAATCTGCCGATTCCATGAGGTTGATAATTGTTACTGGCTGGACAAATTGTAATCCATCTCGGTGCCAGTACTCGTCTTCCTCTCGGAGCACATGTTCAACACACTTTTCCAGAACTGCATGTCTATCATTGAGAAGGACTCACGTGTCAGAACTTCAACATCACACATTTTAAACGTCCTGTTCTGTTCGGCAACTTGCCCTTTTACTTTAGCCCAGACAAGCTCTATTGGATTGAGCATGATATGGAGGTAGTCGCAAAGACGTGTGGCCGTATTCCAATGATTTTGTCAATATGAAACACCTTTGTCTTATTTGTCATCCTCACCAGGTGCAACAACTCGGGTTTCAAATATGTATCATCGAAGCTGACATTTTCCTTAGCAAGCCAAGTCCTAATTTGATCTTTTGTATTTGATGCAGTTGGTACTTTGTCTTCCGCTGATACTGCGTTGTGATAGGATGCATTATCCATTACCAAGCATGATGGTCTGTTTAGAATTGGAAGTAGATCTTTCTCCATTCAATGCCTGAAAATATGTCCATTCATTTATGTGTGGTAGTCCCTACCGTCGGTACTTTTGATTGGAAAATAAGTCCAGCGTCATGGACAGACCTTCTTCACTGCTTCCTGCATGTGTTAGTATAATACGCTGGCCTTTGCTGCTTGGTATTTTCTTTTCTGTTCACCGTCTACTGATTGCCATTCTTTAGCATTGGTGTGGTGAGCATTGACCCAGGATTCGTCCAAATATACAATATCATAGCCTTGCCTCCGCCGCTCACGGATCTGCCTCAGGTATTTACTTCGGGCAGCAATTAAATGTGGCTTTTCACAAATAATATTCCTGCCGCCTATAGTTTTTCTGAAGGTGAAGCCGGCGGCTCTTACAATTTTTCATAGAGTACTTTTAGAAATGTCTATGCTGCAATCTGATTGCAGTTTTAATTTCAGTTTCCTGAGAGTAACAAGTTGATTTGTCGCAAACATTTTCAAGAGCTCCGTCTTATGACATCTATGTCAAAGTCGTCAATTGTTCTTTTCCGTCCTTGCTTGACATTAGTGCACTTTGTGTCCTGTTTAATCCATCGGGAAAAGGATTCTCTATTCAGACCAAGCGCCAGTTGCGCTCGTTTCTCAGGGTTATGAATATCGCAATATAGATGACCTCTCTTAGATTCCCTACGGAAGTGTTGGTATAGTAAAACTGTAACCTTCTGCATTGTTATAAATGTGCACTTCAGACTCATTATGAATGTGATATCAATGTCAGTTTTGATAAGCCAACAAATATGATACAATAGCATCATACAAATAGCGAGATACGCCTATAACTATACAACGGTATCCCAATTATAACGTCATATATAGAAACAACTTGTACAGTACAACTAATTGTAGTAATCGCTGGAGACAAATAAAGATATATTATTACACATTAGAGAGCTAAACAGAACGTCATTGGTTTTGATTGATTGATTGATTGATTGATATGACAACCATCAGTGCATTTCGGTGAGTAACAATGCGTGCTCCGATCTCTTTCTTACACAAAAATATCTCAGCTGCAGTGCACGAACTGCTTAGCACCCGCGTAGGCCACTGATGTAATTTTTTAAATGGTGAAGATGTTTTTTGTAGGAATTTAATTTTTCAATCTTTTTTAATGAATTTTGCCTGGCTTGTCTTTTCAGCCTGCTCTTCTCGATTTTGAACTGCCAAGGTTGTTTTTTACGTGCTCAAATTGAACACGGGACCTACGTTTTATCGTCTGTCTCCGGTAGGACTAGGAACTCGATTTCACCTACACTGAGATCATGGATTTCTGGACAAATATCCAGATGTCTCCACGACAGAACGAACCTGGTACCTTTGGCACGAGAGACGAGCTCTTAAACTCTACCTTACAGAGAGTGATCAGAGATCATACATACCATCTTTGTTTAAACTGCACAATTTAGAACATAAGTCTTAAACTCTATTTTACAGAGAGTGATCAGAGATCATACATACCATCTTTGTTTAAACTGCACAATTTAGAACATAAGTCTTAAACTCTACTTTACAGAGAGTGATCAGAGATCATACATACCATCTTTATTTAAACTGCATAATTTAGAACATAAGTCTTGAATGTCCGTGCTTACAGAGTGAGAGGTGTAGAAAGCGATCATAAATAATGAGTAGGTATATTCAAACTAGTGGAACAGATTAGCGTAATGCATGAGCTTTCGCCTAGTGACTCGAACACCAGAGGGATGTGGGTTAAATCCCACACTCGATGTTTCACACGTGAGGAAAGGAATTGGCCTTCCTACCTCCTGCACACTTGGATCTAGAAATGTGAATTAAAGTGACTTCATACCCTAAGGTTTGAAAAGTGTGTCTCATTGGGGAAGTGGTTAAGTCGGTTGCCTGTTGTACTAAAGTTTATGTGTCTCATTGGGGAAGTGGTTAAGTCGGTTGCCTGTTGTACTAAAGTTTATGTGTCTCATTGGGGAAGTGGTTAAGTCGGTTGCCTGTTGTACTAAAGTTTATGTGTCTCATTGGGGAAGTGGTTAAGTCGGTTGCCTGTTGTACTAAAGTTTATGTGTCTCATTGGGGAAGTGGTTAAGTCGGTTGCCTGTTGTACTAAAGTTTATGTGTCTCATTGGGGAAGTGGTTAAGTCGGTTGCCTGTTGTACTAAAGTTTATGTGTCTCATTGGGGAAGTGGTTAAGTCGGTTGCCTGTTGTACTAAAGTTTATGTGTCTCATTGGGGAAGTGGTTAAGTCGGTTGCCTGTTGTACTAAAGTTTATGTGTCTCATTGGGGAAGTGGTTAAGTCGGTTGCCTGTTGTACTAAAGTTTATGTGTCTCATTGGGGAAGTGGTTAAGTCGGTTGCCTGTTGTACTAAAGTTTATGTGTCTCATTGGGGAAGTGGTTAAGTCGGTTGCCTGTTGTACTAAAGTTTATGTGTCTCATTGGGGAAGTGGTTAAGTCGGTTGCCTGTTGTACTAAAGTTTATGTGTCTCATTGGGGAAGTGGTTAAGTCGGTTGCCTGTTGTACTAAAGTTTATGTGTCTCATTGGGGAAGTGGTTAAGTCGGTTGCCTGTTGTACTAAAGTTTATGTGTCTCATTGGGGAAGTGGTTAAGTCGGTTGCCTGTTGTACTAAAGTTTATGTGTCTCATTGGGGAAGTGGTTAAGTCGGTTGCCTGTTGTACTAAAGTTTATGTGTCTCATTGGGGAAGTGGTTAAGTCGGTTGCCTGTTGTACTAAAGTTTATGTGTCTCATTGGGGAAGTGGTTAAGTCGGTTGCCTGTTGTACTAAAGTTTATGTGTCTCATTGGGGAAGTGGTTAAGTCGGTTGCCTGTTGTACTAAAGTTTATGTGTCTCATTGGGGAAGTGGTTAAGTCGGTTGCCTGTTGTACTAAAGTTTATGTGCTCGAATCCGGAACGAGTCACATATGCAATTTTTTCATAAAATAACTAGGATTGTTGCCGAAGTTAAGGATTTCGTGCTTTGTGTATGCTCTCGGCAGATGGCATTTCATCTCTGCCGACAGGGACCGAGCCATATGGGGAAACCATGTGTAATGAATGCAATCGTTCACCTTTAGACCCTGAAGGTCTGTAAATTCTACGGAAAATATGATTTTGTATATATTCAAATTGAAATTGAAAATGTAACTTACTTCCAAAGAAACTGTTACGACTAGACTTCAGAATAAAGAAGTTAAAGATCAATACCAGTTCTAACTTTAATACAGGTTTCAGTTCATCGATGGGGAAAATGAGCAGTATTGAAGGCAATATATATGTTTCTTCATCTAGGCCAGCTTATTCCAAAGTGGGCGTACCGCCCCCAGTGGGCGCTGAAGCATTCTAGGGAGGGGGGCGGTCTGGATAGTGGCTTCAGAAGCATTCATGCGATTAGTGGTCGGTGACTCTTTAAAGAAGAAATTAATAATAAATATTTTAAAATAAATTATTTTCCGAATTTATTGAATAATCATTTAAAATTTGAATTCTGCATTTTAATTCATCTTATGCCCGTTTTACACGATCCATTTTTTCATCAATTTTCTATTTCATGCAGATAATCATTTGAAAATTGACCATGTATGACATAAATATATATCAATTTTCTATGTCAAAGAGAAAATAGAGCATTTATACATGTGGGAATGGGGCGTTGGTAAATTGTTATAGTGTGGAGGGGGCGTTACAAATTTATGTTATGGAAAGTGGGCGGTGGGTCAAATTAGCTTAGGAACCCATGATCTAGACAGTTATTGTCAATGAGCAACTTTACACCCTTAGTTTGTTATCAGAATAATAGTAGAAAGCCATGTAGAGGTCAAGTATTGACTTCACTGCACATGATGTCCAAATCTTATCTTGATCTCTCTCATCATTAATGGAACACCAGATTCAAATTCCCGACCTTCGGAAAGCAAGACAAACGTCTTAACGACTTACCCACATAGGCCCACGGATAATCCGAATAATTATATGATGGAATCATTGCAAATAATTATTTGTTGACTGTATACGTGCAGGTAAATATATCTGGATTTTCTCAATGTGCAAGTCACTATACTTGGTTGTTGTTTATGTGCATGACAGTATACTTATTTGTTGTCAATCTGCATGACAGTGTACTTAGTAGTTGTTGTCAATATACAGGATCGTATACTTAATTGTTGTCAATATACAGATGTATACACAGTGTGTGGGACCGGCAGTAGTGTAGTAGTTAGTGAGCTCGCTTCTTATGCTAGTGGTATAGCTTCAACTCTGCAGCGGGCACCGAATTCTTTCAGACCGTAACGGCTCTCGGATCCACCCAGCCTCAATTGGGTACCATAACAATAACTGGGAAGTAAATGTAGTCGGCGTGATTTTGATCACATCGCCCACTGTGTGCCGAAGGTCAATGAAGAACACGGACCTAATACGGGACCGTATTGCCCTATATACAAAGGGGTTTAGAAAGGGAACATTTACTTTATGTTTTATATATACAGTGGGTGAGGTAATGTTTACTGTCTTTGACGAGATCATGCTTGATCACTGAAAGCGATACCATAATACCGTTTGTAATGTTGACTCTTGTATATCTATACCGTTTCTATATTGTAATAGTTACTGAAACCAAAGTCGTGGTACTTCTTGCACACTCTTGTGTGTTTAGTTTAGTTTTGAATTCAAACTGTCTAAGAGAATTTACATAACGAGTGTTCCTGAGTTTCACAGGAACCACAGACACCTATAAACTCATACGGCCAGCGGACTCACGTAAAAATTATAGGAAATAAGACCCCAACCGTCACGTGACCTAGTATTCCAGTATTGTTGTTTATAGATAAATTCATTTTAAAATCAACATAACATGCTAAATCAAGGTTATATTATGTAACAAGTTATGTTTAACAATAAGGAATATCAGTATTATTAATATTTTTAATCAATAAAAAACCATAGACTCATACAAATGAGTAAATTTTCAAAAAAAGCTTGCAGTGTTCTATCACACATATATAATATCCAGCCTCGCAACTGAAACTAGGTCAGGGTTTCTCCGGTGAGTTATGCGGCCCAATATTAGCGTTGTCTGTGACAGGAACTAAATGGTTGATATAACCATTATCATAAGAGTGTGGGATTCGTGTGTTCTCTTTCTTACGCAGAAAAATCTCAGCGGCAGTTCATGACTCCGTAGCATCGGTGAAGGTCATGGATGCATATTTTGAGAATTTTGAAAATTTGTACTAATTTTCATTAAATACTGTTAATGACTTTTAAACATCTTTCCAAGGTATTCTTATCAGTTTGAACTACTAATATCTATTTTAAATACTCAACTTAAACACTAAGACACTTACGTGCCTACTTAGGTTTTATCCTCCGTCTCCGATAGACCTAGGCAATCAATCTGACATACATTGAGATCCGTGATCTCTGTAAGATAGTACAATCGCTCTACACATAAATGCTGAGTATGTTTGAAGCGTGAGGCGAGATACTTGCATTAACATCACAAACACCTACCAAATGTTCACAGAAAGTAAATGCTCCTTCTCATTATGAGAAGCAGGTGCCTAACACTTCTGAAGAAATATAAGATTACTATTGATTGATTGATTCAGTGATTTTACTATTTATTGATTGATTGAGTGATTACTATTTATTGACTTATTAAATGATTGATCTATTGTTTTTGACTGATTAATTATTTTATTATTATTATTGATTGATTGCTTGTTCAATTGATTGGTTCATTGATTGAATTATATAATAGCCGTCCATCGCATGTGATGATGACAACAATCTCAGACGTGTACTGTTGCACCTCTCTGGTGTGTGCGGAGGTGACTGTAGAGTCCAATCCTAGAACAGAATCCCCGACCACAGGTGGGGCATACATGATCAAGGTTAGACATGTGCGTGTTGTGTGCTCTGTCTTTTCGCGCTGCTCGTTTTCTCTGTGACTCAACAATACGATGATTCTCAGCTATTCGGTTCCTCTTTTGTTGTTACAGCGCCACATTTGGCGATCTTGCGCAAGGATTCCCAGCACGTATTGTCTATATCGAAGCATTTCAGAGACAATTTAAGAGTGTCTTTAAAGCGTTTTTCTGTCCACCAGCTAAACGTCTGCCCCCTTCAAGCTCGCCATACATCAACTGTTTTGGGATGCGTTTATCAGACATTCGAGATTGAATTATATATTGATTAATTGATTGATTGCCTGACTGCTTGTTTAATTAATTGATTCGTATGTCATGATAATTGAACTTCGGTGAATATGCATATTTGCTCCGATATCTTTCTTACACAGAAAGATCTCAGAGGTAGTGTATGATTTCCGTACCACCGGAAAGGGTCTAGATTGTAATTCTTTAGATGAAATTTCTTGTAGGAATGTTATTTTGTTCTTTAAAATGAACGTTGCCGGACAGCGGTATTGCAGGCTATTCTTATAAACTCTCATCTATCAAAAGTTTATTTACGTGCTAAACTTTAACACGATCCGTATGTTTTATCGTCCGTCTCCGATAGGACTTCTTTTTCTTCTTCGAACGCTCCATATCGACCAAATGTTAATCATTCTGTGTGATTTATTTGTGATCGAGCTTAAGAGGGATTTACGTTGTGCTAGTTATGCCCTACAAGTAGGCCAGCACATCTAATTTCTGCGATGCTTTTTATTTACTAGGGTAGCTTCCTAGGTCCTACATCAGTCGCCTCTTAAGATATGTTTTGTAGGCTGCAGAGGTACTATTCTTTGCTTCCCTTGTGTGCCCTGGCACCACACGGGTGCGATAGGTCTAAGAACTCGAACTGGCTTACTTTGAGACCAGCGATCTCTGGGAAATATACTCAATTGCTCTGAACGGGGAAGTAACGAATATCATTTGAAGCGATATGTGAACAGCTTATTAGAAGCTACAGAAATCCGTCGAAACATTTGATTACGAAAGCCATCAAATGTTAAATAAATGAATCTCTAAATGTTGCGTCGTCGTTCACAAAAATTATCTTCTACAATTAAGACGTTTTCAGATTACCAAAATAGATTCCTTCTAAACATATGTGTCTTCTTCTTCTTCCAACGTTTTCAGACATCGATTTGTATACTTTTAAAGTAGTTAGTGGTCAACCGGTCTTCCATATAACTTGTCTTGGACTAACATCGATTTGTATACTTTTAAAGTAGTTAGTGGTCAACCGGTCTACATCTCTATATTGTCTTGGACTAACATCGATTTGTATACTTTTAAAGTAGTTAGTGGTCAACGGGAGTCTATGTACATCTCCGTATAGTTTGTCTTGGACTAACATCGATTTGTATACTTTTAAAGTAGTTAGTGGTCCAGTCATGTCATTCCATATAAGCTTGTCTTGGACTAACATCGATTTGTATACTTTTAAAGTAGTTAGTGGTCAACCGGAGTCCATGTACATCTCCATATAGTTTGTCTTGGACTAACATCGACTTGTATACTTTTAAAGTAGTTAGTGGTCAACTGGAGTCCATGTACATCCCGTATAGTTGTCTTGGACTGACATCGATTTGTATACTTTTAAAGTAGTTAGTGGTCAACTGGAGTCATGTACATCCCATATAGCTTGTCTTGGACTAACATCGATTTGTATACTTTTAAAGTAGTTAGTGTCACGGTCATGTCATTTCCATAGTTGTCTTGGACTACATCGATTGTATACTTTTAGTAGTTAGTGGTAGCCATCCATGTACATTCATATAGTTGTCTGGACTAACATCGATTTTATACTTTAAATGTTAGTAAGTCAGATCTATGTACATCTCTGTAGTTTGTCTTGGATAACATCGTTGTATACTTTAAAGTAGTTATGTCAACCAGTCTCTACATCTCCTATAGTTTGTTGGACTAACATCGTGTATACTTTAAAGTAGTTAGTGTCACCGGGTCATGCATCTCCATACACGGACTGACATCGTTTGTATCTTTTAAGTAGTAGGTCAACCAGTCTTGTATTCCGTACTGTCTTGGACTAACTCGATATGTCATACTTTTAAGTAGTTAGTGGTCGAGTCTATGTACATCTCCGTATAGCTTTCTTGCTAACATCGATTCGTATACTTTTAAAGTAGTTAGTGTCACCAGTCTATGTACATCTCCGTACTTGTCTTGACTAACATCGATGTATAGCTTTTAAATAGTTGTGTAACTGAGTCTATGTACATCTCCTATAGTTGTTGATACATCGATTTTTATACTTTTAAAGTATTATGTCAACGGATCTATGTACATTCCGTATGGCTTGTCTTGACTAACATCATTGTATCTTTAAAGTAGTAGTGGTCAACTGGTCTATGTACATCTCCGTATTTGTCTTGGACTACATCATTGTATACTTTTAAAGTAGTTATTCAGCGGAGTCATGACATCCTATAGCTTGTCTTGACTAACATCGATTTTAGCTTTAAAGTGTTGTGTCACGAGTCCATGACATCCTCCGTATAGTTTGTCTTGACTGACATCGTTGTATACTTTAAAGTAGTTTGTGGTCAACTGAGTCATGTACATCTCGTATAGTTGTCTTGGATAACATCGTTGTATACTTTTTAAGTAGTTAGTGGTCAGGAGTCATTATCTCCTATTAGTTGTTTGACTAACATCGGTTTGTATACTTTTAAGTAGTTATGGTCAACTGGAGTTATTTTATCTCTCCGTATAGTTTGTCTTGGTAACATCGTTGTATACTTTTAAAGTAGTTAGGGTCAACTGGAGTCATGTCATCCGATGGTTGTCTTGGGCTGACATCGATTGTATACTTTTAAGTAGTTAGTGGCAACTGAGTCTGTCATTTCGTATGCCTTCTTGGACTAACATCGATTTGTATACTTTTAAATAGTTGGGTCTGAGTCTTCTACATCTCCCTTAGTTTGTCTGATAACATCGTTGCTTTTAAGTAGTTAGTGGGCAACAGTCTATGTCATCTCCGTATAGTTGTCTTGGTAACATCGGTTTGTATACTTTTAAAATAGAGTGGTAACGAGTCCAGTACATTTCCGATAGCTTGTCTTGACTAACATCGATCGTATCTTAAAGTAGTTATGGTCACCAGTCCATGTACATTCATAACTGTCGATGAACGTTTTATCTTTTAAGTAGTTAGTGTCCATCCGAGCTTGGACATCTCCGTATAGCTTGTCTTGACTACATCGACTTATCTTTTAAAGTAGTTAGTGGTCAACCGGGTCTATTACATCTCCGTATGGCTGCTTGGACTGACATCGACTTGTATACTTTTAAAGTAGTTAGTGGTCAACCGGAGTCTATGTACATCTCCGTAGTACTTGTCTTGGACTGACATCGACTTGATACTTTTAAAGTAGTTAGTGGTCAACCGAGTCTATGTACATCTCCGTATAGCTTGTCTTGGACTGACATCGACTTGTATACTTTTAAAGTAGTTAGTGGTCAACCGGTCTTCCATGTACATCTCCATATAGCTTGTCTTGGACTGATATGGGAATTGGCCATGTGTTTTCTCTCTGTTCCATGTATGTTGGACATTCTTGCAGTATGTGTGTCTCTGTCATCTTGCTGGTGCCACATGTACATATGTCAGATGGGCCTATTTTATACTTGTTAAACAGATGGTACCTCAGTCTATTGTGTCCTGTTCGTAGACGAAAAATGACAACCTGTTCCTCTCTACTTAGTTGGTGGTAAGCATCGTCCTTTTCATGCCCTGGGTGATCTCTCAGCCATTTGTTCTTGTAGGCCATTTTTATCCATACTTTTGCTTCCTCATATGTCATACTGGTGTCTGTCTGTGGTAGTCTGCTTCCTGCTTTTGCCAATATGTCCGTAGTCTCATTGCCAGGTATTCCGCAGTGAGATGGTATCCACTGTATTACCACTCTAGAAGATGTTGCAAACTTGGTGTAGTGATGCTTGCAGTTCCTTCAAGTTGTTATCGTCTTGATTTTTTAGAGCAGTAATTACTGACAGGGCATCAGTAAGAAATACCAGATTTTCATTTACTTGTTCCTCTGACACTATGGCTTCTGCCGCCGCTTTTAGGGCCTCTGCCTCTGCTCTGTAATTGCTGGAGAGCCTTCCTGTCGCTAATTTTAGCTTCCTGTGTTTCATGTCACTGAGCACTATGAGGGCTCCTCCTCAATTTTCAGTTGCATTTGCTGCAGACCCATCTGTGTATACATGGGTCCACCTGCTGTTAGGAAAGTGTTCCTTTAGGTACTCGTGGCCAGGAATTTTCTTTCTTCACTTGTTTGTTGGTTTTTGCCTGCTATCCCTGTGATGTTCTCATTCAGCTCTGGGAATTTTGTATCTTTCCATATCTGTCTTGTGTTGGTATATTTTAGTGGTTTGGGAGTAACTTCAGCACATGATGGTTGTTTGCTCATCATCATCTTGGTTGTCGCTGCAAAATTGGTTCGTTTTAGTCTGCCCCTTCCTAGCCCATTCATTCTGTGGTACATTTGTTGATCTTCTAATCTCTTGAACTTTTCTGCTTGTTTTAGTGTTCTGCTGTCTCTTATATCCTCCATTGGTTGTAGGCCAGGTTTGTAAATAAAGAAGACGAATACTTTTAAACCAAGAAGCGAACACCGTCCCTCCACGACACATAGTTACTCACCACTATCAACAACCGTCAAAGTGAAACTTTTTTTCTTTTTGTTTATTGTCCATTCCCAGGTGGACGATGGAGTTGGCTTTCCACTCTTTCCGTTAAGCTTAGGGATGGAAGTTGTAATTTGCGTTCCAGGGCCAGATGGGTCGCCCTTGTTGTGTTATAACCGTGTTTATGTATTGTGGTCTTGATATTGTCTATTCATCTTTTTTTGGTCTTCCCTTAGCTCTAGTACTCGATCTCTATTTTTTGTATGTTGTTATTGGTGGTTGGTTGTATTTCATTCTCATTAAATGTAAAAACCACTGCATTTGTCGACTTTCGATCAATTCGGTGCATAAAGGTATGACGACTCTGCTTCTGATATCCTCATTTCGTAGTCTATCTTTCCTGGTGACCCCAATGCCTTCCTCAAGAAAACATTTTCACGATTTTAATCAAAGAGAGGTGATAACCATAGTTTACGTTACATTTTCTTGTATGGTTAATTATTAGGGAAGTGAACCGGAATAAAAAGCATGCAGAAACAGGATGTGTTGGCTTTTAAATGTGTAGGTGTCTAAATAGTATATCGAACTCACACGATAGGGAAAACAATGCATAGACTACAATGAGTTGTTCAACAAGTGGTTGATGTAGAGATAAAAGAAGAAGAAGAAGAAGTATAATTGATGTGTAGTTTCTTTCCTTAGATCTTTGTTAAGGATATGAAAAACTTGATTTAATGTCACGTAGCATTTTCCGACTTTGTGGTCTTTTCCCAGGTGGAAGATGGAGTTGGCTGTCCACTCTTGCCGTTAAGCGTAGGGATGGGAATTTTAATTTTCGTTCTAGGGCTAGATGAGACGTCCTTGTTGTGTTATACCGTGTTTATGTAGTGTGGTCTTGATATTGTCTATCCATCTTTTTCTTGGTCTTCCCTTAGCTCTAGTACCCAATCTCTTTTTAGTGTATGTTATTATTGTTGGTTGGTTGTTTTCATTCTCATTAAATGTCCAAACCACTGCATTTGTTGCCTTTCGATGTATTCGAGGCATGAAGTTATGCCCCCTCTGAAGATAGTGGGCATAACTTTATATAATAATAGCCGTAAATCTCAAGTGATGATGACAACAATCTCTGACGTGTGCGCTGCTGCACTCTCTGGTGTGTGCAGAGGTGACTGTAGAGTCCATTCCTAGAACAGAATCCCCTACCACAGGTGGGGCATACATGATCAAAGTTAAACATTTGCGTGTTGTGTGCTCTGTCTTTTCGCACTGCTCGTTTTCTCTGTGCCTCGACAATACGATGATTCTCAGCTATTCGGGTTCCTCTTTTGTTGATACAGCGCCACATTTGGCGATCTTGCGCAAGGATTCCCAGCACGTATTGTCTATATCGAAGCATTTCAGAGACACTTTAAGAGTGTCTTTAAAGCGTTTTTCTGTCCACCAGCTAAACGTCTGCCCCCTTCAAGTTCGTCATACATCAACTGTTTTGGGATGCGTTTATCGGACATTCGAACAACGTGCCCGACCCATCTCAGTTGGGCCTTCTGCAACAGGGTATTGACGCTTGGGATCTTTGCTCTTGTGAGGACTTCGCCGTATGGAATTTTGTAATGCCAGTTTATTTTTAGTATTCTGCGTAGACAGCTTGTGTGGAAATTGTTTAATTTTATTGCATGTCTGCTATAGACTGTCCATGTCTCGCTTGCGTACAGCAGCGTTGTTAGCACTATGGCCTGGTAAACTTTCAGCTTTATGGCTATGCTTATCCCCTTCCGCTCCCACACAGTGACACCGAACCTTCCGAACGCAAATGGCTTTGGATATCCTATTGTTGACCTCAGAATCTATGTTTGCCGATCTGGATAGGAGGCTGCCAAGATAAGCAAAGTTGTCCGTTGACTGGAGACGCTGGTGTTTAATGTTGATGACTGGATCGTAATACTGTTCTCTAGGGGCGGGCTGGAACATGACCTCTGTTTTTTAGGTGTTAATGGTGAGGCCAAACCTATCACAGGCCATTGAGAACTTGTCCATGTAAGTCTGCATTTCTTCCACAGAGTTGGTAGCGAGGTCATCAGCAAACAACAGGTTTGAGATAGTTGATTCTTTTACCTTGGTGGAGGATTTTAACCTCCGAAGATTGAATAGATTACCGTCTGCCCTGTATCTAATCTTTACCCCACGTTCGTCGCCTTCCCAAAAGACATCCGTGAGCATGGCAGCAAACATCATGCTGAAGAGTGTTGGGACCAGTACACAGCCCTGTTTGACGCTGTTGGTGACATGGAAGGCTTCTGACAGCTCCCCTTCATCAAGTACACGTGCCATCATGCCCGCGTGAAACTGTTGGACGATCTTATGAATTTACTGGCATCACTGGATATAACGTTATATACCGAATGAAGAAGGACCATATGGTAAATAGTGATTGTCACTTAACATTTCTAAGCCCTAGTTTGCAGGAGGTTAGAGTGTCAATCATTTCCTCACATATAGAACGCCGAGTGTGGGATTAAACCCAAAACCCTCTTGAGTGAGAGTAGATAGGCGAACTCTTATGCTAATCCCTCCTCTTACCATAAACAGTTACAATGATAAATTTGGTTCTGATGGAGATCAAAGTAAAAATGAAGTTCATTTGTTCATGAAAAGATGCAATCTTGAATAACATGTCTGTAATGAGAAGATAGAAAGCAAGTTGAATTCATTTGAAAATAGATGTCTGCGAAAAATAATGAATATAAAATGGAATGAATTCAGAGAAGTGATGAAATCAGAGATATGTCTGGTCAACCACTAGTGACAACTGTTATAAGAAGAGAAGATGGAGATATGTTGGGCACACCTTGAGGAGAAATTATCAACGAATTCAAGCAGTTTGAGGAGGGATGCAAAGTTTCAATAAGAAGCCGACTGTGGAAACCCAAACCTTTGGTGAGAGAGAGGAAATATCCTCCTCAGTTACCTGGAGAATTACAAGATTAAATTGGTCGGATGGAGAAATAAATGAAGTTCATTTGTTCATCAAGATGCAATTTTGAAGAACATTCTTAATGAGAAGATTGATAAGAGGAACAATAGTCAACATAAAACAAATTAATGAAATTATATACAAAAGATAAAAGTGAATCAAGATATTGGGCAGCTCATCCTCAAGGCATAGATGCAAGTTAACAAAAGAAGTGTTTAATATCTAAGGCTAAATATGTGTGATGGAATGTTATCACTTCAGAGTTCTGTGTGGCATACATATATAATAATAATCATTAGTCTCGTACCGTTATACGTTACATAGGGCATGCAAGCAATTTTTCCATACCGCTCTATCCTGGGCAGCTAGCTCAATCTGTTCCATGGAATTGAGAACTATATTTCTTGCCTCTGTCAAAAATATCGTTTCAGGGTCTCTCTAGGACGTCCTATCTTTCCTGAATCCTTTGCATTCCACTTCGATGCTTGCTTATATATATATGTATGTGGAAAAAATAATCATGACATATTCTTTACAATCCGTAGCCATCAACTACAGTAAACTAGTCGTTGATTTTCTAGACACCACTTATACGGTCAGTAGTTTGACATTGCTTTGTAAAAACCCCACGGAAACGAATTTGCTTTCAAACTTTGCAGACCGTGGGGTTTGAACGAGGTACGCTTGTGTTTGTGATCGAGCTCACTACCACTTGAGCTATAGACGCTCACATTTAAAAATATATATATATATGCAGAGAGAGATAGCGACAGACAGACAATCGACAAACAAATGCAAGAGTGAAAAGAAGAAAAAAGGGGGAGATAACTCTTGACCACGTACCGTTACTTCTTAGCATCGCTTTCATAAGCGAGATAAACTCATTTAGACAAGCAAAGAAGAGATAGACGCACTATTTGTATTTCTTTTCAAACGGGGAGTCTAAAGACATTGGATTTACTTTATTGCGTAAAGTTTTACCATATGACTAAGGGCACTCTCCACATAAAATGACAGGCTACCTGACTAGAGTATTGTCAGAACCTTCTTTTTCTTTGTTGAACGCTGCATATTGACCACTTGTTAACTTCTCTTTGTTGTACGCTGCATATTGACCACTTGTTAACTGCTCTTTGTTGTACGCTGCATATTGACCACTTGTTAACTGCTCTTTGTTGTACGCTGCATATTGACCACTTGTTAACTTCTCTTTGTTGAACGCTGCATATTGATCACTTGTTAACTGCTCTTTGTTGTACGCTGCATATTGACCACTTGTTAACTTCTCTTTGTTGAACGCTGCATATTGACCACTTGTTAACTCCTTTTCATAATTCTACAGTGTAGATTGATAATCTACGAGTGTAGATTAGATAATTCTACAGTGTAGATTAGATAATTCTACGAGTGTAGATTAGATAATTCTACGAGTGTAGATTAGATAATTCTACGAGTGTAGATTAGATAATTCTACGAGTGTAGATTAGATAATTCTACGAGTGTAGATTAGATAATTCTACGAGCACAGACTTGACCTGACGCTGTGAAGCAAACAAGAGGAAAGTTAACTCCTCTGTGTGATTTGAATGTGATCTGAGCCTAAGAGCGATTGTACGCTGTGCCAGTTATGCGCCTACAAGTAGGCCAGCACATCCGATTTCAGCGATATTTGTTATTTACTAGGGTAGCTTCCCTAGGTCCTACATAAATCGCCTGTTACGACATGCCTTGTAGGTCGCAATGTTACATTTCTTTGCTTCCTTTGAGAGTCCCAGCAACACCTGGCGAACTAGAGTATTCTCCGGATACAAAAATACTGAAGCTCCAGCAGAAATCTTTAGGGATCTCAGGAACAGGGCTGTGCCGTTCTATGATACAGAGAGGCGGCCGCATCAGATGGCATCTTAAGGGGGATGACATAAGCAGCGAAATCAAAAATCACAATTGAAGGTTATTTAAAAGAAAAAAACATTTAAGATGCGTCATTTCCAAGACTTCCATCATACTGAGAAAATATACCGCATGGCCCTGCTCAGGAAAACAATTCACTTGTGAACGTAACGACGAGGCCCGGGTTAGAACCTACGACCTTCAAAATGAAATGTGAACTATTTAACCACTTCGCCACAAGAAGACCTCAACCCTCGCTTAACTAATATTTATATTACTTTCAAATATAAGATTCTCACAAATTGACAATGATATTCAAGGATGTCAAGTATATGAACTTATGTAGGATGTTATACGTGAAGTATGTCACCAGTGTTGAGTGACTTCACTGACACGTTATGAACAATGCATGAAAATCACGATTCTAGGAAATTGTTGACCTATTCAGAACAATATTTTTTGTAGAAATGGTGTCGTAAACACTACAGAGAGGAAGTGTCTACGCAGAATGCTGAGAGCATCAAGAGTAGACCGGTTCACAAATGAAAACATCAAGGAAAAAATTGGGTACAACGTCAGTACTGAACTTCGTCAAGAAACAACACATTAAAATGGTTTTGCCACATAAACAGATTACCAACAGACAGTGCGCCTCAGAGCAATCCTTCTCTGATATATATATATGTATATGACCTTTTTCATCTTTACAGACGGTCAATTGGCAAGTGTTTTACTGTGACAACTTCTGAGTTTTCGCTTTTCTCTCTTGTCGTTCAGCTCATACATATGTCTCTTCTCAAAAGACTCTTCGCTCTTTCGTAATTTGACTTTCCACACAACTCTGTCATCAGCTAGTCTTTCCCATGTGCTGGGACCTATAGAAAAGTTTTTCATTGAGGCTTTGCAGACATCTTTATATCTGAGTAGTGGTCTGCCCTGGTGCTCTTCCTCCGAAAGTTCACAGAACAACATTTGTTTTGGTATGCGACAAGTTTCCATTCTTCTCACATGCCCCAACCATCTTAGTCGTCTACTGCTGAGCATGCCCATGATGGAAGACAGATTTGTACGTTGCAGTACTTCAGAGTTGGTTATCTTGTCGTACCACCTGATGTGTATAATCTTGCGGAGACATCGAAGGTGAAAGATGTTAAGTCTCCTCTCGTGTCTTGAGTAGGCTGTCCATGTTTCTGAGCCATATAGTAAAGAGCTAATTACACAGGCTCGATATATTTGAATCTTCGTCTGCAATGTCAGTTTTGTGTTGTCCTACGCTCGCTTTGATAGTTTGCCTTCTCTGATACAGTAGATACAAAACAAAAGGCCGTCACGTAAACGGTGGATCTCAGAAATAATAGAATGTGAAAAGCACTATTTAGGATGCGCACACAAAGCCCGTTGTTGAAATCTCTTTTTATCCTAGCGATGTGAGGCTAACAAGGATTAGAGACAAGACAAAGGTGTCATAAACATGAGTCTAATCAGTTTTTGTGTTTTTTGGTGGCGTCTGTGGCTTAGGGGATAGTGGCTCGGTCTATTAACCACAATGTTCTGAGTTCGGATCATGCTGCAGACAATTTGGTTGCAAATTGTTTCGCGTGGATTTTTACAAAAGGACGATGGCACCACCCATTCAGAAAGCAATGGCAAACTACTGAACGTAATAATGCCTAGAAAAATCACAAACAGCGTTAACAAGCTGGGAGTTGATTCACAAAGTCCTGTAAAGGATATGCAATTAACTAATCAGTTTTAACACTGGTGTTTAGTACTTTCTTTCACTCTCTTGAAATATATATATTTGTAATATTTTCTTTCACCCATGTGTTGCCGGGCTCCATGGGGGAAGCAACGAATAGTAACACTGCGACCTACAAGGCATGTCGTAAAAGGCGACAGATGTAGTATTTTAGGGAAGCTACGCTAGTAAATAAAAAGCGTCGAAGAATATCGGATGTGATGACCTACTTATAGGCACATAACTGACACAACGAACAATAGCTATTAGGCTCAGATGACATAAAAATCACAAAGAGTGGTTAACAAGTGGTCGATATGAAGCGTTAGTAGAAGAAGAAGAAGAAGAAGAAGTATATTATCTTTCACATAGACTTCACTGTATTATTTAGCTCACACAGAAGCACGTGGAATTTTCTTTTCAGTGATGTATCACTAGGCCAATGCTTATACCTTAGTATAATAAATCCTTTGTAATTATGAAGTATATGGTCTGCAATCTATCGTGCATGTCCACATGTAATAGCCGTCCATCGAAAGCGATAATGACAACAGTATCAGAGTGTGTTGCTTCACACTCGGGTATGTGCAGAGGTGACTGTAGAGTCCAAGCCTGGAAAACACTTTCCAACCAAAGGTGGGGCATACATCATCACAGTTGGACATGTAGGTGTTGTGTGTTCTGTTTTTTTTTGGTGTAGTTCGCTTTCTTTGTGCATCAACAGTGCGACAATTCTCAGCTATAGAGTTCATTTTGCGTTGTTACAGTGCCACAAGTTTAGACTTAATAGCCAATCTTTCATTTTGCATACATTTAATTTTAAATGGAATCCAGGAGGCAGGGGTGACCTAGATAGACATGTAAGTAAAAAGTAACGCAACCCTTTCATACCTTGTGGTATATAGGGCAATACAGTGTTAGGCCTGTATTTTTCATTAACCGTCGGCACTCGATGGATGATGCGGTCATCATTTACTTTCCCAGAGCATGTCTGGTACCCAGTTGAGGCTGGGTCGACCTGAGAGCCGTCGCGGTCGGGAAAAATTCCACGCACATTGCGGAGCTGAACCCAGACCACCAGCCTTGAGAAGCGTGTTCACTAACAACTACGCTACCACGGCTCTCAGATAGACATGTAGATGAAATGTAAAAAGAGAAAGAGAAGAGACGGGAAAGATCTGGAATGAACTAAGCTTGCTTGCTCAAAACAGATCTTGTTGGAGGTGATTTGCCGATGTCCTAAACTTCAAGGAGAGTGAAGAGAAGAAGTATGTTCTATACACGTGCCTACTGAGTCGATTGTGTCTTGTTCTAAACAATATAATCTTCTATCGAGGCTACAATGAAGTAGTCTTACAAAAGCTTGCTGATATTCAGATAGACTGATAACAATGACAAATATTAATATGCGGAATAAAGTGAAAACACTGAGGATTCGGCATGGCACACGATGATGATAAATTATAAAAATGCTCCACCCTCAACTAAATAACGAAACTAACACAATAATTATACAGTGTCTCATATGTCACGTACACGAATCACGTTTTTTAAAAAAACACTTCCTATGTCAGCACCTCATCAAGATCTCCGGAAGTTAACAATTGTATCCCAAGTGTTGAAACATTGTTATCTAATTTTAACAACTCCATTATTAACACTCTCTTCTTCAGTCCGTCCTCCAAGTTTCTCAACCATCACAAAGCTACATAAGTTGGAACACACCATGCACAAGACATACACACATCAATAAAAATGCAAATTTACTTTTATGGAACAATAATAATATCAACACTCAAATGTACACTTCTTCTTCTTCTTCAAACGCTCTATATGGACCACTTGTTGTTGACCACTCTTTGTGATTTGTATGTGATCTGAGCCTAAGAGCGAATGTACGTTGTGTCAGTTATGCGCATACCAGCACATCCGATTTCTGCGATGTATTTTATTTACTAAGATAGCCTCCCTAAGGCTTACATCAGTCGCTTCTTACGACATTCCTTGTCGGTCGCAGTAGTACTATTCTTTCCTTCATTGCTGGCCCCGACACAACACGGTCGGGATTCCCCTTCAAAGCCCTATGTGGGTGTCTGATCGTCTGCATGAAGACATATACTAACACTAAAATAACAACAAAGAGATTACACATATTATGTGTACTTGCATCATGTTACAAAATCATAAATAATGAAATGCAACTAGTACTCGTATATAACAGTTACACATGTGAGACTTTGGTAACCAGAAGTTTGGAATTATTTCCTGATGAATAAACGATCAATTAATAGACAGTGAGCAAATAGTAGGGGCTTCGGATAAAAAAACAAATTACTAAACACAGGATTTTAACCACACACTTTTATTACAACACCCATTGCCTAGTCCTGCAATTGAGTCTGTATAGCTAGATCATAGATTCCCAAACTTTTTCGGCCCACCACCCACTTTGCATGACATAAACTTTGTAACGCCCCCTCTCCTCCATTATAAAAGTTTTTCAACCCCCACCCCCAACATTAATATACATGCTCTATTTTCACTTTGACATAGAAAATGTATATATATTTCTGTCATATATGGTCAATTTTCAAATGATTACATACATTTAATAGAAAATTGATGAAAAAATGGATCGTGTAATATGAGCATAAGATGAATTCAAATGTAGAATTCAAATTTTTTATGATTATTCAATAACAAAATTACAAAAATAACTCCCCAAATACTTCTGAACCCACTATCGCCCACCTGGAAGGCTTCAGCTCCACAGGGGGCGGTAACCCCACTTTGGAAACGCTAAGCTAGACAATATATGCCGTAAGAAATAAATGTTTATGTTTCAAATCCGAGTATGTAGAGCTAGGCAATGTATGCTGTAAGAAATAAAGTTTAATAGTTCGAATCCGAGTATGTAGAGCTAGGCAATGTATGCTGTAAGAAATAAAGGTTTAGGTTCGAATCCGAGTATGTAGAGCTAGACAATGTATGCTGTAAGAAACAAAAAGTTTATGGTTCCAATTCTGTGTTTGGTAAAGAAAAAATGTTGGAACGACTTTAATATTTGTTGATTGTCTATTTTCATGATCCCATTCATTTGCACCATTGCTTTGCCAGTGAGTTCTTAAAACTCCTTATTTTCTGGGAGACTTCATGGACAGTACATAGTAAGAATGAACAGATTTTGCAAATAAAACTCCAGGACACCCATTAGCAAAATAAAATTGTGGTTACCGATAGCGAAGGTCGCCCGAATGATTACTGGGGCCCAAATTGGGGTGTAAAGAATAGAACCACTGTTACCTGTCACGTATGTTGTAAGAGACGATTAAGGAGGTAGGGCGTGAGGCTAACTACCCCACCCCGTAAAAACACTAGATTGCTACAGAAACCACAACCAGGAAAATTCAGAGCTCTCCACCCGAGGAAGATGTTGCATCCCCAAGGAGGGACTCATGAGAGAGTGGAGAGATCTGGATTTGATAGTCTTGGATAGGCGAGCTTGGAAGGCATTAGTTGCGGACCTATGCTTTCTTATGGGCGAATGGTGAAGAAGAAGAAGAAGATAGCGATAGTGATAACATGCTCCGCTAGTAACTACGAGACTTAGAAATTCTGGGATTCCAGATCAGTTTTGGCCAAAATGTTCTCGTTGTGTATGTTGTGCGTGGCTGGACTACAGGAAACTCTGATCTCTTACTTGATGTTCTAAATTACAAGTAACTCTGAAGTCGGAGTAAAACTCACCTGAATGGCGAAGGATACTTGTGATAAGGAAAAAGAAAGAGTTCACGCAAAAATCAGCCAGATTTGCCATTTTAGACACAATGACTACGTCTGAATAGATAGTGAGCAAACTAACAGAAATAAAATAAGATATTGGACAAATAATTCACCATACGAATGAAATATTATTTATTTTTATTTCTTCCCTAGAAATCAGAACGTGACAGTTGTTAAATATAAATGGCAAACTATGAGAATATTTTATTGTATTTACTTACATCACATGAAATGCTTGAGGAAAGCGGTGTGGGTCACCAGGAAAGATAGACTACGAAATGTGGACATTAGAAGCAGAGTTGGCATAATTTCATGCACCGAATACATTGAAAGACAACAACTGCAGCGGTTTGGACGTTTAATGAGAATGGGATACAACCAACCACCACTAACAGCATGCAGTAAAAAGAGATCAGGTACTAGAGCGAAGGGGAAAACCAAGAAAAAAATGGATTGATAATATCAAGGCCACATTACATAAACACTAATATAACACAACAAGGGCGACTCATCCGACCCGAGAACGCAAATTAAAGCTCCCACCCCTACGCTTAACGGCATGAGTGGACAACAATTCTATCTTCGCAAATTAAAGCTCCCACCCCTACGCTTAACAGCATGAGTGGACAACAATTCTATCTTCCACATGGATAGACAATAGACAATAGACTTACATCACAAGACCGCTTTAGAAGATAAAATCCTCCCAAATACAACTACTTCCATCTTTCTTGAAAGTATTATCAGCAACGAAGGAGGCGCTGGATCTGACATTAAAAGTAGACTGAGTAAGTCACGGAGTGCGTTCATGACCCTTCAGACAACCTGGAAATTTGTCCAATACAGCATTAGAACCAAGACTAATATATACCGCAGCTGTGTGCTATCAACTTTGCTATACGGATCTGAATGCTGGAGAATGACAGAACAAGATATGTCCAAACTCTCCACCTTTCATAAAGCCTGTCTGCAAAAAATCTTGGTGTGTTCTGGCCAAATACAATTTCTAACCAAGAAGTGCTCGCACGATGTCAAAAAGAGAATATGAGCACCATCATCCGAAGACGACGCTAGAGATGGATCGGAAATGTGATGCGCATGGAGAATGGCTCTGACATTAAAACTGCACTGAGATGGACTCGAGAGGGTAAACGAAAACGTGGAAGACCCAAAACAACCTGGAGGAGAACAATAGAGCAAGAACTGAAAGACATGAATCACAGCTGGAACACAATACAGAGGAAGGCCATGAATAGAGAAGAATAGTGTGAGTTTGTTGCTGCCCTAAACACCAAGGGCGTAACAGGCTAAAGAGAAAGACAAGACCACATCACTCTAAATTTGATATTTTTCACTTCTTATTTCAAGTGTGAATCAGTACTTGATTTTTTTGGTGTGAACATTTCAACACCAACCTTGACATATCAGAGTAAGTTCCTATATTAGTGTGTAATTTGTACACACATTAATTAAACTCATTGACTTTATTTAGAAAGCTTCTGGACAAAGAGATTAGAGCACGGCTCACATGCAGGAGACTCGTATTCAATTCACGGTAAGGCCAAGAAGTTTTTTAATGTTGTGGTATCAATGAAACAATCTAACCTGGAAAGCTTCGCGACGACTGCACTAGCCATGTGGTCATTAAATTCCTCCCAATCTCGTCCCCCCTGTTCTTCACCGTCCAAAAAAGCGGTAATACGGGCAGTAACGACAGTTCTTCTTCTTCTTCTTCGAACGTTCCATACAGACCCATTGCTAACAACTCTGTGTGATTTGTATGTAATCTGAGCCTAAGAGTGATTGTACGTTGTGTCAGTTATGCGCCTACAAGTAGGCAAGCACATCCGATTTCTGCGATGCTTTTTTAACTAGGATAACTTGTCTAGGTCCTTCACCAGTCGCCTCTTACGACATGCCTTGTAGGTCGCAGTGGTACTATTCTTTGCTTCCCTTGCTGACCCGGCACCATACAGGCAATAACGACAGTCTAATTAAACCATTATTTTTGTTTAACCAGAACATTGTTGCCTATCAAGAATTGTTTTTTCGGGACATGACAAATTATCCAGAGCCGGTACGTCCTGGTACTACTATGACGTCTGGTCACTTCGAATGTAGCAAACACAAGTCCAGTCTTTACCGTGCTTAAATTCGGAGAAGACTTGAACTTTATTTTAAAACGAAACTAGTAATATGCTGGAGTAGCATTCTTGGAATATTGCTATACAATAACGAGTCTATGATGTAGTACAACTACGGAAGCCCCTCTATTTTAAGTCTCACAAGTAAGGACTTTGCGCTAATCCTTTCAAAACGACTACAGAACCTGGCAGAGCTTGTTCTCGCGGAGTCACGCTGTAGATTCAGAGCTGAACGATCAACAACTGACATTGTATTCACTCTTTAACAACTGCAAGAAAAATACAGGGAGCAGAGAAAGGCATTATTCAGTGTTTTCATCGATCTGACAAAGCCATTATTCAGTGTTTTCATCGATCTGACAAAGGCATTATTCAGTGTTTTCATCGATCTGACAAAGGCAGTTGACACGGTCAGCAAACAAGGAGTTTTTAAAATATTGAAACATTGGCTGCCCCCCAAAATGGTTTCATCCGATTATACTCCTTGCATTAAAGACATGAAAGCCAGTATATAGTTCAATGACAGTACATTTGATAGCTTCGAAGTTAAATGTGGAGTCAAACAGGCATATGTCCGTGACCCCACTCTCTTTGACATATTCTAAGCAGTGATTTTATATCCTGCCTTCTGGGATGCTGATAGAGATGGTTTCATCCGCGCTATATCTAACGGTTCACTCTTCAATTTGGCTCGCTTGTCAATAAAAACGACAGAAACCCTTCTCAAGAAACTCCTTTTCGCTGACGAAGCTGCCCTCGTCGCCACAGTGAGGCTACCCTGCAATCTCTAATGAATAATTTGGCCATGCAGCCCATTTTCTCTGGTAATAACTGTCCCCAAAACTGTAGTTTTTTGTGAGGGAAGTAACTCATCAACAACTATAAATAGAAATGGTAACCATCTAACAACAGTTAACATATTTCCTCATGGTACCTAGTCCTCAGTAGACATCAACGCTTGAATATGCTACTAATTCGACAAAATAGTACAAAGAGCGTGGGACAACAAACAAGTAACATTGCAGACGAAGATTCAAATATTCGAGCCTGCGTAATTAGCTCGCTATTATATAAATCAGAAACAGGGATAACCAGCTCAGGGTTTGAGAGGAGACTTAACATCTTTCACCTTCAATATCTCCTCGAGACTATGAACATCAGGTGGTACGACAATATAACAAACTCTGACGTACTGCAATGTGCAAACTAGCCTTCCATCATGAACATGCTCAGCAGTAGAAGACTAAGACTGCTAGGGAATGTGGGAAGAATGGACAATTGTTGCATAACAAAACAAGTGTTGTTCTGTTAACTCTCGGAATGGAAGAGGCACCAAGGTTGACCACTGATCAGATATAAGGATGTCTGCAATGCCTCAATAAAGAAATTTTCTCTCGGTCCAAAAAATTGAAAAAAACTAGCTGAGAACGAAGATATGAGCAAAATAACATTACGCAAAGGTGCAGATTCTTTTTAAAAAAGACTTAGGGATGAGCTATGATGCAAGAGAGACAAACGCAAACTCTGAAATTGTTACAGTAAAACACTTGCCAATTGACCGTCTGCAAAGACGAAAAAGCTATATACATATTACTACTGCAAGTGATGAGCTGCTGAGGAAAACTAATTTCACGTTACTGGTAATCATGATCAGACAAAGACTATAGAGATAGCTTGGAAATGTGTTAGAATGTGACAGGGCACTTTAGCAAAACATCTCTAATGTAAGCATTATTCAGGAGAAAACTGGACAAGTCTAAGCATGTATACTCAGGACAATATCATTTCATTAATGAGGAAAAGGATCGAACTATTTGGGCAAACCCGTTTCAATGAAGTCACCAAATTTTTCCCCTTATTAGTTGTAACACATGTTTCTACTTTAATTTTGTTAATTTTTTCATTTCCATTTCATAGTCCCTTTATAATATTTTCTTTCGTTATATCTTCAACCAATACTTTTCCCCAGCATGTCTTCTTAACTGAATCCGCTAAAACGTAATGTTCAACAAGAAACACACAGTGTAAGACTGTTTAAGCCGCTCTACCTAACGAAAACGTAGTTTCAAATTAGCTTCACTAAGAACAAGCCTAAAGTATTGACCACTCAATTTATTTACATGTGTTACTTATACTAATCTATATGTTTGCTTGTGTTACTGTTACTTATACTAATCTATATGTTTGCTTGTGTTACTGTTACTTATCTATCTATATGTTTGCTTGTGTTACTGTTACTTATCTATCTATATGTTTGCTTGTGTCGTAAGAACGCTCGTATCGCTAGGCTAAGCAATGGGTGCCATATGAAATAAAGGTAAGTAGTTTCGAATCATGTGTTTGATAATTTATTTCTGTTTCTCGGAAGATCCTAATACTTGTACAATGTTTATTTATTGATCTTAGATTAGGAACATACTTTCAAAATGTGTTTATAACTTATATTAACCTTTCACCTTTGATAAACAGTGCTACTGCACCCATTATACATCTTTTTCTAAGAAATACATTTCTCCCAACAACGAAATTATATAAATGTGGGATATTTGGTTTCTCAAGTTTATGTACTATTAACATATATATTAGGACAGCCTCCATAGGGAATTATTTAACCGTTTCTCATAATGGTGTGTTGCAGCCATACAGCTGTTATAATATTTCATTTAAATGTATATCGCTTTTAATGGTGAGTTTGGTTATTTATTTAAATAAATACAACATCTGTATATATATATATATATATATATGTATAAGTTTATTGTGACAGTTTATTTGTTGTCTATTTTTATTTGTTATTTTCCATAATCATGTTATACCTTACAGCTTCATGAGATGAGATTTCTTGAACGGGCATTTGTGTGTGGTTCATAAATAGTGTTTTTCACTGTTTCTGTTATTCCTTTGGTTCACATTTTTCGTTGAGGACATTTTACTTTGTATCCACTGTATCGTTGTAGCAATATCTCTTTGAGGTGCACTGTCTGTTGGTAATCTACTTATTGGCAAAACCATTTAATTTGTTGTTTCTTGATGAAGTTCGGTACTGATGTTGTACCCACTTTTTCCTGATGTCTTTATTTCTAAACCAGTCTCTTCTTGATGTTCCAAGCATTTGACGTAGTCACTTCATCTCTATCGTGACTAGTTTTCTTCTATCGTTTGATGTCAGCATCCAGTTTTGGCACTGATAGCACAATGTTGGAATTAAGATTGTGATGTACGATGCTCGTTTAATGTTAATCGTGGCATGGTTGCATTTCAAAATTGGTTCCACCTCTCCTATGATTTGATTTGCTTTATGTTATGTATGTTGGATTTCGTTAGTTAATTCTCCATTTGCTGAAAAATGCTCCCCAGATATCTAAAGTCTTTGATTAGTTTTAATTGATTTTTATCGATTAAGATATCTGTAGCGTTTTCCTTTCCAGCTAATATCATTGCTTTGGTTTTGTAGATGTTTATTTGCATATTGTATTTATTGCATGTTAACTGGAGTATGCTCATGTGCTATAGCTGTTTCTCTGTTGTTAATATGATTGCCTGATCGCCGGCAAAAAAAAAATTCGTTCAAAAGTTCCCCTAAGTATAACTCAATAAATGCGGTAATAAAAAGTGTGGTTTTTGCCGCCTGGGCAAATGTGTATGTTATTGGACAACATTCCCCAATGAACCAGGGATTGTGCTTAGATTAACTGCTAAAATCTATCAGAAAGAATTTTGCAACAAAAAATTGCAATGAATAACTGAAATAGTGTTCGGAATCGTTTCAGTAATTTTTCATTATAAACGATGAACTGAAAAAATAAGCATACATATTAGTCATAGGTTGCAGTCTTATGTTCTATCTGGGAACAGTGAGGAAAAGAGAGAAATAGAGAGATAAAGAGAGAATTGAAGAGAATTGAATTTCTAACAGACGAATTGTCAGTCCTGCAAACCATCATTAGTGATAACTGTTGCCTCCGATAATATAAAGCTGGCAGACTTAGGTAAAAAAAACTCTAGGAAATAATCCACAACCGTCGTGTGACCCTCGCATTCCAGTGTTGTTGTATATAGACTAATTCATTTCTTCTTCTTTTCGAACGTTCTTCACGGCCAATTTTATCATTCTTTTTGTGATATATAATTGCTCCTTTGACAAGAACGGAGTGATCTATGTTGGGTCGATTATGCGCCCATGGTGACTGGGCCTGCACATCCGGTTTCAACCAGCTTTTGATTTACTAGGGTGAGCTTTCCCTAGGGTACGATCCTTTCTGCCGATTATTTCGGCCCGGATCTTCACCTTTTGGATCAGCTTTGCCGAATATTTGGGCTTTGTGATCTACGCCAAAACAGTGAGTTATACTGTTATGCGCTTTCTGACTGTGAGGTCGTTCCGGATTAGGAACATTTCACGAGGCTTATAAGCTTGTCCTCGGACGGCGTCTTACTCGTATAAAACACCGTGTAAAGTATCGGCCTTCGCTAATGTTCGGATCCGGACAACCTGTAAAATCTTTACATTGTCGACCTTACTTGACCGTTCACTTTTGAGCTTGTTCCGGAGTAGGAACATTCTCAGCCTTTTCGAGACGCGTGTCGGTACTTGGTAATTTGTAGTTAGCCTCGGGAAACACCGGACTGGGGCCAAGCACAAACATTGTAGAGGGTCGTTTCAATCGGTGCTACCAACGCAACTGAAATTTTGCGCTCGCCACCATCACCTGCCTCAGTTCTTCCGGGGATGTTAGTTGTTATCGCAACAGTACCTTGCACGATTTTTCCAGGGAGGGTAGTTTCGTTATGCACTAAAACGCAACTTTATGTTTTTGCTCGACCAACCTTGCCCAGTAAATGTATCTGCGCCAGGCCACCGATACGGAGTCAGCTGCAATCTTCCCTCATACCGACACGAGGGTAGACTTTTATTCGTTACTCATCTGACTTATTTATTCTTGTCCCAGAGCTGGCGATGTTTGCCCCCTCCTCAGGGCTTCGAGTTTTGCCCTACGTGGGCACACGTTTCGTCACTGGATGCACCTCTCATACTTTTATGTTTACTAATCTCCCCATCGGCAGAGAAACTGGTAATTTGTGGTGGGACTTTTGACTTACACGTCGAGCTTGTGTATGGAGTCTCTTGCTCCGGAGATGGTAATTTGTGTTCGGCCCTTACTCTGGGGGAGTAGGGATTCTATCAGAGACGTTTCACTGCTGTTTCTTTTTGTTTGGATACTTCGGAATCGGCCAGGAGATTCGTGCATTTTGTTCAAATGGACCTGCATTGCTTTTTCGTACGTACACTGCTACCACTACCAGTAGTTCTCCCGATCCCTGCCCCCATTAGCCAGACCGGAACCAAAGTCTGTTTCCATAGTCACCACGTGGAGGTAGGGGACAGGATCTTGATTAGTGCCGGCTCACTATTCCTGGCACACCCCCTCATGCGCCTTTGACCCCACTAATTCATTTTAAAAGCAACATAACTTGCTAAGTCAAAGTTATGTTATGTTACAAGTTAAGTTTAAAGCTAAGGGATATCAGTATTATTAATAATTGTTCATCAATAAATAACCATAGACTTATAGAATTGATTAAAATTGACAAATAGCTTACTAGTTATTACTTAGCTTTTTCTAGTTAACACTTATAAAACCCATCTTCCATTAAACAGGAATTGTTAATTTCCTGTCTGAGATAGTCTGCTTGTTACCGAGGGTCACGGTAACAACTTACCAAATATTATGAAAACTCTACACGAAGGAGATATTATAATCTATGAAAACTCTACACGAAGGAGATATTATAATCTTTGGGTTATGCTACAGTTAATATCTTCGTACTGTCAAATTTCCGGAAACGAGATAACAGAAGCAAATAAAAAGAGGGAATAGCAAAGACATAAAAGGAACAAACAATCCCATTCCAAGAAAAGGAGAAGTTTATAAAGACTTTTTCTAAACGTCAACAAGGGAAAAGATAACTAGCAATAAATCGATTAAGGAAACCGGCGATCCTGTATCGTATCAGAACTGGATAAAGGAGATTGAAAAAAAAATCAAGATAGCATTAGCATGGTTCTTGTAGATCATAGATTCCACATTTTTGATCCTGTATCGTATCAGAACTGGATAAAGGAGATTGAAAAAAAAATCAAGATAGCATTAGCATGGTTCTTGTAGATCATAGATTCCACATTTTTCATTTGTAACTTCCCACTCCACATTACAACAGTTTGCCAACGCACCCTCACATATATATAAATGCTCTAGTTGCTCTTTGACATAGAAAATTGATACATATTTATGTAATACATGGTCAATTTTCAAATGATTATATTCATGAAATAGAAAATTTATGGAAAAATGCATCGTGTAAGACGGGCATATGATGATTTTAAAGGCAAAATTACCATTTTAATGAATATTCACGAAAATAATTTATTTTAAAATATTTATTATTAATTTCTTCTTTAAGCAGTCACCGACCCCTAATCACCTGAACACCCCCTCCAAATTCTTCTGAAGGCTTCAGCGCCCACTGGGGGCGGTACCGCCGACTTTGGAAACGCTGTTGTAGATATATGGACAGGCATCGCAAACAGACGAATAAATTCTGCAAAACTATATCATGTTTATTTGACTATAAAATGAACACTGACTCGCAGAGATAAATACATATATATACATACAGATGTATATGAATTTTTACGAAATCTCAATTACCAGCAACTAACTTCTTGTATAAAAATTTTGACGAAGTCTCAATTACCAGCAACGAATTTCTTGCATAAGAATTTTGACGAACTCTAAATAACCAACAACTAACTTCTTGTGCAATCATTTTTGTTAAGCATACACGTTTCTTTCTGTTGACCGCCTGCAAACTCTTGATCAATATATTCCATGACACTTCGAGCAAAGCACATGCATTCTTCTCCCGTGTGCACACTATATTCAAACAGATACCAGTAAACATTCAGAGTGATATTCTGGGAGTTGTAATTGGTCACGAGATGTATTGTTTCATTCTGTCATGTGCCTGTACCAGTAAAGATCCGGGTCGTTGTGGTCATTTAACTATTTAATACAATCTCACGTTTCTCTGCCGGATGATGTTGAGTCAAGAGAGTGAATGTAAATGGAATCATGACAACAATGTTTATTTGTTTATGTTTGATGAAAATCTTTGTTTGCCAAGAGTTATCTCCAGACTCGTTAACAGGAGACTCACCCAGAACAAGGGTTGTCTTCTTTAAAAATTAACAGAAAAAAAAAGTAACAAACATATTGTCACAACATTTGGTCACGTGTTGCCAAAGACATTGTTTTGATGATTACCAACGTTTAGCTTATGCATTGTAAATATTTATGAAAACAATAATTAATTTTCTTGAACATGTATTAAACACCTCCCTCCCCCTCTCCTTTATTGTGCAGTGGATTTCACAAATATAAGAAGTGTAAAGAATATCAAACCAACATATGGTGTAGATATAACTCATAACTGTAGCATGTCTATGTACTCCGTCTATATGCAATGACGGGAGAGGAATACGTAAATACTGAAGTAATAACGCATATATTAATAGTTGTAACATCATCATCAAGGTGCGTATCATTTATAGGACGCTGCTCTCTTTGCAGCACATCTGAAATTCACTCTGTCTCTTGCCAGTTCACCCACTTCGTCGATGGTCACGTTCATGGTTTCTTTAATATCTTGTAACCATCTTCTTCTTGGTCTACCTCTGCGTCCTGGGACCCTGCCCTCTAGTATTGTTCTTTCAAGGCCATCGTGACGCTGGATGTGACCAAAGTATGTAGTTTTTCTGTATAGTATGTTGTTTATCAGCCAATTCTCTTTAACATTTAGTTCTTTCAGGACATCAGTGTTCTTTCTTTTTTCTGTCCATGGTATTCGTAGGATCTTTCTGTAGCATTTAGTTTCGAAGGACTGGATTTTCGTTCTTAAATTTTGTGTAATAGTCCATGATTCGCAACCATAAGTAGCCACTGGGAAAATGCATGCTCTCAATATTTTTAATTTTAGTATTTTGCTGGTGCTTTGCACATGTTCTTCATTGTGTTTAACTTCTTGATTGCTATTGCCAATCTTCTTGAGATCTCTTTGGAGCAGTCACCGTTATTGTTAATTATTGAGCCCAGATATTAGTAGCTCTCTACACATTGGAGTTCTTCATTGTTTATTTGGATGTTAGGTGAGCCTTTTGCTTTGTCAGTTGACATGATTTTTGTTTTTTGTGTATTCAAATATAGATGTTGGTCTTCGTACATTTGTATAGTTGTAACATACACGTACATAAAATAGACATTCAGTAAATCTGCTGAAAAAATACTTAATAGCTCCTAAACATAATAGCTGCACCAAATTTTTCAAAATGTTATGAATAGTAAAAACAAAATTGCAAACAAATCTATCAAACAAGAATTCAGAAATAAAAGTTAATATTTTATTAGAGAAGTATGAAAATAAAAGTAAAGGAACCCCTTTTATAACATTTGGTATATATGGTAATACAGTGTTAATCCAGTATTTTTCATTTACCATCGGCACAAGATGGGTGTGTGGTCAACATCACGCCCTCCGCCTTTACTTCCCAGTGCTTTTTCTGGTACTCAATTGAGGCTGGGTCGACCTCAGAGCCTTTACAGTCAGAAAAAGTCCACGCCCACTGTGAAGTCGAACCCGGATTACTTGCTTCAGAGGCGAGTTCTCTAACAACTGCTCTACTGCGGATCTCCTGTGAATAAAGTGGAAGTATTTTGTGGACACAAAAAAGACAGGAAGGTTTCGAAAAAGACAGTTATGAATGAATTCATTCCTGAAAACAGAGAAAAAGAAAACTAAAGCAAAGATGAATATATGACGATATAGACCACTTAAACATGGACAGCAACCGAGACAGGATATCCGGGCTATGATAAAGAAAATCTTTCCAAGAAGTGTTGAAGTGACAAAGTCCTGCACATGACAAGACAGTGGTTGGTGATGTCAATGTCTTGAAATAACAGTGATTGTAAACATTGTAGCATGGTCAAAGTCTTGAAATAACAGTAATTGTAAACATTGTAGCATAGTCAGTCTTACAATAACAGTGGTTGTAAGCATAGTCAAAGTCTTGAAATAACAGTGATTGTAAACATTGTAGCATGGTCAAAGTCTTGAAAAAAAAGTAATTGTAAACATTGTAGCATGGTCAATGTGTTGAAATAACAGTAATTGTAAACATTGTAGCATGGTTCTGTTGAAACTATAAAGAAATAATGGATGATGATGCTAAGTGCAAAGTTTTGACACGCACACAAATTTGATATGCCAATCACATCGCTCACTGACATCTTTAAACTCATGGAGATTGTTGATGTTTTTTTCAAGCTGTTGCAGCTTGTTGATGTATACGAACCCCAGGTTGTGGTCGTTTTTAAATCTGTAAAAAATGATGTTGCTCACATCATCATCTTGTGTTATAATATATATGTCATGAATCTCCACGAAAGTATAGTAATGACTATTGGCCATCAGCTCGTATTTTAACATTGTTTTCGAATTTGAAGTAATACTTCTTGAGACATGAATTTTTACTATGACACAATATAAATGTCATTCATAAACATAACATGATATGGAATTCGGTTATGTTTGCTAACTTTAATGAAAAAAGTTGGTTGCTATAGCAAATTCACATGCAATATTGAAACTTTCGATCTATAGTTGGAAGTGAAAACAGGCGTGTGACAAAGATGTTTAATGCTAGTCCTACAATACAACATTCTTAAAGAATGTGTGATGGCTAAAACTACTAATATAAAGAAAAAGGAATCAGGTGGATTATCACATCCATCATGGAAGAACTAAATCTTACTGAGCGCATACACATAAAGGAAGGGAGAGCACTGCTACCTAAACGAGTGCTGGTCAAGAATTATCTGCAACCAAGAACTTCTTTTCATAAAGCTGAAAATTGTTCAATCAAATGGGAAGTCAGTGCTGTTCTATGGCTAGGAAACATGGAAGACAACAAAAGAAACCATTCAGAAACTACAGACCTTCATAAATGGATGTTTATGTAGTAATAGAGGGACTGAGATGGTATGATAAGATTACGAACGAGGAACTCAGAGTAAGAACTAAGCAGATACCAGTGGAGAAAGAACTAAGCAGATACCAGTGAAGAAAGAACTAAGCAGATACCAGTGAAGAAAGAACTAAGCAGATACCAGTGGAGAAAGAACTAAGCAGATACCAGTGAAGAAAGAACTAAGCAGATACCAGTGAAGAAAGAACTAAGCAAGATACCAGTGAGAAAGAACTAAACAGATACCAGTGAAGAAAGAACTAAACAGATACCAGTGAAGAAAGAACTAAGCAGATACCAGTGAAGAAAGAACTAAGCAGATACCAGTGAAGAAAGAACTAAGAAGATACCAGTGAAGAAAGAACTAAGAAGATGCCAGTGGAGAAAGAACTAAGCAGATACCAGTGAAGAAAGAACTAAGCAGATACCAGTGGAGAAAGAACTAAGCAGATACCAGTGAAGAAAGAACTAAGAAGATACCAGTGAAGAAAGAACTAAGAAGATGCCAGTGGAGAAAGAACTAAGCAGATACCAGTGGAGAAAGAACTAAGCAGATACCAGTGAAGAAAGAACTAAGAAGATGCCAGTGGAGAAAGAACTAAGCAGATACCAGTGAAGAAAGAACTAAGCAGATACCAGTGAAGAAAGAACTAAGCAGATACCAGTGGAGAAAGAACTAAGCAGATACCAGTGAAGAAAAAACTAAGCAGATACCAGTGAAGAAGAACTAGCAGATACAGTGAAGAAAGAACTAACAGATACGAAGAAAGAACTAAGCAGATACCAGTGGAGAAAGAACTAAGCAGATACCAGTGAAGAAAGAACTAAGCAGATACCAGTGAAGAAAGAACTAAGCAGATACCAGTGAAGAAAGAACTAAGCAGATACCAGTGGAAAAAGAACTAAGCAGATACCAGTGAAGAAAGAACTAAGCAGATACCAGTGGAGAAAAAATAAGAGATCCAGTGGAAAGAACTAGCAGATACCAGTGGAGAAAGAACTAAGCAGATACCAGTGGAGAAAGAACTAAGCAGATACCAGTGAAGAAAGAACTAAGTAGATACCAGTAGAGAAAGAACTAAGTAGATACCAGTGGAGAAAGAGCTCACGAAGATACCAGTGGAGAAAGAACTAAGCAGATACCAGTGAAGAAGAATACAGATACCATGGAGAAAGAACTAAGAAGATCCAGTGGAGAAAGAGCTCAGGAAGAGATGCTGGTGATGGATAAGACATACACTGAGAAGATCGACCTGGAGCATTGCAAGACATGCACTGTTTTGGAACCCGCAGGGAAAGAGGAGTAGGATAAGAGAGCTGGATCCTGATACTAAAAGGATAGGTAAAATATAGAAAGAATTGGAAGGGATGCCAAGAGAGAGGAAGAGCTGGAAGAAGTTTGTTGAAGACCTGTGCTCCGTTGGGAGTGGAAGGGGGTGAAGAAATAAGAAGAAGAACTTCTTACATCGTATCAGCAAGAGAATATGAATCTTTCAAAGGAAACGCTGGAGATACACAAGACTTTGTATCTTCTTGTTATCATATCTATCATACATATATACCTACATACAGATATGTAACCAAACATACGTAGTATTGTTATCATATATATCATACATATATACCTACATACAGATATGTAACCAAACATACGTAGTATTGTTATCATATATATCATACATATATACCTACATACAGATATGTAACCAAACATACGTAGTATTGTTCTGAAAACGTATAAAGAGAACATGGTAAGAATCTGGTAATTGTTTCTGGGATATCCGGTGACGGTTATCCGGTTCGTAGTTCAACCGTTATAAAACTGTCTGCGATTTTGATAAAATTTACAAAATTATGTCCCTGCATAAATCCCTTTTAGGACGGAGAAAAATTGGATTTTTCTTTTGAAGAAGACGGAGCCATGTTCTTTTTAGACAACTGAAATGAGTACTGTGACAATTTGGAAAATGTTAACAGAAATAACCGAACGATAAGCAGGTATAGAAAAGTATATATATTCTTACTGAGAATATACTGAAGTATTATTCTATGAATCTTTCAAGTTAATTTATCATGTTTTAAAGCGATTAGATAAGTTAATTTTCATAATATTCATTTTAAAAAGTGCTTACTGATACATTTTTGGAAATACTAAACAATAAAATAGTGCATTGTACTCACAGAAATATGATTTGATTCCATGCTTGAATCACAAGGAAATTACTATTTAAGAATATTCGTTTTCACTTTAACTAGAGTTATTATCTAGCACTTAATTATCAATGTCACAAGTTAAATCATAGCAGCAAAAGCATACCTCATTAAACTTAGTATTGGCCCTGATTGCAATATTCGATAGTCATAGGAAAAATATTCGCAATAAATAATCCCTTATGCCAAACGTAAAGTAAACAAGTATGGTAAATTTCAAAATGGAAGACTAAACACACTAGCATTAAATATAATTTTAATCTAAATTTCATTGGTTAGTTTATTTAAAAACTAGCCACTCAAATCACTTGTAACATGGGCAATTATAATGGCCCGGTCGTCTTTTTGGCCATATATGTTCCAGCCATTATAATGGTCTTGTCGTTCCCACGTGGTTAAAACATAAATTTGAAAACTTTTGAAATATTGTTGTTGAAATGGGTTGGGTTGGGTTGGATATAGGTTGTTTGAGTTGATCGCAAAGAAAGTGTTTGAGAACTAAATAATGGAAGCGCCAGAGAAAACAAAATAAAACCTAAATCTTAAATTTTTTTTAAAACAAAAACATGACAACTGATAAAACAAGCACGACAAATGTTATACTAATCACCGTAGATAAAATAGAAAATGTGAACAGTTTTGAACATCTCGTCTCACTGCTAACAAGAGATTGAAATGGGATAAAGGAAATTGAAAGATGTACAAACATGGCCTTACATTAAAGTACTAAACACAGTGTGGAATGTCATCTTTAGAAAAACGAAGATCAGAATACTAAGAGGGTGTATATTCCCAGTAGCAGCGTATGGGTGTCAAGCATTTAACAAGTGTGCTTAAAAACATATACCTGCTTTTGAATATAAGTGTTACAGAAGAGTACGATGGACAGAGAAGAAAACATATAGATCTATCCAGAAGGAACTCAAAATTAAAGAAAGGTGGCTTTTTCTTCTCCGAAAGCTCTACATCCACCACTTGTTAACCACTCTTTGTAATTTGTATGCGATCTCAACCTAAGAGCGATTGTACGAGGTGCCAGTTATACGCCTACAAATATGCCAGCACATCCGATTTCTGCGATGCTTTTTATTTGCTAGGTTAGGTTCCGTATGCCCCTATCTCAGTTGCCTCTTACGACATGCGTTGTAGGTCGCAGTGTTACTATTCTTTGATCCCCTTGTGAGCGCCGGCAACACACGGTGAAAGAAAGCTGGCTATGGTACAAGTATGAATGTGAAAATTAACATTTTGGACATATAAAAGACAGGAATGGCTGGAAAAGACCATTCGGTGAGGAGGAATCCTGGAAAAGAGAAAAGTCGGAGAATATGGAATAAAGATGAAACTTAAGATTTAATTATGAAGGCAACATACTTTACATCCAGTGAACGAACAGGTTAAAAAAAGATGATGTCGCTGGATATGACACACTTTGAGAAAACCGAAGGGGAATATAACAAGAAGTGTCCTTGCCTGGAAGCCGCAGGGACAGCGAAAGAAGGGGGCCGAGAAATACATGGAGACGAGATTTGGAGGCGGAGAACAACAATATAAAGAAGAGCTGAGGGAGCTGCAGGAGATAGCTAGAGATAGGAAGACTTGGCATGAGTTGGTTGAGGGCCTATGCACCAATCCGCGGTAAAAAGGCAAAGAGAGAGAGATACGAGAGAAGGAGAAATATCGAAGGTATGTTAGGGTAGCAAAATTATGTTCAAGACAACCTATTCGATGATGCTAACCACTAGTTGCATTTTAAGTGTGAAAAGGGAGAAGATGTGGGCGAAAGAGGTAACATATGATTCACCAAAGGAAACTAAATATTTAAATATTTCAATAAGAGACAATTTAGAGACAAACGTAATCAATAGTAATGAGTAATAGTAATGAATAGTATGAGTATCAAATAATATAATATCAGCGGTAAATACAGTTTATTTTGTTGTGTTATAAGTAACATCCCAGACAATGGTTGCTAGGAAAATTATGCTCTGATTAGTAAAATAAGGTTCTTGCTGAGCAGTCGCTACTCAGTGGGTTTGTTGATTTATTTATATTTTATACTTTGCCTCATACATTAAAAAAAAACCACCACAAACCTTACAAGGGTTTGATTCCGCGTCCTCTTGACTGACAGCACCATGTTCCAATTAGTGACTCATGCACATCTCTTGATATCAAACAACATTTGGTGTCTTTATTTTCGTTACATATTCACAAACAGAATACAAACAAAATGAAATTAATCCCTGTCATGAGCATTCCGAATGTGTGATAATTGGATTATCCTATATGAGTTAATTAATATCTTGATAGTTTGTATGGCAAACTAGCCCGGCGAAATCCACTTCAAGAGATAGGATCATATACATACTTGGGCAGCAATGTAGAAATAAAGGGTGGAACAGATAAAGATGTCAAAATAAGTTTACAGAAGGCAAGATGAACTGGGAAACATATGGAAGTATAAAAAAATAACAAAACTAGAACAAAAATTAGGATATTTAACTATGTTAAACAGTTGTGAAGTATGGGTCAGAAACATGGAGAACGACTAAAATAATAACGCATAAATTGCAAACTTTCATCAACTGGTGTCTGCACATAATAAAGAGAATGAGATGGTATGATAGGGTCACAAATGAGGAACTTATGGAGAGAACAAGACAGAATCCAGTGAACCAAGAGGTTAAAAAATTACCCTGGCGCTGGATAGGATACACTTTGCAAAAACTTGAGAGGTAACAAGAAGGGTCCTTTGCTTGAACCCTTAGGGACAGCAAAAGAAGGGAGAACGAGAAATACATGGAGACGCGATTTGATGGCATAGATCAACAGTATAAAGAAAAGATGGAGGAGTTGAGGAGATAGCTAGAGGTAGGAAGACTTGGCATGAGTCTGTTGATGACCTATGCACTAATCCGTGTTAAAACCGCAGAGAGAGAGAGAGAGAGAGAGAGAGAGAGAGAGAGAGAGAGAGATATGATATCATAAAGTAAACAGACTGGTTACTAAGCTGAAATAACGTCTGGTAATTTTAAAAGACCTTTATCTTGTAAACAAACAAACAAACAGGAAGTATCGGTGGTGTGAAAGCACGTTGTTTCTCTCTCGCTCCAAATGTACTCGGCTCGTTTCTCTCGGGAAGTGATCGAGATATTTTTCTAGTGATCTCTGATCTCAATATAAGTGAAGTCAAGTTCCTAGTCTTATCGCAGACGGACGTTATAACGTAGATTATGTGTTCCAGTTAAACACATAGAGGATCCCTATGCAATTTAACCAAAAAACTAAGCGTAGGTTTGAGAGCCGATGCAAGAAACATAATTCATTAGAAAATAATCAAATGAAAATTCATGCACATTTCACTAACTTCAAAATTACATCGACACTCTCGTTGGTGCTACTATCGCCTAGAACGTTGTGTAAGAAAGTGATCTGAGCATTTGTTAACTGATGTGCACTGATAATGATCATTTCATTCAATCAACAAAACAAACAGAAAAAAAAACGAAGAAAAAAAATATATATCTGATAAATGAATGTCAGGTTTGTAATGACATGGACGATGTCAATTAGTTCTAGTTGTTTAGGAATCTCTCATCTAATATGCGCATGTCATCTAATATGCGCCTGTCATCTAATATGCGATTGTAATGATGTTCAACAGTCATCTTTTGCTTAACTTCCACGTCGTAATTAATATGTCCGTGTAGCATACATATGGTGGCGTATCTGGCTTAGGGGATAGTGACTCGGTCTATTAACCCCGACGTTCTGAGTTCGAATCACGCTGCGGATAATTTGGTTGCAAATTATTTCGCGTGGATTTTTACAAAGGGACGATGACAACCAGTTCAGAAAGCAATAACAAACTACTGAACGTAATAATGCCTAGAATAATCACAAACAGCGTTAAAAGCTGGGGTTGATTCGCAAAGTCCTATAAAGGATATGCAATTAACTAACTAGCATACATATCCTGTTTACTAATTGAATTTGTTCACGTCCACGGTGTGCCTTATCTCTACGTGGTAACTAATGTTGACATTAAACCACGTCTGTGTACGATGTTTGTTCCCACTTCCGTCTGATTTGTAACTTTTACGTGGGTTGGTACTTGCTCAATTTCAACCTCTACTATTGCTTTTTGTTCAGTAAAGATGGGTCTTTATCACACTGGCTAGGTGGTTAAACCCTCTTTATCAAACTGGCTAGGTGGTTAAACCCTCTTTATCAAACTGGCTAGGTGGTTAAACCCTCTTTATCATACTGGCTAGGTGGTTAAACCAACTTTATCAAACTGGCTAGGTGGTTAAACCCTCTTTATCAAACTGGCTAGTTGGTTAAACCCTCTTTATCAAACTGGCTAGGTGGTTAAACCGTCTTTATCAAACTGGCTAGGTGGTTAAACCCTCTTTATCAAACTGGCTAGGTGGTTAAACCCTCTTTATCAAACTGGCTAGGTGGTTAAACCCTTGTTTTACGTTCCCAAGGTTGTGGGTTAGAATCTGGACCACGTCGTTCAGATAAAGGGTGCATTTTATCCATAGATTCCTATGATTGTTGGCGGAGTTATGGAGTTCGAGCTTTATGCAATACTCTCGACAGGTGGCGTGTCATTTCTGCGAAGAGAGACAGAACCATTTGAGGTAATACCCAGTGCAATGAAGTCCATGATTCGATCTTAGATTCTTAGATTCGCACACAATTATGGGTACGTTTCTTAATATTGTTCTTGTGCAGATATTATTTTGTTGTTTCTTATATGAAGTGGCGTCTGTGGTCTAGGGGATAGTGCATCGGTCTATTAACCCCGACGTTCTGAGTTCGAATCACGCTGCGGACAATTTGGTTGCAAATTGTTTCGTGGGGAGTTTTACAAAAGGACTATGACATCAACACGTTCAGAAAGCAATGGCAAACTACTGAACGTAATAATTCCTAGAAAAATCACAAACAGCGTTAAAAAGCTGGGTTTGATTCGCAAAGTCCTGTAAAGGATATGAAATTAACTTTTACCGACTGAACTAGGAACTCCATCTCACTTACATTAAAAACAATATATCTCTGAAACAATCACTCCTCGTGGGGAACGAAACTAGTACCTTTGTAACTAGAGGCGAGCACCTTAACCACACGCATCTGAGACCCACCTCCCCTCCTCATGTTCCCACAGATATGATTCATAAGTTTATTGCGTGTCCTGTTCAGTCTAAAGATATTGGTGTATTCTTTGAACGACATGTGCGGCAGTGTTTTTGTTGCATATCTGCAGTTTTTGCTTCTGTTTAAACTGTTTCTTAAACTCTGCTTTTATCATAGCTTTCTTTTCTTAATATGAAGTGTCATATTTAACCTGGTGAAGTGAGTTTAACATCTGGAGTTATCATGTCAAACACATCATCTCTCTACTTGAGTCTCTTTATCAGATACTTTACATGATAATCCGAGTCTTTATTCGTAACTATAGTATCTGAACTGTTGGAGGGACCTACGAGTTACTTAATCTGATTTTAGAAGAAAGTTGACAAAAACGGATGTTTGTACACGCTATACCGTCCTTATAAGTGTTCAGTTTTTTTTGGTAAGATAGTTAGAAATGTAAATGACTCAGAAATTGTGCAGTTATCAGTTATCAGAGGACTATCATCATAACACTCCGGACATGTTCATAGGTTATCCTATCTCCTTCTCAACAAACCCAGCAGCGTCCAGCGGCTTAACACGCCTGTTCGATGTTGATTAATCAGTTGTGCAGTTATTGGAGATTAGGGAGTGATTACTGGAACCGCAGGAGTCAGAGGTAATGAACGAGCTGATAGATTGGCTAGCATGACTACGTTATCAGAGGGAGCTGCAATAGGCCGAAATGTCATTCTTAACGCATTGAGAGAGTCTTTCCGAACAGAGAAGTTTCAGGGTTGAGAATTCTAGTTGCTGACTAGGTTGAGAGAGATGGATGTCGATATTGGCACAGTCCGAAAAGAACGATATACCAAATATGCAAAAAGGTTGATTAATCAATATCAAACTAGCGTGTTGGGCCGATGGGCACTGCTGAATTTGTTGAGACGGAGATCGGAGCACCTACGGAAATGTCTAGAGTGATATGATGATAGTCCTCATATAACTGATAACTGAATCAGTTTACAACTGAACATAGTATATTGGCTGAAATTTGAATCAGTTCTATTGTGTAGTGTAAATTCAGTTCTAGTGTGTAGTGTACATTCAGTTCTAGTGTGTAGTGTAAATTCAGTTCTAGTGTGTAGTGTAAATTCAGATTTCAAGGGATATTCACGATTAATGTTTTTATGATAAGTGAAGAAATGTTGGTCTATATTACGTTTTATTTTACTAATAGATACTCTAACATTACACTATAAACATGCGACATTTACTTTGTAATCTATAAGAAAAAGCTTACCACGTGTGAAATGAAATTCTTGAGGAAGGCAATGGGTGTCACCAGGAAAGATAGACTACAAAATGAGGACATCAAATACAGAGTGAGCATAACTTCATGCACCGAATACATTGAATGTCAACAAATGCAGTGGTTTGGACTTTAATGAGAATGGAATACAACCAACACCAATAACAGCATACAATAAAAAGAGATCAGGTACTACAGCCAAGGGAAGACCAAGAAAAAGATGGATAGACGATATCAAGACTACAGTAAATAAAAACGGATATAACAACCAAAGGCTACTCGCCTGGCCCTAGAACGCAAATTGAAGCTTCCACCCCAAGAGTTAAGCGCAAGAGTTGACATCCAATTCCATCATCCACGACGGGAAAGGCAATAAACAACAAAATACCGATTCTTCCATTTAGAAAACTGTAACTCCGTCATCGTTTAACCATGTTTTGAAATGACCTCATGAAACTCATTAATATTTCTTGCACATCTTTCGTGATGTTGTTATTGGATATTGGGTACTGAACTGGTGTAACAACACTCGTAGCGGACACATAGGTGCACAGTTTCCCCCAACAGATGTCGAAGAGCACGCATACTATGGTTAATGTGGTTCGATAATCAAACACACTTCTATGTTTCTCAAACACACTTCTATACTTCTCAAACACACTTCTATGTTTATCAAACACACTTCTATGTTTCTCAAACACATTTCTATGTTTCTCAAACACACTTCTATGTTTCTCAAACACACTTCTATGTTTCTCAAACACACTTCTATGTTTCTCAAACACACATCTATGTTTCTCAAACACACTTCTATGTTTCTCAAACACACTTCTATGTTTCTCAAACACACAGTTCCACTTGTACAATGACATAGATCTGATATTTTGAACGCCCTCATAGAGTATAGCCACAAAGAATATTTTTTCATTTAAAACCAATCCACTTCAACTACTAGATTGCAGGAGCTGGGTTTGAAGATTGGAGTAGCAAGAAAAGAACATCTTAACAGGTATATGAGCAGGCTCATCAATCAAAATAAAACTTATACGGTCAGTCGCTGGACGCTGTTTGAGATATTGCGAAGGAGATCGGAGCACCTATGGACATGTCCGGAGTGCAATGAAGATATTCCAAACTGAAACGAGTAATTCCAAACTCCCTAAATCGAGGGATTTACTCACAGTCAATTTTAGTCTCTCCAACCAACAATAGATCAACAATAGATAGAAGAACATCCCTGTTATCCATCCTCAACTCCCCAACAATTAATTCGTTCGATGCAAGCATGTCTGCTCTCTCGTTGCCGCGAGCTCCAGCTTGACTAGGACAGTAGATCCACGTGCGTCTCTGGAAGATGGAAATCTCTTTAGACGACACGCACTCATACAACAACCTTTCTTTCTGGATATTACTAAGCATTGACTGGAAGTCATAAACAACTACGGCCCCAGTAAACGGAGTCCCAGAGCTCCAATGGAGGACAGCAGTAACGGCCTCAACGTACATCCTCATACTGGATGCAGATGTTCAGTATGCTCCATTTCGCTCTGCAACACCTCTACAATGTGAGCTAGCCAAGAAACCCAAGCCAGACTTTTCACCACGACGCAGAGAACCATCGGTATAAACAACATCATCATTACCTGCATTCTCTTATATCAGCTGCTTGACTGCGTGTACAGACTTTATATTGCCACAATCCCTATATTTTCTTTCGTGGTTTGTACAGATAAAGCATCAAGTTAGAAGAATAAATAAGATTGTTGATATCGATAAAGACCAGACTGTTTCTAATCTCAACTGAACTGTCTGCCACATTACGTGGAAGTTCAAATCGCGAGGTATCCACAGCACAGCAGCGGGGATGGATACTATGGGTTACCCCGTAACGGACAAGCTAGTATATTCCGCCTCCGTACTGGCCATAACAGATTTCGGGCCCATATGTTCAACACATTCAAAATTGGTACAACTAGCCTGTGCCACTGCGAAAAGTCGAACATGACAGCAGATCACACACTGCAAGATTATCAGTTGTTGGCAAGTACGAGAAGCGAAACCTGGCCCGATAACACAGAGCTTCGCGAGAAGCTGCACGGAGGGACGGAATCCCTAAAAACAACCGTACAATTCATGATAAAATTTGGTTCATCGGTCTAGGCGGGGATCGACAGAGAGAAATCGCGAGGTGGCCGGTCTATCATAGCAGAGTCGCTGTAGCATAGAGGTTAGGTGCTCGCCTCTCGTGCCGAAGATAACCGGTTCGCTCCCTCGTGGAGCCATCTGGATATTTTTCCAGAAATCCCGATCTCAGTGTAGGTGAGATCAAGTTCCTAGTCCTAGCGGAGATGAACGATAAAACATAGGTCCCGTGTTCAATTTGAGCACGTAAAAGAACCCTTGGCAGTTGAAAATGAAGAAGAGCAGGTTGGAAAGCCGCTGCCCAGGCAAAATTCATTAAGAAAAGAATTAACAATAAAATTCCTAAAAAATATCTTCACAATCTTCAAAATTACATCGGGGACCCACGCCGGTGCTACGGAGTTCGTGCAATGCAACAGAGATCTTCCTGTATAAGAAAGAGATCGGAGCACAAATGGTTACTCACCGAAGTGCAAGGATGAATGGTCCTATCAATCAATCAATATAGCTGTGTCTGTTCTTCTTCTTCACCTTTCAACGGAGCACATGTCTTCAACAAACTTCTTCCAGCTCTTTCTCTCTCCTGCCATCCCTTCCCATTCTTTCCATGTTTTACCTATTCTTTTAATATCAGCCTCCAGCTCTCTCCTCCGTCTGTCTAGGACTACCCATAAACCATAGTCTATTCTGCTGTTACTTAACTGAAGGGATCAGTTGAAATACCGCTGCATTCTCTATTGAAAAAGTCAACAATGGGGCTAGAGGGCAGTAGAATGGTTACAAACGGAATCAAGATTGCAAATGGGAGTCTGGTTCGTGGTTTGTCTATTGGTTACTGAAATGACGTCACATCGGTCGGGGCAGACGCATAGGTGCTCAATCTCCCCCAACAGATGTTGATGGGCATGCCTACTTATGGTCATGTGAGACCATGTTCGGGTTTAAGAAAAAAAACTGAAAGATATTGTTACTCAAAAATACTTTTTATTCCTTGAAATTCTGATAAACGTTAAAGCTTGCTAAGTAAAGTAGGACACCAGAAATGTATAATACTGTTGTCATGGTTCCCGCGGATGCAGTGTTAAACTTCACTGCTTCACAATGTTTCTCTTCTAACTATGACTGGGTCGACCTGATAACATAATAGAAGTTAGGATTGGAACAAAATTCCACTCGAACTGTAAAATTTGAACCTGGGACCTCTCATTTATTAGGTATGGGCGCTAACCATTGATTTTTCGTGGCTTTCAATTAGAGAATGTGATGAAAACTAATATATTGGCTTAGGAAGGTAGTTCCTTCAATTATATCATCATATTTTGTACTATTTTTTTTTAAAAGTAAGGCGTGACCTGAAACACGGTTGAATAATTTATCAAATGTATCCCGTTGTGCCACTTTTTTGCAGAAAACGTACATAAAATCAAGTCATACAATCATAATATCATTATCAATAGACATACGTATTGCTACATACAGAACAAAAGAATTGATTTTATAGTATCGAAATAGGGGGAAACTGCAGTAAAACTTGGTAAATAGTGAAACACGTACAAACAAAGTACTATAGTTTTACAAAAACAGAAACAGTGACGATAAACAGCAACGTTTCGACCAACAAGGCCTTTATCAAGCAAACGAACAAATAGGAGTGACAAATTAAAATGAAACACAAATGGACGACCAAATACCAACGTATCTAAGGAAAATCTGGAATAAAAACCATTAAAAAATGATTTTATAGTAGCAGCATTAAGTATAATAAAAGCTAATATAAAGTGTCTGATATACAGGGTGTTCAGCTTAAAAGCAGCCTGTGAATGGAGCTAATCTGGCATATATGTATGGAAATGAGAAGGTTCAGTTATGACGTAGCATAGGTCAAGGTTGCGTGATGGTGTGTAATTGTAGTGCGGAAGGGGCGATGAACAAATGTGACGTAGGACAAGCTAGTCAGAACCGGTTTAAATAGTAAATAGACGAGATGCAATGCGTACCTGGCAGATTTCTATTTATCACTGGGGTTGCTTTTAAGTTGAACACCCTGTATAAAGAGCTCCTTGACTTTATTTCTTTTGAGAGAGATGCAGTTGTGGATCAAGATATAAAGAAATCAGTGTAGCGTGTTTTGGTTGATATAGATCTATTAGACTGTGATATGTTTGATATAAATACTGAGGTGCTCAACGACAGTCTTTTATTAACATTAGAATGTGTTGTTTGGACTTGTGTAATCAACAAATGATCTCTCTTGTAATCAATTATTGTTGATTGTTTTTCACGTGTGTCGTCTCTAATTCTGTACTTTCGTGTCTTGTCTTCAACCTGTGCTCAATGTTGATATCATTTACTTCACAGTTCCTTTTATTATGCCAAACCTAATATTAATTTTCAATAATATTACAATTTGTTTATCAGTTCTTAATATTGGTCCACATACTGGTCCACCGTACAGTCGTTCTTAGGCTCGGATCAGATACAAATCACAAAGAATGGTTAACAAGTGGTCGATATGGAGCGCTCGAAGAAGAAGAAGAAGAAGAAATATAAATACATTTTAACATGTTGAAAACTACTACCCTATTTTATTTCAAAATAATGTTATACTGTTTTATGTACTGTTTAATACTTGACACCATGTTTGTTACTGCGAGATCACAATGTTTACATTTGAGGCAGTCATCGTCGTTAAATAAGCTGCAAATAATAATATGGGCGGTATCGATTTTTCTTATCTTGTATCGTTAATGTGTTAACTGTTTCACAAATGTTTATTAAAACGTATCGTAGAACTTCTATTTCGTCTTTATTAATTGTAAAACCTAATCTCTACAGAGTTAAAAAAGGACAAATACAGATCGTTTTTCTAAAAGAATAGAAAAATAAAACACTAAAATGTATCTAAAAATTTGTTTATTGTAAAAACTGTCACTTTAGTACCTTCTTTTGCTTCTTCTTCTTCAACACTCCATATCGACTACTTGTTAAACTACTCTTTATGATTTGTATGTAATCTGAGCTTGTTGGTCGAAACGTTGCTGTATATTGTCATTGTTTTTGTAATTTGTAAAGCTACAGTACTTTGTTATTACGTGTTTCGCAATTCTACATAGTTTTACTGCAGTCACATCTATATTGGTTATAAGGACCACATATTTAAAGATCTTTTTTCTAAAATGTGTGCTTGCACGTGTGTGTGTGTGTGTGTGTGCGCGCATGTGCATGTGTGTGTGCGTATGTGTGTCTAAAATAGTAATATGTATTCCTAGTTTGCAGTTCTATATTAATGAATTATTCAACGTTGTATAATATTGCTTAATCTTTAAAATCCAAAATAACATTGTATAAAATATAGGTTATTGCTAAATAGCATAAAAATAAATCACAGATACGCACCAGAAGGATTCAGAAAGTATAGACATGGACAACAAGTACTATAAGTTCGAGAATCCATTTTTTCCTTAACAGCCTGTTGAATTTGCTACAAAAATGTTTATAGTTTGTTAAGAACTCGCATTGCCGTTACCAAACACGGAGTATTTGAACAACCAAGTTTTATGCGAGTTTTTTTTATACATGTTATATATTTAAGAAATATACACTGCTCAAGTATCATAAACTGAAATAAAATATTCGGCTGTCATTATCATACTTGGAAATTGACATCTGAATCTCTTTATGGATAAATGTGTCCAAGTTTTCCATTTGTCTTCTCTCTCTCTCTCTCTCTCTCTCTATCTCTCTTCTCTCTCTTTACTCTATTTATATGTCTATCTATTTATCTATCTATCTCTATATATTTTCTACAAACTGTCTTATTTATCTTCTCTCTCTTTCTTTCTCTCTATATATCTATCTATCTATATATATATATATATATATATATATATATATATATATATATATATTTATCTATCTAATCTATCTATCTATCTGTCGATCCAAATACATTTCCTACAATATTTTCCCATCCTCAAAATTGCATGTTTATTTCTGTGTTGCTAAGGAGGTCGTGTACTGTCGTGTACCCTTCTCCTTTCTGATACGATATACTGACTCGTAGTACTTTCTAATACGATATACTGACTCGTAGTACTTTCTGATACGATATACTGACTCGTAGTACTTTCTTACGATACTGACTCGAGTACTTCTAATACGATATACTCGTAGTACTTTCTGATACGATATACTGACTCGTAGTACTTTCTTGATATCAGACTCGTAGTACTTTTATCGATCTGACTCGTAGTACTTTCTGATACGATATACTGACTCGTAGTACTTTTTGAGAGGATGCAAAACTAGCATACTGGCTAAAGCAGCTAACAGTACAATAAAAATGCGTCCGAAGATAAATTAAATTATCAAGTGAAAGGGTCAGCCTTGTCTTACTATTTTAATCCGAAATGTTAGCCAAATCTGTTCGCAGGTTCTCTTGATAATTCGTTATTTAGCTTTCTTAGCAGCTATATCTTTTTTATCTCATTACTGCATTTAATTATTATATTTTACAATTGAATCAACAATTATATCACACATGTTTGTGATTTTTTCAGAGCATTATTCTCAGAGACCTTGCTTTCTGGCGAGAGTGTGCCATCTTGTTTGTTACGCACGAAGCTATTGCAAAATCAGATTGTCCGCATGATTAATCAGAAGCCGGGTCCAAATATGACGAGTCATTATCCCTAGGTCATCAGACGCAACCATTGCTTGAGACTAAACAGATATAATCTTTCATAAATCACTCTTACAGTTTACTCACAATTCTCACTTAGTGTCGACCAGCAATCGAAAGTTTTCCCTTTAAGGTCTTGACAGGCTATGCTACAAGCTCTTCACTGTAGTCTACCAGGCTTAAAGACACTTTAAGTCAGTTTAAGAAAAAAGTCAAAAAACAAGTCAAGAACAATTTTGTCTCTCACTCAAGTATGAAAAAGCTCTTAGCAAGTTCTTGTTATAACATTGTACGTCAAATCTTTCCAGTTATGATATTTTTCTGAAATGTGTCGCTAGCTAATTCGGTTCAAGTAACACAATGTAAAGTTTTACATTCTGTTCACTTATAGCGTTTTCTTCCTGTGAATCTATGTGTATCTTCACGGAGAGTTTCACGAAATGAGCAATCAATGATGGAAAGAGGTAGCATTCTTTATACCTCTTCAACGCTGACTGCCTGTTCATAGGAAAACAAGAAGATATCTGAATCATAAAGCTCTATATGAGTTTGTCTCTGTACATTCTTGCTTTTGCAATTCTGATTTATAAATATGTTAGAGTCTTTTGTTCCTTTCATGATACGGTAACTATCAGAGTTAGATGCCCATGATCTGAGTTCGCTATAGTTGGAATCTTGTAGGCAATAAATCAGTTATTTTGAAGATTTCCTCGAAGAACGTCGTCGGTGCATCTTGAGCAGTAATGTTTCATACTATGAACTCAATCATTTAGGTTACCAGATAAGGACTGTTTCGAGTTTTTCATTTCAGTTTGCATTTTCGATCAAATTACCTCTTCTTTGTTCTTCCTCTAATGTCCACAACATTATAGTTTTGTTGTTTTTCAGCTGCTGCTACTTTTTCTTCTTCTTCTCGTCCGTTGATGTTCAAAGTCTACACAATGGGTCCAGTTCTTTGGATATATGTTGTTGTGTTTGTTAGTTCATCAAGGCTTACATACAGCTTTGCCTGGATGTTTGTCTCTGTTAACTAGTGTTCTTTTGGCAGTTGATTCGTCAGGTGACAATCTTGCAAGATGTGTCCTGCTGTCTGCATACACATGTACGGGATGAAACCAATCTTACTCTGTGTAGGTGACTGTTTAGTCTAGTCTATTGTGTCCAGTATTGCTTCTAAGAACATGGACACTTAAACTCAGAAAATGTCAGCAAATCTGGTGCGATTGCCATCTTGGATAATTCGATGTAGCTGTTCTTAGCAAACTATATTATTTTTTAAATGCGATCAATTCACATGCATTGATAAAAAGTTAATTGCTTATCCTTTACAGAACTTTGCGAATCAACCCCAGAATTTAAACGCTGTTTGTGATTTTTTTAGGCATTATTACTTTCAGTAGTTTGCCATTGCTTTCTGAGCGGGTGGTGCCATCGTCCTTTTGTAAAAATCCACACGGAACAATTTGCAACCAAATTGTCCGCAGCATTATTCGAACTAAGAACGCCGGGTTTAATAGACCGAGTCATTATCCCCTAGGCCACAGACGCCACCATTCATTGAGAGCTAAACAGATATAAGCTTTCATAAATCGAACTCTTAACAGTTTATCCTCACAAGTTCTCCTTCACTGTAGTGTCTTGACCAGGCTTAAGTCCTCACAAGTTCTCCTTCACTATAGTGTCTTGACCAGGCTTATCCTCACAAGTTCTCCTTCACTGTAGTGTCTTGACCAGGCTTAAGTCCTCAAGTCATATTTAAGACAAGTCTGTAAAAAATCGTTGGAAGTCTAAGAACAGTTTTGGTTTGTGCACTGGTAAGTATGAGAACCACGATGGCTCACTAGCAAGTGTACTTGCTTCGTAGACACTTGTAAACAGGGTCAAATCTTCCAGTTAGAGTGATATTATTTTTTACGGTAACTGCGCTCAAGTCGACCTAGCATAAATTCGGTGTCAGAGTAACACAGAAGTGTAAAGTTTAACATTTCTGGTTCACTTTGATAAGCGTTTTGCTTCCCTCAGTGAAATTATCGGATGTACCTCCGAAGTCGGAGAGTTTACACTTGTACATTGGGAGGCACTGACAAAAAGGAAAGCAGGCCTTCACGCAAAATTCAGTCAGAAGCCTCATACCAGACGCCCTGACTACGCCTGAATTCATAGTGGCGAAAACAAGAAGAGTATCTGGTTAACATGTTTCATTTTTAAATGTCTCTATTCGTCAGTTTGTCATCTGTCACATTTTCCTTGTTCTTCCTTCAATTTTCTGCGTTCATTTTATAAATATGTTTAGTTAGTTAGTTTGTTCCTTTCGTGCCAAAGGCGGCACATATTGCAGAGGTTTTAGAGCTCCATGTGATGCGGTTCGTTGCTAGTAGTTGGAGATCTTGTATGGTCTTACATACTAATAGTTTACTTTCTTGAAGGATTGTTCTTCGAAGAGTGGGTCTTATGTCTTCCACGTTTTCTTTCCCCAACTGGTGACCAGATAAGGACTTGTTGATGTATGTTTATTTAACAGTAAAATATTTCAGATTTTATCTACGCCTCTTCTACTTCCCATTACGTGGTTTGAATTATGTAACTGGATTTAATTACTGTCATAAACGTTTGTCGTTTCTAGTCCAATATTCGCAAGTCTTGAACGTTTCCGGTTGTGACTATATTTTTTTATACTGCTACCACTGTAATATAAAAAATATTCTGCAATCGACTGTCGTGACAAGTTGCACTAATCTGGTAATAACCTTTGCTCCATGTTTATCTTACAAAATTCACGATGTACAATCGAGATATCGTTGCAGGCGAGACCTCACAGCAAAAGATATGATAGCTGCACGTATGGAACAAAAATGGGGGAACTATGTGGTTAAGTGGATATGCCCTTGCCTTGCGCTCTGAAGGTCATAGGTTAGAATCCTGACCGCTCCGTTCTGTTCACGAATGCATTTTTTCCAGAGATCCCTAAGGAATGTTGCTGGAGCTACGGAGTTCGTATTTTGTGCAATACTCTCGATATATGGCCTGCCATTTCTGCGGTTAGGGACCGAGTGATATGTGGTAAGCCCAGGTGAAACTGAAGTCAATACTTCGGCTCTATAACTTGTCTAATGCAAGCCAACAACATTACATACCAGCTTACCCCAATTTTGAAACACCCAGCAATTCCAGTGGAGACTAAAAGACAGATTATAAATGCAATCTTCATACCAACACTGTGCTACCAGTGACAAACATGGGCACTGACAAAAGAACAAGAAAGGAAAATTACCACATGGGTAATGAGATTCTTGAGGAAAGAAGTAAATAAAACAAGAAGAGACCATATAAGAAATGAGGAAATTAGAAGAACAGTCGGAACAACACCTGCTATTAGAGTTATTGAAAAACAGAGACTCAAATGGTCTGGACCCTTGGTCAGAATGAACCCGAATACACCAGTTGCAAGAGCGTACAACCTGAAAATGGAATCATCAAGAGGAAGGAGCAGACCACGAAAAAGATGGGTTGATGGAGTTACAGACATCTTAAAACTACACACTACCACACCATATCAAGCGACCGAGCGTGCATTATCTCGAAAACCGATCATCAGTTAAACCTGCTATGCCTAGCGGCAAAAAAGCAGAGAAGGACAAAAGAAAGAAAAGAAAGTAGAATGGAACCAAAACGTATAGTCCTAATGTTCCACTAATTGGTTTTGTCTCTGTTTGATTATGAACAAGGCACCATTACGGTATCGTAACTGTAACTGGATCACAATTAACGGATGCGTGTTGTTCTTAGCTGTAATAAAGATATTTCAATTCTAAAAATATGATACATTCTTTGTCTTGTCTCTACAATCCTATCATTCTATCGATAAGTCAAAGACTGTGGGGGGCGTTGTCACAGATCAGATACACCTACTGCACAAGTGAAAGAATATATTAAGGACGTGATAATATAGTAATTTCCATTTCGATCCCTACTCACTTTAGCAGATTGCAACGTTGAAATGTTTCGAAGGACATCACGAGTGTGTGGAATAGGATCTTTGGCAGTGCCAGATGACTAATCATGCTGTATAGTTTACACATTATTTACTCCGTCTATATCTACAGTTAACAAACCAATTTTTTTTAAATGTTGGTTGATTGTTGTTACTGAATCCGACGACGAGGCACTTCGTGTGGACTAATAGGTGTTCATTCTTTCTTAGCAGATGTCCAAAGGTACGCTATGTATTCATGCTGATTACTTTCTTTTCTCGCTGGTTAAACACAATCCTTTCTGTATTGTTTCCTACAACGCAATCCTTGTTGACCCATTACTTGTACTACATCTTTTGCTATCTGACAACTTTTGGTGGAAATGTAAGTGTTAGGATGGTCAGTTCCTTTCCTCACTTGTTGATCATGCGTGAAACATGAACTCACTATATTGTTCTGTTAGATTCGAAAAGAAAACTCTCTACCAGTTTTACTAATTCGTCCTATGATCTCATTGTGCATATACATTATTGTATTGTTCATCTCCCGTGTGGTGCCGAGACGCGCAAGGTAAGAAAAGAATAGTACAACTGCGACCTACAATGCATGTCGTAAGAAGCGACTAATGTAGGACCTAGGAAGCTTCCTAGTAAATAAACAGCTTCGCAGAAATTGGATGTACTTGTAGGCGCATAACTGGCACAGCGTACATTCGCTCTTAGGTTCAGATCACATACACATCCCATAGAGTGATTAATTAAATATGGAGCGCTCAAAGAAGAAGAAGAAGATAAAGAAGTACTGTTTATAAAATTAAAATTTGTTTAAATTACGTGACGCTGAGAATGGCTCATGATGTTGAACTTCTCGTAACATATTGCAGCAGTTAAACAGAACATATCTGAAGTATGATTAGAACAATGGTTATGTTAATTTATCAACATACGTGACAAGTTTCATCAGGAAGGAAGTGTGATGTTGTTGATCGTGTGTGAGTAATTTCATGTCTTCCTGATAAAGAGAAACAAGTTTTTATCATCAGACCATGTAGCTTTTCTTTCTAGTTGTTGGGAAGGGAGATGTATTTTGTAAACACAACAACTAGACCATATCAATATCAACATATTCAACAGACAACTTTAGAAATATGCAGCAAACATATTTCATAACAGCTAAATAATATGAATCCAATGATACGCCTGATTGCCAAGCATAGGAAATAAAAGGATAAAAAGACCCATAAAAACAGCTGGGGAATAATAGCAGATAGCTATATAAACCAGATTCCCATAGGCGAAATTCATGAAACCATCCCCACTATCATGGCCGTGCGGTATATTTTCTCAGTATGATGCAAGTCTTCGAAAAGTCGTCCCTTAAATGTTTTTTTTTTTTAAATAGCCTTCGATTATGATTGTATTTTGTTTAAACTGTACATAATGTACGAATAATAAATCGCATACATCAATATCGGAATAACATAGACCAATATAGGTCGACCTAAAGAGACCCTGAAACGAACTTTGCTGAGAGAGGCAGGAAATATCGGTCTCAGTTCTATGAAGGAGATTGAGCGAGTTGCCCAGGATAGAGCGGTATGGAGAAATTAATTGCAGGCCCTATGTAACGTATAACGGTACGAGAGGAATTATTATTATTATAGACCAATATAGAAAAGCGTTACGTAAAGATCTTTAATTATTGAAATAGGGGGAAACTGCAGTAAAACTTGGTAAATAGTGAAACACGTACAAACAAAGTACTATAGTTTTACAAAATACATAAACAGTGACGATAAACAGCAACGTTTCGACCAACAAGGCCTTTATCAAGCAAACGAACAAACAGGAGTGACAAATTAAAATGAAACACAAATGGACGACCAAATACCAACGTATCTAAGGAAAATCTGGAATAAAAACGAATAACGAAATAAATGTAACACAAAAACACATAAAAACTAGAAATAGAAAAGAAACAATGAAACATCTAGTAAATATATAACTTGAATACATGCAACATATACCCATATAGATTATAAAGCATGGGAAGAGAAAGTACTAAGAAGCATAAGAATGTAATACATGCAACATATACCATATAGATTACAAAGCATGGGAAGAGAAAGTACTAAGAAGCATAAGAATGTAATACGTTGAGCCCGCGTGGTCGCAAGGTACCATACAAAGAAATCAACCGATTCTCCAGAGCAAATCGACTACGATCATCAGAGGAACATGATCGGATGGCTGTGACCTGGACATCGCAAGCTCCTGAATGGCCAGTATCATTGAAATGGGTAGCTACAGGGGTCACAGAGCATTGGCGTATATCGCGCAAGTGTTGGGCGAATCGGTCACTGAGTCTCCTGCCGGTTTCCCAATATAGGCCTTGTTGCACCGCTTGCAGATAATGGCATAGATAATATTACGGGACTCGCACGTGAAACTGTCTTCAACAACGAACGTGGCTTTTGGAAAAGACACCGTGCGGGTCTGTATTACATAAGCACAAGTGTTGCAGCGCTGACGGCCACACTGGATGGTGCCAAATGACTCTGGATGTTAGGCTTGAGGCGACTGTGAACCAACATATCCTTAAGGCTTCTGTCCCGTCTGTACTACTGATGCACATAGTTTTCTTCTTTATACCTCTTCCCATTCCCAGGCTTGTCGTGATTCTTTACCATTCTCTCAACTTGCGCCTTCGTTGCCTCTGTAGCGAGGACGACGATTTCCTCGATAGAGCTCACGAGATGCTGGATTTTTCGTAAGCGCTATACCCGGATAAGGTGCTTGCTTCTGCTATGCGGCGCGTTCAGCAAATTTCTGCCAGGAGGCTCTTCTAACCAGCATAGAACTTCCAATTCTGACAGGGTGAAACTTGTCTTAACTTTCCACCCTCATAGTTCCCTTGTGAAGAAAGTCTTATTCCGTCATCTCTCCATTCTTCAGTCTGATCCTGATACACGTTCAATCTTCCAACACTATCCTTTGGTGGCGTACAGACGGGACAGAAGCCTTAAGGATATGTTGGTTCACAGTCGCCTCAAGCCTAACATCCAGAGTCATTTTGGCACCATCCAGTGGGGCCGTCGGCGCTGCAACACTTGTGCTTATGTAATACAGACCCGCACGGTGTCTTTTCCAAAAGCCACGTTCGTTGTTGAAGACAGTTTCACGTGCGAGTCCCGTAATATTATCTATGCCATTATCTGCAAGCGGTGCAACAAGGCCTATATTGGGGAAACCGGCAGGAGACTCAGTGACCGATTCGCCCAACACTTGCGCGATATACGCCAATGCTCTGTGACCCTGTAGCTACCCATTTCAATGATACTGGCCATTCAGGAGCTTGCGATGTCCAGGTCACAGCCATCCGATCATGTTCCTCTGATGATCGTAGTCGATTTGCTCTGGAGAATCGGTTGATTTCTTTGTATGGTACCTTGCGACCACGCGGGCTCAACGTATTACATTCTTATGCTTCTTAGTACTTTCTCTTCCCATGCTTTGTAATCTCTATGGGTATATGTTGCATGTATTACATTCTTATGCTTCTTAGTACTTTCTCTTCCCATGCTTTATAATCTATATGGGTATATGTTGCATGTATTCAAGTTATATATTTACTAGATGTTTCATTGTTTCTTTTCTATTTCTAGTTTTTATGTGTGTTTTTGTGTTACATTTATTTCGTTATTCGTTTTTATTCCAGATTTTCCTTAGATACGTTGGTATTTGGTCGTCCATTTGTGTTTCATTTTAATTTGTCACTCCTGTTTGTTCGTTTGCTTGATAAAGGCCTTGTTGGTCGAAACGTTGCTGTTTATCGTCACTGTTTATGTATTTTGTAAAACTATAGTACTTTGTTTGTACGTGTTTCACTATTTAATTATTGAGTGGTTTAAATTGTATTTTGATTGCTCTGCTTATGCCGGGCCCTCTTACGGTGCCGCCTGATGAGACGGCATCTCTGCATCATAACATGGCACGGCCCTGCCCACTATCCAACACCCCACCACCAATGAAGAAAATAACGGTTAAAGACAGCCGGTGTCCTAGATTGGCGTTTACATCGACCATGAATATAGAAATATGTGATGCCTTATAATGTTTCCTAGAATAACATATGAAAGAGAGGCATGAGTAATAAATAAAGAGGTAAGAAAAAATAGTCTACAGGTAACGAAGATGGGGGTTTGCAGAAGTTCTCGGACTGCTGAACTGACTAATGTAGATATGAAGAGAAAGTACAGTCAAAACAAACAGAGTTTTCTCACAAACATTTGAAGTAAGCAATCATTATTTTGATGAGCTTATGACCGAATGGAATAGAACGCGGGTTCCCATCCAGGAGACCCGGGTTTGATCTCGGGTGAGGTAAGAAGTTTTTACTGTCGGGGCATAAAAAGAATCATAACCTGAAAAGTTTCGAGGTGACTGCACTCTCCATGCAGCCATTACATTCTTCTGTCTCATGTCTCGCTCCCGCTTCCTTCTGTCCTACAACGCCCTAAAAAGTGGTATTACGCAGGCAGTAAATACAGTTATTTATTTAAATCATCGTTTTGTTTTAACATGTACTGTGAAGACATAGACTGTAATGAGCATGATTCGTAAAGTCGAATCAGGTATGGTGAGACGCAACTGGGTGGAGGTACTGGTACAGACAATGATCAGAGAAATCACCTTTATTTTTGTCCCTGGGCACGCAGGAGTTAGGGTAATGAACAAGCTGATAGATTGGCTGGCTTAGCTACAATATCAGAGGGGGCTGCAATGGATCGAAGTGACATTCTTCACGCATTGAGAAAGTCTTTCCGAACAGAGGAGTTTCAGGGCTGTGAATCCCACTCGCTGACCAGATTGAAAGAGATAGGTGTTAATATTGGTGCAGTCCGAAAAGAACGACATACTAAATATGCAAAGAGATTGATTAATCAACATCGAACTGGCGTGTTGGGTCGCTGGACGCTGCTGGATTTGCTGAGGCGGAGATCGGAGCACCTATGGACATGTCCGGAGTGCTATGATGGTAGTCCTCATATAACTAATAACTGATAACACATTGTTACTACCGAAGACATTGGTGGGAAAATAGAAAGACACAAAGAGAATTTACTCAAAGAAAGATGATAGCATAACTTGAAAGAACGTCAACAACATAATTGACCTTCACCTATGTGAACAGAAAGTTGTTGGACTGCTTGATCCCCAAATCCAAAAAGCACGGCTCCTGATAATAATGATGATGATTATATGCAGTCTCTGTGGCGTAGAGATTAGGTGTACCCGTCTGGTCCAAAAGATACTGGGTTCGTTTCCACCTGTAGAGATCGAGATATATTTCCATAGGTTCCAAATCTCAATATAGGTAAGATCCGAGTTCCTATTTCTATCGGAGACGGACGATAGAGCGTAGGTCCTGTGTTCAAGTTAAATATTAAAAGAACCCTTAGCAGTTGAAACTCGATAGGTAGAGACTGTAAAGCTGCTATCCGGTTAAAGTACTTGAAAACAAATTGTAGCTACAAAATGTTCACCATATTTAAAATGACAAGGGTTCCGTCACAAATACTGCAAAGTTCGTATACTACCACTGTGATCTTCCTGTGTAAGAAAGAGATCAACGCACGCATGGTTATTCATCTAAATGCAATAGTGATGGTCCTATCAATCAATCAACGATGATGTTCATGATGATCATGTTGATGATCATGTTGATGATAACGAGGATGATGAGGTTTATGATGACAGTGATATTGATGATGAGGAAGTTGGTGATGATGATGATGATAACGATTATACAATAAATGTGTTATCTAAACGTCTTAGTCTCTCAACTGCTTAATTTTCTGTAAGATATATTTGATTCCTGTTCGTATGCAACCCTGTCACTCTTGAAATAAAGCTATTTCCGGAGCCACAAATACCCAAAAGATAACACTATGATGATTTCACGAAAGAAAAATGTTCACAAGGTGGGCAATAATAGAACTCTCATATACAACCTCCTCAATAACTCATTAAAAGCATTTGCCATAAGTCACACCTGGAGAGCTGCTTCTCACGACTGTATATTATCTATTACAAATACATTTTTCCAAGAATTAGCCCAAGTATTTTTGCTGGAGCTACGGTGTTCGGACTTTGAGCAATACTCTCGGCAGATATCATTCCATTTCTACAGATAGCATTTAATTTCTACAGATAGTATTCCATTTCTACAGATAGTATTCCATTTCTACAGATAGTATTCCATTTCTACAGATAGCATTTCATTTCTACAGATAGCATTCCATTTCTACAGATATCATTCCATTTCTGCGAAGTGGTACGGAGCCAAATGACAAAAAAACATGGTGGAATGAAGTCTATTTTTGTAAACAGTTTAGTTAAGGATATTAGAATTATTAGCAATATTACAACGTATTACATACTGACTTGATAACCAAATAGATCAGCGGTTTCCAAACTGTTCCTTACCGAGGACCCCCTATTACATTCATTTTGCTGCCGCTGACCGCCAAAAGTTTCTATATAGGAAAATGGATAGAAATTACTTACTTATTTGTTACAATAGTAAACAATGTCTGCAATTTAACATTTTAATAAACAACAACAAAAACATTAGGCTTAAAATTTATATGTCTGTTTGAAATGTTAAAGATCATAATATTTCTTCAAGCTCTGGAGGAGCCACTGTGAGCACCTTGCGGACCACTGCGGGTCAGCGTATCCCAGTTTGAGAAACGCTGAGATAGACAGTTCAGTCTGATCATGCAGAGATAACAGTTCTATAGAAAACAACCATACGCTTCACTTGAGATACTTCCGCATTCCGTCTCCGTCAAACTATCCCCGCATGCACTAATCTATGCATGAATCTCTCACTTCAATCGTGTTTCTGCTGTCTTGTATCTGATATTGAATAAGAGAACTAGTTATCGCTTACCAACTTATCATAGTGAGTGATTCTATACACGATTTGTCATGGTGTCATTAGTTCTGGTTGAGTTGTAGAGCTTTTGAAAACTGTTGATGAATTTTTGTAAACCAACCTTTCAAAACTATACTATAGTCTGTCCATTAATTCGTGAGCACGTTTGAAATTGATTTTCTCGAAAACTACCTGTTGGATCTCAGTGATTTTTGCAAGCAGCCTTAGAATATCCATGACGCTAGAGAAATATTTTTGTCCAAGAAAATTTGATGTAGTTTGAAATATTTCTTCTTCAGGTTATATTAAAATCAACCTCACCGGATTGTACACAATAGTAACAGATTTACGGTACACAGACGCGTTGTTCTAAAAATACATTATGGTAACATTGAAATATCGTGAGTTTCACGAATTCCGTGCACCTAACCCAGTCGACTTTGAAAGCGGAAAGCATATGACGTTATAATTGGGATACCATTGTATATTTATAGGCGTATCTCGCTATTTGTATGAAGCTATTGTATCATATTTGTTGGCTTATCAAAACTGACATTGATATCACATTCATAATGAGTCTGAAGTGCACATTTATAACAATGCAGAAGGTTACAGTTTTACTATACCGATATTCATAACCCTGAGAAACGAACGCAACTGGCGCTTGGTCTGAATCCTTTTCCCGATGGATTAAACAGGACACAAAGTGCACTAATGTCAAGCAAGGAAGGAAAAGAACAATTGACGACTTTGACATAGATGTCATAAGACGGAGCTCTTGAAAATGTTTGCGACAAATCAACTTGTTACTCTCAGGAAACTGAAATTAAAACTGCAATCAGATTGCAGCATAGACATTTCTAAAATTACTCTATGGAAAATTGTAAGAGCCGCCGGCTTCACCTTCAGAAAAACTATAGGCGGCAGGAATATTATTTGTGAAAAGCCACATTTAATTGCTGCCCGAAGTAAATACCTGAGGCAGATCCGTGAGCGGCGGAGGCAAGGCTATGATATTGTATATTTGGACGAATCCTGGGTCAATGCTCACCACACCAATGCTAAAGAATGGCAATCAGTAGACGGTGAACAGAAAAGAAAAATACCAAGCAGCAAAGGCCAGCGTATTATACTAACACATGCAGGAAGCAGTGAAGAAGGTCTTGTCCATGACGCTGGACTTATTTTCCAATCAAAAAGTACCGACGGTAGGGACTACCACACAGAAATGAATGGACATATTTTCAGGCACTGGATGGAGAAAGATCTACTTCCAATTCTAAACAGACCATCATGCTTGGTAATGGATAATGCATCCTATCACAACGCAGTATCAGCGGAAGACAAAGTACCAACTGCATCAAATATAAAAGATCAAATTAGGACTTGGCTTGCTAAGGAAAATGTCAGCTTCGATGATACATATTTGAAACCCGAGTTGTTGCACCTGGTGAGGATGACAAATAAGACAAAGGTGTTTCATATTGACAAAATCATTGCGGAATACGGCCACACGTCTTTGCGACTACCTCCATATCATGCTCACCTCAATCCGATAGAGCTTGTCTGGGCTAAAGTAAAAGGGCAAGTTGCCGAACAGAACAGGACGTTTAAAATGTGTGATATTGAAGTTCTGACACGTGAGTCCCTCTCAATGATAGACATGCAGTTCTGGAAGAAGTGTGTTGAACATGTGCTCCGAGAGGAAGACGAGTACTGGCACCGAGATGGATTACAATTTGTCCAGCCAGTAACAATTATCAACCTCATGGAATCATCAGATTCGGGATGATACAAATCATATTTTGATTACAGACTGAGAAATAGCAACGTATACATTTCCATATCCAAATGCGTCTACCATCATACAATTTGTGGTGTAGTTAAGACACCCTGGAGTCTAATGGTGACCGAAGGGAAGGACTAACTGTTGCATATTGTATCCAAGTTCACGATTGCACATAAAGGGCAACACACTTAATTACTTGACCTATCAAGTTAATATGGAAATACACCTATGAATAGAATTGACATGGACAAATTCTAGGGATACTGTAAAATCTAAAATTGTAGCCCCCGTATTTGCAATTGTCATAAAAGATCAAAGGAATTCGCCGATGTGCAAAATCCGTAGCATCTATGGACTACTGGTTAGCTTTATTTTAGCGTCATGGATATTCTAAGGCTGCATGCAAAAATCACTGAGATCCAACAGGTAGTTATCGAGAAAATCAATTTCAAACGTGCTCACGAATTAATGGACAGACTATAAAAGCTAAGATACAAGAAATGATAGAAGAAAACTAGTCACGATAGAAATGAAGTGTCTACGCAGAATGCTGGGGGTAACAAGAGGAGACCGGTTTGAGAAATGAAGACATCAGGAAATAGTTGGGTACAACATCAATACCGAACTTCATCAAGAAACAACAACTTAAATGATTTGGCCATATAAGCAGATTACCAACAGATATTGCACATCAAAGAGCAATGTTGCTACAATACAATGGATACAATGGATACAATGGATACAATGGATACAATGGATACAAAACAAAAGGCCGGCCACGCAAAGGTGGACCTCAGAGATAACAGGGAGACGAAAGATACTATTTATGAAGCTCACACAAAGACTCGTTCTAGAAATATCTTCTTATCCTGACGTTGTGAGGCCAAACAGGATTGAAGAAAAGAAAGAAAGAAGTACTTAAAGCTAAAGATACAACTCTAGTAATATTATATGTATAGAACAAAGTCTGTGGCCTAGGGGTTAGTGACTTGGTCTATTAACCCCGACGTTCTGAGTTCGAATCACGCTGCGGACAGTTTGCTTGCAAATTATTTTCCGTTGATTTTAACAAAGGACGATGGCGCCACCCGTTCAGAAAGCAATGGCAAACTACTGAACGTGTAAGTGTTGCCTAGAAAATCAACGACTTGTTTACTGTGGTTGATGGCTACGTCCTTTGGGATATGCCACGATTTTCATAGAACAAAGAGAATATTTCGTTATTGATGAAAGTATAACAAATATGTGAGAGTCGCAGTAGTGTAGTTGTTAGTAACTTCGCTTCTTATGCTAGAGGTTATGTATTCAATTCCACAGTGGCAGTGGAATATTTTTCCTACCGTAACGGCTCTGAGGTTGAACCAACTGGGTACCAGTAAAAGCATTGGGAGGTAAAGGCGACCAGCGTCATGTTGACCACATCACCCATCGTGTACCGACGGACAGTGAAAAATACAAGTGTAACCCCGTATTAACCAATATACCTCGGGGTATGATAAGGGGGATCCTTTACCTTTTACCTTTATAAGAAAATGTGTTAAGATGAGCCACAGCCAGGCTCTAGTACAGGCCAGACAACTGGCCGGGTATTCCTGACCTAAATAAGAAAAGGGATATGGAAATTGCAGATGTGTGATAGAACACCGCACGCGTCTTTGCAATTTTACTGAATTCTGTGAGTCTATGGTTATTTATTGGTGAAAAATATTTATAATATTGCTATTCCTTATTGTTAAACTTAACTTGTTGCATAATATGACTTCGAGTTAGCATTTTGTGTTGATTTTAAAATTAATTCGTCTATATACACCAATACTGGAATGCGAGGTCACGTGGTGTAGTTGGAGTCTGATTTCCCACAATTCTTACCTGAGCCCGAAGGCCCAGTAGTTTATAGTTGGCTCTGGATGAGCACACATAGTTTTTTTAAGAACCCCAGAATGGCTCATTGGTTGTGTACGTAAAAACGGTCGCATTGCTAGGCTAGGCGATTGGTGTCTAAGGACTAGGGTAAGTGGTTCGAGTCCCGTGTTTGTCTATTTATTTTTTCGGAAGCTCTTAATACCTGTACCATGTTTATTTATTGATCATGTTCAGTGGTTTTTTTTCCCCGATCTAGAAGCACTTGAGCTTTTCAGCTCTTCGGCTCGGTGCCATGGACATCGTAACCCTTCGGTTCGGTGCCACGAACACCGTAAATCTGGGGAATCTGTGGCTTTTCTGCCATCCCGCGGAATTGAACCCGCACACACAGAGGGATAGTCACCCGTAGTCCAATGCGCTACGAACACGCTGGGCAGACGGGCAATGTTCAGTGTTAAGAAACATATATTTGAATTACATCATTTCAATAGAGGTTGAGAATTTATGAGCACAGACAGGAAGATGGTTACAGTAATTCGAAAGCGTTCGTCTTAGGACTCAGACATCAGAGGGTTGTGGGTTCAATCTCGACGTTCCACATGTGAGGAAAGGAATTGGTCCTTCTACCTCCTTCACACTAGGGTCGATAAGTGTGAAGCGATTTATTTCTTGAGTTATTTGTTCTCTCTTCTGTCCATGATATATGGAGGTTTTTTTTTTAAACACTTATATTTAAAAGCACATATATATCTTTACCCACTGCCTTGTTAAATGTCAATGCTTCAAACCCCATGCGTTGTCACTGGGAATATGCATGCTCTTAGTATTCTGATCTTTGAAAATATGCATGCTCTCTTAACCAATGACAATTAATGTAACCGATAGGTACCAAAAGTGGTTTCACCGCCCCACCCAGTGTTCACTGAAGCCTTCTGGGGGCGATAGTTTGTTCAGAAACATGGGGTGGCGTTCAGACGGATTAGGGGTCGGTGGCTTCATATAGAAGAAAATAATAATATATATTTTAAAATACATTTTTTTCGTGATTTTGCAATTGAATAACTGTATTCAAGGTGAAGCACATGTTGACCTCTACCTTTTCAATAATTTAACGACATAAGCAGTTACGTACCATTATAGTTCGTTCCAAAATTCGTGATCATCTTTACCGACCGTTATAAAATCATCCACTTGACATAAATTCTTGATTTTTACATTTTTATATAGGTAACAGTGACGATGTTCCAAAAGCATTTTTTGCCCACCCAAACCTTTAGTTCTGTTAGATTTGTATTATATGTTATTACTAAAATTGTAGCGATGTTGATATGGTATACTTGTCGAAATTTTACAGTACGATTGTCAAGTTTGTCTACAACTAAGCATTTCTGTGTTCCACATGCAATTCAGTGCAAGATAAAAATCGGGCATCCGTGGAATTAATCAGTTCACAGTGTATTCTAACGACTGTCATTGGCGTATGTACGCAACATTTACTTTCATTTATAGAAGTGGAAGGTATCATTTGTTCACTATGTGACCTTTCTTTTATAATATGTAATAGGAATACGCCTTTGTAATCATTCGCCACAATTTTGTGTATTACTGTAAGTTCTAAACTTTGATGATCATTTTGTTGTGCTTATGCAAAATTATATATTTTAAAAAAACGTTTTTTGCATCAACCAAGCTACCTACCAATTAGTTAAACATGTATTCGTAAGGTCGTGAGGTAAATAAGACTGCTTGCAAAAAGTCGCTGGTATGCATCAGGTAGATTTCGTACAAATTAAAACTTAGTGTGATCACGAATTTTGGAACGAACTATAGTTGCTATTTCGTTCGAAAATGTCAAACCGCTTGAACGCGGAAAACTGTTAGAATGGGAAGGGTGGAGGGGCGGGATTTACAAAATGTATGTCTTGCAAAGTGGGCGGTGGCCCGAGAAAGTTTGGGAACCTATGATGAAACCAAAACATTTCAGTTAACGAGCTTTAGAAATTCGTGCGTATCGTGCGTGTGTGTGCGAATGTGTTAGTTTCTGAGGAGAAAGAGAGAGAGAGAGAGAGGGCGAAAGAGAGATAAAGAAAGGATATATTTAAATATAGATAGACCGAGAAGAGAAAACACGTAGAGGAGACACGATTAAACCAACTGATATACACATATATTGTATGAGATATAGAAAGAAAATATCCACCTGAGAGCTGGGACAGGTACGTTGATTATACATGGTCTGCAGGTATCTGGGCCACTTTCCCCCTACGCTGATCTACCTGGCAATGTTAGGTAACATCCGGGTTCACGTGCCAGATCTGAAAGGTCCTTATGTCAAGGATATCTTAGAAGAAGCTGAACTATTCTCACACACTCTGTATTCAATAGTATGTCGAGTTGCTGGTTTTTATTTAATCTAAAGGGCTTTCCGTGTTAAAATGTTCCAGTCCTAAACGTCATCAAAGTTGCGAAAGTGGGATTTTTTCTTTGCATTACTTAATAATATTAAAAAGTGGGGAAACTTTCAGTTGTTTTTGTAAAGAAGATGATTTTTTATAAGGTATACGAACAATAACAAGGATACAATAATAATTGTCAGAGAGAGAGAGAGAGAGAAAAGAGATGGAGAGAAAGATATAAAGTTAGTTATAGAGAAAGTGAGAGAGATAGAAAAAGAAAGTTAGAAAGAGAGAACCAGAGGAAAGTTGATAAAGATTACAATGAGGACATTTTATTGTTAGAAAAAAGGGACAATCAATAACGTTGATTGTAGCAGACAGATAGGGAGAGAGAGAGAGAGAGAGAGATGGGGCAATGCATAAAGTTGATTGTAGCATAGACGAAGAGGGAGAGAGAAAGAGAGAGAGCAATACAGAAAGTTGAGTGTAGCAGAGAGAGAGAGAGAGAGAGAGAGAGAGAGCAATACAGAAAGTTGAGTGTAACAGAAAGAGAGAGAGAGAGAGAGAGAGATAGAGAGCAATACAGAAAGTTGAGTGTAACAGAGAGAGAGAGAAATAAAGAAAGTTGAGTGTAGCAGAGAGAGAGAGGGAGAGAGAGATCAATACAGAAAGTTGAGAGTAGCAGAGAGAGAGAGAGAGCAATACAGAAAGTTGAGTGTAGCAGAGAGAGAGAGCAATACAGAAAGTTGAGTGTAGCAGAGAGAGAGAGAGAGAGAGCAATACAGAAAGTTGAGTGTATCAGAGAGAGTGGGGGAGAGAGAGATCAATACAGAAAGTTGAGTGTAGCAGAGAGAGAGAGAGAGAGATCAATACAGAAAGTTGAGTGTAGCAGAGAGAGAGAGAGAGAGCAATACAGAAAGTTGAGTGTAGCAGAGAGAGAGAGAGAGAGAGAGAGAGAGAGAGAGAGCAATACAGAAAGTTGAGTGTAGCAGAGAGAGAGAGAGAGAGAGAAAGAAAAGAGATAGCAATACAGAAAGTTAAAGGGTAGCAACAAACTTAGGGGTCTTTAGAACAAAAATTGTGAACTTGACAACTAAATCCAGATTTGAACCAAGGACCTTCGGAACACAAGGCAACGGTTTAACCACTTGCTTTGACCAACAGGACGTTTGTAGGTCTGAATGAACAGTGAGACCAACAGGACGTTTGTAGGTCTGAATGAACAGTGAGAACAACTGGACGTTTGTAGGTCTGAATGAACAGTGAGAACAACAGGACGTTTGTAGGTCTGAATGAACAGTGAGACCAACAGGACGTTTGTAGGTCTGAATGAACAGTGAGACCAACAGGACGTTTGTAGGTCTGAATGAACAGTGAGACCAACAGGACGTTTGTAGGTCTGAATGAACAGTGAGAACAACAGGACGTTTGTAGGTCTGAATGAACAGTGAGAACAACAGGACGTTTGTAGCTCTGAATGAACAGTGAGAACAACAGGACGTTTGTAGGTCTGAATGAACAGTGAGAACAACAGGACGTTTGTAGGTCTGAATGAACAGTGAGAACAACTGGACGTTTGTAGGTCTGAATGAACAGTGAGAACAACAGGACGTTTGTAGGTCTGAATGAACAGTGAGAACAACTGGAAGCTGATTAATATATTCCAGTTCCATTGTTTGAATAGAAAAGTCTGTATTTGAATAGTTCCAGAACCAGGTGTAAGCATAAATTGTATACATATACCTTAGTTATATATATATTCAAGTTATATATTTAGTAGATGTTACATTGTTTCTCTTCCATTTTATTTCTAGTTTTTATGTGTGTTTTTGTGTTACATTTATTTCGTTATTCGTTTTTATTTCCAGATTTTCATTAGAAACGTTTGTATTTGGTCGTCCATTTGTTTTTTAAAATTTGTCACTCCTGTTGTTCGTTTGCTTGATAAAGGCCTTGTTGGTCGAAACGTTGCTGTATTTTGTCATTGTTTTTGTAATTTGTAAAACTACAGTACTTTGTGATTACGTGTTTTAATAACGGGTATGAGACTAAATGTCGATATATCGACCAATTTACAAGACTGCCTATGAGCAAAAACTTGACACACATAATAATACAATTTATCATAGACTATTCAGATCTTAGGGTGTGAAGTTCATTCACTTCATATTTATATCTCTAGTGTGCAGTGGGTAGGAGGTCCAATTCCTTCCCCTTCATGAGTAACGTTAAGTGTGGAATTGAACCAAAAACCCTCTTGTTTTCGAGTCGATAGGCAAACGTGTATGTATTATGTTAATCCGCTCCACAACTTGACACATATCGCAGTTATAGATGATACCAACCGATATGCGACTATTTATCTATCTATCTATCTATCTATCTATCTATATATATATATATATATATATATCTATCTCTCTATCAATTTAATATATCTATCTATATATATCTATCTATCTATCTATCTATATGTAAATATGGCTATCTATGCATCAGTCTATCTATCTATGTATCTATCTATTTATCTATCTATGTATATATATATATATATATATATCTATCTATCTATCCATCTATCTATCTATCTATATATCTATCTATCTATCTATGTATCTATCTATATATCTATCTATCTATCTATCTATTTATATATCTATCGGTCTATCTATCTATCTATCTATCTATCTATATATATATCTATCTATTTATCTATCTTTCTATTCTATATTCCCGTTTTATCTTTTTGCTTCACGCCGAAAAAAGAGGCACATGCAGCGAGCATCCCTATCTACTTTACAGAAGATGGAATTTAGTGCCTCAGATATTTCACCGCTCTACCTTTTATGTGGTCGTCCTCTTGAGTCTGTTGCTGTTATATCTGAGTGCTATTGCTCGTTTTAGGAGACTATCTTGCGGTAACATTGTTGCATATCTGAACTATTTGACTTGTTGTTTCTTAATATATTGTAATATCAGTAAGGTTCCCACCTTTTTTCTGATGTCGCCGTTTCTGATTTTATCTCTTCTTGTTACATTTAGAATTCGTGGTAAACACCTATGCAACTAAGTAAACATCTATGCAACTAAGTAAACACCTATGCGACCAAGTAAACACCTATGCGACCAAGTACTAAAACATGTCCAAAATACCTCACATTTTCTCTGTCTTATTTGTAGCATCAGCCATTTATCTTTGACCTTGCCTTCTTTCTGGATAGATCTATTTGTTCTCTTCTCTGTCTATGATATATGAAGGACACTTCTGTAACACTTATATTCAACATCACATATATGTTTTTTTCACTGCCTTATTAAATGCCCATGCTTCCCACCTATACGTTGCCACTGGGAATAAGCATGCTTGAAAACTTTACATTACTGATTGTATATGAGAGTAACAAAGTAAATACACAAACAAGAACATAATCAACAATGAAGAACGATTGGTGTCAGTATCGATCTGTAAACAGATAAGCCACAAGCTCCTCACAAATAGAACATGCATTTAGATCTTGTATGTTTGCACGGTTATTAGCGGTTTCAATATGAGTAGATAAATTGTTAAGTGTGTCCATTACAGTAACTGCATTATCAGGACAGTGGTTCTCAAAGGGTGTACCCGGGCCCACCAGTGTGCCCGGTGACATTCCTAGGTTTGCCCTATGAAATCCCAGATCAGTGGTCGGCAACGCAGTGCCAGCGAGGACCAAGGTAAAAATCTCCAAGACACATCAGGGGTCGGCAACACGATGCCAGCGTACACCAAGGTAAAAATCGCAAAGACACATCAGTGGTCGGCAACGCAGTGCCAGAGAGGACCAAGGTAAAAATCGCCAAGACACATCAACGGTCGGCAACGCGGTGCCAGCGTACACCAAATGTAAAAATCGCCAAGACACACCAGGTCCATGCTTCTCATAGGCAGAAATTAAATGATGAATAAAAGTACGTAGCAGTTTCCAATTATTTATGTATTTCTTTTCTTTTTGCATCTTATTTATTAAATTTTTGTGTTTAATAATTTCCACGATTTCTTTCTAAGATTTCAAGTGTATCACAACTTCAAACAGTGAGAACCACTGAACTAGGAGACTCGGTGTCAGTGCTTGCTTATGATGAATAAAATGATAATGTAACTATAGCAGCATGGACAAATAGGATAGAGTGATGTGGGAATAATCTTATATACGCGTATATAAGACAAAGATTAATGAAATTGTGTGTCTGTCCCAATTGTTTGGAGATATCTGGACATCCTACGGGCTTGAAATTTGGCAAGAAGGTGGCTTTCATGGATATGAAGAGGGAAAAATTATCAAACTAGACTTTATTTACGTTTCTATAACCATATTCCAACTTAACGCACAAGGTCTTTCTGCATAGAAATCACCGAAAGCGTATATCCATGATATCTACCTCTGCTGCTGGTGTATCACTTCTCTTGGTGTGTCACTGCTGTTATGCACTTCTCTGCTGCAGTGTACATCTCTGCTGTTGTGTACCTCTCTGCTGCTGGTATATTACTGCTGCTGGTGTACCTCTGCTGCTGTTGTACCTCTGCTGCTAGTGTACCTCTGCTTCTGTTGTACCTCTGCTGCTGGTGTACCTCTGCTGCTGTATACCACTCTGCTGCTGGTGCACCTCTACTGCTGGTGCACCTCTGCTGCTGGTGTACCTCTGCTGCTATGTACATCTATGCTGCTGTAAGATTGTCTTATATGAACCTGCTCTTTGTCTCTTGTCCACAATATTTATTGCTATTATGTATGCTGATGCGAATGTATGTGGTTTCGTAAACAGTCACCTAAGATGTCTAGCTTTGTGGACGTGTTAGATACTACGAAGATTATAGATGCTGCGAACCATTTTGTTTCTCCAAACTCTATCGTGTACATTTCCTTTGTTTTGAACGCTCTCATAGCTGTAAAGCTGTGAAGCTGTATGCAGCTGTGAGCTCTCAATTACTGTGAGTTTGTTAACTTCTGTGAGCTCGTCTGTTGTTGTCTACTTGTCTTCTGTTTCTACGAATATGTCAACTGATGTGAAAATGTTTACCGCTGATAACATGCATGTTGTTGTGAATCTATTGCTGCAAATTACCCCTCGCCCGTGTGTTGCCGAGGCCCACAACGGAAGCAAAGAATAGTACCAATGCGACCTACAAGGCATGTCCTATTTTGTTTTTTCCGATCCAGAAGCACTTGAGCTTTTCAGCTCTTCCGCTCGGTGCCATGGACATCGTAACCCTTCGGTTCGGTGCCACGAACACCGTAAATCTGGGGAATCTGTGGTTTTTCTGCCATCCCGCGGAAATGAACCCGCACACACAGAGGGATACGAACACGCTGGGCAGACGGGCAGGCATGTCGTATGAGGCTACTTAAGTGTTACCTAGAGAAGATACCATAGTAAATAAAAGGCATCGCAGAAGTTGGGTGTGCTGGCTTACTTGTAGGCGCATAACTGGTACAACGCACAATCGCTTTTGGGCTCAGATCACATATAAAATGGTTAACTAGTGGTCAATATGAAACGTGCGAAGAAGAAGAAATCGCCCTTGTTGATGTGAATGTCTATATTGCTATGACCCTAACCTGTAGCTGTAGCCCTGCTCCAACACTATCAACCTTTGTGTACTATAAAACTAGACGGTTGCTATGCACTAGTTTCTTGATGCGAGACTACCATGTTATGTGACGTCACAACAGCACAATTAATAACATCACTGACATTATCTAATCAAACAGAATCAACAAAAAACTCTCTATAAACAAATATGAACAAAAAGTTCGCGTTGTGCTAATCCTGTCTGGTATACAGAATTGACTAAATTATCAATACGTCTGTGTAGTTGATATCATGGACAATGACCATGGGCAGCGAATCATGGACAATGAACAAACAATCAATACGATCATTGGAAGCCACAGAGATTTGGTTTTACAGAAGAATGTTGAGAATTCCATGACAGCAAAGAAAACAAACGTGGAGGTTTTAAATCAGGCCTGCACACAAAGAAACCTTATCAAAAGAATAAGAATCCGACAATCAAGGTTCTTCGGGCATATAATGCGAAGAGAAGGTTTAGAACATTGGTGACTACAGGTAAAATTCAGGGAAGGAGAGATCGTGGAAGACAGAGGGAGAAGATGTTGGATGGCTTGACATCATGATTCGACAAAATATCGACGTCAGAACTGATTACATGCACCAAGCAAAGAGAGTTGTGGAGAGACATGATTGCCTACGCCGGCAGGCACGGCACTTGATTGATTTAGTTGATATCATTTAGTAAGGTGCCAACAACATGTAATGAGATGCGCAATATCGTAGTAGTTAGTGCGCTTAGTTCTCAGGCGAATGGTCCAAGGATCAAAGTCAAAATTGATAGTGGAAATTTGTCGACCTTTTTTCTCTCAGGTCGAATAAGTCTCACTTGGGTACCAGAGAAAATGTGCGAGGCAAAGGCGATCGGCGTGATGTTAACAAACTGACAATTCTAGCATACGCCGACTATAACGAGTGAAATATGAGGGAAATCATCATTTGCACTCCACATAACCCTTTGCATTACAGTTTTGTTAGGTAAAGACAAATTCATATTATATAGAAGGGAGACGAGATAGAGGACGGCAGAGAAAATATTAGACAGCCTGACTTCATGACAAGGAAAAGCGTCAACATTCTTAGATGATAGCAAATAACAGGTAAATAGATTTATGAGGATCCACGCCACGCCAGCCGGCACCACACCTGATGATGATGATGATATACATATAATCTAGATGAAAACCAGTAAAAGGGTGGGATGCTTATCAAAAACAGCTTAAGAGAAATGAATACCAACTTACAAAGTGCATCCACAAATTGTTAAATCACTCTTTGTGAGTTATTTGTTATGTGAGTCTAAGAGCGGTTGTAAGTTGTGTCAGTTCTGCGCCTACAAGTAGGCCAGTAGATTCGTTTTCTGCGACCCTTTTTATTTAATAGTGTAGCTTTGCTAGGCCCCTACCTTAGTCGACTCCGACGGCATGCCTCGTAGGTCGCAGTGTTAGTATTCTGAGCTTCCCTTGCCGGCCCCAGCAACACACTGGAGAATCCAAATTATATTATTGAAATGCCTCTTCATATTTGTAAGATGTGTTTTCTAAAGTTACTTTCTTCAACTTAAACAATTATAGTTTAGCCTGTGACCAGGATATATCTTCAAGTATTTCAAGTGCTACAACATTAAAATTGGAAAACACATTTATTTATGTCAATGGTTCTCAACCTTCCTAATGCCGCGACCCTTTAATACAGTTCCTAATGTTATGGTGATCCCAACCATAAAATTATTCTCGATGTTTCTTCACAACTGTAATTTTGCTACTGTTATGAATTGTAAATATCTTATATGCAGGATGTATTTCGATTGTTACAAATTGAACATAATTAAAGCATAGTGATTATTTAAAAACGCTGGGTACTCATATGTGGACGTAGCTGCATGTAGGCGGACCCGCCTGGAGACGGATAGAGGAGCGGTGTCTCGGTTCTTAAGACTATCGAAAATATGTGTTTTCCGATGGTCTTTGGCGACCCCTGTGAAAGGGTCGTTCATCCTCGGAGTATTAGCAAACTCATTCAAACGCACAGTCATACAGTGGATCCCATCACACTGCAATATAAGCGGAAACGAAGCTGCAGAGAAGCTAGCAAAGGCAGGTGGGCGACTGCAGCAGGCTGATTACGAAATTAGCTACGAGGAGGCTAAAACAACCATCAGATGTCGATATAGAGAGAAATGGTCGCAAGACCAACCTCAACACAGCGCCAAAGATTGGTACTATGGTCTGTCCCGAAGCAAACAAGTTGTCATATTCCACCTGACCATATTCGTACCAGCCATAACATACTCCGGTTCCATCTCTACAATAAATTTTAAATTGACACAACTAGCCTGTGCCACTGCGAGAAGGCGGACATGATATCAGAGCATCTACTGCAAGACTTCCCACTGCTAGCAGGCCTGAGAAACAAAACATGGCCCTTAAATACCGAGCTAAATGACAAGCTGTATGGAGGGGCGGGGTCCCTAAAAACAACAGCAAAATTTATGTGGAAATCTGGTACATCAGCCTAAACGGTGATCGCGAGAGAGAGATAGAGCGAGAGAGAAAGCGTCGTTCGACCCCTAAAGGGGTCGCGACCCAAAGGCTGAGAACCACTGATCTATGTAATATTGTAAGTAAGAACATAGATACAAAATGGTGAAGCCCCTTATAATTAACAGATGGGGAAACAATGTAGTGAACTTCAAGCTGACTCTGATGTTAAGTATTTTCACTTTCAACTATGTTTAGTTTCGGGAGTTAGTCATAATTTCATAGTTTAGTCATAGCTAGGGTGGTGGACATCTTGTTTTGTTAATCTGATCTATCTATTGGTTTTAGCAGTGAGACGCAATGTGAGAATTATTTATCATCAATGTTATTTTATTTTGATTAATTAGTTGCGTTAACTTGCTTAGTTGTGAGAGAAGCGATTACAGAGCGTTGAGATACAGTTAAAGAAGGTAAGTGGTACATCACATTCTATAATGGTGTAGTTGTATAGTGTAATGAAGATCACGAAGTATTACAAACTATTTCTTTCTCTTTTTTCTTTTTCTAATCCTATTTTGTCTCACAGTGTTAGGATAAGAACAGATTTCTAGAACGGGCTTTTGTGTGCACTTCATAATTAGTGTTTTTCACCGCCTGTTATTTCTGAGATCCATCTTTTGCGTGAATGGCCTTTTGCTTTGTATCTACTGTATCGGTGTAGTATTACTCTATGAGGTGCATCGCTATTAAGAACTAGCATTTGAAAATGAGTACTCATTTTCATTTACCTTCTTTAATAACTCATCGAGTCAGGGACACATTTTTCTTCTAGGTGGGATATATATCCACTGATCTTTTGTAGAAACGTCAGTTTTTTTATCACATTTCTCAAATTGTGACCGTATACAAAATGTTGAGATATTGTGTAGCAAGACTAGGTTTTTGCCACGTTTCTGAGATTGTGTAGGTATTCAAAATGTTGAGATATGTTGTAGAAAGACTAGGTTTTTGCCACGTTTCTGAGATTGTGTAGGTATTCAAAATGTTGAGATATCTTGTAGCAAGACTAGGTTTTTGCCACGTTTCTGAGATTGTGTAGGTATTCAAAATGTTGAGATATGTTGTAGCAAGACTAGGTTTTTGCCACGTTTCTGAGATTGTGTAGGTATTCAAAATGTTGAGATATGTTGTAGCAAGACTAGGTTTTTGCCACATTTCTGAGATTGTGTAGGTATTCAGAATGTTGAGATATCTTGTAGCAAGACTAGGTTTTTGTCACGTTTCTGAGATTGTGTAGGTATTCAAAATGTTGAGATATGTTGTAGCAAGACTAGGTTTTTGCCACGTTTCTGAGATTGTGTAGGTATTCAGAATGTTGAGATATGTTGTAGCAAGACTAGGTTTTTGCCACGTTTCTGAGATTGTGTAGGTATTCAAAATGTTGAGATATCTTGTAGCAAGACTAGGTTTTTGCCACGTTTCTGAGATTGTGTAGGTATTCAAATGTTGAGATATGCTTGTAGCAAGACTAGGTTTTGCCACGTTTCTGAGATTGTGTAGGTATTCAAAATGTTGAGATATCTTGTAGCAAGACTAGGTTTTTGCCACGTTTCTGAGATTGTGTAGGTATTCAAAATGTTGAGATATCTTGTAGCAAGACTAGGTTTTTGCCACGTTTCTGAGATTGTGTAGGTATTCAGAATGTTGAGATATGTTGTAGCAAGACTAGGTTTTTGCCACGTTTCTGAGATTGTGTAGGTATTCAAAATGTTGAGATATCTTGTAGCAAGACTAGGTTTTTGCCACGTTTCTGAGATTGTGTAGGTATTCAGATTCTTGGAATCTGTTGACGTTAACAACAGAATTAGTGTTAGCAATGCTAGTCACACACACACTCTCACAAACACTACTTAAACACATTGAACATACTTAAATACATCCATAATTTATATTATAAATACTTGTATGTTTATACTATTGTGTGTTTGTCACTGTGTAACTCCGTGTGTTTATATACATATACATTTAAATTATGCATATATATATATATATATATATACCTCATGAGGAATGTTACAGAAGGTAGCGGAAAAGAACAATACGATCCTTTTATAATCGGAGGAAGAGAAATACCTGAACTAAGATACGCTGATGATACAGTGCTACTGTCAACATCACAAAAAGGGATTGAGAAATTAGTAGGAGAAGTGAAAGATAAAAGCAAAAAACAAAATCTATTTCTTAATGTGGCAAAAACAAAAATAATGACAACAGAGAAAACGAACATGACAAATGATATCAATGGAGAGAAAGTAGAAAATGTTAACAGTTTTGAATATCTTGGTTCACTGCTAACAACAGATGGAAATGGGATGCAGGAAATTAAAAGAAGAACAAACATGGCTTTATACAAAAAATTAAACAACTCAAAACAGTATGGAACGGAACTGATAAGAAAACAAAGATCAGAATACTAAGAGCATGCATATTCCCAATGGCAACGTATGGGTGTGAAGCATGGACATTTAATAAAGCAGTGGAAAAACATATAAGTACTTTTGAATACAAGTGTTACAGAAGAGTCCTTCGTATATCTTGGACAGAGAAGAGAACAAATAGATCTATCCAGAAAGAACTCAAAATCAAAGAAAACTGGCTGATGCTACAAATAAGAAAGAGAAAATTGAGATACTTTGGACATATAAAAAGACATGAGGGGCTGGAGAAGACCATCATGGAAGGAGGCATACCGGCAAAGAGAAGAAGAGGAAGACCACGGAGAAGATGGATTCAGGATGTAACTGATGGTTTGAGCATGACAGCTGCAGAGGCAGGACATCTGGCCTATGAGAGAGAGAAATTCCGGAGGACTTTTGGGGTGGCAAAGTTCTGCTCAGGAAAGCTATTTGATATGATGATGATGGAATTGAGTCCGATATATCTTGTCTCTCTCAGCAACAATCGTTTGAAGGTCTTCTTAGGGCGTCATCTCTTTCTTGAACCATGTGCATTCCACTTCAAATACCTGCTTTGGTATTCTTTAATCATTTCTTCTCAAGGTATGCCCAACATATCTCCATCATCTCCTTCTTATAACAGTTGTTACTATTGGTTGACCAGACATTTCTCTGAATCATCACTTCTCCTGAGTTCGTCACATATAAATATAATTATAATAACTTGTATTTTCCTGAGACGATGTACATCCGTTAACCACGAATACTAAATTGTAAGTTTCACTACAGAAGAATATGTATGTTATATTTGCAATACTTTTCTGTGCTTCATTTATATTTATCATGTCAACTTTATCAAGTTTTGAAAATCGTTTTTGTTTCCAATGTTACATTATTGGTAGAATTGTCATCAATTTCTGTTCTCCATAGTTTCTGTTCTCGTCATAGCTTCTGTTTTTGGTGATGTTAATTTTCATGTTTTATATTTCACAAGCAGACTGTAATGCAGTTATGTATTGTTGGAGTTTATGTTCGTTCTCGTATATTAGACACTGGACGTTCATAGTTTCGTATAGTAGATACGTCGGACAATGGAACCTTCCAACCACTATTATCTGGATATAGATGGATGCTGGCTTCTTAACGCGTTCGTTCGTGCTGACTGCTAATGAGTGTGACAGATCACTGTCTGTCAGAAATCAGGAAGATCAATGGGAAAATTCTGATGAGATGTAATCGATATATATATAAATATAATCAAATGTTTGAATATATTTGCATTTCTACTGAATTGTACTGAAAGTTGTTAGTTCAAATCTGGATCGAGACACATGTTCAACTTTTTCATGAGATTCCTAGTATTATTGCTGAAGTTACGGAGTTCGTGCTTTGTGCGATGCTCTCGGCAGATGGCATGCTGCCTCTGCCGACGGGGATGGAGCATACGGGGAAACCTGGTGTAACGAAATCAATCTTTCACCTTTGAACTCTTTGTACATCCTTTCTTTTTCCTAATCATGTTTTGTTTCACAGTGTCAATATAAGAAAAGATTCTCTCTCTCTCTCTTTCTCTTTCTCTCTCTCTTTCTCTCTCTCTCTCTTTCTCTCTCTCTCTCTTTCTCTCTCTTCTCTCTTCTCTCCTCTCTTTCTCTCTCTCTCCTCTCTCTCTTTCTCTCTTTTCTTCTCTCTCTCTCTCTCTTCTCTCTCTTCACTCTCTCTCTCTCTTCTCTTCTCTCTCTCTCTCTCTCTCTCTCTCTCTCTCTCTCTCTCTCTCTTCTTCTCTCTTCTCTTTCTCTCTCTCTTCTCTCTTCTCTCTTCTCTCTCTCTCTCTCTTCTCTCTTCTCTCTTTCTCTCTCTTTCTCTCTCTCTCTCTCTCTCTCTTCTCTTTTCTCTCTCTCTCTCTCTTCTCTTTCTCTCTCTCTCTCTCTTCTCTCTCTCTCTCTTCTTCTCTCTCTCTCTCTCTTTCTCTCTCTCTCTCTCTCTTTCTCTCTCTCTCCTCTCGCTCTACCTTTCTAACCCATAAGTAGAGATTAATTAGAAATTTTCTAGTACGGACTTTTGTATGCCCTTCATAAAGTGTTTTTTTCGACGCCTCAGTTATCTCTGAGGTCCACTTTTTTGCGTAGATGCCTCATAATTGTGCATAAAACGCACAGTTAGCAAAAAATTAAAATACAAAAACATCATAAAACCATTTCTTTCATGACTTCTTTTTTTTCTTATGTTATTTGTATGTGATCTGAGCCTAAAAGCGATTGTACGTTGTGCCAGTTATGCGTCTACATCCGATTTCTGCCACGATTTTTATTTACTTGGGTAACTTCCTAGGCCTCTACCTCAGTCACCTCTTACGACATGCCTTGTAGGTCACAGTGGTACTATTCTTTGCTTCCATTGCGGACTCCGAGACCACACGGGCGTTTTGTAATGAGGATTTCATCAACATCAAGAACAAGTAAAAAATGTTTTGTTCAAACTTCTTCCTGACATATTCGTTATACACGGTTTGATTGTCCACTAGAATCCTACATTCATTCTACGTTCTATTGACTATTTAACCCATCTGTAACCACATCAGAAGTTAGAAACTTCCAAAAATAATTTCATTTTTCTTATTATATTGATGGTGTGTAACATTTCTTATATTTAGATGTATTTGTTGTTAAGTTTGTAAACCTTTGTCTTGCATTATAGAGCTCGTGTGTTCGAATTCGGACAGCGTCATTCTGTTCACGGGTGCATTTTATATAAAGAGCCCTAAGATTATTTCCGGAGCTACATGGTTCTTGCTTTGTGCAAGACTCTATGCAGGTTGTGTGCAATACTCGATGCAGGTTGTGTGCAATACTCTATGCAGGTTGTGTGCAATACTCTATGAAGGTTGTGTGCAATACTCTATGCAGGTTTGTGCAATACTTATGCAGGTTGTGTGCAATACTCTATGCAGGTTGTGTGCAATACTCTATGCAGGTTGTGTGCAATACTCTATGCAGGTTGTGGCAATATTAGTGCAGGTTGTGTCAATACCTATGAGGTTGTGTGCAATACTCATGCAGGTTGTGTGCAATACTCTATGCAGGTTGTGTGCAATACTCTATGAAGGTTGTGTGCAATACTCTATGCAGGTTGTGTGCAATACTCTTGAGGTTGTTGCAATACTCTATGCAGGTTGTATGCATACTCTATGCAGGTTGTATGCAATACTCTATGCAGGTTGTGTGCAATTTAAGCAGGGGTAGAGCTCAAGTCATATATGAAAATACTGGGTGCAATGAATTCAATCAATTATATATTTATTTCCATTTATTAACCCTTTCTCATGATATGTGATAAAGTGAGGAATACGCTGTTAGAATAAGGAACCCTTATTTGTTGACGTCTGTGGCTTTGGTGATAGTGACTCGGTCTATTAACCACAACGTTCTGAGTTCGAATCACGCTGCGGACAATTTGGTTGCAAATTATTTCACGTGGATTTTTACAAAAGAACGATGGCACCACCCGTTCAGAAAGGAATGGCAAACTACTGAACGTAATAATGCCTAGAAAAATCACAAACAGCGTTAAAAAGCTGGGGTTGATTCCCAAAGTCCTGTAAAGGATATGCAATTAACTTTTCTTTGATTAACATCCCATTGTCCGCCATACCAGTGATATTTACTTCAAGTGCTTTTCTGTTAACAATTGAGTATAAGTCGACCCGAGAGCCGCTACGGTCGGAATAAAAATATCACTATCTCTGTAGAATTGAACCCGGACTGTACAGGTGCATTTAACTTTTTATGAAATTTGAGTAGATAACAAAACAAATAACAGTAAAAAAGATTGGTGGGCAAAAAAAGCATTTTCTTTGCACTGAAAATCTGCATTAAAAATATTGCAAAATATAATATGTGTCTGCCTTTTAGCATACATCATCATCAAGGTGCGTATCCTTTATAGGACGTTGCTCTCTTTGCAGCACATCTGAAATTCACTCTGTCTCTTGTCAGTTCACCCACTTCGTCGATGGTCATGTTTTAGCATACATTTTAGATAAAATTCATACATGTTACACATATTTCGTTTTTTATTCGATATCTATGAAGAAGATGTGGTACTACCAAACGCTGCATACTCAAAGTGTACAGCTAATATTTGTGACGTTGATTTTCTCATCTTTTTAACGTGTGTATCAACTTATTATATATTCCATTGATTAATTAATTAACAGGACCACTATCATTGCACTTCAGTGAGTAACCATGTGTGCCCCGATTTCTTTAGTAAACTGGAAGATCTCAGCTGCAGTGCACGAACTCCGTAACACCGGCGAGGTACCCCGATGTAATTTAGAAGATATTTTGTAGGAATTTTACTTTTAATCTTTTTCTTTTGAGTTTTGCCAGGGCAGCGGCTTTCCAGCCTGCTCATCTCGATTTCGAACTGCCAAGTGTTAGTTTACGTGTTCAACTTGAACACTGGACCTACATTTTATCGTCCGTCTCCGATAGGACTAGGAACTCGAACTCATCTACATTGAGATCAGGGATCTCTGGAAAAATATCCTGATGGTTCCTTGAGAAGCGAACCGAATACCTTTGCAGAAGAAGTGTAACTGTTCTAACTGCTGGTTAGGGTGATCGATGGGATGTTGGTTGAAATGAAGTTGGTCAAAGTGGCAATCGTAATTTTTAGTTACGTGTAAGATTTCATGATCATATACTTATATGCAGTGCCGTGCGGTATATTTTCTCAGCATGATGCAAGTCTTTGAAATGCCGCCCTTATATGTTTTTTCCATAAAATAATCTTCAATTGTAATTTTGATTTTGCTGCTTATGCCGCCTCCCGCCCCTTATGGTGCCGCCTCATGCGCCTGCCCTCTGTACCATAGCACGGCACGGTCCTGCGTATGTCTATGTATGAATGTGTGTATCTTAGAATGTTTTAACACATATATGAATGTGTGTATCTTAGAATGTTTTAACACATATATGAATGTGTGTATCTTAGAATGTTTTAACACATATATGAATGTGTGTATCTTAGAATGTTTTAACACGTATGAATATGTGTCTGAATATTTACATGTATATATAGATTAAATACTGACATGCGGATGCGAGTCATGGACGGTAATCAAACAGATAGAAAATATATGGAGGCCACAGAAATGTGGTTTTATAGATGAATAACGAAAATCACATGGACTGCTAAATTGACCAATGTGAAGGTGTTGAATGAAGCCAAGACACCGTGGAAACTTATTATCAATATAAGAAAGAGGCAATCATCATTTTTCGGATATGTGATGAGGAGTGGAGGTTTAGAACACAACGTGACAACTGGTAAAATCGATTCGAAACGAACCAGAGGAACACAGAGAGAGAGAATATTACCCAGCCTGACTTCACGGCACGGTAAAATAGACCTCACCGTTCGTAAAGCAATGGCAAACTACTGAGCGTATAAGTGGTGTCTAGAAAATCTACGACTCGTTCACTGTTGTTGATGGCTAAGTCCTGTAAATGATTTGTCACGATGTGAATTTCAATGTGTTGTTATGTGTTGTTATGTGTTGTTATGTGCCATGCTATGTGTGTATGTATGTGAAGATATATTGATGACTCTTTGAATAGAGATTTGTTATTATAAAGAGCCAAACTATCCTTTCTATTTTGTATGTGTATTAATATTAACAATAGTTAGTCAGTCACATGCGAGACTAACGTTATGTATGTTATTGAAGGTCACAATCACAACTATTGAAGACGTGAGAGATTGACTCTGTCAACGCCTGGGACCAACCAGTAATAATGCATTGCACATCTCGATTCGGCTATGAAATCGGACCGAATACGACTACTTCTAAGAAAAAGTTGCAAACCAAAATTACCCCTACTCCTTTTTCCCCTTTTACCCACCCCACAGGCCTACTTTTTGTATTCTCCTTCTTCGTGTTACGCTATAGAAGCGATTACCCAACACAATTGCACCTCTCATCTGTCAGTCTTGTACCCCCAACCAGTTTTAATCTAAAAATAACACTGGGGAAATGAAATATTCTAGCAACAAGGTTTATTAATAGTGTCATTGAAATAAGTAGACCAATGAGATTCAACAAGGGAACCCACTTAGCATTTATGACATGCGCATTGTGCAGCTTTTCCCCTTAAAGAACTTTGAGGCTCCTATAAAAATGAAGATCTACTTTAAAATATCACAGATATATAAATACAAGTAATGTGCTTAACTCACTTGGATTCTTGTTCCCATTACTGTTAGAAGACGCGTGTGCGTATTTCTGCACCTTGGATCATTTGTTTATGGATGTGAACTGTTAAACTTACTTAACACATCAACAATGGTATGTAAACGAAACAATTGTCTAATTAATTGTGTTCAGGTGAGGTTGTTTATAGCCGGCTTATTCTTATGTGATCAACTTCTGCTATGCGACTACTCCGATATGTGTCACAAACAGGGCGGTGCGCTTGAGGTCTTCACCGGGCCACATAGTTTGTTTTGTAGGGTTGTTTATGTTGGGCAGATTTCCATTCTCACACTGCTCATTCTGTGGCAGTCTTGCATGACGTGCTCTGGGGACCGCTTTAGTGCTCCACAGGTGCAGGCAGCCGAGTCCATGAGACCCATTCTGTGGAGGTGTGCTCTGAGACTGCAGTGTCCCGTTCTAAGTCTGAAGACTGTGATCTGCGCTTTTCTGTTTAGTATATTGTTCTTAGCATACTCTGGAGGCAACAGGTTGTGGCATCGGTGTTTTTTTTTAATTCTTCTTTTTCTCTTCCAACATTTACTTATTTATTGAAGTGTTGGGGCGGGGGTAGGGTGTAGTGATCTTGCGTTGGCTTATTCTAATGCACTTTGTAAGCTTTTATTCATTTTCTTAAGGCTGTTCTTGATGCCATCGTCCATCTTTTGCATGGTCTTCCTCTTGCTCTGAACTCGTTATACTTTTTCAGTGTGGCTCTATGCGGTAGTCAGTGTTTTATTATGTTAACTAAGAGGTACGCCAGAGTGGTTACCGGTGCCCAAATTTGGGGTGTCAAGAATAAAACCACTGTTACCTGCCACGTATCTCGTAAGAGACGACTAAGGAGGTTTGGCTGAAATCGGATGCACGTGCCCTAAACGTGTAGAAGTCTATGCGTTTAGGGGCCTACCAAACCAATGTGCAACGTATACACGTTCTTGGCAAAGATCAAACATATCACAAAGAGTGATTAAAATTGGTTGTGAAGAAAGAACGCAAAGAAGAAGAAGAACTAAGAGGTACTTATTAAGTCGTTTATGTTTTAACAGGGAGACATTTGTTATCAGAAACATAGTATATGATAGTGAATGAAGGAACCCTTTTTCATATCATGGGGTATATTTGGGAATACAGTGTTAGTAAGCCCACGTTTTTTTCATTGACCATCGCTACACGATGGGCAATTTGTTCAATACCACGTTGACCGTCTTTACTTCCAAGTGCTTTTCTGGTACCCAATTGAGGCCAGGTCCACCTGACAGCCGCTAAGGTTGGAAAAATTACATTCCATCAGTGGAATTGAACATATGAAGCGAGTGCACTTCTTCTTCTTCCAACGCTCCATATCTACCACTTGTTAACCATTCTGTGTGATTTGTATGTGATCTGAGCCTAAAAGTGATTGTATGTTGTGCCAGTTATGCACCTACAAATAGACCAGCACATCCGATTTATGCAATGCATTTTATTTACTAGGGTAGCTTCCGCTAGATCTTACATCAGTCGCATCTTACGACATGCCTTGTAGGTAGCAATGGTACTATTCTGTATTTGCCTTGCAGCCTCAGCACCACATGGGGGCCTTGATTGACGACATACACGCATATTGCAACTTTTCGTTTTGAACTTTTCGTAGTATTGTCTAAGAGTCAGACACAAAAACGTTCCCGGTAAACGAAACATCTCAGTAAGTCATTGAAGGTTATCAGTAACGGACTGAACCTTCATCCTTACTCATGCTTGATGTAGGTGATGATAATAGGAATGCTTGCTAATGGTTCCTGTTTCTCACTGGTTAAACAAACACACTTCATACTCTACACCATAGTGTTACACGTACAGTGTTTAACTCCGTAGTCCGCTGAAAGCAGTGTAGATACGTAAACAGTCAGTCGCTTAGCAACTGCTATTATCTCTATCTTCCAACACCGAGATTATATACCACGCTTTTGATGTAGATATGTCTGCTTTCTCACTACCTCAAACAGCTGCATATCTCTCTCTCTCTCTCTCTCTCTCTCTCTCTCTCTCTTTGCGGTTCGTTATTTGTGGTCATTTTATCATTCTTTTTGTGATATATAAATAGCCTGAGCCAAGACCGTATTTTACGCCACATCGTCAGTACCATTGGGAGCTCTGGTGCTTGTACTTCGGCGACGTGTCCGATTTCAATCAGCGTTTACTGTGTCCGCTCTCCGTTAGCCTTTGTCTGTCCCCAGCCGACCTGCAAGGCAGCAAGTTGCTATTTTCTTTCAGGGTAGCGACACCTAGACGACCTACCCTCCCGGGCTGTTGTTCGTCATCTACCCAGGTTACCTGTCTTTATTTGGACTACTTGGTTCGCCTGCCGTCCAGATTTGTGTACGGTTTACTCCGCTAGCCTTTGATTGTCCCCAATCAAACTCAAGGCAAAGTACAACTGCATCGACATGTACAGAACAGTAGATTCATGTCAAATAATGAAAGATGGACATAATAGTATACGATACTCAATCAATTCTAACAAATAAAGGTATAGAAATTAAGCTGAATGAATTTAAAAATATATGTTTTTGAAAAATAATGCACATAAAATGGCACGAAATTTTTTTTTAAATGTCACGTAACCTTTTCATATCTTAGGATATGAAGTGCCTGTCACTTCACATTTCTAACACCTAGTGTGCAGAAATAGGAGGGTCAATTCCTTTCCTCACATGTGGAACGTGGGGTATAGGATTGAACCCACCACGGTATTGTGTTCGAGTTGACATACGAATGTCTGTGCATAACGCTAATCCGCCCCACTTAGTTATTTCACGCAGGCTAAATTGGACGCATAATAATACCTTATTCTCTATGGTGCAGTGATCAAGCCCTTCGCCATGCAGACTGAAAGCTGTGGGTTCAAACCACGGTCACGTCGTTAGTTTGCGAGTGTATGTTTGAGAGAGGTTCATATGATTATTGGAGGAGCTAAGGGGCTCGTGCTGTTTGAAATACTCTTCAACTGATGGCGTACCATTTCTGTGAGAAGGGACTGAGTCACAATTATAATCACGGTGAATTGAACTTGCTAGTGTTACATATGGACATATCAGTAAAGCATATCGTGTATTGGTTAAACAGGCATCAGTTGAAGATTCGAATCCAAACCGCCCATTTGCAGTGTATTAAACAACGCCTCTTTTTTTTTTTTTTTTCATTTTAGCCGTATATCAACTGAACGTAAAGTTGAAATTATGTGTTTTATGCGTACTATGTGTTCTGTAATGTTTATACAACACTTCTGCATTTGCTTCACTGAATTTTATATGGCTGTTTAGTAGCAAACTTTAGTGTTATATGTTACTCTGTCAAATAACTTGTTAGTAATGTTCGCAAAAGTGGTTTATATATATATATATGGATTAAAGCGTGGCTCCCTTGTGAGAGACCTGTGTTCAATCAACAGTACGGCCAATGATTTTTTTCTGCTGGGGCATAAAGAAAATTCTTAACCTGAACAGTTTCACAGCGACTGTACTAGCCATGAGGCAATTAACGTCCTCAGACTTATGTCCCCTGCCCTAATAAAAACGGTATTACAGACAGTAACGACAGTTTATATATATATTTCCTGCTGAAAATTCAGGCATAGCCATAGCACTTCTGATTCATTTTTGCCTGATTGCTTGCTTTCCTTATCACCAGTATCCCTCTAATTGCTGGCGAGTCTTACTCCGACTTCAGAAGTACTTGTAATTTAGATCCCAAAGTAAAGGATCATGGTTTCCTGTAGTCTAACTGCGTACTGTGTGTACATGTGTACTACGGCAAGTGGTCACTAGCCCAGGGTTTGATCAATTCGTCCTCGACAACCCAGGTTAAAATATATACAAGTTGTTATCCTAACATATTAAGAAACGTTGTGTAATAAAAGAACCCCTTTTTAAACAGGTATGTTGGGAAACACAGTGTTTGAACGAAGTTTTCTTTGTAAAACACCACCCGATGTATGATGTGTTTTACATCACGCTGACTGCCTTTAATTCTAAGTGATTCTTTGGGACCCTATTAAGACTTTCTCTACTTGAAAACCGTAGGTATCTTTAAAAATCCACTATAACTTGGAACTATTTCAAACGTTGGACCCTCTCGTCAGCGAAGAAAGTACATTAGCCACTATACTATCGCAGCTATTATTCAATGTGTAATGTTATGAGATCATAAATTCCACAGTATCCTACACGCACTGCATGCTTGCTCTAAGATACGCGCTGTTTCTCTGTACCTTTGAAAAGCACGTTGTAACTGTATGATGTGTGTATGCATGTTATAATCAAACAGGATATGTCTAGCTAGCTAGAACTTGTAAGGTGTACGATACAATGGTTTAGGCTGGGGGCAATGTTTAACACTCAACATTATTATTAAGTTCTGCAGTGCGAATGATAATTTCGGTTTTTCTCTCCATCTGTATGTATTCAAGCGTTTCGTAGTATATGTTGTTTCTGTTCAGATTCGATAGCGAAACACCTAATAACAAAGTACTGTAGTTTTACAAAATACAAAAACAGTGACAATACACACCAACGTTTCGACCAAAAGGCCTTTATCAAGCAAACGATACAACAGGAGTGACGAATTTCACAACACACTACATATAGACTACGACAGAGACATTCCAACGGTCCTAAAATGAAAATTTGTGATTACTGCTGTCACCCACTATATCGATAATTCTGATTCGATACTGTAGACAGTATATATTTCTTGACTTTAGTTCAAATTGACCGTCTGTAAAGACCATAAAGGTCATATATATAAATAAATATACATTTCTTGAGATCATGTTTAAATTTGGAATATCTTTCATTGCACTTCGAAAATATGCAGAGGTGCTCCGATCTCCTTCGCAATATCTCCGCCAGCGTCCAGCGACTGACCGTACCAGTTGGATTTTAATTGATGAGCCTACTCATATACTTGTTGTGCTTTTCTTGTCTGGTCACTCCAATCTTGTTATGATAATGTTATACCGTTCTAGATTAAGAGTTTTTACTTTTCTTTGCTTCATAGCTAGAATATTAAACAGTAAGTAGGATCCAGAATAACTAGTTTCAAAAATAAGATTGGTTAACAGTTACTGAACTGAAGTCACAGTATTCGAGACAGACGAATACTTGTTAAATTTTTCACTGGCAGATGACGAACGGTGTGTATGCTGACGGTTCCTGTTGCTCTCTGGTAAAACACACTTCTCAATCTGCCCCCATAAACTCAGTACTGATCGCACTATGTGTTAATTTCAAACAACTTAAATTGTTTTTTTATTGATTCAACATCAACTGCCGTCTCCCAATCCATTGACAGGCAGTCAATGAACAGCCACAGAACATCTCCGTATCTATCTTCATCTCCCTAACGACCATTGCTAGTTGTTAATTAAAGTACCGTGTCGCAATTCGCTTCCGTTTAGCAGCCGAAGAACTTCCTCTTATCTATCTCCACTTTCTCAATGATCAGTCGAAAGGGTCTAAAGTCAAAGGATTGACATCATTGCACTTAGTTTTTACCCCATATGGCTCGATCCCTCCCTGCAGAAATGACGTGCTAATGAATATTGCACAAAGCCCGAACCCCGTAGCTCCAGCAACAATCCTAGAGTCTCTGGAAAAAAAATGAACTCGTGAACAGAACGACGCGGTCCGGATTGGAAACCACAACTTCCGGAACGCAAGGCAATGGCTTAATAACTTAGCCACAGAGACAGCAAACGACGAGCATTGCTAGTTGTTAATGTAATTAAGTATGTTCTCTCATTACCGCGAGCATCCACATACGTCCACTACTGTCTAGGATAGTAGATTAACGTAAACCTCAAATGAATATACCTAATAGATAATATCCACGCATACTTTAACCTGCCTTACTAGAGCTTCCAAAGCATATAATAGAATTTGACACAAAATGACAAGAGAAACACATACTGCAAGAATTCCAAAATACACTAAACAGAGAGAAACACATGGACAACCCTATATCAAGACAAGCTATATGGAGATATGCTTGAACTGACCACTAACTACTTTAAAAGTAAACAAACAAATCGATGCCTGAAAACGTTGTAAAAGAAAGAAGACACAAAAATAGACCCAGTAAAGAGAATCTCAAGAGAATCGTCACATATACAACACTACCAGCTTCAACCTTCATCTTAAGTTGTCATATATGCTCACTTTCTTTTGACAACGACCTGTGCTAAATGCAAGATCATCTCCTCCTCTGCGAACGCCCCATATCAACCACTTGTTTACCACTCAGTGTGATGTGTAAGTGATCTGAGCCTAACACGTTTGTACGTTGTGCCAGTTATGCGCCTACACGTAGGCCAGCATATCCAATTTCTGCAATGCTTTTTATTTACTAGGGTAGCTTCCTAAGTCCTACATCAATCGCCTCTTACGACATGCATTGTAGGTCGCATGTATGTTTATTTGCTTCCTTGCGGGCCTGGTACCACACAGCTGCAAGATGATCTAAATTTAAGTGTTATAAAATGTTTTACATCACATATTTATATTACACACGCGTCGCGTCGTATTCTGAATTTGTTACAATTTTTCAACAATTTCACTTATACGTTAAATGATTATAATTTATGTCTTGTGAAACCAGTTTCTGTTTACTTTATTGCAGATTTCCAGTCAATCATCAACTGTTATCGACTACGAAGTGTCATCGTCAACAGGTGTACCATCACCGCTGCCACCAATAAAAGACCTATCGTATCAAAGCAATTTCTTGTACCAAAAATTCAAATGTGAGCAGTCTCCATCTCCAGACGATTCACTTGACATTAAAACACCTATAAAATATGAACTAGCAACCGTAATCTCTCTACCAAACACGCAATATTCTAGAACATTCGAATATAATACGTTGTCGTCCCCGGTGTCACCGTCATCCACATCTACTACCACATCATCGTGTTCAAATTATTTCGATAACTACTCACTCCACAACGGACAGGTGTACCAACCTCACATAGATCAAAAAATCGATGTTTCACAACAGTATTCTACACAATCATCTCATTACTTTGTGTTCCGAGACGATCAGGAACATTTTTTTAATGGCATCAACATCACCGAAAAACACCGCAACAAAAACAGTACTTGTTTAAACGTCCAAAGCGAACTATCAGATCTCCACGATTTCCACTCACTTCCCTTTGAAACAGACATTCACAACAATAACTCTAGAACTAATGAACTAAGTGGGAGCCGCGAACAATCCTTCTTTGATAGCAGATTAAAAATCAGTAGCAGCAAAACCAGCCCATCTGACACACACGGGAAGGGTACCAGGCTACCCCCATTTTCAGCACTGCTTTCCAACTCCTCTGCTAAACAAGGAGTTTCAGAATCGACTCAGATAATGATGAAAACATTTACGAATATGTTCGATGAAGATAGCGATGCAAACATGGGAAACAGCTACAGTAGTATGGATGAAGAAACTCATTACACGAATCTTACCAATGTCGGTCAAACGTCACATGAGCAAGGTAAGGATATTTATACTTCTTCTTCTGCGCCCACTTTCTGTCGTCCACTTTAGTCTTCTTCTTCTTCTCGTTCACTGAAGTTCAATGTCTACACAATGAGTCCGGTTCTCTGGATGTATGTTGTTGTGTTTATTAGCTCATCAAGGCTTCTGAACAGCTTTGTGTTGATGTCTGTCTCTGTTGGCTAATGTTCTTTCTGCAGTTGATTCATCACGTGACAATCTTACAGGATGTGTTCGGCTGTCTGTGCTGTCTGTCCACATGCACATGTGGGTGATGGAACTAGTTTTAGTCTGTGTATGTGTCTGTACCATCTGTTGTCTCCAGTTATCTACTTTAGTAATTACAAAGAAAGTAGTGGTCAGTATTAGGCTAAAGTTACATTCATCTTGTATTCCCATACACATTTATATCATATATGTGTGTTTGCAGCTGTCTAGTTATGCCAAGACACCCTAAAGCTTATCCCAAGGACTTTTTTGTGTAGCTAGGGTGTCTTCTGCCTCGCAATGTAATTTGTCAGTAAATGTTTACTCGTTCAATTTATTTGATTTAACATTAACTTGCTATCTACTTCTTTTTCAATGATCCAGCAGATATTGGGCTCTTGTCCCTCGGCCCAATGCTATGTAGTGGCATCTGCATGTGTTTGTAAGTTGTTCTTTTGTTCGTATAATGTGTTCAATTTATATAGCATTGGAAGAAGAAGAATCCCCCTAACATATCTAGTGCTTGGCACCTGAAGAGGTAGTGGTGAACAGTTTCACAATAATGTGTACACAGCTGACACTCCAGCGTGTGGTGTGGTGTGGTTGAATTCTTTTCAAGTAATGATGTGTTGGGTTCAAAGTCTAAAAATGATGCTCTGATCTCTTCTTGTAAGGGGTTTGATGTCATCTCGTGTTTTCCCATGTCCCATCTGTTCAGTCACATTTATGTATTTGTTGTCGTTAGGATTTACTTTGTTGTATGGAGAGTTGTGCCTATCTAAACAAAACCTAACGAAACTCATTGACTTCTTCTTCTGCGTTCGCACGCTATGAATTCAAGCGTAGTCAGGACGCTTTGAAGAAGATCATTGTGGAAGGAAGCATCCTAGCAAAGTGAAGAAGAGGAAGACTACGGAGAAGATGGATACAGGATGTGACATGATTTAAGCATGATGGTTGCAGAGGCGTGACATCTGGCCTATGTGAGAGAGAGAGGAGAGAGAGAAGTTCCGGAGGACTGTTGGGGTAGCAAAGTTCTGCTCAGTACAAGCTATTTGATGATGATGATTTTATGTCATTGTAAAAACAGTTTGTACAGTTAACCGTTATCAGTTATTCTTATCAATACAATGGAAGGCAATAGTAAAACTGTGTACCAGCGATGAAAGTAGGGTAGTTTTAGAATTGACTATTACGTTTTAAAGGGTTTTAAAACCGAAGGATTGACTTAATTGCACCGGGTTTTACCCCATATGGTTTGGTCCTCTCAGCAGAAAATGGCACGCCACCTGCCAAGAGTATTGCACAAAGCACGAACTCTGTAGCTCCAGCAATAATCCTAGGGATCTCTGGAAAAAATGCACTCGTGAACAGAACGACGCGGTCCGAACGCGAACCCACGACTCACAAGGCAAAAGGCTTAACCACTTAGCCACAGAGACCTCCTGACTATTACATTAAGTAGATATATTAGTGTACATATTCCAACTTATTTTATAACAAATGATTCCATCTTACAGATACTTGGTACATTGATGAACCGAATTATTATTTGGAATTGCCAGGCGATTACATTGGTCTTGATCCGAATATTCCATTTGACAGCTGTGAGGATATGAATATCGACCCAGCAACACCAGATTCAGGTATGTTCATGTGACATCCATTACCATTCTTTCATTTTACTTATTTTTGTCTAGTTCTTTCATTAACATTCTCATTGCTCTATTCCTTTCTAGTCAAATATGCTGAACACATTGCATAACTCGCTTGTTGTGTGTTGCCGAAGCTCACAAGGGGGTACAGAATAGTAACATTGCGACCTACAAGGCATGTTGTAAGAGGCAGGGAAGCTAACCTAGTAAATAAAAAGCGTCGCAGAAATTGGATGAGCTTGTCTACTTGTAGGCGCATAACTGGCACAATGTAAAATCGCTATTAGGCTCAGATCACATATAAATCACAAAGAGTTGTTTAACAGTTGATCGCTATTGGAGCTCACTAATTTATTAAAAGATTTCAAGAAACGGTTGAAAGGGTCAAAGGGAAATAACCAATAAATAATGTTGAGATTTGTACCGGGTAATCAACCAACCCATAATTAATATCAAAAATGAAGAAATTGAAAATTACGCACATTTTGGCTCCACAATTAACAACGGACAGTGTACATATGAAATCTTGAAACTAGTCACGACAACCCTGAGTTTAACTAGTATGAATCGCGGACCATTCCACAAGCATTACAGAAGAAAATCTAATCTTTTAAAGTGAATTGCAACAGAGCACCCAAGGCATGAAAAATAATATGCACATACCCATACTGCAAGACCTGAACATCGAAGAATATTGGCTAATAATCGTCCAAGTGGTTACCGGGGCCCACATTTAGGGATTAAAGATTAGAACCACTGTTACCTGCCACGCATGTCGTAAGAGGCGACTAATGAGATTTGGCTGAAATCGGATGCACGTGTCCTAAACACGTACAAGTTTATGCGTTTAGGAGCCTACCAAAACCAATTTCAACGTATACACGTTCTTGGTAAAGATCAAACATATCACAAAGATTTATTGAAATTGGTCGTAAAGAACGAACGCAAAGAAGAAGAATATTGGTTAATAATGAATATCGAATCTCAGAAACGAACATTTTGATCATATTAAACGACACATTAGTTGAGAGAGAGCAATAATGAATATCGAATCTCAGAAACGAACATTTTGATCATATTAAACGACACAGTAGTTTAGAGAAAGCAATAATTAAGAGAATGGAAGCGGGAAACGACTGTTTGAAAACGACATTCTAGAAAAATTGAAACAATGTTGGAAGAGGTAGGAAAACTGACAAATTATGGAAGTATTTTGTACTTGATATTATGAGAACGACTGTATGCAAATGATAGGCCTATACAGCATGACGATGTATTGTACATCATCAGGTGTCGTGCCAGCTGGCGTAGGCGATCATGGATCTCCACAAATCTCTGTCCTGGTATTTGCTATCATCTCAGATGTTGACGCTATTTCGTGCCATAAAGTCAGACTCTCTATTATTTTCTCCCTATGCCTCGGCTTAAAACTCTTATTTAACAAACAATGATGCTTGTCTATCACGGGTGATGATGACCACACAATTTTCATCCAAGGGAATGTAGTTGCGTTATGTTTGTCTGTCTGTGCGTAGATGACTAAAGAGCCCGATGCGGGCTTGAAATGTTCTTGTGCAGTGTGGGCAAGGTATACTCGCACTTGTGGGGAGTTTTACTGCCTTTCTATTTTCACGTTTTTGTTCCATCCGTGCTGTTCTACATGCCTCGCTGGCCGAAGAACCGTGTCGCAGAAGTGTGAGCCAGGCTGATCTGTCTTAAGCAACATTCTCCCAGTTGTCGACATCTATGCCAAAGGATTTCATTGAGTTCTTGAGTGTGTCTTTGAATCGCTTTTTCTGACCACCCTGTGAGCGTTTACCGCTATGCAGCTCAAACAAACAGTAACTATATAGCTCCTGTCCCACTAGCTATGGTGGTGTATTTTGTAGGATTCTACTTTTATTATTGTACATACAATAATACAAGAAGCGTATAGATAACGCTAACACGCAGACAAACAAATCTTCTTTTGGGGAAAATAAAAGTGTAAGTTGCAGAAGTAATTGTTTATATCGGAAACGAGGATAACATAGAAACATAAGGTTTATATGTCATACAGTACATAGCTCTATATACGCAATTGACGGTAATTGACGGTAACTTTTTCGGATATATGTGTATTTATCTCAGCAACAAATTGATAGAGTACCGTACCTTGACTAACTTGCCGTTGTTAGTGCGAAGAACATGTTTGACAGGCTGAAACATGTGTTCATGTTATTCTGAACCTTTAGATTTGCGAATAGAAAGCAAGAAGTTGAGTTCTGATGTTATATATTTTCAGAGAAGTTACAGAGGTAGTTACGAAAACTTTTTTGTATATAACTTGTGTGTATTTGATCGCGAGTTTGTTCAGTCGTGACTCGTGACGTTTGAAGTCAAAGCAGGAAGGAAGTTTATTAGGAAGTGTCGTCACTATAATAATAGTAAACTAAAGTATCGTATGATTGTTAAATGTGAGAGCTTTAATACTATTTATTTTGTTTATTGAAGTCTTTGTTTTACAATCTAATTAAGATAGAACACATTTCACTTCCCTATTAGACACTACATAGTTATTATATCGATATTCCCAACGATTTTCATTCCCAACTCAACCTGTGGCCCAACAATTTACAATTTCTTTCTAAACTTAACTAGAGTAGATTCAACATTCTTTTCTTACTATTGACATAGTATTTAAGTATAAGTATTGACAGAAGACCACTTAGTACTTCTTTCATTTATTGCTTACAACAGAGTGAGAGTTTACTTCAAAGTATTTTATTTGTACTACCACAGTAATGATAAGTAATGAAACTAATAATTACTATGTAATAGTAATAGGTATAATTATTTGTGTGGCGTCTGTGGCCTAGGGGTTAGTGACTCTGTCTATTAACCTCGACGTTCTGATTCGAATCACGCTGCGGACGAGTTTCTTGCAAATTGATTCCGTTGATTTTAACATAAGGACGATGGCCACCTGCTTCAGAAAGCAATGGCAAACTACTGAACGTATAGTGGTGCCTAGAAAATCAACGACTTGTTTACTGTGGTTGATGGCTACGTCCTTTGGGATATGCCACGATTTTCATTTTCATAATTATTTGCTAATACGATTTTCTTATGGACTAGTGGCAGTGGGTCGTATCATGTCTTATAGTAAATAATTATTATGGTTGTCACATTTAGTTATCTGTGTTCTACTTTTTCTGTCCCCTCAATATCACTTTTGAAAATTGATTTAGGGATGTGCTTTTAAAGACAACCGCCAACTCAGAAATCATCAGAGTAACATTCAACATACTTTCCAATTGTCTGTCTGTAAAGACAAAAAGGACACATATATACATATAATTATATGGTCTCACAAGTTGATGTCTTAAGATCACACACACAAATAATTATATTTTATCAAGAAAATCATACCCACGTGAGTTAGTACAATTGCATTCATTTTATTTTCAGACGGTTACGAGAGCAGTTCTGCTGATATAATTTCTTCCAGTCAATATGTGTCCATTGAAAATTCAGCAGATTTAAAGTTTAACTCACAGTCGCATGTTTATAGACAGGATGAAATAGGGACATTTACTCAAATCTATAGTGGACATGAATCTTCTTCATCAGATGAGGGTTATGGTGAAGGCAATTTGCCAGACTTTGAGAAACTGCAGGTACATATTTACAATTTAATAATTTGTTGCGTTACTAAGATAAAAGTCATTTCATGTGCGTCATCTCCATAATGGTGAGGGAATAATGTAGATTGTGCACTCTACAAAGGTTGTTAGAAAGTGTTGATTCCAGTTAAATGAATTAAGAAAATATGATTATAATAGAATATTATTATTGTCTTAGCATGTAGTGAAGCATAAATAATATATTTATAGTACTTACTGATCAAATGACATCTATTACTAAAGTGTCTACAACCACCCATGTGGTGCAGTGGCCCACCAGAGAAGCAAAGAATAGTACCTCTGCGACCTACATGGCATGTCGTAAGAGGCGACTGATCTAGAGGCCTAAGGAAGCTACCCTAGTAAATAAAAAGCGCTGCAGAAATCTGATGTGCGGGTCGGGCCTACTTGTAGGTGCATAACTGACACAGCATACAATCGTTCGTAGGCTCAGATCACATACAAATCAAACAGAGTGATTAACAAGTAGTCGATATGGAGCATTTGAAGAAGAAGTGTCCACAACATGAGGACCAGAGAAAGTTTTCAAAACTATCACCAGTTTTGGATTAGCACAATGGATAGGTTATTACCCTTATGTTGAAGACTGTCTTTAAATATAGTTAAACTCTGTTATAATGTGCACAGTTTTAGTAATGTCACAGTAGACTGAGCAAATTCTACCTTCAAGATAGTGCGAGCTTTTAGATAAAAATATTATATATTTCTTCCTTTTATTCACTTGAAAAATTTTCTATATATTCAATCTTGTTTCTTGTATAAACTTCACTGTATTTTGTAGCTCACACAGAGCACCATGCAATTTTCTTTCCAGTTTTGTTTCATTATGTTAATGAGTTTTCCTCAGTATATAATATTCAGGGAATTTGTTAAGTATATGTTCTGCAGTCTAGTGTGCCTGTCCACATGTACATATGGTTGAATTGCCAATCTTGAATTTTTTATACATATTGCTGTGAAGTTCTATTGTCCTATTCTGGGTCACAGAATTACAATTTGTTTGAATTTGTTCATAAGTTGGTGCCATCCTGTGTTAGTATCTATTGTTTTTCTGATTAAATCTGATTTAGTCATATTTTTCTTTTGTAGATAGGTAACTGATACATTCAGTTGTTCTTCTGCAGCACATTCCTTTGCCAGTTGATATACTGTCTTATTTCCTGGTATCACACAGTGGGGCGGTATTCATTACAAGATAACATTGCACTTGTTGCATAGTTCAGACAGTAGGGCCTATATGATTTATTATATGATAGTATCTTTTTCTCGACTGAAGTGCAGTTTTTTGCATCTATCAAAAGAACAACAGGTTGTGGATCAAGCGTGGTTGTGAACAGTTTCTCAGTTGCTACATTGATTACCTGGATTTCTTCATTATAGTTATGATATCATTTCTTTACTACATGCTTTTTGCTTTCATAACTGTTGAGTTTAATGGCATTACAGAACAAAACAATTGTGTATGTGGCTGTATATTCAAGTTGACATCTTAACTCCTTGTGGACCAAACACCACACTACGTGGCTTTGGGTTGTCACTTTTACTAGGAGCCACACTAAAAGACTTTTTTAATTCTAGAAACAAATTGCTTGTAAAAACATGACTTTTGCCCTGGTGCTCTAGGAGTTAAAGTGATGGGGAAGTAGAAAAGTCTTATATTTTAAAAATTGATTCTTTTGGCAAGAAGTTGCCATTTTTATACACACATGTTCCATCCAGTGTTTAAATATATTTTTTTTTATCTGACAGAATCGACCTGACCCAGATAAAGTATCACAGCGTAAACGTAACAATGCTTTGAACTCCAAGGCAAAAAAAAGGACTACTAAAGAATCTGTGCCATTTATTGAAAAGGAAAGGCGAAAGCCAGGTCGTAAACCAGGTCAAGGTATGTATTAACTATAGACTCTTATACTTGTCATTTTGGTGTATATTTTTATGTGTTTGTAGAAGTTGTGCATTGATCTCTCTTAGTGGTCATATATAAGGTTTTTTATTGTCTTTTTACCAAAATATTGCACCTATATGTGCTTTATTTCATTCAGTAATTCTTTTAAGTGGTAGGAGCTTGATAACAACCCAAGCGTACCTGGTTCAAACTCTGTGGCAGGCAAATTTGGAAGCAACTTAGTTCCTTGGATTTTATGACTGAAAAAATAGACCTCACCGTTCATAAGCAATGGCAAACTACTGAATCTATAAGTGGTGCCTAGAGAATCGATGACTCATTTACTGTTGTTAATGGTTATGTCTGTAAAGGATATGCCATGATTTTTTTCTATTCTTTTCACACTCCCAATCTTTCAAATACCTTTCTGTTGCCAATTTTCTCACTAATAAAGCATAATAGTGCAGCTAACATGTTAATAATTTTCTGAAAAATATTTATTATATTATTTGATATGTTTCATGTAATAGTAATACTTTTTTATTTTTATCTTCCAGTGTCTAATGTGCTACATCTCTGGGAGTTTATGCGAAATCTCCTTCAAAACTCAGAATATGAAGGCATTATTGAGTGGATCTCCAAGTCTGAGGGTGTTTTCCGAGTCATGAACTCAACAGAAGTTGCACGATTGTGGGGAGAGAAAAAAGAATAAAAACAGATGACATATGAGAAACTTAGCAGATCACTCAGGTTAGATTGATTGAAAATATTGATTCTCTTTAGTAAACTCAGTTTAGATAAACTAATGTATATTTAATGATAATTTTGTACTTAGTCTTTCTCTCCCTCATATCATGTCATTTGTAATGTAGAAAATATTTTGTTTTTATCTTCTTGATCGTGACCGGCGTGATGTTGTCCACAGCACATTTTCTATTCTTCGGGTCAATGAAAAATACATACCTAACACTATTACCCAATATAGCTCGAAGTATGAAAAGGTGCTTTTACTTTTTTTTTTGGCCTTCTTTGTCAGCCACAGTAGTTCAAAATCTGTGACTGAAAAAATAAATAACGAAATAAATGCAAAAACGTAGAAGTGGAAAAAAGAAGATAAACATCAAATATACATACTACTTTTTTGCATTTATTTCGTTATTTGTTTTTAGTCACATATTTTCATATTAGGGCTGTTATGAATTTATTGTCCGATTCTATATATTCTGAGCTGTGTAAGAAGTGAATTTCTTTGCTTCTGTTTTATCCTTTGCTTGATAAAAGCCTTTTGGTCGAAACGTTGCAGTGTATTGATTTTGTAAAACTACAGTACTTTGTTTTTACATGTTTCGTCATTGCTACATAGTTTTACTACAGTCTTCCAGTATATCGATAATACTTTTATTTCTTTGCTTGTATCATACCATATAAGATTATAATAGAATGAGATTAGTATATATATATATATATATATATATGCATATGTATTGTGATGTTTGTTTATATGTGTTTCAGATATTCAAGGTTAGAGGGATATTTTGCTGAGCTTCCCAGAGACAAAAACTACCCCAAAAAACTCTGCTTCAAATTTGGGCCAAAGTCAAGAAACTGGTGTTGAACAGAAACACCATCTTTCAAATTTCCAATTCTGTAGATATTACATTCCCCACCATATCTGTCTAAACAGTTATAATGTAGATTTGTACAAGTATTTCTCATTAGACAAATTGTTATGTTTCATTTTGCCAAACTGATGCATTCCTCACAGTAATATTTACACTTGAAATTTGAAGATGATAGTATATTTGTATTGTCAAGTTTGCAGAATGGGCTAAACGAGAGTGTAACTGTATTTTCAAGTTTGCAGAATAGGCTAGAAAAGAGCACATCTGTAATGTCAAGTTTGTAGAATGGGCTAAAAGAGAGTATATCTGTATTGTCAAGTTTGCAGAATGGGCTAAATGAGAGTGTATCTGTAATATCAAGTTTGCAATAGGGGCCGGAAAAGAGTATGTTTGTAGTGTCTAGTTTGTAGAGTGAACTAGCAGAGAGCATATCTGCAATATCAAGGTAAAAACCATTAACTCATTGGGGACCAAATGCCACACTATGTGGCTTTGGGTTGGACACCATTTTACCAGGAGCCATACTAAAGGGTATTTTTTATTCTAAAAACAAATGGCTTGTAAAAACATGACTTTTGCCCTGGTTCACTAAGAGTTAATAGACTGACATTTGTAGTGTTCAGTTTGGAGTCAACAGTGTACACAGTTTTATATGTTGATGTCGGTTTCATTCTTGCTACCACTTTCTCTTACATTTTAAATAAATATTAAACTTGCTTCTACTTTTAACCTATCTATCTATATGCTTCCACATTTGCCATTATGCGTCGTAGGAAGGAATAGTTAGTGATCCAGCACTTGATGGATAGAATTGATTATAGTCATTCTCTGTGACTGTAATATATCTCTAATATTATCTGCCCACTTTTTTCTTGGGCACTCTCATGCTCTTTTATCAGAATTGTGTTGGTATAACATTTAGACAGGTATTTGATGTTCTTGCATTCTAACTAGAGGACCAAACTACATGATCTTTGTTTCTTCATGAATGTGACACAGGGTTTTGTTCCCATCCCTTTCTGCCTTGTAGTCTCACTTTTCACCCGTTCGCAGATTTTTAAGTAGGCAGCTTTTCTCAAACATCCCACCTCGCAGTTGATGATTTAGCATATGTCTGATTTGGATAGTGTCCATGTTTCACACTTGTAGCATAGGATAGGTACGAATATGTTATTTATGCTCTGAAACTCATACAAGTCTTCTAAATTATACTTGTATAGCAGACAATCTGGGACATAGGAAAATATGGGTATTCTCAAAATGAATATATCTTTCAGAATATCACTCTTAGCCTTATTTTGATGTGTGTGTTACACATACAATTATGCGAGACATCAGTGTGTCTTTGTTGTTGAATATGATAATGTGTTAATTAACTTAATTTAGTAGTTATTTTGTGTTCACGCACATTATTTTTGAAATTCTCTTGATGGAACTTGTCCGCAAAGCTACTGTGTACTGTTATAAAGTGGTATGGATGTGGTATGAAACTTGAAAATGTAAATACTTGATAGTTTTTTTGGTAAGAGTTAGGTCTTTGAAGGGCTTGAGTCCCCTCTGATACTCTTCCTTATAACTAATCTGATCTGACACCATGATACGGTATAATTCAGTAGATGAGGTACTATGAAGTTCATTTTTATGTTCATAAAATCTTATCAGTAACCTATTTGTCAATTATTGAACAATAATTGCACAGGTTATCAGGGTTAGGTTAGGGTTATCAGGACAAGTGTTTAGAAATGACTTTGTTACAGAAATTGCAAGGAATAACTAGCATAGTGTTTGAATAATATCAGTACTATGTTCCATAAATTACACTTGAATTTGAAAACTAATATAAATGAAAGTTAAAAGTTGTAATCTCAATTTCATTTGGAATGTAAGGGATGAAGAAGAATAATGCATGGAATGTCTGACTGAATAGAATCAATATCTATGCACTCATGATGCTCTCATTGGTGCTGGTTCCCTATCAACAAGCTTAGTTTGTATTAGAACACCCACATGGTAGCAACATAGCGGCTGTACAATAATTGGCCGTAGTGTGAAATAGAACGATTGTGCATTAATTGACTGTACCATAATTCAACCAACCTGTCCACTAGTACGAAAATAGAACTTACTACCAAAGAGCTGCACCAACCCACACAAAGAGTTGACACATCTAAGACTGAAATATGGAAGTCATAAAACATTCAAATGAGCCAAGACTGTAGTACTGGGCAGACGAAGGATATGAAGACCAAGAAGAAGATGGGTGGAGGATTTCATAGACTCAATGAGTGTGACTGCAGCAGATACCTCACCCAGGACAAAGAAGCATTTAGAGCTGATGTCATGGGAGTCAAGTTCCGACAATAGACAAGCTAGATAGTGATAGCATTGCATTGAAATGTAAAAGTCATAGAACATTGAAACGAATGAAGACTATTTCATTAGTTATATAACAATTAACAAATATACATGACAAATTTAGTTACGGATTGTTAAAACCACATCTTCGGTTATCTTATATTTGTATGTTTGAATACTTGTGGTGTTTTGTGTGTCTCTAAAATGTATATAGTACTATTAATATTTCCCTGCTCACTTTAGTTATTATTTGTGCTTTTGACTAGTATGTGATATTATATCTTCATTGTGGTATATACTTTCTCATTTCAAACTACCTCATTCAATTCAGTTTTAGAGGGAAAAAAAGTACAGAACAAATGCTCACTGCTTCACAACAGTCCCCTGTAAGAAGGCCCTTAAACTGAAGTGGAAATTTCCAGATATCATTCTCATCACTAGACCCTCCCTTTTCAGTTTTGTTACATGAAGATGAACTACTCTTACCAACACAATACATGAAAACAAGGTTATGTTATGTCATATATGAAATTTAGCACAAAGAAATATCAGTATTATCAACATTTTTCATCAATAAATAACAATGGAATCATGTAAAATTGCAATAAATCTTACCACTGTTCTATCAAACATATAAGAAGATAGCCCACTCTAATTTGAATTTCATAATGATCTTATACCTAAGTAGACTCTGAAAGAACTTTGCTGAGAGAGGCAAGAAATATTGGACTCAATTCCATGGGAGAGATTGAGCGACTTGCCCAGGATAGAACGATATGGAGAAATTGCTTACAGGCCCTATTATATAGGTCCCAGGAGAGGAATTATATATAATGGTGTTATGCTACAGGGAACTGTGATCTGACAATGGGAGGAAAGTACAAACTTATACTCCATTGAGGTTTGCAAACTAGCAACATGAACTTCCTTAAATATGTTCTTAGACTTGAGTGGCAAACACTCTCAGTTGACCTCATACCGATCTTGATATGTTATTTTCTTGCTTTTTCTCTCATGATAATTTCTACTTTTAGAAATCTATTGATAAACTCTTTCTTGAAAAATGTTGTTTGTATCTCTGTTATATTCTTGTTACTTTTGTTGTTTTTTTAGTGATCATTTGATGGACTCATATTTTCATAAACTGTTGGTGACACCTTACTATTGTGATATACTATCTGCCATAATTCTATTAGATACCAACCAATGTTTAAGGCTGGGGTTAGAGTTTATTATAATTAGATACCAACTGGTGTTTGAGGCTGGGGTTAGAGTTTATTATAATTAGATACCAACCCATGTTAGAGTTTATTATAATTAGATACTATCTGGTGTTTGAGGCTGGGGTTAGAGTTTATTATAATTAGATACCAACTGGTGTTTGAGGCTGGGGTTAGAGTTTATTATAATTAGATACCAACCAATGTTAGAGTTTATTATAATTAGATACTATCTGGTGTTTGAGGCTGGGGTTAGGTTTATTATATAGATGAACATGTTAGAGTTTATTATAATTAGATACCAACCCATGTTAGAGTTTATTATAATTAGATAGCAACCAATGTTAGAGTTTATTATAATTAGATACCAACCCATGTTAGAGTTTATTATAATTAGATACCAGCCAATATTAGAGTTTATTATAATTAGATAGCAACCTGTTGAGTTTATTATAATTAGATACCAGCCAATATTAGAGTTTATTATAATTAGATAGCAACCCATGTTAGAGTTTATTATAATTAGATACCAACCCATGTTAGAGTTTATTATAATTAGATACCAGCCAATATTAGAGTTTATTATAATTAGATACCAACCCATGTTAGAGTTTATTATAATTAGATACCAACCAATGTTAGAGTTTATTATAATTAGATACCACCATGTTAGAGTTTATTATAATTAGATAGCAACCATGTTAGAGTTTATTATAATTAGATACCACCATGTTAGAGTTTATTATAATTAGATAGCAACCAATGTTAGAGTTTATTATAATTAGATACCAACCCATGTTAGAGTTTATTATAATTAGATACCACCAATTTAGAGTTTATTATAATTAGATACCAACCCATGTTAGAGTTTATTATAATTAGATACTATCTGGTGTTTGAGGCTGGGGTTAGAGTTTATTATAATTAGATAGCAACCCATGTTAGAGTTTATTATAATTAGATGCCAGCCAATGTTAGAGTTTATTATAATTAGATAGCAACCAATGTTAGAGTTTATTATAATTAGATATCAGCTCTTGAAATGACTTACATTGTTGGGACATCAAATATTTGTTTTCATAGCTTCTGGTTGTATAGAGAACTCCATACGGAAATATGAAACAGAAATGTTGTACTATTCACATTTGTCTTTCTAGCGACTGACATGTTAGAACATTTTTATAAATAGATCATATGTTCTATCGATTATGTTAGGATATATTTATAGATCTTTTCAACAATAGCAAGTTCAATATGTATTATGTGTACATCTGGCACAATATCTATCGCAGGCAAGCACATGTTGTAGGCTAAGTAATATGGCAGTTAGCAGAGTGTCATGTAATAATACCCAGTGTCACAAACTTGATAGTAACTGCATCTGTTCTAAGATTCATTAACGTGAACGTTTCACAAGCTTCATAGTAACTGCATCCGTTCTGATACGTTCTGAGTCAATTAACATGAAACTTTTGAAAATGAACATAAAAAGATGGTTTGGACATTTAATGAGAGTGGAATACAACCTGGCACAACTAGCCTGTGCCACTGCGAGAAGGCGGACATGACGGCAGAGCACCTACTGCAAGTAGACTGCCCACTGCTAGTAATCCTGAGAAATGAAACCAGGCTGGAAAATACCAAGCTAAATGAGAAGCTGTATGGAGGGACCGAGTCCCTAAAAACAGCAACATAATTTATGGGGAAATCTGGTATGTCAGTCTAAGCAGTGATCAAGAGAGAGAATACAGCCAACCACCAATAACAGCATACAATTAAAAAGAGATCAGTTACTAGAGCCAAGGGAAGACCAAGAAAATATGGATAGACAATATCAAGACCACACTAATAAACATCGGATATAACACAACAAGTGGACTCATCTGGCCCTAGAACACAAATTAAAGCTCTGCTTAACGGCAAGATGGACAACCAATTTCATCATCCACCTGGGGAAAGACAATAGACACAAAAAAAAGATTAAATATTCAGTCGAGATTTTCAACATTATGAAAATACAACACTTATTATAAGTATGCAAACGTTACCTTTTTAAACTGAAGATCTTCATATCGAAGTCTATGATTATCTTTTTTTTTTACTAAGAAAAATTCTGTGCTTATTTTTACATAATGTATCTTACTGATAAGCATGCATACTTAATTTTGTGCAAGACTGTTATTAAAGCTACTATTTCCTACTCTTTACTTACCAAACTGTCTCTGCTTGTTATTCTCAATTGTTGCTATTTGAACTATACTTCTTTTTGTTATTTTTTAAATTTATCAATGAATGTCTCCAAAAGTTTTAGGCCCTGTTACACATTGTTGATATTTGAACTATTGTTGTTGGATTTTTTTTTAAAAATGTATCAACGAATGTCTCCAAATTTTTCAGACCCTGTTACAGACAAATTCTTATATACCTATGTTTAAGCACCTTTCCTATGCAAGTCGTGATAATGTTACTACGTGATGTTGAACTTTGAACTTACATTCCAGTTGTTGTTCTGTTATATCAATGTCGATATTAACTCCTTGTGGACTAAACGCCACACTATGTGGCTTTGGGATGGATGCCTTTTACAGAAGCCACACTTTTATTCTAATACCTTGAATTACTAAATTTAAAATTTAAAATGGCTTGTACAACATGGCTTCTGCTCTGCTCCACTAAGAGTTAAAAATACTGGTTTTTAAAAAAAAAAATACTATCAGTAACTTCATGGCCTAGTTTGATTTTTTTCTTACATGTTTTATGAAATCTGAAAGTTCTTGGCTGTGTATGTATTACTTGATAGATATGCTAGCATGTCTAATAATGTATTCTTCAAATGTATGTTACAACATTGTGATTCTTGTGTCAAGTATTTTCTGGTTATTCTGATACTGATATCACATGGGAGATAATTCTATCTTTAAATTGGGGAGTAACTCTTTCGAGTAGTCATGTCTGTGAAATATTGAAACGATCATGTCTCAAATATATGGTTATTTTTTATTCCTTCTGCTGCCTGCTATGAATTCAGGTATAGTCTGATTTTAGCGTGGAAAATTTCCTTATTACCAGTGTCCCTCGTCATTGAGGTGACACGTTCATACGTAGGGTTCTTATATATAACCACAGATAAAATTTTGTTCTACATATTTTAATGCATTTTATTATTTCACTATTTTCTTCCCCATACTATCAAAGAAATTGATTATCTGTACCAGTGTCAAGCTTTCCAAGAGAAAACACATCTTTATGTATAGAGTATATAATCTGCTTTACTATTTCCTATATTGACAACTGTAAAGTCTTGATCTGGACAACTGTAAAGTTTTGGTCAGGACAGTTGTAAAGTCTTTTATCCGCAAGTCAACAAATAATCCAGACTCCATTCCTCTGCATAATGTATTATTATTTCAGTTGTGTCCCTTAGAAACATGGCTGTTCAATTTTTAAACAATCTTTATTTTTCACGAAGCTTGACTTCTTTCACAATTGATACTATTTCTTCATAATTTTGTTACGAAACATATAGCCAGCCTTATCAATCGCACCATTTCTTGAAATATTTGGTATCAAATTGTATTGATTTGTTGTCTTGTCATGTGTAAATAGTCATTCATTTTGTTTATACCTTATATGCACGTTCACTCACAAACCAGCTTGATATGAAAATAATTCATTAGCAACTTTACATCAAATGTTTGGTTTTTCTTTTTATGAGACACAGTAATATTAGCTGGATGTTTTGGGAGCATCTTGCAGAAGGGATTAGAGTGCGGCTCCCACACAGGAGACCCGTGATCAATCCACAGTAACGCAATGACTTTTTCAGTCTGAGGCGTAACAGAACAATCCCAACCTGAACAGTTTCACGGTGACTGCACTAGACATGCTGCCATTAAATTCCTCAGGTTCTCGTCCCTTCGGTCCTACACCGCTCATTAAATGCGGTACTACAGGCAGTAACTACTGGGGGCTAGGACAGTCCTTCTCTATGGATCTGAGTCTTGACTATTCCCCTCCGCTCCTCGTGGAGCATAGGGCCTCAACAGTTGTTTGCCACTTCTCTCTGTCTCTGGCTGTTTTCTTTATGGTCTCCCAGGATAGTTGAGCACTCTTCAGTTCCTCAAGAAGACTTTGTCTCTTTAGGGCGTCTTCGTTTTTCTTGCGGGCTCCACTCAAGTGCTTGATGGATCTGAGACTTGCAAAGCATATAAGAAAAATAGAAAGAGGATTCAAGGGAAGGCTTCTAGAGAATAACTGTGAGAATAAGAGTAACAATTTCAGATTCAAGAACTAATTCATTTGGAAGACATAAGTAATAATAATAGTTCCTCTCGTACAGTTATATGTTACACAAGACCTGCAAGCAATTTCTCCATACCGCTCTATCCTGGGCAACTCGATTAATCTCCTCCATGGAACTGAGACCACTATTTCTTGAAGTAGAGACATAAGTAAAGAGATACAAAATAGACGATGATGAGAAAACGAAGGACAGGCAAGACATGCAATGCAGTGGATGCTGCGGTGGAAGCAGACAAAAAAGGGAAGACCTAGGTGCACATGGATGACAACTTTTCAATAACGGTTGAAAGACATATATAGGGCTAGATTTTAGATATAAATAAAGGCACAAGATCGAAATGAGTGGACATTTTGTTGTTGTCTCTTCCTGATATGCATTTAGACATGATGATGAATATTATTTGCTTCACATAATTCATTTATTGTAAGAGTTTATTCTGTTACTGTACATTTGATGACTGCCATGCTGTAAAGGTTGATGTGGAGATATAGTTTTTGTTCTTGTATGACATGTTTGCTGGAGTAGATTTTCTCATTAACATTATCCACTATTAAGTCTTGGGTGGGGAACTATTGTGACATCAGTTTTTCATATGTTACTGATTACTTTAATATCAGCTTTTTGGAGATAAAGGATTACCTTTAACATCTCTGAGATTGGGGGTTACTTTTAACATCAGCTTCTTGGGGATTACTTTTAACATCAGCTTATTGGGGATTACTTTAACATCAATTTCTCTGAGATTGAGAATTACTTAAACAACTTCTTTTAAATTAGGGATTGCTTAAACATCACTCTCTCTGAGATTGGGGATAATATTAACCTTCCTGAAGTTGGTGATTGTCTGTTATCTATAACCTACGGCTACCACAGCCAGCTCAATTGACTTGCAATTATTTCTTGTGTAAACAGCCAATTTTTTTTTTTTTGACTTTGGTATGAAACCATAGCTCATATTGTTCTCTACTTATTTAGTTAATGAAATTGTTATTCATGTCAACTTTCACATTTCTGTGTCTTTCATTCTCTGTGTTACAGTATTTGTACCAAACAATGAAGTGTTATATCAATGCTAAAATTTTGTACAGTTTTTCTACTCTATTACTATTACCATGCACTTGCGTAGACGAACACTGTTATCATATGCCATATAATGTTATACAGCTTTCTATTCTGTGGTTTTTCTGGTTAGAAAGTTGATGAGGAAAACAGCCGCAGCAATAAACATTGTACAGAGATTGTTTACACTGACTCTTGTTATATTGTTCACGTTATATTTGTTGTTATTGTTATTGTGACCCACGAAATAGGGATTGAAGTGCGAGGCAAAGGACTCGAGAAGGAAAGGATTCTCTAGATCAGCGTTTCCCAAACTTTGGTCTGCGGGGTCAGTGAAGTACTCACAGAGGGTCCTCAAGCGCTTGAAGAAATATTGTCTTTGACATTTTAAACAGAAAAATAAATTATAAAAACAGTGGTACGCTGCGAAATCAAAGGACCCAGATCAGAATCTAAATGTCTGGCAGGACAAAATGAAAGATCATTTGAAGTTTCCCACAGTCTGAGAAATTGGAGCCATCTTGACTGTTGGTGTGGTGTAATAATAACTCCATCGCTAGAAGATTGTGTAGTTCAAAGGGCAGCAAAATGTATTTAAAAGGGGGTCCACAGTATGTAAAGTTTGGGAACCTCTGCTCTAGGTAAATGCTGTAGCAAACTTTACTGAGAGAGGTGAAGAATATCATACTCAATTTCGTAAAAGATTTTTCAATAGCTTTCTAGTAGAAATTGCTGGCAGGCCCTATGTAACGGTACAAGATATATTGTTGCTTTTGCTATAAACGCAAAAAATTGGCAAGTGTTTTACTGGGACAACCTCTGTATCTCTTGCCATTCAGTTCATCGCTAAGTCTTATGTCTGTTGCTTTCAGTGTTTCAGTTCATCGTTAAGTCTCATGTCTGTTGCTTTCAGTGTTTCAGTTCATCGCTAAGTCTCATGTCTGTTGCTTTCAGTGTTCAGTTCATCACCTAAATCTCATGTCTGTTGCTTTCAGTATATCAGTTCATCCTAAGTCTCATGTCTGCTTTGTGTTTCAGTTCATCGTAAGTCTCATGTCTGTTGCTTTCAGTGTATCAGTTCATCGCTAAGTCTCATGTCTGTTGCTTTCAGTGTTTCAGTTCATCGCTAAGTCTTATGTCTGTTGCTTTCAGTATTTCAGTTCTTGTAAGTCTCATGTCTGTTGGTTTCAGTTCTTCGCTAAGTCTCATGTCTGTTGCTTTGTGTTTCAGTTCATCGCTAAGTCTCATGTCTGTTGCTTTCAGTGTTTCAGTTCATCGCTAAGTCTTATGTCTGTTGCTTTCAGTGTTTCAGTTCATTGGTAAGTCTCATGTCTGTTGCTTTCAGTGTTTCAGTTCATCGCTAAGTCTCATGTCTGTTGGTTTCAGTTCATCGCTAAGTCTCATGTCTGTTGCTTTCAGTGTTTCAGTTCTTCGCTAAGTCTCATGTCTGTTGCTTTCAGTGTTTCAGTTCATCGCTAAGTCTCATGTCTTGCTTTCAGTGTTTCAGTTCATCGCTAAGTCTCATGTCTGTTGCTTTCAGTGTTTCAGTTCATCGCTAAGTCTCATGTCTGTTGCTTTCAGTGTTTCAGTTCTTCGCTAAGTCTCATGTCTGTTGCTTTCAGTGTTTCAGTTCATCGCTAAATCTCATGTCTGTTGCTTTCAGTGTTTCAGTTCATCGCTAAATCTCATGTCTGTTGCTTTCAGTGTTTGTGAGCCGAAAGCAATGATGAAATGTTCTCTCCATTTATGCCTAGTCTGGGCAGTTGATATGTGGAATATGGTTTGCCCATTCTACACACACTTTACCATACTGTTTCATCCAAAGGAAAGACAAAGTTCATACATTTGTGATTAAGCAGGGGATTCCAGAAGGTGAAATGGAATACACACATAGCTATAAATTGCCTTAGGGTCCCTCCCTCCAGATTTGTGGTCAAGGCTTACTCTTCTAGCCTTCTGTATAACCGTGCTGACCCACAAGGCAGAGCTGATTTTCTATCAGGGTTTACTCTCCTAGTCTTTAGCTCTCCTGAGCCACCCTCCACAAGGCGGTGGGTTTAACAGTACATATGGTACTATCTGTTGTCATATGGTAGCAGATGAACATCGACTGGCTGATGGTACGTCAATTGTCATGAGCAGATGAAACATCTGATCTGGCTGATGGTACTATCTGTTGTCATGGTGCGATGAAACATTTGATCTGGCTGATGGTACTGTCAATTGTCATACGGTAGCAGATGAAACATCTGATCTGGCAGATGGTACTATCTGTTGTCATATGGTAGCAGATGAAACATCTGATCTGGCTGATGGTACTGTCAATTGTCATACGGTAGCAGATGAAATATCTGATCTGGCAGATGGTACTATCTGTTGTCATATGGTAGCAGATGAAACATCTGATCTGGCTGATGGTACTGTCAATTGTCATACGGTAGCAGATGAAACATCTGATCTGGCTGATGGTACTGTCAATTGTCATACGGTAGCAGATGAAACATCTGATCTGGCAGATGGTACTATCTATTGTCATACGGTAGCAGATGAAACATCTGGTCTGGTACTGACTATTGTCATAGGGTAACAGATGAAACATCTGATCTGGTACTGTCTATTGTCATACAGTAGCAGATGAAACATCTGATCTGGCAACTGTTATTAATACAACATTATTTATTAACAGAAATAATAATTGAAAGGTCAAACAAGGGATTAATACGGAGTGAAGGAAGAAGAATATTTATTAGTATAACAGTAGCATACAGAGAACTACTTCCAGTATGAGGATGAAGGTGGAGACCGTTACTGCTGTCCTCCAGTGGCTCTCTTGGACTACATTTAATGGGGCTGTTGTTGTGTTTGACTCTCAGTTGATGCTTCGGAAAGTCTAAAATGACAGGTTGAAGAATGAGTGTATGTCATCTATAGAGGTTTCCAACCTTCATGCTCTTGTGGTTCTACTGTCTTGAACATGAGAGCGTTTGCAACAGTGAGCGAGCGGACAGGCTTGCATCCATAGCGTTGAGCGTCAGGGAGTTAAGGATGGATAAGAGAGATGTTCTTTAGTCTTAAAGTTCTTTGAAATGTTCTAAGAATCGACTCATTACATCGGGTTTCTCCCATATAGCTCGGCCACTCTTCACAGAAATGACGCACCTCCTGCCGAGAGTATTGCACAAAGAGCACGCTCCCTAGTTTCAGCAAAAATCCTAGGGGTATCTAAAAAAAAATATTCGTGAACAGAACGGCCGACACAGTCCGGATTCGAACACACGACCTTGGGAACACAAGGCGAATGGCTTAGTCACAGAGATCAATCTTAAGGATTGCAATACAATGAAAACAGAACACAAAATTGTATGTAAGTTTCTTTTATTTCTGAACTTAATTGTAGATTTGTGTGTCACTTTGATTTAGTTTCATCTATAATGTTTGTTGCCATTTCAGAACTAACGAGTTTATTAACCAATAGAACCCGAGCTCCAGAAAATTCGGGATTGAATAAAAGCGTTGCATGCCCCAAGCTCCCTATATAACGGTCTGAGATTATTTTTTCATTATTTTTCCGTATTTGATAATAAATTGTGTACAAATGTGACGTCAAACACAATGCGCTTGTTCTATGTGGTTTTGCAAGATGATGGACGCTGTTGTGTGATTTTATTTTGGTACTGATAAGGTAATTATTTAAGTATTTTCAGGTTGTAAAGATGTTCGAAATTTTTCGAAAATGGTCACTCTAAAAGTATAACAATAGAGCAAGCTGCTGAAGCTGTTTTGAATGAATCTAAAGATAAATTAGACTTAGAATGGGATTATTCTGATAAGGATATAGAAAATGAGTTAGACGATCATTTAGACAAGGAAGAAATGTTTTAATTGATTAATATTCAAGCTATATATGTTCAATCTGGAGAAAAATCTACATATACAGAAGTTCTCCCATATTAAATGAAATAAACTTTAAAGTTTAGTATTCTGCATAAAGATAATAAGCAGGAATAACGGTGATGATGGAGTAAGTCAATAACAAATTATAGAGCACTTAAGTGTGCTAATATATCGTGTTTTAATATAACTCTGATATGGGCTGTTTTTTCTCAGGAGCTCCGGAGAAGGGATTTTTAAGGTACAGGCTCCCAGGTTTCACAGGGTTAAAGAAAGGGTTTTGTAGTCTCAAAACGTTGTGATAAATCTCAATACAAAAATGCCTACAGAGACGTGCTGTAACCAGTTACCAGAAGTCACAATCATCATGTAGCATGCCCTTTGCAGAACGTTGCATTCATCACTGCCAGTCTGACAGACTGTCAATCTATAGTCTGTTCTCCGCATCTACTATCATCATATTCTAGTGTCTTTTCGTTAATGTCCCGTTGCTGCCGTTGTATTGGTGTTCCGTGATTCATCTATCAGAAACTATGACCTCCATGTTTAGTTTAGCTTACTCGTCAGTTATCATCCCTGCGTATCGAACCAATAAGTCCATAAATGATCCGATCTCTTCTCTATGTGTCTCTCAGCGTGTGGCAACTAACGACACAAGTTCTAGTGTGGTTTACTAATAAATGATCCGATCTCTTCTCTATGTGTCTCTCAGCGTGTGGCAACTAACGACACAAGTTCTAGTGTGGTTTACTAATAAATGATCCGATCTCTTCTCTATGTGTCTCTCAGCGTGTGGCAACTAACGACACAAGTTCTAGTGTGGTTTACTAATAAATGATCCGATCTCTTCTCTATGTGTCTCTCAGCGTGTGGCAACTAACGACACAAGTTCTAGTGTGGTTTACTAATAAATGATCCGATCTCTTCTCTATGTGTCTCTCAGCGTGTGGCAACTAACGACACAAGTTCTAGTGTGGTTTACTAATAAATGATCCGATCTCTTCTCTATGTGTCTCTCAGCGTGTGGCAACTAACGACACAAGTTCTAGTGTGGTTTACTAATAAATGATCCGATCTCTTCTCTATATGTCTCTCAGCGTGTGGCAACTAACGACACAAGTTCTAGTGTGGTTTACTAATAAATGATCCGATCTCTTCTCTATGTGTCTCTCAGCGTGTGGCAACTAACGACACAAGTTCTAGTGTGGTTTACTAATAAATGATCCGATCTCTTCTCTATGTGTCTCTCAGCGTGTGGCAACTAACGACACAAGTTCTAGTGTGGTTTACTAATAAATGATCCGATCTCTTCTCTATGTGTCTCTCAGCGTGTGGCAACTAACGACACAAGTTCTAGTGTGGTTTACTAATAAATGATCCGATCTCTTCTCTATGTGTCTCTCAGCGTGTGGCAACTAACGACACAAGTTCTAGTGTGGTTTACTATTAAATGATCCGATCTCTTCTCTATGTGTCTCTCAGCGTGTGGCAACTAACGACACAAGTTCTAGTGTGGTTTACTAATAAATGATCCGATCTCTTCTCTATGTGTCTCTCAGCGTGTGGCAACTAACGACACAAGTTCTAGTGTGGTTTACTAATAAATGATCCGATCTCTTCTCTATGTGTCTCTCAGCGTGTGGCAACTAACGACACAAGTTCTAGTGTGGTTTACTAATAAATGATCCGATCTCTTCTCTATGTGTCTCTCAGCGTGTGGCAACTAACGACACAAGTTCTAGTGTGGTTTACTAATAAATGATCCGATCTCTTCTCTATGTGTCTCTCAGCGTGTGGCAACTAACGACACAAGTTCTAGTGTGGTTTACTAATAAATGATCCGATCTCTTCTCTATATGTCTCTCAGCGTGTGGCAACTAACGACACAAGTTCTAGTGTGGTTTACTAATAAATGATCCGATCTCTTCTCTATGTGTCTCTCAGCGTGTGGCACAACGACACAAGTTCTAGTGTGGTTTACTAATAAATGATCCGATCTCTTCTCTATGTGTCTCTCAGCGTGTGGCAACTAACGACACAAGTTCTAGTGTGGTTTACTAATAAATGATCCGATCTCTTCTCTATGTGTCTCTCAGCGTGTGGCAACTAACGACACAAGTTCTAGTGTGGTTTACTAATAAATGATCCGATCTCTTCTCTATGTGTCTCTCAGCGTGTGGCAACTAACGACACAAGTTCTAGTGTGGTTTACTAATAAATGATCCGATCTCTTCTCTATTTGTCTCTCAGCGTGTGGCAACTAACGACACAAGTTCTAGTGTGGTTTACTAATAAATGATCCGATCTCTTCTCTATGTGTCTCTCATCGTGTGGCAACTAACGACACAAGTTCTAGTGTGGTTTACTAATAAATGATCCGATCTCTTCTCTATGTGTCTCTCAGCGTGTGGCAACTAACGACACAAGTTCTAGTGTGGTTTACTAATAAATGATCCGATCTCTTCTCTATGTGTCTCTCAGCGTGTGGCAACTAACGACACAAGTTCTAGTGTGGTTTACTAATAAATGATCCGATCTCTTCTCTATGTGTCTCTCAGCGTGTGGCAACTAACGACACAAGTTCTAGTGTGGTTTACTAATAAATGATCCGATCTCTTCTCTATGTGTCTCTCAGCGTGTGGCAACTAACGACACAAGTTCTAGTGTGGTTTACTAATAAATGATCCGATCTCTTCTCTATATGTCTCTCAGCGTGTGGCAACTAACGACACAAGTTCTAGTATGGTTTACTAATAAATGATCCGATCTCTTCTCTATGTGTCTCTCAGCGTGTGGCAACTAACGACACAAGTTCTAGTGTGGTTTACTAATAAATGATCCGATCTCTTCTCTATGTGTCTCTCAGCGTGTGGCAACTAACGACACAAGTTCTAGTGTGGTTTACTAATAAATGATCCGATCTCTTCTCTATGTGTCTCTCAGCGTGTGGCAACTAACGACACAAGTTCTAGTGTGGTTTACTAATAAATGATCCGATCTCTTCTCTATTTGTCTCTCAGCGTGTGGCAACTAACGACACAAGTTCTAGTGTGGTTTACTAATAAATGATCCGATCTCTTCTCTATGTGTCTCTCAGCGTGTGGCAACTAACGACACAAGTTCTAGTGTGGTTTACTAATAAATGATCCGATCTCTTCTCTATGTGTCTCTCAGCGTGTGGCAACTAACGACACAAGTTCTAGTGTGGTTTACTAATAAATGATCCGATCTCTTCTCTATGTGTCTCTCAGCGTGTGGCAACTAACGACACAAGTTCTAGTGTGGTTTACTAATAAATGATCCGATCTCTTCTCTATGTGTCTCTCAGCGTGTGGCAACTAACGACACAAGTTCTAGTGTGGTTTACTAATAAATGATCCGATCTCTTCTCTATGTGTCTCTCAGCGTGTGGCAACTAACGACACAAGTTCTAGTGTGGTTTACTAATAAATGATCCGATCTCTTCTCTATGTGTCTCTCAGCGTGTGGCAACTAACGACACAAGTTCTAGTGTGGTTTACTAATAAATGATCCGATCTCTTCTCTATGTGTCTCTCAGCGTGTGGCAACTAACGACACAAGTTCTAGTGTGGTTTACTAATAAATGATCCGATCTCTTCTCTATGTGTCTCTCAGCGTGTGGCAACTAACGACACAAGTTCTAGTGTGGTTTACTAATAAATGATCCGATCTCTTCTCTATTTGTCTCTCAGCGTGTGGCAACTAACGACACAAGTTCTAGTGTGGTTTACTAATAAATGATCCGATCTCTTCTCTATATGTCTCTCAGCGTGTGGCAACTAACGACACAAGTTCTAGTGTGGTTTACTAATAAATGATCCGATCTCTTCTCTATGTGTCTCTCAGCGTGTGGCAACTAACGACACAAGTTCTAGTGTGGTTTACTAATAAATGATCCGATCTCTTCTCTATGTGTCTCTCAGCGTGTGGCAACTAACGACACAAGTTCTAGTGTGGTTTACTAATAAATGATCCGATCTCTTCTCTATGTGTCTCTCAGCGTGTGGCAACTAACGACACAAGTTCTAGTGTGGTTTACTAATAAATGATCCGATCTCTTCTCTATATGTCTCTCAGCGTGTGGCAACTAACGACACAAGTTCTAGTATGGTTTATTAATAAATGATCCGATCTCTTCTCTATGTGTCTCTCAGCGTGTGGCAACTAACGACACAAGTTCTAGTGTGGTTTACTAATAAATGATCCGATCTCTTCTCTATGTGTCTCTCAGCGTGTGGCAACTAACGACACAAGTTCTAGTGTGGTTTACTAATAAATGATCCGATCTCTTCTCTATGTGTCTCTCAGCGTGTGGCAACTAACGACACAAGTTCTAGTGTGGTTTACTAATAAATGATCCGATCTCTTCTCTATGTGTCTCTCAGCGTGTGGCAACTAACGACACAAGTTCTAGTGTGGTTTACTAATAAATGATCCGATCTCTTCTCTATGTGTCTCTCAGCGTGTGGCAACTAACAACACAAGTTCTAGTGTGGTTTACTAATAAATGATCCGATCTCTTCTCTATATGTCTCTCAGCGTGTGGCAACTAACGACACAAGTTCTAGTATGGTTTACTAATAAATGATCCGATCTCTTCTCTATGTGTCTCTCAGCGTGTGGCAACTAACGACACAAGTTCTAGTGTGGTTTACTAATAAATGATCCGATCTCTTCTCTATGTGTCTCTCAGCGTGTGGCAACTAACGACACAAGTTCTAGTGTGGTTTACTAATAAATGATCCGATCTCTTCTCTATGTGTCTCTCAGCGTGTGGCAACTAACGACACAAGTTCTAGTGTGGTTTACTATTAAATGATCCGATCTCTTCTCTATATGTCTCTCATCGTGTGGCAACTAACGACACAAGTTCTAGTATGGTTTACTAATAAATGATCCGATCTCTTCTCTATGTGTCTCTCAGCGTGTGGCAACTAACGACACAAGTTCTAGTATGGTTTACTAATAAATGATCGATCTCTTCTATGTGTCTCTAGTTGTGGCTAACAACGACACAAGTTCTAGTGGTTTACTAACTAAATGATCCGATCTCTTCTCTATGTTCTCTCAGCGTGTGCAACTAACGCACAAGTTCTAGTATGGTTTACTATTCTTCTTGGCTTCCAGTATAAGGTGATCTTGTCTAACTAGATCACATTTGATTTTGTATTCTTATAGATTGCTAGGCTGCAAATTCATCACCGTTAGTGGAATCACTTACACGTCCTCTCTCTCTCTCTCTCTCTCTCTCTCTTAGGAGGCTTGGAGTTTAAAGCCGAAGGATTGGCCATGCACTGGGTTTTACCCCATACAGCTGGTCCCTCTCCGAGAAATGGCGCCATCTGTCGAAGGGCGTTTATTCCACTGTACATGCAGCTACACAAAAATAAGGTTTCAGTATATCTCTTCAATGACTCAACCATTGTCTCCAAGTCCAGTCTGTTTCAGTCTCGTGAACATACGAGAAACGCATGGATAAAAGTCTGTGATTCTAGCCAGACCATCGCTTTAGTTACTGGCTTTATTTTTATAGTGAGACTACTTGTAGTCACGGCAAAACCACCACTGTCTTCCTTCACAACATCCCCGCTGACTTGAGTGAAACCCCGAACTTCGTGAACTTCGTACGTGTCGAACCACTGACCCATCTGTGTAAATGATTGCATATCTCTCTGACGACTGCTCAGAAATCAACGTCAGAACTTTTGCCCTCTGGGATTTTCTGTCTGCATTCTCTATCAAGTCTGATACATACTGAAAATGATGTAGTAATTCCTGTCCAAACCTGTATTCATTCTTCACCGGAAGGGGGAGGGGTACTTTTTTTATGTGGACACACCCATTAAACACAGACCTCGACCTGACCCATCCAAGATTTCCTCTTTAAACCTATTTCTATTTTTTATTTTCATGTGCAGGGATGCTGTATGTCAGAAATGACTCGAAGGTGTGCCGGTGCAGAGCACATCCGTGTTCTGTCTTCCATGGATAATCAAGAAGGTATCGCATCGACCTGCCCGTCGTATCTGTAGTGCGCCCAGACATGATGCACATAGCCCTTTCCTGTATTCTTCTGTACATGCCTGAGAGGCAAGATCGACAGAGCATGCCCAATCACAGACAGGTTCATATCCTGGTATAAAATATTGCTGTAAAACAAAAACTGCGATCAAACCGCAGCCCTCAGGTATTTCATAGCCTGAGATCTCCCCACCAGCCCGAACCGAACACAAAATCACAATTAGTTTTGGAATATTGATGCGGTTGTTCAAAAAGAACCATATAACGGCTACCTTTTTCAGAAGTGTTCCTGCTTCCTCGTACCTTCTACTTATGTAGTCAAGTTCTTACTTAAGTTCTCCCACAATCTTCTATCGATCTTTTCCCAGGCGATACACCATAACATCGTCTGCACTTGACATTGTCCTTCCGTTACCTGTGATCTGCTGGTCTAAAATGTTCACCGTGTAAGCGTTGAAGAGCATCGGAGATAACTGTGAGCCTTGTGGTAAAGCCTCCAACCGTGCTCTCTTCAAACCACTGTAACGTTTAGTATGACCAACATATCTGAGTTTTCGGGACATGACATTGTTTTTGAGCCAATATTCAGGTTCTGTAGTCTGTTTAACAATTTTGTACTTCTTTGTCCAGAGCATCCACCATTTGTTAAAATATCACTTTATTTCTGAGGGTTTTATTTTCTTCTTTAATGCTTGCTTTATTGTCCATTATACAAGGTTTATTTTGTTATAGAACACACTATTAGTTATTGGCTATAACAATATTATGTCCGTTTATTATTGACTATAACAGTATCATGTGTTATTCGTCTTCTTCTTCTTCTTCATCTTTCAACTCCCAGCGGAGCACAGGTCTTCAAAAAACTTCTTCCTGCTCTTCCTCTCTCGTGCCATCCCTTCCAATTTTTTCCATGTTTTACCTATACTTTTATTATCATCCTCCAGCTCTCTTCTCCAGGTCTGTCTAGGCCTTCCCCTATTTCTCTGCGAGTTCAAAAACAGTTCCTGTCTTGCAATGCTTCCGGTAGGTCTTCAGAATGTATGTCAAATATCCATTGCCAGCGTCTTTTTCGTAGCTCTTTCTCCACTGATATCTGCTTAGTTCTTTCTCTGAGTTCCTCATTCGTAATCTTATCATATCATCCCAGTCCCTCTATTCTAGGTAAACATCCATTTATGAAGGTCTGTAGTTTTCTAGTGGTTTCATTTGTTGTCTTCCATGTTTCCGAGCCATAGAACAGCACTGACTTCCCATTCGATCGAAAGATTTTCAGCTTTGTGTTTGTTTTGATCACCTTTGACTTCCATATCTTACTCAATGCAATAAAGTTTCCCTTGCATTTTATCATGTGTTCTTATTAACTTTAAAAATGTGAAAAAGTGTGTGTGTTTACTTATTGCAAATACAAATATCGTGAGTGTTTAGATTATAATAGCAGGAGATATTTGGAAAACTAACTTGATTGTAAAATTCGATTTCTCTCAAGTATTTCATGACATCTGTCTAATTCATCCAATAGATCGAATATCGAGTAAGCTAGAGAGAGAGGTACTTGTTCCTTTTGTGTGTGATCGATGTTTTGTGCGGTCATATAGTCTGAACGTTTTCCTATATTGCGTACTGATACACTGTTTGATTGCTGCACAGCTTTCCGTAACCTGGCATAGACTCGAAGGTATTCATAGAAGCAGTCCACCTGTTGAGAAAGATTTCAAGAAATTAAGTTCGTACTATATATTTTATCTAAAATAAGGCATAAGATTGACTTCACTGCACTTGGTTTCCCGATATGGCTTCATCCCTGCCAGCAAAGATGGCAATCCATCTGCTGAGAGTGTTGCACAAAGCACGAACTCTGCATCTCCGGCAACAATCCTTGGGATCTCATGAAAACATTTCATCGCAAGAACGACAGGTAAACGTCTTAATGAACCACTTCTCAATTGAGACCCTGCAAATATATTCTCGTTACTCGTTAATATTTGTTCATGTCCACTTACATGCAAGGATATATAAGTGACCCTTCAAATATATTCTCGTTACTAGTTAATATTTGTACATGCCCACTTACATGCAAGGATATATAAGTGACCCTTCAAATATATTCTCGTTACTCGTTAATATTTGTTCATGTCCACTTAGTGAAACACGTACAAACAAAGTACTATAGTTTTACAAAAACAGAAACAGTGACGATAAACAGCAACGTTTCGACCAACAAGGCCTTTATCAAGCAAACGAACAAACAGGAGTGACAAATTAAATGAAACACAAATGGACGACCAAATACAAACGTATCTAAGGAAAAGCTGGAATAAAACCATTCCAGCTTTTCCTTAGATACGTTTGTATTTGGTCGTCCATTTGTGTTTCATTTAATTTGTCACTCCTGTTTGTTCGTTTGCTTGATAAAGGCCTTGTTGGTCGAAACGTTGCTGTTTATCGTCACTGTTTCTGTTTTTTGTAAACTATAGTACTTTGTTTGTACGTGTTTCACTATTTACCAAGTTTTACTGCAGTCTTCCCTATTTCGATATTCATGTCCACTTACATGCAAGGATATATAAGTGATCCTCCAAATATATTCTCGTTAATATTTGTTCATGTCCACTTACATGCAAGGATGAATGAAAATCGTGGCATATCCTAAAGGACGTAGCTATCAACCACAGTAAACGAGTCGTTGATTTTCTAGGCACCACTTACACGTTCAGTAGTTTGCCATTGCTTTCTAAACGGGTGGTGTCATCGTCCTTTGTTAAAATCAACGCAAACAATTTGCAACCAAACTGTCCGCAGCGTGATTCGAACTCAGAACGTCGGGGTTAATAGATCGAGTCACTAACCACTAGGCCACAGACGCCACCATGCAAGGATACATAAGTAAATTACACACATATGTATACATTGAAATTTCGGACATTCATGAAAGCACGCACCACATACATATACATTTAGACATATCCATTGCCTGTGTGTGTGGCCGGGACTCACAAGGGGAGACAAGAATAGTAACACTTGCGACCTACAAGGCATGTCGTAAGTGCCGATTACGGTATAGGTCTAGGGAAGCTACCCTTGTAAATAAAAAGTATCGCAGAAATCGGAAGTGCTGGCCAACTTGTAGGCGCATAACTGGCACAATTTACAGTCGCTCTTGCCGTCTAACGATGGTCTCGTGTTCTCGATGTAAACCAAACAGATCACAAAGAACAGTTAACTTGTTTGATAAGAATGAATGCAAAAAATACAAAAAAACTAGAATTTATAATTCAGTCAGCTATAAAATCTCAATAAAAACTGCTTACTCTTTCCATGGTATCCGGACACAACGACCAGGGGTCAGATCCAGAAACGTGTCGTTTTATGAAAACAGGAATGTCGTAACTATCCTTGACTGACCCATCTGGAAAAACAGAAAACATTTGTGAAATAAAAACAATATTCTGAAACAATTCAAAAGTTGTTTTTAATATGATTCTTATAATTGAAAACAAACGAACAAGTAAGCTTATGAGTGATATTATAAAACTACTGCTACGATTTATCATAAGAAAGGTAATAAACAGGCATAACAGAAATCAGTGAACTGCAGCGAATGGTACGAACTATATATATATATAACCTTTGATGTTCTCTGGCGCTTTGAGCAGCAACAAATACACACCAACCTTCTCTATTATTGTCCGTCCTCTGTATTGTGTTTTAGCTGTGGCTCTATGCTTTCACTGCGTGTTCTACTGTTCTCTATGTCGTTTTGAGTCTTCCAAATTTTCGTTTACACTCCGGTGTCCATCTTAGTGCAGTTTTTATTACAGAGTTAGTCTCTATTTGTATCACATGTCTGATCCATCTCCAGCGTCTCTTTAGGATAATGGTGCTCATATTCTCATATTGACGCTGTGTAAGCAGTTCGTGGTTAGAGATGGTGTTTGGCCACAGCAGGCGTAATATCTTTCGTGGACAAGTTGCAAGATGCAAAGTTTAGACATACCTTGTTCTTTCACTCTCCAGTATTCTGATCTGTATAGTAAATTTGATAGACGCATCTGCTGTAGATATTAATAATGCCTGTGAAGCATGTATAGGCGATTTTCAACCGTTAAGGGATCATGAATATCAAAGTTTTAGTGATCTTATTCACTCTGATTTTAGTGTCTAATATCATATATTATATATATATATATATATTGATTGATTGATTGGACCAGTGGCAGTGCACGAACTGAGTAGCAGCGGCTGTCCCGAGTGTAATTTTGAAGATGGTTATTACATTTTGGGCACACCTTGAAGAGAAATGATCAACGAATATCAAAGCAGGCATTGTAGTGGGATGCAAAGGGTTCAAGGAAGAGAGGTCGACCTAAGGAGACCCTGAAACGAACTTTGCTGAGAGAGGCAGGAAATATCGGTCTCAGTTCCATGGAGGAGATTGAGCGAGTTGCCCAGGGTAGAGCTTACTTACTTACTTAATCCCGTCATGCCTACTGACACATGGGGCTTCAGAAAGGACTTTCCATGCTCTCCTGTCCCGTGCAACCTTCAGCGCAGATCCCCACGTCAGAGATGCGGTGTCCAGTTCCTCTTCCATCATGCGCCTCCATGTTGTCCGTGGTCTGCCTTTCTTTCTCTTTCCTCTGGTGTCCAAGTGAGGGCTATCCTTGCAGGCATTTCTTGTCTCATTCTCATAACGTCCGAGCCATTTCCATCTTCTCTTTTGAGTATGTCATTCATTGCCTCTTGTCTTGTGTCTTGGAGTAGTTGGTTATTGGATATTTTTACTGGCCAAAAGATTCCCAAGATTCTGCGAAGACAAGAGTGGTGGAAAACTGACAGCCTGCTAGTATCTCCTTTGGTCATCCTCCAACACCCCGATCCGTAGAGCAAAACTGGCAAAACAATGCTTTTATAGAGTTTAAGCTTTGTGGTCCTATTGTAGATTTTGGACTTCCATACTGGTTTCATTCTGGCAAAAGCGGTTCTGGCCTTACTTAGACGTGATTTTATATCTTCCTCTGTGCCACCATTTAGTGTCAGTACGCTACCAAGATATGTAAACTGCTCAACCCTTTCCAGTGTTTCATTTTCTAACATTACTGGTTGTTGGATTTCACTGTTTGTCATAATTTTTGTTTTTCCTGTGTTTGTTTTGAGGCCTACTGTCTTTGCCGTGCTGTGAAGTATTGTACTTTTCTCTTGTATATGTTCATATTTGTGTGACACTAGGGCTATATCATCTGCAAAGTCCAGGTCCTCAAGCATCTCGAAAGGGGTCCATCTTATTCCTCTTGGTGCTTGTTGTTTTATGGCATTTTTAGCACCCAGTCAATTGTAATACTAAACAAAAGAGAGGACATTACGCATCCCTGTCTTACCCAGGGTAGAGCAGTATGGAGAAATTACTTGCAGGCTCTATGTAACGTATAACGGTACGAGAGGAATTATTATTATTATTATTACATTTTGTAATGATTTTATTCTAAATCTGTTTAATGAATTTTGCCTGGGCAGCGGCTTTCCAGCCTGCTCTTCTCGATTTTGAACTGCCAAGGGTTCTTTTACGGACTCAACTTGAACATGGAACCTAAGTTCTATAGTCCGTCTCTGATAGAACTTTTTTTTTCTCGATCCAGAAGCACTTGAGCTGAAAGCTCTTCGTCTCGGTGTCATGGACATCGTAACCCTTCGGTTCGATGCCACGAACACCATAAATCTGGGGAACCTGTTGCTTTTCTGCCAGTCCGCGGAATTTAACCCACACTCACAGAGGACTTGTCACCCGCAGTCCAACGCGTTACGAACACACTGGGCAGGCGGGCAATCTCTGATAGGACTAGGAACCCGATCTCACCTACACTGAGATCAGGGATATCTATATATATTCATCTCGCACCGTTACACGTTACATATGCCCTTCAAGTAATTTCTCCATACAACTCTGCAATGGAGCAACACAATCAATCTCTGCTATGGAATTACGTTTGATATTTCTCGCCTCTCTCTGTAAAGTTTGTTTCATGGTTTCCCTAAGGCTTAGTTTCTCTCAGTATAGTAAACACATTTTAAGTTGTATAGAAGATAGTTCCTGTATAATATATGGGTCGTGGGCGCATAACAAACAAAGCGTGAGATAACATGTAAACACTTAATAGTACAATGTGAAAAACATCTACTAATAAATTATTGTTATTGTAGTAGACAAAGTGGGAGCAAAAAAAAGCATGCATAAGTGCTATAACTGAGAGCCAAGAAGATTAAATATTTCAAAACACAAAGAAAATAACGAAATATCAAACAAAATTTAGACATAAATGTAATAGAGATTATCGTCATCATTTTCCTATCTTGGAAGAAGGCGAAAAATGAATGCTTCTTTTAAAAAAGGGGCACACTGGCGAAGGATTGACTTCATTACACTGGGGTTTCCCACATGCGCTACGTCCCTGTCGGCAGAGATGGCATGCCATCTTCCGAGAGCATTGCACAAAGCACGAACTCCGTAGCTCCTACAACAATCCTAGGAATCTCATGAAATAATTGCACATTTGTCTCGGTCCGGATTCGAATACACAAACTTCAGTAACACAGGCAAACGACTTATGCACTTTTGTGGCTGTATGTGTTTGTCCGAAGCATGGGAAATATTTTCGTATGTCCAACTTTCGATTCATTAAATATAAACAGTATATTTGTTGCCGTGGCGCGCAAGGGGAGCAAAGAATAGTAACACTGCTACCTACAAGGCGACTGAGGTAGACGCTTTGGGAAGCTACCCTAGTCAATAAAAAGCGTTGCAGAAATCGGAATTGCAGAGTGGAGTTACTTATAGGCGCATAACTGGCACAACATACAATCGCTCTTAGGCTCAGATCACATATAAAAGAGTGGTTTAACAAGTGGTCGATATGGAGCGGTCGAAGAGAAAGAAGAAGATAGTGTATTCATGCATGAGTGTATAGATCAACGCGACCAGTGGCGGCTCGTGATCATTTTTGTTGGTGGGGCCAGACACAAATTTTCAGGAAAATCATGGCTTTGGGTTAGGTTATATTTTAATTTATAAAATAATAAATACACGTTACACATTATTTTTGGTAGGACCCTACCCTTAATGACGAGCCGCCACTGAGCGCGACTATTTTTAACCCTTTACGTTGTTTCTCTGCCGAGTTATGAGTTGATTAAGTATCCCAGTGCATTCGTTGTATCGTCATCAAATATCTTGTCCTGAGCAGAACTTTGCCACCCCAACAGTCCTCCGAATTTCTCTCTCTCATAGACCAGATGTTCTGTCTCTGCAGCCGTCATGTTCAAATCATCAGTTACATCCTGAATCCATCTTCTCCGTGGTCTTCCTCTTCTTCTCTTTGCCAGTATGCCTCCTTCCATGATGGTCTTCTCCAGCCCTTCATGTCTTTTTATATGTCCAAAGTATCTCAATTTTCTCTTTCTTATTCGTTGTATAAACGAACTTTGCTGAGAGAGGCAGGAAATATCGGTCTCAGTTCCATGGAGGAGATTGGGCGAGTTGCCCAGGATAGAGCGGTATGGAGAAATTACTTGCAGGCCCTATTTAACGTATAACGGTACGAGAGGAATTATTATTACTATTAATTATTATTATTCGTTGTATAGACTATTTAATTAGTCATGTTTGGGTTTGGTAATGAATATGAGCAGGTAACAGAGCGGGAAATTATATAAAAACTTATTAGCACCATTTGTGAAGGGTAGAAAATCAGTTTTAAAATCAGGTCTCATTGTGTGATTATCACAACACGATCCATTATTGAGTATGATCTGCAAGGTAAAGGCTAGTTCGGTGCGCAGGCAATGGACTGAATCACTACAAGCGTCAACAATTTGCAGAATCCCATCTTCGTTCCGGGGCATGTGGGTGTCGTTGGAAATGAGAGAGCAGACAGGCTGGGTAACTCTGCCACCATATCTGACGGCCAGCAAATGAATAGAGCTGATATTTTGAACGCCCTCATAGAGTGTGCCCGCAAAGAAGATTTTCATTGAAACCAATCCACGTCAACTACTAGATTACAGGAGCTGGGTTTGAAGATTGCAGTAGCAAGAAAACAACCGCATAACGGGTATATGAGCTACGCTCATCAATCAAAATCGAACTGGTACGGTCAGTCGCTGTAGGCTGTTGGAGATATTGCTAAGGAGATCGGAACACCTATGGACATGTCCGGAGCACAATGAAGGTATTCCAAAATGAAACTGTAACACAATCCATTATTTTTCTAGGCGTAGAAATGAGAACAGTACATTCAGGACGCATACTGCGTATGACGCCATGCAAAACCATTTGATGTTTCCACTGGACGAGAACGGATATGCTATCAACATCAATGACATTCAGTCATGAGCTTGAATTAAAGTCAGAAAGATGGTGTCCGAAATACTTATTAAACCTACAGCTTGACGATGTAACTGAATAAGAACATATTGCAAAAATAACAGACTGTTGCTGCATCTTCTTCTTCAAACTTCTTCATATCGACCACCAGTTAACCACTCTTTGTGATTTGTATGTAATCTGAGCATAAGAGCCACTGTACGTTGTGTCAGTTATGCACTTACAAGTAGGCCAGCACGTTCGATTTTTGTGATATTTTTTATTTACTAGGTAGCTTCCTAGGCCCTACATCAATCACCTCTTACGACATGCCTTGTAAGTCACAGTGTTACTATTCTTCACTCTAATTGCGAACCTCGGAAACACGTGGGCGGTTGATGCACCGATATGTGGTTGACACATATGCCAAGATTGAATCTGAAACTGCTCTTCTTCCAAATATTCACTAGAGTAAGTAATTTTGTTTCAGCGTGTTTTATCATGCACGTGTCAATTTCTCTTTGGTTTTTTTCTGTAAAATATAGTAAAATAAACAATATATATCTAAAGAAACGTAAATACTAGACACAGTTTGGTAGTAAAGCGTAAAGCTAACTGAAGATCAACAGAAAATTATAAGTTTTGATACAGTTGTTAAGAATATAAAACGCATATATATGTTTGCTATATATTCTCATGTTTCTTTTCTTCTATAACTAGATTCTCATACTCATAAGTCCAAACACAAAGATACATTATTTACATCAGCCCAGTATTTATCAATAGTGGAAGGTTTACTCCCTGTCAAGTATGTAATCTTAGTCAATAATATTCTCAAATAAAAAGGGTATAAAGATGAAGGACTGAATTCAAAAAAAAAGGTTTGTCCCATATTGAGAGTATTACACGAACTCTTGCAATAATTATAGGGATCACTGGAAAAAAATCAATCGCTAACATAACATCGCCGTACGAATTCGAATCCAAGATCTTCAGAACGCAAGGCAGCAACCAAACATCTTAGCTCCGTATCAATAACTGTTTGAAGCTTTAATTGATGTCTGAGTACCCACTTTTATAGGATCGAAATATTGACTATCGTATCTGGTTTTTATCCCATATAGCTCAGTTCCACTCCCTCTCAATAGTACTTCATCTGCCAAGATTATTGTCCAAATCAAGAACTATGTGGATCCTGCAACAATCTGGAAACAAATGCATTCGGGAACAGAACTGCGCAGTCCCAACTCTTGTTACATCTTACATGTTCATGAATTGTCCCGAGTATGTAGACTTGATAAAAAAAAGAGGTGACCCATTTACACAAGCGTCCAAGACAAACTGTATGGCTGGGTTGACAATCTGAGGCTGACGGCGTATAATAATAGATCCTTTATTAGAAAATCTGAAATCGCGATCTCGTGAGAACGCAGAAACAGAAGTAGATTGTAGATAAGGATATAGCTATCCTGTAGAAGGATATAGCTGCCCTCCATATAGGGACGGGCAAACAGTTGACGACAACACATATGAAAAACAATAGGATGGACAGACATAAGATATTTGCGCACCGAAGACTGCACACTATGGAAGGAACGCTAAAGGAGGCACAAGAACATAATAGTTTAACGTAGGTTACCACTTCTATGTGACAATATAGCGACATAAAGAGACCGATAGGAACAGCGAAAGAGAACAGACGTGTGTGTGACTGAGAGTCGGATAGATAGGAAAGTTTAGAAGATCGAGATAATAAAGCAGGAAGACAGATTGACTACACAGATACAGTTCACGACATATTACCTGTAATACCATGTGAACTAACAATAATGATAGAACATGCATGAAAAGATGGTTTATCATTCTATACGGTGTTTGTAGGAATCACGTCGTTACATCACGATAACGTCTTTATCACGGCACCATCTGTACCATACTGCCTTCGGACGCTTATAACCCTTACCACCGCAAGGCCTCCTACGATAATATTATGGTTTTTATGTTGACTACGTGACAAGCACATATCGCTGACAGCGATTTCTCACATTGCAAATTCCCCCTTACTGCTAGCAAAACATTGACATCCTTAAAAACAACGGATGTTTGCAAAGTATTTTACATTTCTGTTTATACTAACCTTAATTATTATCCCTAACCTTTAAGACACAAATTAAATCGAAGATCAAATATTTTGAATTGTGTTGTTTATTTCTTTATTTATGACAAGCAAACAAACAGAAACGTATTTCAACAATGTTGGTGGATGTATTTGGTCGCTCAGGAATAAACTCAGAAATGACAACACTAAACAAACACTTATCCGTGACTACTGGACACAATAATATGTTGGTTATAATGTGGTGTTTATTTGTGACCGTTCAGTAAATCGTGTACAATATTATGTGAACTATGTGCAAACAAAGACAGATTAAGGAAGTGGTAGTATGTACACAAGATCCCCTAGAGTTAGAGAAGAAGAGGAGGGAGACGGAGGAATTAATGTTGTCATCGAGATGGCGTAGGTTCGTTATAAACTACCATCATCCAGGGCAGACACAACCGAATAGAGTGGGGGAGGGAGGGTAGAGACAGGAGATCATGATCTATTAGTCTCAGCTATCGATCTCCAGACATATCCGTGTGAACAAGCTTGACATTTTTTGCACAATAATATTTTTATTTACACATACTTGATATAATAATAATTCCTCTCGTAATTTATACGTTACATAAGGCCTGCAAGCAATTCCTCCATACCGCTCTATCCTGGGCAACTCGCTCAATCTCCTCCATGGAACTGAGACCGATATTTCTTGCCCTCTCAGAAAGTTAGTTTCAGGGTCTCCTTAGGGCGTCCTCTCTTTCTTGAACCCTTTGCATCCCACTTCAATGCCTGCTTTGAAATTCGTTGATCATTTCTTCTCAAGGTGTGTCCAACATATCTCCCATTTTCTCCTTCTTATAACAGTTGTTACTAGTGGTTGACCAGACATTTCTTACTTGATATTACTGTATAAATATACTTTTAATTTCAGACACTTGACATTACTAAATAATAATATATTTATTTAAAAAGGGTGGAGACTGCAATAAGACTTGGAAAAATAGCTAAACACGTAAAACAAAGTACTATAGTTTTACAAAATACAGATATACAAAATACAAAATACAGATACAGCTGTTTATTTTATAAAGGCATTTTGGTCGAAACGTTGCTGTTTATCGTCACTGTTTCTGTATTTTGTAAAACTATAGTACTTTGTTTTTACGTGTTTAGCTATATTTATTTACACATACTTGAAATTACTGCAGAATTATATTTTTATCTATATATACTAGAAATTACTGTAGAATTTATTTTGTATCTACATATTACTGTATGGCTATATATATTATCTACACATGCCTTTGAATTTACTATATTATTATAACTTGACATTACTGATTAATCAACATCGAACTATCGTGTTAGGCTGCTGGATTTATTGAGGCGGAGATCGGAGCACCTATGGACATATCCAGAGTGCTATGATGTTAGTCCTCTGAAAACTGATACCTGATTACTGTAGAATTCTATTTTTATCTACGAATACTTGGCATTACTGTACAATTATATTTTTATCTACATATTACTGTATGGCTACACATGTTATCTACATATGTTATCTACACATGTTATCTACACATGTCTTCACGAGACATGGACAGTGTATAGCAGACACGCAAGAAAATTAAACCATTTCCACACAAGCTGTCTTCGCAGAATACTAAAAATAAACTGGCAGGACAAAATTCCAGATAGCGAAGTCCTCACAAGAGCAAAGACCCCAAGCGTCAACACCCTGTTGCAGAAGGCCCAAGTGAGATGGGTCGGTCACGTTGCTCGGATGCCTGATAAACGCATCCCAAAACAGTTGATGTATGGCGAGCTTGAAGGGAACAGACGTTTAGCTGGTGGACAGAAAAAACGCTTTAAAGACACTCTTAAAGTGTCCTGAAATGCTTCGACATAGACAATATGTGCTGGGAATCTCTTGCGCAAGATCGCCAAATGTGGCGCTGTAACAACAAAGAGGAACCCGAATAGCTGAGAATCATCGTATTGTTGAGTCACAGAGAAAACGAGCAGCGCAAAAAGACAGAGCACACAACACGCACATGTCTAACCTTGATCATGTATGCCCCACCTGTGGTCGGGGATTCTGTTCTAGGATTGGACTCTACAGTCACCTCCGCACACACCAGAGAGGTGCAACAGCACACGTCTGAGATTGTTGTCATCGTCGCTTGCGATGGACGGCTATTACTATTAAGCTTTATGTAAGGGTCGGTTAAATATTACTTTACAAATGCAATGATATTGTAGAACTTGTTTTATGTGAGAGTCAATAGAATCCTCTGAAGGTCGTATCTTATCTTATCTCATCTTATCTTAACCACATTTGCCGTGAAGCGTCGTGGCGGGATTTAGTCTGCTATCTTGTGCCAGGTGTGTTACACGTGCCGTTGCCAGTCCATGCTTTCGCAGGGACTCTGAGTTATTATCTATCTATCGTGTTCTTGACCTGCCTCCTGCTCTGCGCCCCGAATGTCGATTATTGTAGGTACGTGATGGTAGTAAATGTGGTTCCATTCTCATTATATGGCCGAACCACTTGATTCTTTGCCTCTCGATGTACTGTATGCATGGTATAGTACCAACGATGTTTCTGATACTCTCGTTTCTCACTCTATCTCTCCTGATAACGTTGCGAAACACGTAATAACAAAGTACTGTATTTTTACAAATTACAAAAACAATGACAATATACAGCAACATTTTGACCAAAAGGCCTTTATCAAGCAAACGAACAACAGGAGTGACGAATTTTAAAAAACCACTACATATGGACGACTACATACGGAGACATTCAAACGTTTCTAATGAAAATCTGGGAATAAAAACGAATAACGAAATACACTTGTAACGTTGACAACTTTTCGTAGACATCTCATTTTAAAATCGTCGTATCATGGTCGACAGTCGTATCATGATCACTATATTGTGTCAAGTCGACTTGTTTATATTATTCCACACCATGAATGTTACTAAGTTCTGACCACATAAGTTTTATGACATCATAGTTTGTGGTCACTTAAAGATTCTGTGTTTACATTGTTTGTAGCAGGTATCACGTTAATATATATCATCAGTGACGGCTCGTCATTAAAGGCCTGTGAAGCCGGGCCAGACCAACAATAATGTGTAACGTGTATTTATTACTTTTTTAAAATATATGTTCAAAATTATTACTACTAATGTGATACTGATTAGCATTGAAAGTTGCATATATAATGCTTAAACATTATATACAGTCTGAAATTCAGCGTCTTTCCTTTCTAATTAGTACACTTCGCATTTCCAGCGCACTATTTATTTAGGGTCAGTAGAAATGTGGTCTATTTAAACCGTCTGTTAACATAGCGACATCTGACCTCTCTCTCGACTTGTTATTTGGAACAGACAAATATGGGACGCTCATGCATTCCGTATGAAAATTCTTACGTGACCAAGCCAGTGCACAGTGAAACGGTGTATCATCTGATGCACTATTTATATATGCACATTTATTTGACTATTTATAGCGATGATAACAACTTGAATGGTTTAGTACGAAGCGAAAGAAGGTGCTCTATGTGAAAAGTCTCTATAGTGGCTGGTGATATGACTGGCGCATATCTGTACGCCACTATAGTAGATAAAGGTATGGATTGAGATAGACAATAACGTGTCACCCTAATCTACGAACAATATTGTCAAACATTAGTGGACAATTTCATCAACTGTCCAATTTGAGGTCTCTTTGGAGTAGATGCTAGACGTTCTTCTCTCGTGCCAGAGATACCAGGTTCACTCCCTCGTAGAGTCATCTGGATATTTTCCGGACATTCCTGATCGCAGTGTAGGTGAGATCGAGTGTCTAGTCCTATCGGAGACTGACGATAAAACCTAGATCCCGTGTTCAATTTGAGCAAAGTAAAAAAACCATTAGCAGTTAAAAATCGATAAGAGCAGACTCGAAAGCCGCTGCCGGGCAAAGTTCATTAGAAAAGAATCTTTTTTTAAAATTCCTATAAAAAATATCTTTACCATCTTCAAAATTATATCGGGAACCCTCGCCGGAGCTACAGAGTTCGCGCACTGCAGCTGAGATCTTTCTATGTAAGAAAGAGATAGGATCACACATGTTTACTCATTGAAGTGCGATGATGATGGTCCTATCAATCAATCAATCAATCAATCAATAAACTGTCCAGTAGTCTTTCTACTTAGTTTCTTCTTTACTGTCATCCATCAGATCTGTCAGTTGTCACAGTAAAATATGTTTGTTTATTTATCATCTAGTCAGAGATTGAACAGATCGATAGTTTCTGATCCTTACAACAATTTACTTCCGTATTCTAAATAACTTCTTTATTTCTTTGCTAGATTCATTTGATATCCTTGTTGATTTGAATGCAGTTTTTGTAAGACGATGTAGATTATGTGTTGTTATCCATTCTTCTTATCAACATTTACATTGACTTCTTCAATATTTCGATGGTTTTTTTATTATCAATTCTTCTTCTTCAAACCATCTATTTCGAGCAGTTGTTAACCACTCTGTGATTTGTATGTGATCCGATCCTAAGAGCAAGTGTATGTTGGGCCAGTTATACGCCTACAAGTAGGTCAGCACATCCGATCTCTGCAACGCTTTTTACTTACTATAGTGCGTTTCAAAATGATTTTCCGCGGGGCAAATTTAATATCTCTGCAACCGTTTTACCGTAATTGTTGTAACTTTGCATATGATCTAATGATCGTAATATCCCGAGGTTGATATTTTTTTACTCAATAACAAACGTATGGTTTAACATTTTCTTTATGTAAAGTATATAAAAGTGACCATCTCCTTAGCCAACCATATAATGAGAAGTATTATCCCTTCATATTTGTGAGATGTTGCAAGTTCCACGACTTGCACGTTTTTCACGTGGTTTTCCCGATTTTAATCGCTTTATCGCACTTTTAAAAATGTATAATGATCCTTCCGGTGTGTTTAGTTACAATTTACCGCTTGTGTTTTCAGAGCATAGGTGTATTGCAAAACGTTTAGTATTCTAGATTTGTTATACAATGGGTATGAAAATCAAGTTTCTTACACTGCATACAGTGGCTGTGAAAATGTATAAATATTTTATCAGAGAATCTAATAGTGGAAAACTGTATCGGAGTATATCAAATCCTGAACAGAGAACTATGCATGCTTTGGGCTTAAGTAAAGATATCTACATAAATTACTCAATGTTAGTGGAGCTGTCAGTACAGTCAATACATTGACTCAATGCAGAAAAGAAAGTAGTAGACAATTTTGACAGGGATATGATTAGAAGAGCCCCCCAATGAGGCCATTACCTTGTAGTGGTGGGGGGGGCTTGCGTGCCTCAATGATCCAGAAAGCTATGCCGGCAGGAACGTTCTGTTCCTGGAAGGGCTACCCATGCCGGACAGGTCCAAGGTGAGAGGTCAGACTAAATGTGGCCTCCTGGTCCTCCAGGTTGGGGGTTGGGCGCAGTGCTAACAACTCTGCCCCATAAAAAGAAAAAATGTTACAGAAACTTCAAAAGGAAAAAATGCTCTCGATGTCCAGCGGTCTTGAGACAGAGTACCACTGTCAGCATGAACAGTATGGGTGAAAGCCGCAAGGAAGCCCACGCTGGGAATTCAAGTCTGCTGGATGTCAAAACTAAACTAAGAATAGGATTCTGGAACGTCAGAACAATGTTCGAGACCACAAAGACATCACAGGTGGTAAAGAGATGCAACACTATAAATTACACATTCTAGGGTCAGCGAAAGTAGATGGACAGGCTTCGGACAGACGACAACTAGAACAGGTGAAACCATCTTATACTCAGGAAGAGACGACGGGAATCATTCAGCAGGAGTTGCACTAATAATAAGGAAAGGATTGAATAAACATCTCTTAGAGTGGCACCTGATTAATGAAAGATTGTTGAAAGCCCGATTTAATGGGAAACAAGGAAAGCTAACTATCATTCAATGCTATGCACCCACTAACGAAGCCGAAGAAGAGGACAAAACACATTTTATAGAAGGTTACAGGAAATAGTGGACAAGGTTCCAGCTCAGGACGTTTTGTGCATAATGGGAGACCTAAACGCAAAGTTGGAAACAATAACAGACACAGAGAAGCAATAATGGGGAAAGAGGGATGTGGCACTGCAAATGAAAATGGAGAAATGTTGAGCAATTTTTGTCTAGAAAACAGACTGATCATAGAGGAGGCACATTGTTTCCACACAGGACCATACACAAGTACACATGGATATCCCCAAATGGAAGAGATGAAAACCAGATAGATCACTTTATGATCAACAGTAAATGGCGAAAGACATTACTTGATGTAAAGGTGAAAAGAGGAGCTGACGTGGGCAGCGACCACCCTTGTCGTTGCCATGATCAGGCTCAAACTCAAGAAAACATATATACAAGCCAAGACAAGAACAGAATACTTTAATGTTAACCTATTAAAAGACAGAGAGATTGCTACAAAATATATAGTGGAACTAAAGAACAGATTTCAAATCCTGTCAGAGCAGTCAGACACAACACCAACTGAAAGTATCCAAGAAAAATGGAATGCGATCAAAGGCACATATAAAATAGTTAGCAGTAGTGTACTGGGAACCAGTAAAGGACAACATAAAGAGTGGATAAGTGGCCAGACCTTAGAATACATCCAAAAGCGAAAGGAGAAAAAAAAAATCTCATCAATAGCATTAGATCAGAACGTCAAAAAGATAAGGCAAGAAAAGAATATACAGAACTAAACAAAATGGTAAAAAGAAGTGCTAGAACAGACAAGAGACAATTTATGGAAAAGACAGCAGAAATAGCAGAAAAAGCTGCTAAAGTACATGATCTGCACACACTGTACAAGATTACCAAACAATTATGCGGAGGTAAAAGACACAACCATAACATGCCAGTCAGAAACAGCCTAGGACAACTGTTGACAACAGAGCAGGAGCAGGATATGAGATGGACATCCCACTTTGAAGATGTGCTAAACAGACCTGATCCTGAACATCCACCGGATATCCCACCGGCCGCACAGGATATTGATATCAACCTCAAATTGCCAGAAAAGCAAGAAATAGTAAAGCTATTGGATCCCTGAGAAACAACAAAGCACCGGGAAATGATGAAATGACAGCAGAGCTTTTCAAGATCGATCCCATCTTAGCTGCAAACATATTAGAGCCATTGTTTGCAGATATCTGGGAGAAAGAAGAATTGCCTAAGGATTGGACTAGGGTACTGTGGTGAAAATCCCCAAGAAAGGAGACCTAACAGATTGCAATAACTGGAGAGGAATCACGTTGCTTTCAATACCAAGTAAGATATTCTGCAAAATTGTCATAATGCGAATACAAGAAGCAGTAGACAAGTGTCTACGAATGGAGCAAGCAGGATTTAGGAAAGGAAGAGGAACAAATGAACACATATTTACCCTGCGTAACATTTTAGAACAATGTAGCGAGTGGCAAAGGACTATATATATCAACTTCATAGATTTTGAAAAGGCATTCGACAGCGTCCACAGAGACAGCCTATGAAAGATACTGAGACAATACGGCGTACCGCAGAAGCGTGTCAACATCATAGCCCTCTTCTATAAAGATTTCTCCTGCAACCTAAAGAATTCCAACAAAACATTCCCAGTAAAATCTGGTGTAAGACAGGGATGCGTAATGTCCTCTCTTTTGTTTAGTATTACAATTGACTGGGTGCTAAAAATGCCATAAAACAACAAGCACCAAGAGGAATAAGATGGACCCTTTCGAGATGCTTGAGGACCTGGACTTTGCAGACGATATAGCCCTGGTGTCACACAAATATGAACATATACAAGAGAAAAGTACAATACTTCACAGCACGGCAAAGACAGTAGGCCTCAAAACAAACACAGGAAAAACAAAAATTATGACAAACAGTGAAATCCAACAACCAGTAATGTTAGAAGATGAAACACTGGAAAGGGTTGAGCAGTTTACATATCTTGGTAGCGTACTGACACTAAATGGTGGCACAGAGGAAGATATAAAATCACGTCTGAGTAAAGCCAGAACCGCTTTTGCCAGAATGAAACCAGTATGGAAGTCCAAAATCTACAATAGGACCACAAAGCTTAAACTCTATAAAAGCATTGTTTTGCCAGTTTTGCTCTACGGATCGGAGTGTTGGAGGATGACCAAAGGAGATACTAGCAGGCTGTCAGTTTTCACCACTCTTGTCTTCGCAGAATCTTGGGAATCTTTTGGCCAGTAAAATATCCAATAACCAACTACTCCAAGACACAAGACAAGAGGCAATGAATGACATACTCAAAAAGAGAAGATGGAAATGGCTCGGACATGTTATGAGAATGAGACAAGAAATGCTGCAAGGATAGCCCTCCTACTTGGACACCAGAGGGAAAGAGAAAGAAAGGCAGACCACGGACAACATGGAGGCGCATGATGGAAGAGGAACTGGACACCGCATCTCTGACGTGGGCTCTGCGCTGAAGGTTGCACGGACAGGAGAGCATGGAAAGTCCTTTCTGAAGCCCCATGTGTCACTAGGCATGACGGGATTAAGTAAGTAAGTAATGATTAGAAGATAAATTTGCAGAATGTTCGATTCCAAAGAAACTATGACACTAAGAAAGCTGAAGATTAGGTTAAGAATACACAATGACATTGATGTATCGAAATCAACGTTATGGAGAACTGTTAGAAGCATCGGCTTTACTTTAAGGAAGTACGCTAATGGAAGAAATGTCATCTGCGAGAAGCCGCATTTAGTACGTCTGAGAAGTAAATATTTACGTGAAGTACGGGAAATGCGTAATCAAGGTTACCATATTGTGTATGTGGATGAAACCGGGATCAATGCTCACCACACTAATGAAAAGGAGTGGCAGTTATCCGATGGAACAATTAAACGATATGTACCTAGTGGAAAAAAACATCGTCTGATAATGGCACATGTAGGCAGCAGACAAAATGGGCTGGTTAAAGATGCTGAACTTATTTTCACTTCCAATTATACGGACAACAGGGACTATCATACCGAGATGAACGGTAACATATTTAGAGATTGGATTGAACATACTCTTCTTCCGTCCCTAGACAGACCATCCTGTGTGATAATGGACAACGCATCATACCACAACACTGTGTCAGAAGAAGACAAAATCCGACATCTTCGAGTACAAAAGATGCTATAAAACTTTGGCTCAGAAAGGAGAACATTCCATTTAACGAGGGTTTTTGAAGCCTGAATTACTATCTATTGTTAAAACATCACAGAAGACCAGGATATTCCAAACAGACAAGTTGATTCAACAGCATGGTCATGTGTGTTTGAGACTACCACCTTATCATTCACACTTAAACCCAATTGAACTCATTTGGGCCAAAGTTAAAGGACTAGTAGCAGCTGAAAATAAAACTTTCAAGCTAAGCAATATGAAAGAACTAACATATGCCGCCCTGTCGAAGATAGACAGAGATTATTGGTGTAAATGCGAAGACCATGTCTTAAAGGAGGAAAATGACTACTGGGACAACGATGGACTGTCGTTCGTGCAGCCAAGAATAGTCATCAAAATGTTAGACTCATCGGACTCAGAATAAGTGAGTAAACACTTTATATGATTTATATAATATGAGTTATCTCACCCTCCAAAATTCGAATTGTATATACGCCTATGCCGAAAATATGTGATTTTTAAAATTTACGGTAAATTATTTTTTCCAGCACCAAATAATTACTAGGTTTGAAAGATCAAGGAATTCGCCGTTGCAAGAAAAGTACATACCTGCAACATTGAATTTTAGAAAATCGTTGGGACATCGGAAATACAACACATGCAAAAAATCACGTTCATCCATGCAATGAATATGGAGATATTTGAGGTCAATCGTTGACCGAACGTTTTGAAACGCACTATAGGGTAGCTTCTCTATGCACTTACCCCAGTCGCCTCTTACGACATGCCTTAAAGGTCACAGTTTTACTATTCTTTGCTCCTCTTACAGCCCCAGCAACACACGGTCGTATTGTCATGATTCTCTGCTAAACCATAGACAAATATGAACATTGTCATGTCCACTTTATTATCGAACAAAACAAAATGTAGCTCAAGGCAAATATGAACATTTTCATGTCCACTTTATTATCGAACAAAACAAAATGTAGCTCAAGGCAAATATATTTCTGTCCATTTATTTCGAACTTCTCAACTATTATTAAATTGTCCATACCACTTTATTATCGACATACAATTACTAAGGGATAGCTGTAGTCACTTTATTTGAACAAAACGTTGAAATGAGCTCAAGGCAATACTATTCCTCTCTATTTAATTTCGAATTTCCAACTATTATTTAATATTGTCCGTTACCACTGCGCCCATAAGGGGTTGGGCTGATAGGACTACATAAGGGTTAGCTGATAGGATCACATAAGGGTTAGCTGATAGGATCTACATAAGGGGTTAGCTGATAGACTACATAAGGGTTATCTGATAGGACTAATAAGGGGTTAGCTGATAGGACTACATAAGGGTTATCTGATAGGATCTACATAAGGGTTAGCTGATAGGATCTACATAAGGGGTTAGCTGATAGGATCTACTCTGAAAAGCGTTGAAATAGGAGCCCAGTGGGGCGATTAGACCAGCAAAGTGAGATAAACAAAAGAGAAAAAAAAACGATTGTATAAAATAATTTGTTTTGTTTTTCACTCATCCAATTGAAATTAACAATTTTCTTAGAAACATTACACCAGTGGTTCTCAAATATTTTGGTGGTACACTAAAGTTCTAACAAATAATAGGCGCGCTATGCACAAAACTTAATAGATAAGATTTAAAAAGCAAAGAAATACATAAATAATTGGAAAATGCTACTACCTTTATTTATCATTTACTTTCTGCCTATAAGAAGCTTGGACCGAATGTGTCTTGGCGGTGTTTTACCCTGGTGTCCGCTGGCACCGTGTTGCCAACCCCTGATCTGGGATTTCCTAGGTCTAACATAAGAATGTCACCGTACACACGGGTACGCCCTTTGAGAACCACTGCATTACACTATCTTTTCAGAAAACCGATCTTTTGTTTCGTTTTTGCAATTTACCGTCCTTCATACTTTTATTTATGTCCATGAACCACGGTGCCTATATTGTTACATTTAAGAAGAAAATCATTCGCTTTTTTGTGTAGACTTTCTGTCAACAACAGTGATAGATCTACTATGAAAGCGTGAAGACAAGAGGCAGATGGACAGACAACATCATGAGAATACTACCACCTACATGGGCTAACAACAACACCTTAAACACAGCTTCCCAACAAAAGAGATTGAACCTTCACAGCACGCTTCACGACATGGAGACACAACTGACATCAACATTGCACCAACGATCATAATAGTGGCGACGGAGATGGTGATTGCTTCAGAAAAATTAGAAAAACTAGACAAGTGCTGTCAAACGATTTTATACATTGTTGCCTAAATACTCTAAAGTCGAAGCACCGGGTTTCACCTCATATGGCTCGGTCCCTCTCCGCAGAAATGGCAGCCTAGAGTATTGTACGATCTGAAAAAAGTGAACCGAACTGTGCGGTCCAACCAAATTCAATCACACGACCTTCAGAACACAAAGCATTGATTTAACCACAGAGATCCCCTACGTTGTGACGTATGACTGTGGAGTCGCGGGCGCCGTGTGACAATTGCAATAATACAAAATAATAATAAGTAATATTACTTTTTTAAATAATAAAAGATAAAAACGTAATACTTACTGGTAATACTTACTGGTAATACTTACTACGTAATACTTTTAATTAACAAACAACAAAAATAATTATGCTTACGAAAAACTGAAACATACTGCTATTCGTAAAAAAATATATTTTCTTGAAATTATAATTAACAACAAAGCAGGCAACGTAAAATAGGGAGCCAAAGTTGCATCACACCAGCGCCACGGCGCCGCAGACTTGAAAGTAATCGATCAGTGATTAAATATCAAATGAACTAGCTCCTACCTTCATCTTGATAATCTGACGACATGTAAACAAATATGAACAAAAACATCAAATAATTAATGAAGGACTCAGCGCCAAGGGTTGTGAATGTTTGTGTGGTGGGACTGACATTGTTCAGTTATCAAAACATAGCTATTTAGGACATTGGTGTGTTGATAAGATAATATCATATATTGTAATACTGGAAGGTTATGTGGCAATAGTTTAAAAACGGAAATATGAATCCACATGTGGTGTGCACGTGTGTTATTGTTGTTCCTTCTCATGATGCACGTGTTGTTATTTTTATCTTTCGCGTGCGTCAGTCAACAGTTACAACATATTTCTGATATACATTTGTGGAGAGTAATGAACTGTCAGTATTTTCATAGTCAAATAGGGATTTTAAAAAAGTTACAGACTTTAAATAGCTGTGGATAACTGTTTTAATAAGCAAATTGAAAAGTAAGAAAAAGAAATTCAACAAAGATGTCATAAAAGAAATCAAATCATAGAGCAAATGGTTCAAATATTTGAAATGCAAACATGTCACCATGAATACTAAACGAGCATTATAGAATTCTTCTTTTTCTTCATCAAATGTTTCTTGTCGACCATTTGTTAACCACTCTGTGTGATCTGTATGTGATCTGAGTCTAAGAGCGATTGCATTTGTGCCAGTTATGTGCCTACAAGTATGCCAGTACATCTGATTTCTGCAACGCTTTTATTTACTAGGTATCTCCCTAGGCCCTTACCTGATTCGCCTCTTACGACATGCCTTATAGGTTGCATTGTTACTATTCTTTCTCCCCTGCAAGCTCCGGCAACACACGACCGGTATTACAGAATGTACAACTTGATATTTCTCCTGACATTATGTGCTAAATCTCAATGTTGACATCAAACTGAAGAAAAAAACTAGTCACGACAGAAATGTAGAGTCAGTGCAGCATTATGGGAGTATAAAAAAGCTGGTTTAGGAAAAAAAACGTAAGAAAAAAAATTGGTACAACATCACTACTCAACTTCATTAAGAAACAACAAATTAACTGTTTCGACCACGTAAGCAGATTACCAACAGACAATGTGTCTCAAAGGACATGCTATTCAGATACAGAAACCTAGATACAAAGCAAAACGTCATTCGTGCTAAATTTCCAGCACAGAAATAGCAGAGGTAGTGAAAAACATAAATGTGCTTTTGAATATAAAAGTTACAGAAGAGCCATTCATATATCACGGACAGAGAAGAGAACAAATAGATCTATACCGAAAGATCTCAAAATCAGAGAAAATTGCTGATGCTACAAGAAAGAATGAGAAAATTGGAGTATTTTGGATATATAAAGAGACACGAAGTGTTGAAGAAGATCATGGAAGGATATAACCCGACAAAAAGAAGAAGAGGAAGACCACGGAGAAGATGGATTCAGAATGTAACTGATGGTTTGAGCATGACGGCTGCAGAGGAAGGACATCTGGCCTAGGAGAAAGATTGAGAAATTCCAAATGACTGTTACGGTGGCAAAATTCTGCAGAGAACAAGCTATTTGATGATGAGTGAAAGATACTATGTGCGAAGCACACACAAAAACGCGTTCTAGAAAACCCTTCTTTCCCTGACACTGTGATGCAGAACAGGATTAGAGAAAGTTCGTTTCTCTCTTCACACATCATTTATTGTCTGATAAAAGTTCTCTTCAATCTTTCATACACCAGAAAAGTACAGTATCGTAGGTCGGGCCAAAATCTAGCTAGAAAGTCAACAGATTAATTTTAAAGCAATAATTAAAATATATAGAAGTGGGTTTTCAGTGTTATTATAGGGGGACTTCCTAGAGTAGTTGATAGTAGCTCGGCCTGCTAGCTGTGAGACGCCTCATAGCTCGGGTTCGATCCTACTGTCCGGCATTTGTTCAAGTCCCTGCTGGTCTTACTCAGGACTATAACGTGAGTACCTCTGAAGTCGGAGAAAATCTGCCTGTATGGCGAGGGAATACTAATTACGAGTACATTGAGCACACGGCTGCCAGTGTAAAGTAATTTACAATGTGCACGCTGCTGCCATTGTAAGATATTGGAAAAAAACAGATTTTCACGCAAAAATCAGTTTCAGAGATGAAACTTCGTCTGAGTTGAAAGCGGACGAATGCTGGAAAATGGTCAAGAGCATCCAGCATTCACAAGTTAAAAATATTTCCTCAAAAAAATGTTAAGAAGAGTTCTTGATTTCTACTATTGTCAATTTTACACTTTTGTTTCTGAACACTTTCGGTATGATTTATATTATTGTTAACAATTTTACATTTCTTATTGACACTTTCTGAATGACTTCTACTATTGTTAACAATTGTACACTTTTTTCTAGACACTTTCAATATGATTTCAACTATTGTCAATTTTACACCTTTTTTTTGCACACTATCGTTATAATTTCTACTATTGTTAACAATTTTATACTTTTTTTCCTAAACACTTTCCGCATGATTTATATTAGTGTTAAAAATGTTACGTTTCTTCTTGACACTTTCTGAATGAATTTATAATATTGTAACAATTTTCGTTTTTTCTTGACTCTTTCTCCAACTACGAAATGTTTACAATTAAATCAAATTTCGTTTTAAAAGTAAGATTATACTTTTCTATGATACATTTTGAGTGAAACTAATTTCTAGATTACAAGCACAGATTACTCAATATTTAGTTTTTTCTACTGGGCTATAATTAGTCTGTTATTGGCACAGCCAACTCAAATATTGTGCCGCACAACTGACCGGGGAACCCTGACCTAGTTTGACTTGGCAGGCTGGATGTTATATATGTTTGATAGAACACTACAAGCTTTTTTGAAATTTTACTAAATTCTATGAGTCTATGCTTATTTATTTACGAAAAATATTCATAATATTAATATTAATTAAACTCAACTTGTTATATAATATATCCCTGATTTAGCATCTTGTGTTGTTTTTAAAATGAACTCGTCTATATACAAGGTTTAAGGGTTTTAAAGCCGTAGGATTGACTTCATTGCACCAGGTTTTACCCCATATGGCTTGGTCCTTCTCCGCAGAAATGGCAAGCCACCTGCCGAGAGTATTGCACAAAACACGAACTCCGTAGCTCCAGCAACAATCCTAGGGTCTCTGGAAAAACCTGCACTCGTGAACAGAACGGCGCGGTCCGGATTAGAACCCACGACCTTCGACTCACAAAGCAAAGGGCTTAACCACTCAGCCACAGAGACCCAGATATACATCAATACGTCAATACAACAATGCTGGAATGCGAGGTCATGTGACAGTTGTGGTCTTATTTCCTCGATTTTTAACCCGAATCCGCTGGCCGTATGAGTTTATAGTTGACTGTGGTTACTGGCTACTAAACTGACGTAATTGCACTACGGACAGACTCATAGGTGCTCAGTCTTCCCCCACAGATATCGAAGAGTATGCATACTGTCTGGGGTGATTTCTATTACAATATCATTGGTTTTCGGTGAATAAATTGCGAATGTTGAACACATATATTGTATTTGCAAATTAACCATTTGGTAATACACAACCCATGTGACATATAGACAGACATACATAAAGGCAGACAGACAAAGAGACAGACATACATTAAAAAACAAACAAAAAACAGACAGGTAGGTAGGTAGATAGGTAGATACGTAGATAGTATTCTTCTACATATATATATATATATGTACGAGAGTCGCAGTAGCGTAGTTGTTAGTGAACTCGTTTCTTAGGCTAATGGTCTGGGTTCAATTCTACAATGAGTGTGGGATTTTTTCTGACCGTAACGACTCTTACGTCGATCCAGCCTTAATTGGGTACCAGGAAAAACACGACCACATCATCCATCGTGTGCCGATGGTCAGTGAAAATACGGGTCTAACACCGTATTATTCTATATACCACTTGGTATAAAAAGGGTTCCTAATAAACAAACAAAATCAACATATATATATATATTCTTTTTGTCAATCGTTCGTTTTGGCCATTTTGATCATTCGTATTGTCAGATAACAGAGGCGAGGAAAAACACTATCTACGAAGCGCATACAAGGGTCCGTTCTAGAAATCTCTTCTTGACCTGACGCTGTGAGGCAAACAGGATTCGAGAAAAGAAAGAAAGAAGGAAGTATTGTGATATATAAACAGCCTTTGCCAAGAACGTTTTTTTACATCACATCATTCAGCGCCATTTGGAGCTCTGGTGCTTTTCCGTCGGCGACTTATCCGGTTTCAGCCAATGTTAACTAGGTTCGCTCTCCGTCAGCCTTTGGCTGCTCCCAGCCTACCTGCAAGCAGCAAGCCGTTATTTATTTTTAGGGTAGCGACCCATAGACAACCTTCTCTCCAAGGTTTTTGAGCGTCATCTGCCCAGGTTACCTGTCTTTTTGGACTACTTGGTTTGCCTACTATGCAGCTTTGTGTACAGTTTGATGTTTGCTCCGCTAACCTTTGACTGTCCCCAATCTAACTACAAGGCAGTAGTAGTTCCCTACGAGCGGAAAGGCGCATTGGATTCAAGCCTCTGCTGGGCTTTCCAGTTTTTCTGCACATTTTGGTGGTCCGCTCACCCCAACGCTTGCCACGTCCCCTCGTCGCTCCACCATCAGCGCCGTGCACGTCTGCCCTACCGGTGGGCCCACCCATGCATCGCCCGTATGCGTGTTCGCTCTACCTTAGTGCCTGCTCACCTTGTCTATTGGTTCTCACCGTGCACACATTCACCATGCATATATATATATATATATATATACACACATACTTTCACGTAACCTTTTCAAATATTAGAATATGAAGTCATTTCAGTTTACATTTCCACACCCTAGTGTACAAGAGGTAGGAGACCAATTCCTTTCTTTATGTATGGAACTTGAGCGTCTGTAGCTCAAGCGGTAGTGAGCTCGATCACAACCCCAAGCGTACCTGATTCAAACCCCACGGTGGACAAGTTTGGAAGCAAATTCGTTTATGTGAGATTTTTACGAAAGGTAAAAATATAGACCTCACCGTTCAGAAAGCATTGACAAACTACTGAACGTATAAGTGTGCCTAGAAAATCAATGACTCGTTTACTGTGGTTGATGGCTACGTTCTTTAGGATATGCCACGATTTTCATTTTTCATTTCATGTATGGAACGTGGAGCGTAGGATTGAACTCACAACCATCTTATGTCCAAGGCGATAGGCGAACATTGACACTAATCCATCCCACATACATTCAACGATAAATATTTACTTACCTTCATCTGATATCAACAGAGTCATAGGTAACGCTGACGACAGCACAAAGTTCAAGAAGATCAAGGCAACGATCACATTTAGCGACATCTGTAAATACGTCAACATCTTTGCATAGGGATGCTAGAGAGAATTTGCGGTACTAGCTGAATCTAATGTTAAATTGAATGCAGGTGGTAGCGTAGCTGGGGTTTCTCTATTATTTAGATGATGGACACCTTCCGTAATCTGAGTCTCACTGTCTGTGAAGTGAAGTCAATATTTAAACCATATTTTGTTCTCATTTAAAAAAGAAAAGCATGATACTGACCAGAATTAGCATATCTGCAAGACCTCCGTATTGAAGAGCATGGCTAATAAATAACATGTCCTGGAAGATGTAATTTTATGGCCACGTTAAACGTAACAGGAGAGACCGGTAACGGAAGGCATGGTACGAGGCAGGGAAAGACAAAGCGAAGGTGGTAGTGGGATATGAAAGAAACTTGTGGCTAAGGGGTTATGCCATTTGCCTGGTTTGTGGCCACGTTAAACGTAACAGGAGAGACCGGTAACGGAAGGCATGGTACGAGGCAGGGAAAGACAAAGCGAAGGTGGTAGTGGGATATGAAAGAAACTTGTGGCTAAGGGGTTATGCCATTTACCTGGTTTGTCGAAGGTAGTGGGTTCGAATCCGGACCGCGGCCTTCTGTTCACGAGTGCAGTTTTTCAGAGACACCTAGGATTGTTGCTGGAGCTACGGAGTTCATGCTTTGTGCAATACTCTCGTTAGGTGGCGTGCCATTTCTGCGAAGAGGGACCGAGCCATATGGGTAAAACAAGGTGAAATGAAGTCAATCCTTCGTCTTTAAAACCCTTTATAAACCTTCAGTCTGACGCTGGAGGTGGCGGGAGAACTTGCTAGAGGCAGAGAATTTTTCAGACGGGCTGTGATAAAAGCGATGTTCTGCAAAGGACATGCTACTACTTAAAGAAGCTTATTCATGTCACAAAAATGTTATATTCATCAGCTGCCGTCTCCGCATCGAAGTTTGACTGTAATACAGGGTGTTCAACTTAAAAGCATCCTGTGAATGGAGCGAATCTGGCATATATGTATGGAAATGAAAAGGTTCAGTTATGATGTAGTATAGGTCAAGGTTGTGTGACGGTGTGTAATTGTAGTGCAGGAAGGTGCGATGAACAAATGTGACGTAGGACAAGCTAGTCAGAACCGGTTTAAATAGTAAATAGACGAGATGCAATGTGTACCTGGCAAATTTCTATTTATCACTGGGGCTGCTTTTAAGTTGAACACCCTGTAGAATCCGGACCGAGTCAGGTGTGCAATTTGTTCATGAAATATCTCTAATCTCTGGCGTTTGTGTTGCTCTTTCTCATGCTCTAATTTGTCCATCTCTTGATGTTTCCTTTCACTTATGTTTCAATTTTTTCTCTTTCTGGTAGTCTTTCAACTTTCTCTTCTAATAAGGTTGTGATAAATGTGTCATGTCTCTTTATGTGTCCGAAACATATTTTTCATTTATTTTGTATTTCTGTAGTAATTGTTTCTTTATTACTAGTTTTTCTAGAACTTCTGTTTTTCTTTTCAGGAAATACGACATATTCTACATCAATGTACGCGGAAATATTTGGCGTTGAAGAGTGTGTACATCAATCTGTGAGATACGGAAATATTTGGCGTTGAAGAGAGTGTACACATCAATCTGTGAGATACGGAAATATTTGGCGTTGAAGACTGTGTGTACATCAATCTGTGAGATATGGAAATATTTGGCGTTGAAGAGTGTGTACATCAATCTGTGAGATACGGAAATATTTGACGTTGAAGAGTGTGTACATCAATCTGTGAGATATGGAAATATTTGACGTTGAAGAGTGTGTACATCAATCTGTGAGATATGGAAATATTTGGCGTTGAAGAGAGTGTACATCAATCTGTGAGATATGGAAATATTTGGCGTTGAAGAGAGTGTACATCAATCTGTGAGATATGGAAATATTTGGCGTTGAAGAGTGTGTACATCAATCTGTGAGATATGGAAATATTTGGCGTTGAAGAGAGTGTACATCAATCTGTGAGATATGGAAATATTTGGCGTTGAAGAGAGTGTACATCAATCTGTGAGATACGGAAATATTTGGCGTTGAAGAGAGTGTACATCAATCTGTGAGATACGGAAATATTTGGCGTTGAAGAGAGTGTACATCAATCTGTGAGATATGGAAATATTTGGCGTTGAAGAGAGTGTACATCAATCTGTGAGATACGGAAATATTTGGCGTTGAAGAGAGTGTACATCAATCTGTGAGATATGGAAATATTTGGCGTTGAAGAGAGTGTACATCAATCTGTGAGATATGGAAATATTTGGCGTTGAAGAGTGTGTACATCAATCTGTGAGATATGGAAATATTTGGCGTTGAAGAGTGTGTACACATCAATCTGTGAGATATGGAAATATTTGGCGTTGAAGAGTGTGTACACATCAATCTGTGAGATATGGAAATATTTGGCGTTGAAGAGTGTGTACATCAATCTGTGAGACATGGAAATATTTGGCGTTGAAGAGTGTGTACATCAATCTGTGAGATATGGAAATATTTGGCGTTGAAGGAATTTTGAATGTATTCAATCAATCTGTGAGATACGGAAATATTTGGCGTTGAAGAGTGTGTACATCAATCTGTGAGATATGGAAATATTTGGCGTTGAAGAGAGTGTACATCAATCTGTGAGATATGAGTGCAACCGGGCAGTAACGCGACACAAACGCAGCATTCTGAATTTATGGAATTTGAAAGAACTACAAATAATAACATATATGTGTTACTGAAAGGACAAACAAAGAATGCATTTCGAAATACATAAACGTTTTAGACTAGTAACCTTCACTTTAAATATCAACGTTCAGAGTTAACTGATTGATTAATTGATTGATTGATTGATATGACCAACATCACTGTATTTCGATAAATTGCTAGTGCATTAGCCACTGTGCTGTCGTGGTTCTCTCAATTGTTTTAAAAGGATTTATTAAAAGAAGTTGACATATGGGCCGTCTTATGCTAAAAGACAGATTCACCAACATCAGCATAAGAAAGAAAGTTGGCACAGAACCTTGCTTGAATTCATTGAGAAACAAAGAACGAAGTGGTTTGGTCAATAAGAATGCATCCAAACTTCACAATATACAGAGTCTTCTACAACAGAACATCCGGAAAGAAGGCAAGAGGAAGGCCACGAAAAAGATGGTTAGATGGTATTGCAAAATCATATCAAAGAACAAAAATAACAATCAATCAAGCCACCAGAACAGCGCAAGACAAAAACAAAACCACGACACTGGACAACAACCCGGTAGTAGTGTGACGACACTGGACAACAACCCGGTAGTAGTGTGACAACACTGGACAACAACCCGGTAGTAGTGTGACGACAATGGACAACAACCCGGTAGTAGTGTGACGACACTGGACAACAACCCGGTAGTAGTGTGACGACACTGGACAACAACCCGGTAGTAGTGTGACGACACTGGACAATAACCCGGTAGTAGTGTGACGACATGGACAACACCTCGGTAGTAGTGTGACGACACTGGACAACAACCCGGTAGTAGTGTGACGACACTGGACAACAACCCGGTAGTAGTGTGACGACACTGGACAATAACCCGGTAGTAGTGTGACGACACTGGACAACAACCCGGTAGTAGTGTGACGACACTGGACAACAACCCGGCAGTAGTGTGACAACACAAGAAGAAGAAGACGCGTAGTCATAAAAACATTTATTCATAAATCAACAAATGAAAACATTACAAATATAAAACAGAAAATAATATAAATGACTTGATTTAATTTTAAATAATCAAATATTACCGTTTGATGCAATTCCAGCTTTGGAAAAAGTAGATTTCAACTCGTCAGTCCCTAAAAATAGATGTCTACTGTAATTGTTTAATTTAAAAAACAAGGAAATAACTAAAAGCAATTTCAGTAGAAGAAACTGCTAGATGCAACTTAATTGCACACATTAAGTTCTAAAAGTGACTGTCGTGACTTATATTCTAGTTATCCTGGCATCAAGAACGCGGTTTTTACGGTTTTTTTCACAGCGATTTGCAGACGTCAATTGGAAGATACGAGGGCTAAAATTTAGGATTTGAAACAGTGATTGTGGGCGCTAGACAATTAAAATCAAGGATTCTCAAACAGATGATTAAAGCAGTAATTGTGATAGCCAGACAATTAAAAATAGGGGTTCTACAAATTATGACTGAAACACTGACAGTGGGAGATAGATAGTTAGAAACAGGGGTTCTACAAATTATGATTGAAGACTGAAACACTGTCAGTGGAAGGCAGAATCAGGGGTTCTACAACTTATGATTGAAACACTGACTGTGGAAGACAGATAAAATCTGGGGTTCTACAACTTGTGAATGAAGCACTGACTGTCTGAGACAGACAGTTAAAATCAGGGGTTCTACAAATTTTGATTGAAGTACTGACTGTCGGAGACAGACAGTTAGAATCAGGGTTCTCAAACTAGATTGAATTATTGTGATTTTTACTGCCTAAAAGTATGACTAGCTTGTATATAAATTTTTGCTTACAAACTATATCCTTTATTTCCAAAACGATTTCACGCATTGCAAAGCATTTTTTACATACGACCTACGTTTTGGGGGTCAATGTTAATTTTAATTTAAGGCAATGCAGGCGAAGAAGCAGCAAGTTTCTTTGATGTTTTTACACAACATAATTATTGAAGCCGTGAAAATATAATTTACTGTAATCGACTACATGAAACAGTTGTTTTATTGATGGCTTGGGCGTATCTCAGAGGATCGTCTGTCCGAATGGATTAGAGCGCGGCTGTCAAGCAGGAGACTCGTGTTCAATCCACGGTAAAGCCAAGGATTTTTCTGTCAGGGCATAAAGAAAATTCCTAACCTGAACAGTTTCTGGGGACTGCACTAGCTATGCAGTCATAAAATTCCACATGCTCCCGTCCTCCTGCTCTCATCTGGCAATAAAAAGCGGTGCTACATTCAGTAACGACAGTTTGTATGGGCGTATCTTCAATATTAGATTAAGTGAGATATTTGCAGTTACCATCAGATAAACTTAAATTAACTTAAATTGCAAATGAGGTTAGAAAACAGCAAATGAACATTTTAGCTGTAAGCAGTATATAGAAAATTAAGTGAGATATTTTAGCTGTAAGCAGCATATAGAAAATTAAGTGAGATATTTTAGTTGTAAGCAGCATATAGAAAATTAAGTGAGATATTTTAGTTGTAAGCAGCATATAGAAAATTAAGTGAGATATTTTAGCTGTAGCAGCATATATGAAAATTAAGTGAGATATTTTAGTTGTAAGCAGATATAGAAAATTAAGTGAGATATTTTAGTGTAAGCAGCATATAGAAAATTAAGTGAGAATTTTAGCTGTAAGCAGCATATAGAAAATTAAGTGAGATATTTTAGCTGTAAGAGATATAGAAAATTAAGTGAGGAATTTTAGTTGTAAGCAGCATATAGAAAATTAAGTGAGATATTTTAGCTGTAAGCAGTATATAGAAAATTAAGTGAGATATTTTAGCTGTAAGCAGTATATAGAAAATTAAGTGAGATATTTTAGCTGTAAGCAGCATATAGAAAATTAAGTGAGATATTTTAGCTGTAAGCAGTATATAGAAAATTAATTTCTCACCTTATTCAGAGTCAGACTTGTTTGTCTTGTCTTGTCTTGTCTTGTCTTGTCAAGGTTGAAAGAAATCGTCTACGTTGAACGTTAAAAATCCACCACTTGTTAAGCCACTCTTTGTGATTTGTATGTGATCTGAGCCTAAGAGCGATTGTAAGTTGTGCCTGTTATACGCATAAAAATAGGCCAGCACATTTGATTTCTGCGAAGTTTTTTATTTACTAGGGTAGCTTCACTAGGTCTCTACCTCAGTCGCCTGTTACGACATGCCGTGTAGGTCGCATGTTACTATTCTTTACTCCCCTTGCAAGCCCCAGCACCACACAGGTTGGTTGAAATAAATGCAAACTATTCATTCTCCAATAGTTTATTTTCGTCTTTAAATAAATTATCCTCACATTTAACATTGTAATTTTTGTCAGTTTCTGATAGTACGATTTTAGTAAGTATCTTGACATAGGAAAGTTTAAAAGTTTTATTATCAGCAGCCACCCTTCCTTTTACTGTTGCCAAAACTAATTTTGTTTGGGTTTAGGGTGGGAATGATGACAATAGCGGTCTCAAACATCTCAATGACCATGCCTCTCATTACCATGTCAATGTGAAACCGTTTTTGTCTTCTGTGTCTGTTATTACGTGTACATGACATGAAATAGCATTGAAAGTGACATAGAGCCTGCCCTCAATCTGCAATTTTTTCCTTTACCGCTCTATCCTGGACAACTCGCTAACCATGGAGACATATTTCGGTTTTAGACACATTTCTTTAAATAGAATCTGTTTCTTCTCCAGCCACATCTTTTTTCACTTCTTGTATACTTGCTGATGTCGATTCTTTGTCTACTAATGCTGCAGCATTTTGATATCTAATGCTACAGCAGAGTGGTATGATGCATTGCTGATTATCAAGGAAATATGTCTCTCTTGTGAGCGTCTCTAGCTTAAGCGGTAGTGAGGTTGATCACAACACAATAGAATCTGGTTCAAACGCCGCAGTGGGTTTTTACGAACTGTAAAAATAGACCTTACCGTTCAGAAACCAATGGCAAACTACTGAACGGATACGTGGTGCCTAGAAAATCGATGACTCGTTGACTGTTGTTGATGGCTATGCTGTAAAAAGGATATACCACAATTTTCATGTTCATATGTCTCTTAGAAAGAATGGGTACCTCTATTCATTGTCTAATGTGGTACAGATTAGCGTAATCTATAAGCATTCGTCTATCGCCTCGGCCACAAGAGGATTGTTTATTCAATCCAACATTCGAAGTTCCACATGAGAGGAAATGAATTGGCCTTTCTACCTCCTGCACACTGCGTTCAAGAAATGTGACAGGTACTTCATACCCTAAGGCCTGAAAATGCTTTGGGTCATTTCATTTTGTATTAAACATCTAGCTGCGGATAGAAAAAAATGTTTCCTATAGTGAACACCACGGAGAAATGCACAATCAAAATTGTAAATAAATATAGCTAACCTTCACTGTTGAAATTACCTTCTTTGAGACGATCTAAATCCCTTCACATATCACAATGCTTGCTCTCTGTGAGAATTGATTAGAAATCTCTTCTACAATACTTGCTCCCCAAGATGTAGTTTTAGAACCACTGAACTATAGATATCCATCTTGAAATCAAATTAGCTAGCCGTTAGTATCATCAATTGTATCAGTACTAAATACATCACGGAAATGTCTACCTGATGTTTGACACATAAGTGAGGATACAGTGTTAACGGTTGTGAAAATATTCCTTCGAAAACTTCTTCTATTTTGCCAATACATTACTGGATAAACACAATGTTTATTTTATGTAATTGGAAAGCTAACATTGCATCCAATTTGGCTTGTTGATTTAATCTCTATTTTCTAATACCGTATATATCTTAATGAACAGAAACTTGAAATAGCAACATATCCAACCAACGTCGCCTTATGGGGAGAGAGAGAAAGATCAATTTATGGAGGGGAAATCTGAAAACAGACTTGTCCAATTACGCAACAACGTCTTGCAGTAAAATAGAGGGGCTGAAAGTATTTGTAGAAAGTATTTTGTATTTCTCTCGTAACATTGTACGTGACATAGAACCTGCCCTCAATCTGCAAGTTCTTTTTTTCCATACCGCTCTCTCCTGGACAACTCGCTAAATCTCGAATACATAATTCAATAAGATATTTCTCTCCTCTGTAAGTAAATTCGTTTCAGGTCTCCCTACGGCGCCGTTTCTTTCTTGAACCATTATCCTCACACTTCAGTGTCTGCTTTGTGATTTTTGGTAATCATTTTTTCTCAGAGTATGCCCAACATTTCTTTATCTTTTTTTTCTTATAATAGTTGTTACTAGTGATTGACTAGACAATAGTTGTTACTAGTGATTGACCAGACAATAGTTGTTACTAGTGATTGACCAGACAATAGTTGTTACTAGTGATTGACTAGACAATAGTTGTTACTAGTGATTGACCAGACAATAGTTGTTACTAGTGATTGACTAGACAATAGTTGTTACTAGTGATTGACTAGACATTTCTCTAATTTGATCACCTTTCCTGTATATGTCCCATTTTGTGTTCATAATTATATTTGTACTCTGCTCTCGGTACCTATACAAGTTCTTAGTCAGTGCGTCATAGATATACTCTTCAGAACATGAGATCCTATTCTAAGAAATGAGCATGCACACTTCAGAAATAATAGGCAATGGCTAGATCCTATCTTCACTCTAAAAATATATGTAGAATAGTAGAACATTAGACGCTGGCGCGGGATAGGACACACTTTGCGAAAACCTGATGAGAATATATAACAAGAAGGGTCCTTTCATGGAACACGCAGGGACAGCGAAATAAGGGGAGGCCGAGAAATATATGGAGACGAGATTTAGAGGCATATATCAACAATATAAAGAAGAGCTAGAGGCAGCTGCTGGAGATAGCTACAGATAATAACTTGACATGAGTTGGTTGAGGGCATATGCTCAATTCAGGGTTAAAACAGAGAGAGAGAGAGAGAGAGAGAGAGAGAGAGAGTGGAACATTATTTTATTTCTTCATTCAGTTTTTTCAGTCCCTTCTCTTTTAGCATATGTTCGTCTTTAGCTTTTATTACAGGTTTCGTATTCTTAATATAGTATATAGTGAGTTTCACACTCCCTCTTTCTTGAATAGATTTCCAGGTGTCATCACTTATCCAAGGTTTCTTTTCTATCTTTTTTAATCATGCTCCACTACTTGCCGCCTCCAAATTTGTGTTTAAAAAATCTTATTCCATTTTTTAAATTCAATGTTCTGCTTATTTCCGCCAACAATTGACTCGAACCTGTTCGAGCTGATATTTCTCTCTCATTTCTTTATTTGAGTAAATTTGACGTTTTATTTCTAATTGTTCTTGATAGTATAATAAATTTTCAATTTCAATTTATCTATGCATACTTTACTTTTTACTTTTCCGATTCAGCAGTCAACTGATCATTTGTCCTTCGACTTGTGTGAGTTGTGGTGTGTTAGCATAGAGAGTGTTTTCAACATCTGATTATGAGGGTAGGCACTTTTGGCATAGGTCACTGAGTGTGCATGGCACTGGACGAGAGGGTGTGCTATATATAATATTATCACTGTCTACATCTGTCCCAATGTATGTACGGACACCTAGCAAAGATGGTTTAAATTTTGTGTTTCACCCAGCAAAGATATTTTAAATTTTGTGTTTATACAAAGATGGTCAATCTGATTCACAGTCACTACTTCAGATAAGGGTCATTTAAGTTTGTGAATCTTTCTGTGAGCAAATATGGTAGCATAATTACCAAGTTCATTCCTTCGTTCAACATTATAGATAACTCAGTCTTTCTATGTACTGACTCATAAGTGTATTCTTTCCTGTCCTTTTTTTACGATCCAGAAGCACTTGAGCTTTCAGCTCTTCGGCTCGATGCCATGAACGTCGTAACCCTTCGGTTCGGTGCCAGGAACACCGTAAATCTGAAGAACCTATGGCTTTTCTGCCAGCCCACGGAACTGAATCGCACTCACAGGAGGCTTGTAACCCGTCCTCCAACGCGCTACGAACTCGCTGGGCAGGAGGGCTCCTTCTTGTCCTAAAACTCTGTATACCCCTACATTGTACAGGGTGTTCAAGATCATCCCCATTGACAAATTAAAAGTGGTCAGGTCCACATTGCGTTCTGTCTGTTTACTATTTAAACCGGTTCTGACTAGCTCGTCCTTCGTCACCATTGTTCATCGACCCTTCCAGCATCATAATTACACACCTCACAAAAAGAGTTGCTCACTTGACCTATTCTACGTCATAACTGAATCATTTTCATAAACATTTACCAGATTGGTTCACTTGACCGGGCTACTTTTATCTTGAACACCCTATATCTACCAACCCTTCCTTTATTATCCCATTACTATTAATAGGCCATGTTTTGAACCTTTGTTAATTTCATTCTGCAGGTGTTAATAAAACATGGCATGAGTTGATGATGGATAAGGGGGGTGTTATTTGGTCTCTTCGCGACTGCCTGTTGAATGAGGACACCAAAATAGATGTTGAATTCAAGATAGGCACCAACGACCTGTGCCCCTGTGGCTTAGCAAGTATGACAACAGAACATATCCTACAGAACTACCCCCAGTATGCAGACCTGAGAAGAAAGAGGTGGCCCACTTACACCAGCGTCCAAGACAAACTGTATGGCGTGTCTGATGATCTGAGGCAGAAGGCTGCCTTTGTTAGAGAATCCGAAATCCCAATCTAGTGAGAACGCAGAAGAAGAAGAAGAAGAATAGATCCAGCTATTTATGCAGTTTGGAGTTACCCTGTGTACAAGTAGAACTGGATGCTGTAGGGGCAGAGTTAGGAGTGTGTTTAGTCAGTGTGTGTTATCATATTCGGACTCACTAGTTGGTGTGTACAGCTGCAGTATTGTCATATTAATATCTTTAGTGTTAAAGCGATCTATAATTATACAACTTGAGATACGTTTAAATTCTAACGTGATTTTTTTCTATTCTAGCTGACATTATTATGTGCATTCATTTCTTATGCTTTCCATCATCTTTCCCTGAGTAAGTGCATGTAAATCCACTAAATACATTTTATCTGTACCAGGCCATATCACCTGGTTCAACCCTAATGTTCCCAGTTCGTGTCGTTTTATTTCTCTCTGCAACGTGTGCTGGTTGCGCAGATGCTGTCACTATTGTCACATTCCAGAATCCTATTTCAGTGTATCTTATGAAGTCAAGTAATGTACGAGCCGTTTTGCTGACATCTGCTAGTTCATCAATTGTGGGACTAGTTCATCAATTGTGGGGCTAGTTCATCAATTGTGGGACTAGTTCATCAATTGTGGGGCTAGTTCATCAATTGTGGGACTAGTTCATCAATTGTGGGGCTAGTTCATCAATTGTGGGGCTAGTTCATCAATTGTGGGGCTAGTTCATCAATTGTGGGGCTAGTTCATCAATTGTGGGGCTAGTTCATCAATTGTGGGGCTAGTTCATCAATTGTGGGGCTAGTTCATCAATTGTGGGACTAGTTCATCAATTGTGGGGCTAGTTCATCAATTGTGGGTCTAGTTCATCAATTGTGGGGTTAGTTCATCAATTGTGGGACTAGTTCATCAATTGTGGGGCTAGTTCATCAATTGTGGGGCTAGTTCATCAATTGTGGGGTTAGTTCATCAATTGTGGGGCTAGTTCATCAATTGTGGGGCTAGTTCATCAATTGTGGGACTAGTTCATCAATTGTGGGGCTAGTTCATCAATTGTGGGACTAGTTCATCAATTGTGGGACTAGTTCATCAATTGTGGGACTAGTTCATCAATTGTGGGGCTAGTTCATCAATTGTGGGACTAGTTCATCAATTGTGGGGCTAGTTCATCAATTGTGGGGCTAGTTCATCAATTGTGGGACTAGTTCATCAATTGTGGGGCTAGTTCATCAATTGTGGGGCTAGTTCATCAATTGTGGGACTAGTTCATCAATTGTGGGACTAGTTCATCAATTGTGGGACTAGTTCATCAATTGTGGGGCTAGTTCATCAATTGTGGGGCTAGTTCATCAATTGTGGGTCTAGTTCATCAATTGTGGGGCTAGTTCATCAATTGTGGGACTAGTTCATCAATTGTGGGGCTAGTTCATCAATTGTGGGGTTAGTTCATCAATTGTGGGGTTTCTGTGTTGTAGAAGTTAGATGCTCGCCTCTGGTTCCAAATGTACTCGGTTCGCTCCCTCGTTAAGCCATTGGGATATTTTTCCAGAGACCCCTGATCTCAGTGTAGGTGAGATCGAGTTCCTAGTCTTATCGGAGATGAACGATAAAACCTAGGTCTCGTGTTTAAATAAAGCAGGAAAAAGAACCATTGGAGTTCAAAAATATAGAAGTGCAGGCTGAAGATCCTCTATCAGGGCAAAATTCATTATCAAGATTATTTTTTTAAAATTCATAACAAACATTTTCACCATCTTCTAAATTACATTTGGGGACCCTCGCCGGTGCAACGAAGCTCATGCATATGGAACAATGGACTCATATGGCACAACAAAAACTTCAGAAGATGTGCAGTTTGATTGCTTAAAGGCCCCAGAAGATGTGCAGTTTCATTGCTTAAAGGCATCAGAAGATGTGCAGTCTGATTGCTTAAAGGCCCCAGAAGATGTGCAGTCTGATTGCTTAAAGGCCCCAGAAGATGTGCAGTCTGATTGCTTAAAGGCCCCAGAAGATGTGCAGTCTGATTGCTTAAAGGCCCCAGAAGATGTGCAGTCTGATTGCTTAAAGGCCCCAGAAGATGTGCAGTCTGATTGCTTAAAGGCATCAGAAGATGTGCAGTCTGATTGCTTAAAGGCCCCAGAAGATGTGCAGTCTGATTGCTTAAAGGCATCAGAAGATGTGCAGTCTCATTGCTTAAAGTCCCCAGAAGATGTGCGTGACTTCTCAAAGTATGATTAAATACTATTCGTGCTGTAATTAATAAAACACAATTGGCAAGTAAAATATTTTGGGAATTTTTTAGCATATACAAAATATTTTCTAGCATTTTTATTCCTAAAATCTATCATAAAAAACAGATAGACATTTGGCAACCCTGCAAGTTGGAGGATTCTACAACAACTATAAAAGAGGCGCCATTTGCACATACAATGTCTAGACAGTTGCGCATATCGTGTCCAAATCAATCATTGGAGAGTTAACTCTTGTTAACTAATGCATTTTCAAGAGTTATCTACCCTAGCTCGCCAACTCTGGTAATGGAATATCCGAACTTGTGTGCGTTTCAATTACTTTGAAATATTACTATATTCGCTACTTTTGCAATAAGTTGTCGTTACTTATGGTTTGTTGGCCATTGGCATGTAATCAGGGCTGTGCCAAGCTATGATACAGAGTGGCGGCCGCATCAGGCGATACGGTAAGGGGGCGACATAAGCAGAGAAATAAATATACAATTTGAACCATTTAATAATTAAAAATCTGCACACAATGCTTTTCTATATTAGTCTATGTTATTCCGATACTGATGTATACGATTTAGGATTCGTTCATTTTGTGCAGTTTAAAAAAAAATAACAATCGAAGGTTATTTTTAATTTAAAAAAAAAACATTTATAGGGCGGAATTTCGAAGACTTGCATCATAATGAGAAAATATACAGCACGGCCCTGCATGTAATTTAATATATTAGATACAGTTAATAATATTTCGATATGGCCTATATACATCCACGTTGAGATCACTTTATTATAATAGCGTTATACTTGTGTATTCAATAATATACAACTAATAATAATAGTATATTCAACAATTTTTAAAATGGGATAAACAACTATTATTTGTAGGCCTACCTTATTGAGTTCTCCACAAGGAGTTAATCCTTATTTTTCAAGCTTATTGGCATATTTGCTCTGTTATAACCAAAACAAAGTTTGTTATTATGTTGAAAGTTGCGTGCCTAAGCTTAAAGAGAATTGAAACCCGACATAACAAACAGAACAACACACAAATAAGTTGTGATATAATATATAACGTTGTACAAGGCAACATTATGTCCACATATCTGTTTAAATTCATTATCAGGTGCCGTGCCGGTTGGCGTAAGCGATCACTGATCTCCACAAATCTCTGTCCCTCATGTTTGCTATCTCAGATGTTGATCCTTTTCAGTGCCATGAATTCAGGCTGTCGAAAATTTTGTCTCTGTCTTCCTCTGTCTAGTCTCCCCTCGATGTCACCGGTTGTCACAATGTGTTCTAAGCATCTACTTCTCATTACATGTCCGAAAAATGATGATTCTTATACTGATGTTAAGCCTTCTCTGTGAGAGAACAATTGGCCAGGTGACTACGGTTGCGACCCTACCAAAGGGAAGAATAGATCCCAACAGATGGTAGCATGACCAACTATCTCAACGTTATCATTACTCTTGGAAGAGAATGTAGAGATTGGGGCAACATTACTGCTGTCCTCCATTGGATCTCTGGGACTTCATTTACTGGGGCAGTTGTTGTATCTGACTCTCAGTCGATGCTTCACAAGATCCAGAAGGGCAGGTTTCGGTATGAGGGGATGTCGTCTATAGAAGTTTCTAACCTCCAGAGGCTTACATTGATATACTGTCCTGGGCATGCGGGTGTTTACGGCAATGAGAGAGCGTGCAGGCGTGCATCAACAGCATTGATTTTTGGGGAGTTGAAGATGGATAGGGGATATTCTTCGGTCTCTTCGCGACTGTCTGTTGGATGAGGACACTAAAATCGATGTTGAATCGATCAAGCGATTTAGGCAGTTTGTAGTTACCGGTTGTACAAGTCGTGAGAGGTGTGTTTAATCAGCGAGCCACGGAACCATCAGTATGCATACTCTTCGATATCTGTTGGGAAGACTGAGCACCTATGGGTCTGCCCGGAGTGCAAGGACGTCAGTTTAGTAACCAATAACCAATTTCTCTGTTTCTTCACCTCATTTAACACCTGTTTAACATATGCACCAAAAATATAACGAACAATGTAAGAAAAGACCAGCAAAAAACACTTTGAAAGTTCTTTTTTTTTTGTATTCAGAGAGAAATAGAAATAGATGAACTTAAAATGCTGTGCAGTGTTATTATACAAACCTAACTGGAAATTTACAAGCTATTAATGACAGTTCTATAGAATAGTGCAAAACAAAACGTATTTCTCAATGAGACAAAAAAACACAAAAAAGTAAGAACACCTAATATACTCTGTATAATATACCACTATATACCACTCTGTATACCACTATAATATACCACTATATACCACTCTGTATACCACTATAATATACCACTATATACCACTCTGTATACCACTATAATATACCACTATATACCACTCTGTATACCACTATAATATGGTCGCCCCTCATATGGACACCAGAGGAAAAAGAAAACGAGGAAGACCAAGAGAGACTCTGCGTAGAACCATCACCAGAGAAGGCTCAACGATGGGCCTAGTAAACATTAAAGACTTAAAGCAAATAGCAACGAACCGCGAGACATGGAGAGCTATGACCTCTGCCCTATGCGCCCCACAGGCCCAAGAGGAAAGACTAACTAACTAAGTGACAGAAGACAGAGTGATCTGACTTATGGTGGTCGGTGCTGCCGTCTTTAAAACAGACATCAATTGTGCTGGTGACCATAGTAAACGTGTTGGAAATAGCAGGTTTCTTGACGTCTGCGCTCGTGTAAGACACAGCCAACTCTAGAATAAGTTTATAGTTGGCTCTGTATAAGAGAACGAATTGGTAGCAGCTGTAATTTGTAATGTAGGATCCTGCTTATATGTGAACTACACGACAACAAACGATGCATGCTTAAAGTTAAATTTTTCGTTTAGTTTGATATGATACCTCATTTGTAATCACAAACATCATCACACTTTGTTTCTCTGTCACTTTTTCTTCTTCACATTTCAACTCCCAACGAGAACAGGTTTTCAACAAACTTATTCCAGCTCTTTCTTTCTCTTGCCATCCCTTCCAACTCTTTCCATGGTTTACCTATCCTTTTAATATCAACCTCCAGCTCTCTTTTCCAGGTCTGTCTAGGCCTTCCCCTACTCCTCTTTCTCACCGGGTTCCAAAAAAGTGCCTGTCTTGCAATGCTTCCGGTCGGTCTTCTCAATGTATGTCCTATCCATCGCCAGCGTCTCTTACTTCTCTAACAATACTAAAATACATCCACACTTGGCTTCATTTAGTTTCGAAATCACACAAGACCCACATCATATTTTACGAATTACAAATGTGTTTTAGTTCTATACAAACTGCTGACCTATAGCCCATTATAAAATGTATACAATAGTAGCAAACACTGAGAAAATACTGACGAGATCACAATGAAAAACGCACACAAATTGTACCTGATAACATCTATTATAATAGAGTATCGAATCGATAGTTATCGTGTGCTGATGTATATAATTGACAGAGAAGAGAACAAATAGATATATCCAGAAAGAACTCAAAAGCAAAGAAAACTAAATAATGCTACATATAAGAAAGAGAAAATTGAGGTATTTTGGACACATTAAAAAGACACGAAGGGCTGGAGAAGACCATCATGGAAGGAGGCGTACTGGCAAAGAGAAGACGAGGAAGACCACGGAGAAGATGGATTCAGGGTGTAAATGATGGTTTGAACATGACGGCTGCAGAGACGAGACATTTGGCTTATGAGAGAGACATTTGGCCTATGAGAGAGATTGCACATTTTGAAGGACTGTTGCTGTGGCAAATTTCTGCTCAGGACAAGCGCTTTGATGATGATGACGGTAAACAAATACGGACCGAGCACCGTATTCCCCAAAATACATCAAGATATAATAAAGGTTTCCATTTTCCTTGAAGAGAGGTGGTTGATAGCGAAGATATAAGAAAAACGAAATATTCTAGACATACGAGGTGTCATGGTTCTTGAGCGGTGGGGGTGAGATAGTTCTATCGGGCAGACGAGAAAGAGGGGGCAATGGAGGGGGATGGATGCTGGTATGTATAGACGAGTGTGAGCTCGACAGAAGTCGGACATCTCACACAGGACTGGGAGGGATTTAGTGATGCTGTCATGGGAGCAAAGTTACAACCAACCTAGATGATGATGACAAATAACGAATGTGATTTAGCAGCATGATGCTTTTAAGTACCCTCTTGTTTGTTTGCTATGTAATGGATTAAAGCCGAGACATGCCACTTTCAACATAAGAACGAGTCTTCTATTTCTTTGGTTATATCAGAGCTTGTAGACCAACAAAGATAAACAAAAGAATTAACCCATGCTAAGAATCCAATAAGAAGATGCAAGATCAATGGGAAGATAATCCAGCATAGAGAACGAAAAGATAAATTTGCACGAGTAGTGTCCGTGTGAGAAGAATGTGCGTGCTGCATTGATTACACGTTATGTAATGCTAGCAGTGCATGAGTAATTGATTAACAAAATATCGCCATATTTTCGTTTGAGCAGACTGACGTGAGCAGGTTATTTACTATTCAAGGTAGGAAAGGCAGTTATTTATATTGTATAATTTGTTAGAATACATCTTGTTCTACTATGTATCGATTAGACTGGGCACATCGCTGCATCGCAATTATCATTAATTATGATTCTATCCACCGAGTTAAAGTTGAACAAGTACTCCCGGCCAAAAATTATGTTCATTCATAATAGTCATTTCAGTGCTCTGAGTCAGAAGTACCGTAGCTACACTTAGTGAAGCCAGTGACCGACCTATCCAGTTATCACAGCATAATCAATGTCCAATAATACCCTGTTGACACTAGCTGAAGTGAACAGCTATTGATTCAGATTGAATTGATGATAGTGTTGTTGTAATTCAGTCCGAGAACTAGTCTTTTCTGCAATTTGAATAGCGCCAATAGTAACAGTACAGTAATAGCAATAATACTTCAATAACACTTAACTGGTCACTGAACTCTTATTTTATAATATTCTCTATGTCATGCTATGCACTGAGCACCGACGCACAGTCTCAGAATATTAACTCAACTGCTGTTCCACTTCAATGAATAATAAATAAATAATCCAAACATTGAACTATAATTAATTATAGGGCCTATTCATAGTTATTTTTTTTACATATAATATATATTTATATTTAAGTTAAATTTAATATATTATTATTGAATGCATAGTATATAATTATTACTTGGAATTTGTACAGTAAATACTTTCCTGTTTGTTGGGTTTTTCTTTCTTATTTGTGGCTGATGCTACAAATAAGAAAAAGAAAATTGAGGTATTTTGGACATATAAAAAGACATGAAGGGCTGGAGAAGACCATCAGGAAAGGAGGCATACAATGAGAAGAGGAAGACCACAGAGAAGATGGATTCAGGATGTAACTGATGGTTTGAACATGACGGCTGCAGAGGCAGGACATCTGGCCTATGAGAGAGAGAAATTCTGGAGGACTGTTGGGGTGACAAAGTTCTGCTGAGGACAAGCTATTTGATGATGATGAAATACTTTTCTGTTAATGTTATATAAATGCTTCCCATCACCATATAGGTTATTGCCATATTATTACAATTTCTGAATGGCACATTTTATACTAAGAATCTTCATTTTCAAACATTGATTACCATTACCAGTACACATAATTCCCCACGACGCTTCACGGCAAATGTGGTTAAGATAAGATAAGTACACATAATTACAGACATATGAATCTGTTTAGGAGTTTGATATGATATATTTAAAAAATACATTTTCTTGTCCTTACATTTTATTCACAGATGAAAATAGTCTTTAATAATTTGAACATTTACTGTTAATGCTATTGCTTGATACTCATTGCTTTTTCAGCTATGTTGCATACACAACACATAACATATGTATATCCAAATATGTTCGGCTTTCTCCCTAGTACTGTTTATCGGTTACGCTCTATTTCGGTTACGCTCTATTTTTAAAATTTTCCTCATATGACTTCATTAACTCTTTCCATACCATGTTCTTTACTGAGATCCAACTGCAAGTGTTTTTTGGGACACCAGAAAGTATGTTACATATGGCCTACAAGCAATTTCTTCATACCTCTCTATCTTAACCAACTCGTTCAATCTTTTACATGAAATTGAGTCAAATCTATGCTCAATCTCTTACATGAAATTGAGTTAGATCTATGCTCAATCTCTTACTTTAAATTAGGTCAGATCTATGCTCAATCTCTTACTTTAAATTAGGTCAGATCTATGCTCAATCTCTTACTTTAAATTAGGTCAGATCTATGCTCAATCTCTTACTTTAAATTAGGTCAGATCTATGCTCAATCTCTTACTTTAAATTAGGTCAGATCTATGCTCAATCTCTTACTTTAAATTAGGTCAGATCTATGCTCAATCTCTTACTTTAAATTGGGTCAGATCTATGCTCAATCTCTGACATGAAATTGAGTCAGATACATCTATGTATGAATAACAAAAATGATGCTATCTTGGTCTTCTTCTCTTTTTCTTTTCTCTAATCCTGTTTTGCATCACAGCATGGGGATAAGAAGAGGTTTTTAGAACAGGTTCTTGTGTGCGCTTGTTTAGGTAGGCAGGGATATTGTCTGGGCCTAGTATTTGGTTAGAAGGAGCAATATTTACAGCATTTCTAATCTTTGAAAGTATTATACCTGGTTCTAGTTCTGTATTTCCGTTCATTGTTTTTTCTTGAGTGTTGAATTAGTCCTCTTGTTGTAGATTAAGGAGTTTGTTAAAGTATCTGTTCATTCTAGTAGTTCCTGGTCATAAATAATGTGCGTATATCATTTTGAAGTGTTGTTGTTGTTATAAATTTATAAGTCACACAATAAATGATGACTTTAATATATAAACCTGTATATAATGAACATAAGTCATGAATTTTTTCCCATAGATCATTTTCTAAAAGAATTTTTATGAAACAGCTGTGAATAGATTTTTAAATAATAATAGCTGTTGCTTTTTATACTTGGGTAATTTATGTCTATTTAACAAACAGTCTAGTCTTTTAACAATTATACTTCTTCGTTCGAACGCTCCATATCGACCACTTTCTAAGACTCTGTGTGATTTGTATGTAATCTGAGCCTAAGAACGATTGTACGTTGTGCCAGTTATACCCCTACAAGTAGGCCAACACATCCGATTTCTGCAATGCTTTTATTTACTAGAGTAGCTTCCTAGGTCCTACATCAATTGCTTCTTACAACATGCCTTGTAGGTCGCAGTGGTACTATTCTTTGGCAAAATACGTAATCACAAAGTACTGTAGTTTTACAAATTATAAAAACAATGACAAAATAGAGCAACGTTTCGACCAACAAGGCCTTTATCAAGCAAACGAACAACAGGAGTATTACTATTCTTTGCTTCCCTTGCAATCCTCAGCACCACATGGGCGAACATGTATACTATTTATTTCCAGGACAAACTACTGACTGTATAAATGGCACCTATAAAATCAGCAGCTCGTTTATTGTGGTTGATGGCGATCCATTGACAACCACATATTTGACACTTAGCTATACTTTTATATGCTGCAGTAGCATAGTTGCTATTGAACTTGCTTCTAATGCTAGTGGTCCAGGTTCAGTTCCATAGTAGGCGAGAATATTTTTTAAACCACAATGGTTTGCAGGTCGATTCAGCCACAATTTTGTACTAGTAAAATCACTGGGAAGCAAAGGCGGCCAGAATGATATTCAACACATCACCCTTCTTGTGCCAACGGGAAATGAATAATACTGACCTAACTCAATATACTTGAGGAGAAATGATCAACGAATATCAAAGCAGGCATTGAAGTGGGATGCGAAGGGTTCAAGAAAGAGAGGTCGACCTAAAGAGACCCTGAAATGAACTTTGCTGAGAGAGGCAGGAAATATCGGTCTCAGTTCCATGGAGGAGATTGAGCGAGTTGCCCAGGATAGAGCGGTATGGAGAAATTACTTGCAGGCCCTATGTAACGTATAACGGTATGAGAGGAATTATTATTATTAACTCAATATATCTTAAGGTATGAAAAAGGGTTTCCATACTTACTTATATATAACGTAATCCACCGCAGGGTCATTTTTTTTTTTACAGCAATCTAATATTGTGTTTAGCTTCTTGAATGCATCTGCCTTGTTTTAAACATGGGATAGCCTGAAGAACAAATTTTGAGTGACTTAGAATTACAATTTCAAAACCTCGAGCCCTTTTGCTGCTTGCTCTGCATGGTCACAAGAACTGCTGTCTCTTCTGCTGTAAAGTGGGGGCATGTTTCTCTTGCTAGGAGAGAATGCATGTCAGTTTTTCTATTGGGTTATGTTGATATAGAATTCATTGCCTCTCTTTATTACAACATACAGAATTGTTTAATTTAGACCAGTTTTATGGAGAACTTTTTCTTCGAATGCTCCATGTCGACCACTTGTTAACCACACTGTGTGATTTGTATGTGATCTGAGCCTAAAAGCGATTGTACATTCTGCCAGCTATGCGCCTACAAGTAGGCCAGCACATCTGATTTCTGCGATGCTTTTATTTACAAAGGTAGCTTCCTACATCAGTCGCCTCTTACAACATGCCGTCTGGGTCTGTTAGTGGTACTATTCTTTGCTTCTCTTGTGGGTCCCGGTACCACACTGGTGTTATGGGGAACAAATAAGTACATCTTGAAAGACATTTTTGATAACTATCTGCCAACATACTGAACTTCCGTGTTCAAATTCCATTGGAATACTTTTTAGGAAGAAAAACAACATAATTCTGTTCTACCTCACTTTGTATGTCTTTGAAGATCTCAAACATAGGAATTCCAAATGATTGATTGATCCATGCAGTATGCTTAGTGCTCTGAAATGAAAGCTTATAGGGGATTGCGAGAGAGAGAAAGAAAGAAATGAAAGCTTATAGGGATTGAGAGAGAGAGAGAAATGAAAGCTTATAGGGGATTGCAGAGAGAGAGAAATGAAAGCTTATAGGGGATTGCGAGAGAGAAAGAGAGAAATGAAAGCTTATAGGGGATTCAGAGAGAGAGAGAAATGAAAGCTTCACACTTCCCAATTACACTTCTAGTGTGTCTTTTGAATTAAAATTAAAAACATATGTAATATATGTGGGTATCTGTGGCATAGCAGTAGTGAGCTTCATCATAACTGGTTCAAACTTCGCAGCAGACAGTTTGGAAGCAAATTTGTTGCAGTGGATTTTTATGAACGGTAAAAATAGACCTCACCGTTCAGAAAACAATGGCTAACTACTGAATGTCTATGTGGTGCCTAGACAATCAGCTACTCATTCACTGTGGTTGATGACGACATCCTGTGAAGGAGATGCTATGATTTTCATTTTCAGTAGTATATGATTATTTAATGTCATATCCCTAATACAGGATGAAATGTAGGATGTTATCATGAAATAAATGTGTAGTATGAATGTAAACATGCTGATGTGAGAGAGATGGGGTGGATTGGAGCAGGAGAAATGCAATCGGATCAATACAAAGTAATTTACTCAGGAGGAAATAAACATGAGAAATGAGTTGCTATAATTTTAGCCGCTGAAACCGCTGTCTTAGGGATTCTTGTCAATATTAGATCACATGAGAGATCACTTAATATTAACTTGATACAGATATACACACTAATGATAAACAGTACAGAGGAAGACGGCAATGTATTCTACAGTGAACTTGAAATGGTTATGACTTAAGTACAGGATTCAGAAGAAAATTATTGTTTACAGAGATTTCATTGCAAAAGTTGCCATGGGGAAGGTTAATAATTTGCTGGAGGACTCAAACTAGGACAACTATCTCCAGTATGAGGATGGAGGTTGAGACTGTTACTTCTGCTTTACATTGGTTATCTGGGATTACGTTTACTAGGGCAGTTGTTGTTTCGGACTCACAGTCGATGCTTCAGAAAATCCTGAATATTGCAGGTTACAGTATGACTGGATGTTGTCTATAGAGATTTCCTACCTCCAGAGACTCATGTGAATATACTGTCCTAGGCATGCAGGTGTTCGTGGCAACAACAGAGCAGACATACTTAAACTTCAAAAGCATTGATTGTTGGGGAGTTTAGGATGGATATACTGTTGGATGAGGACACTAAAATGAATATTGAATCAATCCATCGATTTAAGGGATTTCGAATTATACTTTGTACAAGTAGAACTGGATGCTTGAAGGACAGAGAGAGAGAGAGAAGTCTGTTTACTCAGCGAGTCACATGAAACATTAGTAGGCATACCCTTTGACATCTGTTGGTGGTAGACTGAGCATGTAATGGGTCTGCCCTGAGTGCTGTGACGTCAGTTCAGTAACCAATAACCACAGACTATGAGAAATAAACTTAAGGGCTTGTACACTTATGTAATAGGCAAGAACATACATAATTGGGAAACTTCTGGTTCAGACTGCATCCTAGGCATCTTTAGACATGGAAAACATACATGATATTTGGGAAACATCTGGTTCAGACTGCATCCTATGCATCTTTAGACATGGAAAACATACATGATATTTGGGAAACATCTGGCTCAGACTGCATCCTAGGCATCTTTAGACATGGAAAACGTACATGATATTTGGGAAACGTCTAGCTCAGACTGTATCCTAGGCATCTTTAGACATGGATAACATACATGATATTTGGGAAACATCTGGCTCAGACTGCATCCTAGGCATCTTTAGACATGGAAAACATACATGATATTTGGTAACATCTGGCTCAGACTGCATCCTAGGCATCTTTAGACATGGATAAGTCAAGGATATGATACTTATAAACAACATTAATTATATTATAGTAACTAATAAATTTAGGAATGGATTGATATAGGTGAAAACACAACCAGTAGCAAGTAGTAACAGTAATCATGTGTCAGTATGTGGGAAATGTCAGATTAAATTGAAGAAAGCAAGAAGTCTTCAAATAATACTAAACCAGACATCACTACATGAGTCAAAATTGCCAGTGTGTTATCGGGGCTGGCAAGACGAGCAAAGAATAGTAACACTGCGACTTACAAAGCATTTCGTAAGAGACGACTGAGGTAGGGCCTAGGGGAAACTACCGTAGTAAATAAAAAGCGTCACAGAAATTGGATGTGCGAGCCTATTTGTAGGTGCTTACTGGCACAACGTACAGTCGCTCTTAGGCTTGGATCACATACAAATCACAAAAAGCGGTTAAAAAGTGGTCGATATGGAGTGTTAGAAGAAAAAGAGTCAAAATGGAGAAATGACTCAAATATATGAACAAATACACGATAAAGAAGAAAACTGGACTAAATCAGGGATTATACTGAAATCTAAGCACGTGAGAAAAAACAATTTGTCAACAATATGGCCCACCTCTATGATGTGTTTTCAGGAAGCGTAGCGGTAGTTAGTGAACTCGCTTCTCAAGGCTGGTGGTCTGGGTTCAACTCCCGCAGTGTGCGGGAAATTTTTCCCGACCGCGACGGCTCTCAGGTCGACCCAGCCTCAATTGGGTACCAGACATGCTCTGGGAAAGTAAAGGCGGCCGGCGTGATGCTGACCACATCATCCATCGTGTGCCGACTGTCAATGAAAATACAGGCCTAACACTGTATTGCCCTATGAAAGGGTTCCTTTACTTTTTTACTTTACTATGATTTCTTTGTTATGTTGGAGAGTAAAGCCTCTTTAAGCTGAGGCATGCCTCTCTCGTTCAACTTGTTTTGGTTTATCAGATCGTGTAGGATAACAAGCATGAACAATAAGAATTAACTCCTTTCGGAGAATCCATTAGTTAATAACATATATGATTATGACATACATGCAATAAAGTCAAGACAATTGTGTTCGGCCATCAATATTTGCTACCTACAGACATTTGATGTATCAAACTACAATCTTCGGGAAATGAATGTCCACTTAAGCCTAGAAAGTAAGTGGTGTGCTTTTATAACAATACATACTTCAATCTAAGATATTTTTCTGATTGCCATTATAGCTGTAAAACAATCCAATCAAATATTTCTTACATTAGCAACTTAAAGATGATAAAACGATATAATCGTACTGAACAATCACACATCCGTCTCTCTTTCTAGCGCAGCGTTTCCCAAAGTGGGCGATACCGCCCCCAGTGGGCGCTGAAGCGTTCTAGGGGGGCGATAGTGGGTTCTGAAGAATTTGGGGGAGGGGGTGCTCATGCGATTATGGGTCATGGCTCCTTAAAGAAGAAATTCATAATAAATATTTTAAAATCAATTATTTTTGTCATTTTAAGCTTGAATAATCATTTAAAATTTGAATTCTGCATTTTAATTCATCTTATGCATGTCTTACACGATCCATTTTTCCATCAATTTTCTTTTTCATGCATGTAATCATTTGAAAATTGACCATGTATTACAAAATATAAATCAATTTGCAACAAATACACATCATATGCGATCATATATTCGGCCGTCAAATAGTAACACTTATTTGTTTGTTAAGTAGGGATCAAAACCTCTTCAAGTCGAGGCACTCCCTTTCAACCTAAGGACAAGCATTCTTTGGTTATATCCGAGCGTGTAGGCCAACAAACATGAAAATTAAGAATTAACTCCATGCGGAGAGATAACGAGACAATTTCACTCATGACAATTGCACACATAGATAATTACACACATTGACAATTACACACATTGACAATTACACACATTGACAATTACACACATAGACAATTCCATACATAGAAAATCCCAGATAAGTGTGTAGTGCACAACTTAGAAAGCTGGCCTGTATGTTGTGACGGGCTCAGGTAAAAATTCTAGGAAATAAGATAACTGTCGCGTGCGTGATCCTCGCATTCCGGTGTTGTTGTATATAGACTAATTCATGTTAAAAACAATACAACATGCTAAACCAGGGTTTTATTAATCGGCAAAATTAAGTTTAAAGCTAAGAAATATCAGTATTATGAATATTTTTCATAATAAAAAAACCATGAACGCATAGAATTGAGTAAAATTGCAAAAAAGCGTTCAGTGTTCTATCAAACATACAAAAACCAGCTCCCATCTAACAGTCAATTTTCGATTGCTAGCTATTCGGCCTTACGTTACCGGGGCTAGTATTGGCTTAATTACCCGAAATGGCATCGTAGAATTTTTCAGATATGTATCTTAATTACTCTAGTTCACTTAGCTCTGTTTTTCTGGATCCGATGTGATGATGTGCGTTCTGTTGTCGAATGACCAGGGGAAACTGATTTCATTAGTGCTTTTTGAAGTTGGTGATTGTGGAGCCATGTAGAGCCGGACGTCTTCTGATTTTCGTAAATGTGTTACAAAAGTGGTTGGCGGATTTAAACGCCAATGCTGTTGTTCCATTAACGTTTAGGTCTGTGAAAAAAAATTAAATTCGATTCATCCCTCCATCACAGTACTTATAGCCGCAACCAGTCATTTGATAGTATCTTTAGATAAATATCGAAGTCCTGGACTAATATCGTATTAGAATGATAGTTATAATTTGAAAATTGGAGATACGAACTTGACATTTACATTATATTTTTGAGGGAAATCTCAATCTTTCTTGAAAGAATCACGATATTGTAGCTATCAGCATATAGAAACAATGGCAGTAGCAATTGAATTCTCTGCAGAGTACTGTATTCTACATTTTCGATATTGTTCTAGACCATGTTGTCATGTCATGTAGTTCGATAGGTGCAAGTGTCTGATGGAAATGGGCTTGCAATGTATCTGACTTGCAATAACAAAATAAGAGAGCGAAACGAAAGGAAGCGCTGTAAATTATGTGGTTGTTTTTCAACATGAAACCCCTAAACGCAAATGGATAAACCTGCGAGGTCAAGTTTCGACTTTGGAAATCACATGATTCAATCCCCACACGCTACGGGATACGGTTTAACCCGAAGTCAAGTTGTTCGATCTTTTGGGTCGGCTAATGACAAATGTACCCTACGTGGACCTAAAAGCGATATTACAGGTAGTAAAGACAGTAAAATTGTTGTTAGATTATCTTTTCCTCTGACATATACATGTGTGGTAGGGGACCCTGTGGTTAAACCCTTTGCCTTGTCAGTGAAGGTCGTGGTTCGAGTCCAAACCGCGCCGTTCTGTTTGAGTGCAGTTTTTCCAGAGACCCCTAGGACTATTGCTGGAGCTACGGAGTTCGTGCTATGTGCAATACTCTCGGCAGGTGGCGTGCCATTTCTGCTGAGAGGAACCGAGCCATATGGGGTAAAACCCGGTGCAATGAAGTCAATCCTTCAGTTTAAAACACTTTAAACATGTGTGTTATGTATGTGTGAACAAACACACTGGACAGTATATACATCCATCTGTGAGTACAATTATACATTACAATGCTTGGATTTTCCCGAAATAATTCTTATTTTTCATGTTTGCTGGCCTCTGTTACACGCTCTGATATAACCAAAACAAGGTTCGCCCTTAGTTTGAAAGAGCTTGCCTCGGCTTAAAGAGGCTTTAATTCTCTACATAACTAACAAACTCGTAAGTTACAAATGTGTGCAGTGTGGAACGAATTAGCGTAATGCATAAACGTTCACCTATCAACTCGGACACAAGAGTGTCGTGGATTCAAGCCCACACTTGACATTCCCCAATGTGAGGAAATGAATTAGCCCTCCTACCTCCTGCACACTAGGGTATATAAATGTGAAGTGAAGTGACTTATACCTAAGGTCTAAAAATGCGACGGAAATTTTATTAGTTGTAATATGTGTGTTAATAATTTAAAAATAATTTGTCCATACCCTGCAAGTACTGCATTGAATTGACCCTTTGTTGGAATGGACCAGTGAGTGGACCTCTTGTATAAGTGAGTAAGCTCTTTGTGTCTCATCTTTCCAGAGAGATGTGCTTGGAGTTTTATTTCGGATATTACGAATGTAAAATTTGGTTGTGATGGGTAAACACCAGGATGTCATTTGATGGAAATACAGTTAACACACACCACGTTCACATTGCTTACCATTCATTTATAATACGTTAATATAAAGTATTTTAATGAGGTGTAGAACGGATAGGGGGCATGCGCCTGTGGAATTTAATCGACCATTTGTTAACCACTCTGTGTGATTTGTATGCGATCTGAGCCTACGAGCGATTGTACGTTGTGTTAGTTATGCGCCTACAAGTAGGCCAGCACATCCGATTTCTTCGCTGATTTTTATTTACTAGGTAGCTTCCTAGGCCCTACCTCAGTCGACTCTTATAACATGCTTTGTAGGTCGCAGTGATACTATTATGTGATTCTCTTGCGGACCCCGGCACCACACGGGCTCCGGCACCACACGGGCTCCGGCACCACGCGGGCGAAAGAATTAGCCGAATTCATATAAATATATTCATTGACATTACGCGAGCTTATTTTGTTATCATGGTAAACTATACCTGACCAAGTGTAGACATTCACATACTTAAACAACGTCAGAGTTGTCAATGTACGTCAATGTACATCGCAGTTGTCCTTTGTCAAATCATAAATAATACAGACAGGACAGACTGTAACAAAGGTACATTTCAAATAGCAATGTTACTCCGATACAATGGATACAAAACAAAAGGCCGGCTACACAAAAGGTGGATCTCAGAGATAACAGAGGCGACGAACGGCACTATTTATGAAGCGCAAACAAGGGCTCGTTCTAGAAATCTCTTCTTATCCTGACGCTGTAAGTCAAAACAGGATTGGAGAAAAAGAAAGAAAACCTTTAACAAGAACATTCAAGAAACAACCGTTTCACATAAATCTTCAAGAAAATGGATTGCTTTATCTTGAAACACATGCTTACTTATTTATGTTGCTACAGAAGAAACAATGAGAATAAAGACAAGACTCAACATCGCTGTTTATTATATCCTTGTTAGTTAGTCTCAAGTGGCAATGATGTAGCTTCCTTGAGTGCATTCTGTATGAGAAGCTGAAGTGTACTCTTCCGGACACTTTCATATATGTATTGTAATGGAGGGTTTTGTTACGAACTGGTTGTCATTTGCTTTCTGAAAGCGCTCCGAAAGGTCGTGGGTTCGAATCCGGATAGCGTCATTTGGTTGACAAGTGCATTTTTTTCTGAGATTTATCAGATTTTTCCTTGTTTGTGCAGTATTATCGGCAGGTGGCGTGCCATCTGTATTCGAGAAGGACTGAACCGTAAGGGGAGACATGGTGGAATGAAATAAATCCTTAAACTTTCAACGCCTTAAAAAATAATATGAAGAATCGTGGTTTTCCCACACAGCTGATACAATTTCGTTCCGTCTGATGAATCCGAGAAAGCTACAAAACCTATATAATTTTTACACTAGCGGCGTTGCAGTTTCATAGTTTTAAAAGTGGCAGGATATAGCTATCTATGGACTCGAGATATTCGATTTCGAGATCTACATAGCGAGTATTCATCATGATATATATGTATGGAAGACAGTGAAGGTATGTGTTGACATTTTTTTCTGTTTAGTTGAACTGCATTACTAGTAAGTTAACGGGCTTATTCTACAACAAACCACAGATCGTATCAATATAAAGCAGCCCGTTTTCATGACTAGATTTATTCCTTTCCGCTTCTCATGAAGCATAGGGCCTCAATAGCCGTCCGCCACTTTTCTCGGTCTTTGGCTGTTTTATTTATAGTCTCCCAGGATAGTCGAACACTCTTCAGTTTCTCAAGAAGACTTCGTCTACAGGTCTGTTTAAAACATCATCTTTTTCGTTTTCCTTGTGGGTTACACTCAAGTACTTGTCTAGTGATACTCAACTGTGTGTTTCGTAGGGTATGCCCAGAGCCAACTATAAACTTATGGGCCTTCGGACTCGGGTAAGAATTATGGGAAATCAGACCACAACTACACCACGTGACCTCGAATTCCAGTATTGGTGTATATCGACGAATTCATTTTAAAGTCGTCACAAAATGCTAAATCGAAGTTATATTATGCAACAAGTTAAGTTTAACAATAATCAATATCGATATTATGAATATTTGTCACCAATAAATAACCATAGACTCAGAATTGAGTAAAATTGCAAAAAAGCGTGCAGTGTTCTATCAAACATCAATATTTTCCAGCCCCCTTTTCTGATCTAGGTCAGGATTCCCAGTCTGGTCTAGTTATCTAGAGTTTGTTGTGGTATGCCCGATCCATCCCCATTTTCTCATCTTAACCTTGGTCAACATGGGTTCATGTCTTGTTCTTATCTGCAGGTCTGTGTTTGCAGCTCTGTCATATCATCTCAGTCTGAGAACCCGCCGAAGACATCCATTGTCCCCGTTTTCTTACCATTAGGTTTAATTAATATAGGGGAATACAGTGTCAGGTTTGTATATTTATGTTACGCCCGTCTGCCCAGCGTGTTCGTAGCGCGTTGGACTACGGGTGACTATTCCTCTGTGTGTGCGGGTTCAATTCCGCGGGATGGCAGAAAAAGCCACAGATTCCCCAGATTTACGGTGTTCGTGGCACCAAACCGAAGGGTTACGATGTCCATGGCACCGAGCCGAATAGCTGAAAAGCTGAAGTGCTTCTGGATCGGGAAAAAAAAATATTTATGTTACCAATATCACATGATGAGTAATATCGTCAAAAGCGCACCGGCTGCGAATTTACTTCCCAGTGTTTCTGGTATGTCACACAGGAGTACACACATTCATTTATATTGACTCGATGAGTATGTACAAGAGAGATCAGTTAGGCTACAGTGACATGAATGGTTCGACACACTGAGCACATCACAGATGAACCATATAATCTTTGTTCTCATACCGGGTCAGTATATATATATATATATATATATATATATGCAGGTGTAAGAGGAGATGAACGCACTGATATGCTTGCATGTATGGCTGCTGTAACAAGCGAACGAGCAATGGACCAGGCTGACATTATAACGTAGAGAGGACGTCTACATGATTCAAGTAATAGTGTTGAATCTACAACACTAACCAGACGGCAAGAATTTTAAATCAAATGCTGTGAAGCTAGACAAGAACACTATGTTGGAAGCAAAAGACCAATAGTAAATCAACAAAGAACCGGTGTCGTTAGTCGCCACACGCTGAGAGACAAACCGAGTAGGAGATCGGAGCACGTTTGTACTGATTTGTTCGACGTTCAGTGATGATGATCCGATGACTAAACTAATATATATATATATATCTTTCTTTCTCATGCATTTATAACTCTGTTGGAGCATATGGCATATACCCTCAACTAATTATTGCAAGTATTATCTTTAGACTTCTCTTACTGCTACTTCCATGTGTTCTGTACACCATTAATCTCTGAATCTCTTACTGCTACTTCCATGTGTTCTGTACACCATTAATCTCTGAATCTCTTACTGCTACTTCCATGTGTTCTGTACACCATTAATCTCTGAATCTCTTACTGCTACTTCCATGTGTTCTGTACACCATTAATCTCTGAATCCAAATATCTTCTCCATGTAATTTTAGACCTCCCTGTCTTTCGTTTTGCCTTAGAGGTTCAAAGAAAGTCCCTTCTTGTTATATATTCGCCTCGGATTCTGTCGTCATTTCGCGCATTTCTTCACCACTTGATTTACTGGGATCTGTCTCGCTCTCTCCATAAGCTCCTCATTTTTGACCGTATCATGCCATTTCAATACCTCTATTCTGCGTAGACACCAGTATTTTGACCTCACAACTAATTAACTTCACTAGGGAGAGAGATAAAGAGGGAGAGAGTTGCGAGGAGACATGCTCGCCTGCAGACGTGTTACTTACTTACTTATTCCGCTCCTCGTGGAGGATAGGGCCTCAACAGTTGTTCACCATTTTTCTCGGTCTCTGTTTGTTTTCTTTATGGTTTCCCAGGATAGTCAAGCACTCTTCAGTTACTCTAGAAGGCTTCATCTATAGGTCTGTTTAGGGCGTCCTCTTTTTCGTTTTCCTTGTGGGTTCCACGCAATTTTGTGTCTAGTGACACTCGACTGTGTCTTCCGTAGGGTATGCCGACCCATCGCCATTTAGACGTGACACTTGATTGACTTATAAATGTATAATTCGATATGAAAGTGGCATTTGGTTGTGTTCTTATGTGAAAAGCAGTAAAATTCCATGTTACACCGTGCCAGTATATTCCCACGACACACACCGATCACACATGCATGCACTATACCGTACGCAAAACTTAGGCTGCATGTCTCGCATTCCTGTCAGCTAACATGACCCGATTGTAATGCCATTATCTGTTGACATATATAACAAACGGCAGTTCATCTTCGGGATGTGTACGATAGTAGTATGTACATTAAACGTCGACATGGCATAGGCGTCCACATACATTTTACCAGGCATGGACAACATTAAAACAGAAAAAAAGTAGTTGGTAGTTTACTACGCCTGAAGCGTCTGGCCGAATGGGTTAGAGCACGGCTTCCATGCCGGAGACCCGGGTTCAATCCACGGTAAGGTCAATGAGTTTTTTTCTGTCTAGGGCATAAACAAAAAATCATAACCTGAACAGTTTCGCGGCGATTGCACTAACCATGCGGCCCCCTCCCCCTGCCTTAACGTATAAACGCCCATGCAACAGCGGTAAGTGTAATAGTAACAATTAAGAAGCAACGTTAACATATACTTATATCCAACTTTACAATTATCTGTTTCTCTGTACCTTCTTAAGCTTACATCGCTTTAGTACGTTTTTAAGTATCTCATTTTGTCTAGTCATTTCAGTACTTTTCTAGGAATCAAGTCCTTCATTATTGTTCTCTCTAAACTACTTCTTCTTTTGTCGTCACACTGCTACCGGGTTGTTGCCCAGTGTCTTGGTTTTCTGTTTTTGTCTTGTGCTGTTCTGGTGGCTTGAGTGATTGTTATTTTTGCCCTTTGAAGTGATTCTGCTATACCATCTAACCTTCTTTTTCGTGGTGTTCCTCTCGCCTTCTTTCCTGATGTTCTGTTGTAGAAGATACTATATATACTGTGGAGTTTGGGTGCATTCTTATTAAGTGACCAAACCACTTCATTCTTTGTTTCTCAATGTAATTCAAGCAATGTTCTGTCCAAACCACTATAACGTTTAAATATGACTAAGCTATTTCAGTTACCGTGATATCATATTTTATTATATCTTTCCTCTAGCTTGTAACACCCATTTGGGCAGTAACAAATATACATCATTCTTCTCCGTTTTTAGCCGCCCCCTGTATTGCGTTCCAGATGTGATTCATTTTTTTTTCAGGTCTTGTTCTACTTTTCTTCTTTAGGTCATTTTTGGTCTTCGACGTTTTCGTTTACCCTCTGGTGTCCATCTACTCGTAGGTGCAGTTTTCGTGACAGAGTTGTTAGTCTCCATGCGTATCACATTTCCGATCCATCTCCAACGTCACTTTTGTATGATTCTGCTCATATTCTCTTGTTGACACTGTGTAAGCAGTTATTGGTTAGAGATAATATTTAGTCAGAACACGCGCAAGATCTTTCGCAGACAAGTTGTATGGAAGGTGGAGAGTTGTATTTTATTATGTCAATGTTTTTCAATAATTTAACTCATATGATGTCTATATTTTACCGTCTCGGTTTGCTCCCTTGTGGAACCATCAGGATATTTTTCCAGATATCCCTGATCTCAGTGTAGGTGAGGTCAAGTTCTAGTCCTATCAGAGATGGACAACAAAGTGTAGTTCATATGTTCAAGTTGAGCATGTAAAATAACCCGTAGCACTTTAAAATCAACAAGAATGTGCTGGAAAGTCACTTCCCGACCAAAGAAGTATAAAAAAATAAAAAATAAATCTTTTAAATTACTTTAGGGACCGCTGAGAAAGCTCACCAAGTGTGAAATGAAATGCTGGAGGAAGGCAGTGGGAGTCACCAGGAAACTTCAGGGACCGCTGAGAAAGCTCACCAAGTGTGAAATGAAATGCTTGAGGAAGACAGTGGGAGTCACCAGGAAAGACAGACTACGAAATGAGGACATCAGAAGCAGAGTGGGCATAACTTCATGCACCGAATACATCGAAAGACAACAAATGCAGTGGTTTGAACATGTAATGAGAATGAAATACAACCAACCACCAATAACAGAATACAATAAAAAGAGATCGGGTACTAGAGCTAAGGGAAAACCAAGAAAAGATGGATAGATAATATCAAGACCACACTACATAAACACGGATATAACACAACATGGGCGACTCATCTGGCCCTAGAACACAAATTAACGCTTCCATCCCTACGCTTAACGGCACAAGTGGATAGCCAAATCTTTCACCTGGGAATAGACAAATAGACCGCTGAGAACTTCCCGTGTAAGAAAGATATCAGAGCACACATGGTTACTCATCCAAGTACAATGATGATGGTCCTACCAATCAATCACTTAATCAATCTATGTTTTACCTCTTATTTGTTCATGGCGTTCAAAGAGTTTTTCTACTGCACTTTATTTTAAAGATTCGATTTTATTCTGTTACAAAGCCACATTAAAAATCATTCGGATTGTACCAATTCTCCAGCAGGTCACCTCAACTGTCAATTTTTAAAAATTAAAATAAATTGTTGACAAGATCGAGTTGGTGCTATTTGTGTATATTTCTTTGTCTAATACAGCAGACTTTTCTTTCTTCCAACTCTCCATATCGATCACTTGCTAAAACACTCTTTGTGATTTCTATGTAATCTTAACCTAAGAGCGATTGTACGTTGTGTATGTAATGCGCCTGCAAGTAGGCCAGCACATCAATTTTATCGCCGCTTTTTATTTACTATGGTAGCTTCCCTAGACCCATACCTCAGTTGCCTCTTACGACATGCGTTGTAGGTCGCAGTGTTACTATTCTTTGCTCCCTTTGAGAGCACCGGCAACACACGGGCGATACAGCAGACACGTTTAATGAATACATCTTTTAACTCCTCACATTCTAATACATCTCACATTCTAATACATCTCACATTCTAATACATCTCACATTCTAATACATCAAATAATGATCTGATGCTTAACATAAGAAAGTTACATTCGATTTTGTTAGGTCACGATTTGTTAACAAATGTGTTCAACAAAATAGCATGTAAAAATGTAGTTTTAGTCTGCTCATACTGAGAGTTAATGTTGAAGTAATGGTTCATAATTCACATCTATAATTTCCTACAGTAAAAAAAATGCATGTCCTCAGAACTTTTACTTGTTTTCTTCCTTATGCTATGCCATACGTTCTTCATACAATGGCCACGTATCTATACAGGAGTTGCAAAGTTATTTCCATATTCCATTAGGGACTCTTCCTGCAAGATTTGCTTCTAGTGTCATCCGTTTTCTTGCTTAGAAATCTAAACAGAAATCAGTTGCCTCCAGGAATCTAGTAGTCAGCAAGGGTTCCTTCCCGATGTCTCACAATTTCTTTTTCAATTTAATTTCCCGAGATCAGTTTTTAGATGTTAAGTCATTAAAGAGAGGACATGTTTACATACTGTGTTCAGATGCCTGGAGGTCATTTTTGTCATGTGTACTGATCAGCTTTGACAGCTTTAATTATGTAGAGATATGGGCTTGCAGTATTGTTTACTACAACAGTCGCCCGTGTGGGGCCAGGGCCCGCAAGTGAAGCAAAGAATAGCATCACTGCGACCTACAAGTCATGTCGTTATAGGCGACTGAGGTAGGACCTAGGAAAGCTAGTTTAGTAAATAAAAAGCATCGCATAAATTGGATGTGCTAGCCTACTTGTAGGCGCATAATTGGTACAACGTACAATCGCTCTTAGGCTCAGATCACATACAAATCACACAGAGTGGTTAACATGTGGTCGATATGGAACTTTCGAAGAAGAAGACTACAACAATCTTCTTTATGGTTGAGTGTGGCCTCGAGGTAGTCTGAGTGTGGCCTCGAGGTAGTCTGGGTGTGGCCTCGAGGTAGTCTGAGGGTGGCCTCGAGGTAGTCTGAGGGTGGCCTCGAGGTAGTCTGAGGGTGGCCTCGAGGTAGTCTGGGTGTGGCCTCGAGGTAGTCTGAGGGTGGCCTCGAGGTAGTCTGAGGGTGGCCTCGAGGTAGTCTGAGTGTGGCCTCGAGGTAGTCTGAGTGTGGCCTCGAGGTAGTCTGGGTGTGGCCTCGAGGTAGTCTGAATGTAGCCTCGAGGTAGTCTGAGGGTGGCCTCGAGGTAGTCTGAGGGTGGCCTCGAGGTAGTCTGAGGGTGGCCTCGAGGTAGTCTGAATGTAGCCTCGAGGTAGTCTGAGGGTGGCCTCGAGGTAGTCTGAATGTAGCCTCGAGGTAGTCTGAGGGTGGCCTCGAGGTAGTCTGAGGGTGGCCTCGAGGTAGTCTGAGGGTGGCCTCGAGGTAGTCTGAGGGTGGCCTCGAGGTAGTCTGAGGGTGGCCTCGAGGTAGTCTGAGTGTGGCCTCGAGGTAGTCTGAGTGTGGCCTCGAGGTAGTCTGAGGGTGGCCTCGAGGTAGTCTGAGGGTGGCCTCGAGGTAGTCTGAAGTGTGCCTCGAGGTAGTCTGAATGTGGCCTCGAGGTAGTCTGAGTGTAGCCTCTAGGTAGTCTGAATGTAGCCTCGAGGTAGTCTGAATGTGGCCTCGAGGTAGTCTGAATGTAGCCTCGAGGTAGTCTGAATGTGGCCTCGAGGTATTCTGAGGGTGGCCTCGAGGTAGTCTGAGTGTGGCCTCGAGGTAGTCTGAGTGTGGCCTCGAGGTAGTCTGGGTGTTTGAATTCTCTATTCAGTCTCCAAGTTAAACTGCATGACAAGGCTAACAGATCAAATATCTGATATTAACCCACAAGATATTTGCATGTTGCCTGTTGTTCTTCCGTCAGTGGAAATTACCTTATCTAGAAGTCCTGGAGTTTGTGTGCCCTTTCAGATAATATTTGAAATACACGTTTTGAAAACATTTAGTTGAAGCTGCCATTATCCTCAACCTCACTTCTGATATCAACACTTAGGGCCACCAAAGTCATACTATTTCAATAAGATGAGATCAAATAAAGCTGACCAGATACTGGGACATTTATCACCACTGTTGTCACATAAAGAGATACCGCTAAAAACTATAGCAAATCTTATAAGAACACAAATTTACCAGTGCCAAACATGGCCAATACCAGCAGCTAATGTTCGGGAAATCATAACAACAGCGATGAGGTGTCTTAGAAGAGCTGCAGGTGTGACAATAAGAGACACAAAGTAGAAATGAATAAATTAGAAGACTGTTTGTGAAACCAGTCATGCAATTCATAAAAGACAAACAGATTAAATGGATTTGAAATGCCTTGTGGGCTTAGGCTAGGGACAGTCAAAGGCTAGCGGAAGAAGCGAATCCGCACACAATAGCTGGCTGAAATCGAACACCCGCCCTCCCTGAAGGATAAGCAACTGTGCTCAAATAGGTGCTGAAGGTTGGTGCACGTACATTACGTTCTGATGTTTGGCTATTTATATATCACAAAGAGAATGATAAAAACAAGCCTAGAACGATCGAAGAAGAAGAAGAAAATGGATTGGACACCTACCAAGAATGCACTGGTATCACCTACTATAGAGAGCCACACAGAAATAGTATAACGAGTACAGAGCAAGAGGAAGACCACGCACAAGATGGAGTGACATCAAGAAAAGCCTTAAAAAAATAAATAACAGCTTACAAAGTGCATTAGAACAAGCACACACAAAATTTGGGGTGTACAGAATAGAACCACTGTTACCTGCCACGGATGTCGCAAGAGGCGACTAAGGAGGTTTGGCTGAATTCGGATGCACGTGTCCTAAATGTGTAGAAGTCAACCTGATGCCTTGCAGGACGGCTGGGGACAACCAAAGGCTAACGGAAAGCGAACCCAGTAAACGCTGGCTGAATTCGGACACATCGCCGAAGGATAAGCACCAGAGCTCCAAATGGCGCTGAAGATGTGACGAAACCCACCCATGCTAAGGCTGCATGAATCAGATTTCCACATGAATGAATTTATGGAGAGATTTGGTACATCGGTATTTTAGGTGATCACGAGAGAGAGAGAGAAACAATAATACGGACTAAACGCACTTTCCAATATAGCTCTTGGTATGAAAACGTGTTGTTTTCTTTAAAAATTAGTTCTAATATTGTAGTCGCCAATATAGAAACGGTTTTACTGTATTTTGTTCATAAAAATGTCATAACACTGTCGCCAACCTGTTATTTTTTCGGCTGTTTATTTCAGACGTCTTGGTTTACCTGCCTGTTAACACACATAATATATGTGTATATTTTTGTGTGTTTATTTATATGTGTTCGTTTATATATAGAAACGTGTTGTTGTTTAGTTTGTTATGTGGCGTCTCAAGTGTTGCTCTGTTAGTATCCAAAGTTTAGCCAGTCTAGTCATGGTCTACGAATACCATGGACAGAAGAAAGAAAGAACACTGATGTCCTGAAAGAAAGAAATGTTAAAGAGAATTGGCTGATAAACAACATACTATACAGAAAAATTATATACTTTGGTCACATTAAGCGTGACGATGGCCTGGAGAGAACAATATTAGAGGGCAGGGTCACAGGACGCAGAGGCAGACCAAGAAGAAGATGGCTACAAGATATTAAAGAAACCATGAATATAACCATCGACGAAGTGGGTGATCAACCTTTATGTTGCCCCAATCTCTACATTTTCTTCCAAGAGTAATGATAACGTTGAGATAGTTCATCATGCTACTAGAATGAGGATGGGGGTTGAGGCCGTTACTGCTGCCCTCCATTGGATTTCTGGGACTTCATTTACTGGGGCAGTTGTTGTATCTGACTCTCAGTCGATGCTTCACAAGATCCAGAAGGGCAGGTTTCGGTATGAGTGGATGTCGTCTATAGAAGTTTCTAACCTCCAACGGCTTACGTGGATATACTGTCCTGGGCATGCGGATGTTTACGGTAATGAGAGAGCGGACAGGATTGCATCAACAGCATCGATTGTTGGGGAGTTGATGATGGATAAGGGGATGTTCTTCGGTCTCTTCGCGACTCTCTGTTGGATGAGGACACTAAAATCGATGTTGAATCGATCAAGCGATTTAAGCAGTTTGGAGTTACCCGTTGTTCAAGTCGAACTGGATGCCTGAGAGGCAGAGTGAGAGGTGTGTTTAATCAGCGAGCCACAGGAACCATCAGTATGCATACTCTTCGATATCTGTTGGGGAGACTGAGCACCTATGGGTTTGCCCGGAGTGCAATGACGTCAGTTTAGTAACCAATAACAAATAGCCAAAACGAAGTGCGTGAACTGGTGAGACAGAGTGAATTTCAGATGCGCTCGCTGCAAAGAGAGCAACGTTCTATAAAGGATACGCACCTTGATGATGAGCTATGGTCTATGTTTGTTTATCTTTTAGAATTCGTTAGAACGATTAAAAAATAACATTCCTACAAAATATTTTCTCTATCTCCTAAATTAAATAGGGGACCCTTGCTGGTGCTACGGAGTTTGTGCACTGCCGCTGAGATCTTCATGTGTAAGAAACGGTTCGGAGCACACATGGTTATTCACCGAAGTGCAATTATGATGGTCCTATCAATCAATCAATATTTTATAAGATTAAAATCTCTTTTTTGTAGTATTGCTGGAGCTACGGAGTTCCATTCTTGTTCAATACTCTCTCGTTAGGTCGCTTGCCATTTCTGTGGAGTATGACTAAGTCATATAGATAAAACATGAGCTTGAAGTCAATCCTTCGCGTTCAGACCACTTCTAACCTCTTTAACCTGTCATCACTTTCAACCTACCAGCGGGGCTCTTGTTTTGTTTATATCAGTACGTTTTAAAAGGGTTTTAGAGTCGAAGTATTGATTTCATTACACCGGGTTTAAAAGGGTTTTAGAGTCGAAGTATTGATTTCATTACACCGGGTTTAAAAGGGTTTTAGAGTCGAAGTATTGACTTCATTACACCGGGTTTAAAAGGGTTTTAGAGTCGAAGTATTGATTTCATTACACCGGGTTTAAAAGGGTTTTAGAGTCGAAGTATTGATTTCATTACACCGGGTTTTAAAGGGTTTTAGAGTCGAAGTATTGACTTCATTACACCGGGTTTAAAAGGGTTTTAGAGTCGAAGTATTGATTTCATTACACCGGGTTTTACCAAGTGTGGTTCTGTCCCTCTTCGCAGAAATGGCACGCCACCTGCCGAGAGTATTGTACAAAGCACGAACTCCGTAGCTCCAGCAACAATCCTATGGTCTCTGAAAAAAAAACTGCACTCGTGAACAGAACGGCGCGGTCTGGATTCGAACCCACGACCTTCGACTCGCAAGGCAAAGGGCGTAACCACTTAGCCACAGAAACCCCCAATATATCAGTACGTGATCGCTAGCAAACTTATAAAGATAAAACAATAACAATGAACTTCATTCAGAGAATTCATTGAGTCTACAGTTTAGTGTTGCAATATACACGTATAATACCGCCCACTTAAATAAGGTGCGGAATAAATATATTCGCGACATCTGTTTAATGTTGTTCACGTTTTGACTGTACTAGACTGGAACTTATATGTCTCATAGTATGAAGATTTGTGGCCGGGTTTACTACTAGACTGGGACTAGCTGCCTCATAATATGAAAGTTTGTGGGCTGGTTTACTAGACTGGGACTTATATGTCTCATAATATACAAGTTTGTGGGCTGGCTTGTACACTATTTGTTACTATAGCCTGGCACTAGGATTAAGTTACGCTGCTGACAACTATCATATCACATATGACACGATGATTTCTTTGATGGTACGGTAAGGTGTCTGCTGATTAAATTAGTGCAAGTGTTCGGGATGATGATGATAGTAAATGAGAATATTGGTAGACTAGAATGAAAAACAGTGGATAGAAAACAGTGACGTTCTCTGTATTCAACTTGTACACTTTGTGGGTGTTGCTTGTTAGTTTTAGTTTAGTCGTCGAATCATCATCATCATCACTGAAAATTGAACCAATTAGTCCATAAGTGCCCCGATCTCCTCAGTCTGTCTCTCAGTGTGTGGCGACTAACGACACCGGTTCTTTAGTTTAGTCGTCAGATCATCATCACCGCACATCGAACCAATTAGTCCATAAGTGCCCCGATCTCCCCAGTCTGTCTCTCAGTGTGTGGCGACTAACGACACCGGTTCTTTAGTTTAGTCGTCAGATCATCATACCCGCAATCGAACCAATTAGTCCATGAAGTGCCCAGATCTCCCGTCTGATCTAGCCGTGGTGCGACTAACGACACCGGTTCTTTAGTTTAAGTCGTATCACACTGCACATCAGAACCCAATATATCATAGTGCGATCGCTAAGCAATTTGAAGATATTAACGATACAATAACTTCATTTAGGTAGATTCATTGACATCTACAATTAGTTTTAATATACCGTATATCCGCCAGCTTATAATCAGGTGGGAAAAACATATCGGTTCTCTGTTTAATGTCGATCTCACTTTGACATTAGTCTAACTGCGCGATCTTTATATGTCTCAGTAGTATGAGATTTGGCGCACGGTTTATACTCAGACTGGGACTAGCTGCCTCATAATAGTAAGAGTTTATGGTCTGTTGTATAGACTAGGCTTTATTGTCTCAATATCATACATTGTAGGCTAAGCTCATAAGCTGTCTCGTTCTATAGCTCTCATAGGATTAAGATTACGTCTTTGAATTTATCGTGATCATCATATGCACATCGATTTCATTAGTCGGTAAGGTGCTGCGATTAAATTAGTGCATAGTGTTCCGGATGATGATGATAGTAAACGGTACTAGTTGGTAGACTAACTGAAAACAGTGATAGAAAAGGTGACGTTCTCTGTTTCACTATGTCCTGCGAGGTGTGTGATATTAGTTAGGTTATTTTAGTTTAGTCGTCAGATCCATCATCACCTGAATATGAACCAATTAGTCCGTAAGTGCTCGATCTCTTCTTAGTTTGTCTCTCAGTGTGTGGATTAACGACACCGGTTTTTAGTTTAGTTCGTCGGGGATATCATCACTGCACATCGAACCAATTAGTCCATAAGTGCTCGATCTCTCATTTGTCTCTCAGTGTGTGGAATTAACGACACCGGTTCTTTAGTTTAGTCGTCAGATCATCATCACTGCACATCGAACCAATTAGTCCATAAGTGCTGATCTCTCCAGTCTGTCTCTCAGTGTGTGCGACTTAACGACACCGGTTCTTTAGTTTAGTCGTCAGATCATCATCACTGCACATCGAACCAATTAGTCCATAAGTGCGCGATCTCCCAGTCTGTCTCTCAGTGTGTGGCATCTAACGACACCGGTTCTTTAGTTTAGTCGTCAGATCATCATCACTGCACATCGAACCAATTAGTCCATAAGTGCTCGATCTCCTCAGTCTGTCTCTCAGTGTGTGGAATTAACGACACCGGTTCTTTAGTGTAGTCGTCAGATCATCATCACTGCACATCGAACCAATTAGTCCATAAATGCTGCGATCTCGTTCTCATTATGTCTCTCAGTGTGTGGATATTAACGACACCGGTTCTTTGTTGATTTACTATTCTTCTTTGGCTACCAATATAGTGTTCTTGTCGTTTGTTATGTAGGGGATAGACTGAGGCACGCCCTTTCAATCTAAGAACGATCCTTTTTTTGGGTTATATCAGTTGGTGTAGGCCAACAAACATGAAAAATATAATTAACTTCTTGCGTGTAATCCACGTATGTTTGCCTCGTTGTAGGTAGAAGTCAACCACTAAGTAATATACGATGTAGTGAGAATGTTACTGTTCTGAAATGGTGACATTCCATACGACGTAAAGAACACTTTCACATTGAGTCCTGTCACATGTTCTGTGACATTTGGCCTGAGGTAAACCATTGACAATTTTCAAGGATCGTCGAGTGTCATCAAATATTTACGCACGATATAGACGTGTAATAACTGAAAACTACGTTAGTTGTGAAGTGAATGGGTTTGTTTCTTCTCTGAGGTAGGATGGAATGTAATACATTAACATATTTATTTGTATATTTTTTTATTCGATTGTATCAGAGTTTATACAGATTGTCTTGTATACAAATTGTACCGATTTATTTTCATATTTGAATTGTATTTATATTTCGACTACCAAAGCTGGTACTGATAATATTGTCTTTCCATAACTAAATCTGTCGAGTCTTCATCTTCGAACGTTCCATATAGACCACCCGTTGTGATTTGTTTATGATCTGAGCCTAAGAGCGACTTACGTTGTGCCAGTTATGCGCCTACAAGTAGGCCAGCACATCCGATTTCTGCAACGCTTTTTATTTACTAGGGTAGCTTCCTATGCCCTACCTCAATCGCCTCTTTACGACATGCCTTGTAGGTCGCAGTGTTTACTATTCTTTGCTCCCCCTGTGAGTCCCGGCAACACACAGGTGAATCTGTCGAGTAACGTTTATTAATTTTATTATTAAGCATATACAACGTTACACTATTCACTATAATTCTTCAATATTGTGTTTCACAAGTTATTCAGAGACATGAAATGCTAATGATATTAAGTCATTGAATTTGATTACCACAAACAAATATAGGTTACATTTTTCTGCTTGGTCTGTTTTATAGTATACGTTCATGTGTAAGCGATGTCCTATGCGTTCAGTGTACTGACATGGATCATGCTCCTACTGGTATGGGAGCCGCGGTAGTGTCGTTGTTAGTGAACTCGCTTCTTATGCCAGTGGTACCGGCATTTGGCGTGGAATTTTTCTGATCGTAACGTCTTCCAGATCTACCCAGACTCAATTGTGTACCAGGAAAAGTACTGGGAAGTAAAGGAGACCGGCGTGATGTTGACCACATCACCCATCGTGTGCTGACGGTCAATGAAAAATACGGACTTAACACCGTATTACTCTGTATACCACGTAGCATAAAAAGGGTTCCTTTACTTTTTATTTTAGCCTACGAGTAGAAAAACGTCAATTATAACTAGTTTTCCATTTCATTTTCCCCCCGGAGATAGATTGTTGCTGGTGCCACGTAGCTCGTGCTTTGCTCAACACTCTCAGCAGAAGACTTGTCATTTCTGCCGAGTGGGAAGGAACCATATGGGGAAACCCGTGGAAATGAAGCCAGTCCTTCGCATTTAGACCCTATAAACAGTGAGGCTGTCGGTGCACAGAAAAGAACAAACACGGAATTCTATTGCGACCATTATTCATCTTTGCATCACCGCCTAGCTATGAGTACAAACATTTTAGACACAACTACCAGCCAAACTCTCCCTTTTCATGATGATGATTTCTTATGTGACTTGCTGGTTAAATATCATCTAAACTGTTCTATTCCTGCTCATGCATTGTTTGATTACAAATTACTTTAATCTTAGTATGTATACATTGTACATTGCCTTGTCCTTATACAACATATACAAGTAGCCAGGTAAGTGTATGTTGTCCAGTTATGTATATATAAAGAGGAAAACAAAGACATCCTGCACGACCTGAATATCAAGGAGCATTGGCTCATAAATATCATCATGTCCCGGAAAATGTAATATTGTGGCCACGTCAAACGTCACGTTGGTTTTGGAGAGAATGGTAATGGGAGGCATGGTTCCTGGATTACGAGGCAGGGGGCGACCAAAACGAAGGTGGCAGTAGGACATCAAAGAAACCTTGGAATGTGACACTGGAAGAGTAGGGAGAACTTGCGTGCTACAGAGAGTTGTCAGGCAGACTGTGATGAAAGCAACGTTCACAATGGATTTGATTATATATATATATATATATGTCTATGCCAGGACAGGCGTTGACTTCTGTTAGCTATTAATAGATATAACCCACCTGAAAAGTAACAACCAAATAAGGGACAGGTCACTGCGTATTTGACACATACAGTACCACATACCTGGCATACCTGTGACATTGGATCTTATGATGCACTACCACCTGCGCAGTTTTATATCAAATATATTCAGTTTACAGTACTGGTTGTAAATTTAAGACATATTCATTTATTTGTGAAATAATGTTAGCCAACAATGTTCTGTAAACACCAGGAATATGTATAACATATAAATACATATTTACCGCTCGTCAGTATAGTTCTCATTACATCCGGTAGTCCAATCATAACTCCTTCCTTTTCTTCTTTCTTTTGTCGTCACGTTGTTACTGGGTTGTTGTCCCAGTGTCGTGTTTTCTGCTTTTGTTTTGCGCAGCTCTAGTTGCTTGTTGTTAGTGAACTCGCTTCTCAAGGCTGGTGGTCCGGGTTCAGCTCCCATAGTGGGCGTGGAATTTTTCCCGGACCGCGACGGCTCTCAGGTCGACCCAGCCTCAACTGGGTACCAGACATGCTCTGGGAAGTAAAGGCGGCCGGCGTGATGCTGACCACATCACCCATCGCGTGCCGACGGGCAATGAAAAATACAGGCCTAACACTGTATTGCCCTATATACCCCAAGGTATGAAAGGGTTCCTTTACTTTTTTACTAGTTGCTTGGGTAATAGTTATTTTTACTGATTGACAGGATTCTGCTATGTCAGCTATCCATCTTTTTCGTGGTCTTCCTCTCCCTTTCTTTCCTGATATTCTGTTGTAAAAGACTGTATACAGTGGAGTTTGTGATTGCATTTCATGAAGTGACCGAACCACTTCATTCTTTGCTTCTCAATGTAATTCAAGCAAGGACCTATCCCAATCATAATGACGGGTGTAGTTTCTTTTCTCGTACATAAAAATGTATAGTGTTTATGGTTGTGTAATATAAATATAAATGTTATGTCGTATATTATACACTCTGTTCTACTTCAGGGTTACAATTATCTAAAGATCGGTATAGTTTTAGTTTAGTTTAGTCGTCAGATCATCATCACTGCACATTGAACCAATTAGTCTATAAGTGATCCAATCTCCATTATTTCCCTTTGATTCTGTCATCTGAGCTGTTTAAAAAAAAAAAAAGTAGTTTTTGCTGGGTACTAATTGAGTGCCGATGGTACTAATTGAGTGCCGATGGTACTAATTGAGTGCCGATGGTACTAATTGAGTGCCGATAGTACTAATTGAGTGCCGATGGTACTAATTGAGTGCCGATGGTACTAATTGAGTGCCGATGGTACTAATTTGTACTACACATCTTAGCTTATTAATAAGGATAGTGCCTTAGGGATAATGCTAGTTGGTCTCGAATAAAAAAAACCCACACAAATTGGCTGTGCCGTCTAAATAAATAGGAGAGAGGTAGAGGCTCTGATTTTCTTCGTTAGTTATAATATGATTTAGGAGTCATAAGCATGATCTGGTTTTTTTTTTTTTTTGGTAATTGTAGAGGCTCTAATTGTGTTCATAAGATATAATATCAATTAGAAGTCAAACGCATAATCTGTTTTTTTGTAATGACAATTTGAATCTATTACACGGGTTTCCCCCTTCTTTCTCACTGGTGTTTTCCTTTTAAATAAAATTGAATTTATAGTCATAACCTGCGATAAAATATTGCTAGTAATATCTAACAATTGAGTCTCATTGTAACACTTGTATTTTATATTTGAGTAAGTGTTAAGCTATTTTAGATACACTTTCTAGTTTCTCCGTCTTTAACAATCGTGTCTCTTATTCGCAGATAGATCTTTCATTGTTGGGTGCTTATCTTATTTTTGTTCTTTGTATAATCTACAATTGTATGGCTACTTTCTAGTGATATCTCTCTTATTCTCTCTATTCATTTCGCTCTGTCTCTCAAATCATATTTCACCTATAACAAAAACTCTATCGTTACTGGCGGTAGTACCACTTTATAGGGCAGTGTAGGAAATGAGGAACAAGAGCCGGAGCAATTTAATGACCGCATGGTTAGTACAGTCACCGCGAAGCTGTTCAGGTTAGGATTTTTCATTTATGCCACAACGGAAAAATCCTTGACAGTACCGTGAATTAAACACGGGTCTCTCGCACGGGAGCGGCGCTTCTTTTATTTACAGAAATAAGAATTTGTTTGTGCTGTAAATTTTTATATTGTAATTATACTTTTATATGGAACTGCAAGTTATATAGTATTCAACTAAATTACGAATTTTCAATTCAAATGTATCAATCCTAACATATGCTAGCGAGAGTTGGAAAATGACTAAAGATATAGAAAGCAAGTTGAATGCTTTGAAAATAGATGTCTGCAAAAATAATGAATATAAAATGGAACGAATTCAGAAGTGATGAAATCAGAGACATGTCTGGTCAACCACTAGTGACAATTGTTATAAGAAAGTGAAGATGGAGATATGTTGGGCACACCTTGAGGAGAAATGATCAACGAATATCAAAGCAGACATTGAAGTGGGATGCAAAGGTTCAGAAAGAGAGTCGACCTAAAGAGACCCTGAAACGAACTTTGCTGAGAGAGGCAGGAAAATATCGGTCTCAGTTCCATGGAGGAGATTGAGCGAGTTGCCCAGGATAGAGCGGTATGGAGAAATTACTTGCAGGCCCTATGTAACGTATAACGGTACGAGAGGTATTATTATTATTAATTTTACTTTTATAATTTTTATTATAATTTTAATACTTTTAACCGAGAAGCTATATTATAATTTCTCATTGAATTCTAATTTCTTTTGCCACACGTCGTTGTCTTACATCTCTCCTGACTGGTATTTTTGTAAACTGAAAGGATATACTTTTTTATAGTTTTTTTATCACTAATGAAATCACATGAACGCAATGTATACATTCAGACCGCACGATAGCTTGAGCTGAAACACCCTGTATACAACCTAACCGATAGCTTGAACGGAAAACAAGCAAGTACTCACAAACAATTGCGGTATTTCTTAACAATTATTGGTGATTTGTACGGTTTATTATATCATATGTTTGGGGGTTTCAGTGGCTAAGTGGTTAAGCCTTGTCTTGCTTTCCGATGGTCGTGGGTTGGAATTCGTACCGCGCCGTTCTGTTCATAGCTACATTTGTTCCAAGAAACTCATATGATTGTTGCCGAAGATAAGTAGTATGTGTTTTGTGTAGTACTCTCGGCTGGTGGCGTGCCACTTCTGTGGACAGGGACCGAGATATATGGGGTAAACTCGGTGTAATTAAGTCAATTATTGGGCTTTATATGGTTTATTACGAATTGCTGGAATTACATGAGAAGCAAAGAATGGAGCCACTTAATAAAAATGCACCAAACTCCACAGTATATAGAGTCTTCTACAACAGATTATCAGAAAGAAGGCAGAGAAAGACCACGAAAAAGATGGTTAGATGGCATAGCAGAATTCTGTCAAAGAGCAAAAAAAACAATCACCAACCACCAGAACAACGAATACTAAAAACCAAGACACTGGTCAACAATCCGGTAACAGTGGACGACAAAAGAAGAAGAAGAAGATTAAGTCGGAATTCGGTTACATTATTTGCGTTTAATCGATGGTTTACTTTATGCAGAAATTCTTGACAAGTAGCAAGGATTCACGGAAGCATGTGTTCAACATTATGCCTTAATATAATAAAATGACATAAGCAAATTTCCGATTAAAAAGAAAGCTTAAAAAATACTCTGAAGCCAAACGGAAACGATGTAGACAACCGAGAAGAAGACCTCTTGATCATGTCCTCTCATGTTCTAATTTTGGTGTGTGAAGAAGTTGTTGGAACAAAACACTGTAGCTACTTGTTCATGTCTTAATAAAGAGACATTAGTCGACGTGTCTGCTCTTCATTCCTGTCTGTTCCTTGTAAAAACGATTCATTAATCCGTTAGTGCAGTTTGAAAATGTATACACGTATTAATACTTATATATAGTCTTTCCTCTTGGGCCTGTGGGCGGCGCATAGGGCAGAGGTCATAGTTCTCCATGTCTCGCGGTTCGTTGCTATCTGTTTTAGGTCTTTAATGTTTACTAGGTCCATCGTTGAGCCTTCTCTGGTGATGGTTCTACGCAGTCTCTCTTGGTCTTCCTCGTTTTCTTTTTCCTCTGGTGTCCATATGAGGGATTGGTAAGGGAGTCTTCTCATCCATTCTAAGTGTGTGGCCGATGTGTTCCAGCGCCTTTCTTATAAAATTTGATACATTTTCTTGCTTGGTCTCTTGTCTTATTTTGTATTAGGTCTGAAATCTGACCATTTGAGGTTCAATATTCTTCTAAGACATTTATTCTCAAAGTTTTCTAATTTTCTTTCTAGAGCTTTTGTTGCTTTCCAACTCTCGCATCCATAAGTTAATACTGGAATCACACAAGAGTTAAAGATCTTTAATTTTAAGTGCTTGCTGAGTGAATTAATACTTAGTGATTGATTAATATGACCATCATCATTGCACTTTGGTGAGTAACCATGTGTGCCCCAATATCTTTCTTACACGGAAGATCTCAGCGAGTGCAGAACTCTATAGCACCGGCGAGTGTTCAGCTAATTTAGAAGATGGAGAAAGTTAGAGTAGAAATAAAGAAAATCTTGTTACTGAATTTTGACAGGGCAGAGGTTTTCCAGCCTACTTTCTCGATTTTGAACAGTCAAGGGTTCTTTTACGTGCTTAACCTGAAACGATGCACCTACGTTTAATTGTCCGTCTCCGGTAGAAATAGGAACTGGATCTCACCTACACATAGATCAGGATCTCTGGAGAATATCTCAATGGCTCCAGAGAGAGCGAACCGAGTATCTTTGAGACGAGAGGCGCGAGCACCTATTCTCTGCGCTACTGGGACTTCCTCCCTTCCTCCCGCCGACATACTTAGTTTTAATAAGTCATCCACATATCTACGGTAATCGAATGTAAAATATGAAAACACTAAATATTATGCATATCTACGGTAATCGAATGTAAAATATAAAAACACTAAGTATTGTGCATATCTACGGTAATCAATTAAAATATAAAACACTAAGTATTGTGCATATCTACGGTAATCGAATGTAAAATATAAAACACTAAGTATTGTGCATATCTACGGTAATCGATATGAAAATATAAAAACACTAAGTATTGTGCATATCTACGGTAATCGAATGTAAAATATAAAAACACTAAGTATTGTACATTTATAAAATAAAATAACAGATTATTGCGACATGTTACCCTCCAAAAAGTCATCAATCAAAGAATATGGGCTACATTAACGATCAAAAACAATATCACCATAGGAACAATTGACAAACACATAACTTGTTATTATAAATAATCCTTTGCACGATAGTCGAAACGTACATTTAATATGTTGTTGTACTTTCAACTAATTATCTTACTTTGTCAATTTCACATTCATGATATACTTTTAAGGTTGTCTTCTGTATTGTTGTGTGTTATCGAGTGCGACAGCTTCTATATCTGTATCCGAAGACAGCGTATTATTGTGTGTTATCGAGTGCGCCAGCTTCTATATCTGTATCCGACGACATGTATTGTTGTGATGTTATCAAGTGCGCCAGCTTCTATATCTGTATCCGAAGACAGCGTATTATTGTGTGTTATCAAGTGCGCCAGCTTCTATATCTGTATCCGACGACAGCGTATTGTTGTGAGTTATCAAGTGCGCCAGCTTCTATATCTGTATCCGACGACAGCGTATTGTTGTGGTTATCAGTGCGCCAGCTTCTATATCTGTATCCAACGACAGTGTATTGTTGTGTGTTATCGAGTGCGCCAGCTTCTATATCTGTATCCGAAGACAGCGTATTATTGTGTGTTATCAAGTGCGCCAGCTTCTATATCTGTATCCGACGACAGCGTATTGTTGTGTGTTATCGAGTGCGCCAGCTTCTATATCTGTATCCGACGACAGTGTATTGTTGTGAGTTATCAAGTAGCGCAGCTTTATATCTGTATCCGAGACAGGTATTATTGTGTGTTATCGAGTGCGCCAGCTTCTATATCTGTATCCGACGACAGCGTATTATTGTGTGTTATCGAGTGCGCCAGCTTCTATATCTGTATCCGACGACAGCGTATTATTGTGTGTTATCGAGTGCGCCAGCTTCTATATCTGTATCCGACGACAGTGTATTGTTGAAGTCAATCAATGTTTTTATGACTGTGGACAGCTGGTGTGTGGATTATCATGTCTCGTACATTGCTAGGGACAAATGATATTGTAGTAATCCGTGCTTCTACTTATTTGATATAACTGCTAGAGAGGGTTTTTGGGGTTAATCAAACTGTCCAACCGGCGCAGTAGACAAACTGAATATAGTTTCAAGTTAAGGTTAATGGTGTGACACAAATGCATGCTGACATCGATTGTATTTGGGCCGCACGAGCTAGGATGTCTTACTCAAACAAATGCATGTTGACATCGATGGTATTTGGGCTGCACGAGCTAGGATGTCATACTCTAACAAATGCATGTTGACATCGATTGTATTTGGGCCGCACGGACTAGGAGGGAATCTTACTCAAACAAATGCATGCTGAAATTGAATTTTGCCGCTCTGGCTAGGAGGGAGTCTTACTGTAACAATTGCGTGCTGACATCGGTTGTATTGGACCGTACTGGCTAGGAGGGAGTATTAGGTAAAAGTAAAGGAACCCTTTCATACCTCGTGGTATATAGGTCAATACAGTGTTAGGCCTGTATTTTTCATTGACCGTCGGCACACAATGGGTGATGTGGTCAGCATCACGCCGGCCGCCTTTACTTTCCCAGAGCATGTCTAGTACCCAGTTGAGTCTGGGTCGACCTGAGAGCCGTCGTGGTCGGAAAAATTCCATGCGCATTGCGGAGCTGAACCCAGACCACCAGCCTTGCGAAGCGAGTTCACTAACAACTACGCTACAGCGGCTCTCAGGAGGAGTATTACTCAACAAATTCATGCTGACATCGTTTCTATTGGGCCGCACAGGCTAGGAGGGAGTATTACTCTAACAAATGCATGCTGATATCGGTAGTATTGAGTCGCTCGGGCTGGGAAGGAATCTTACTCCTAACAACTACATGCTGAATTCAGTTGTGTTGGACCCAAAAGATGCACAATGTCGCAATCTAATCGCATGTAAACAACAGCGCAACCTAATTAACCACGTCAGCGAAAATTCCATTCAGATCACGAAGAGTGGTTAATAAATATTTATTTAGAGCGGAAACCAGCAAACAGAACAAAAACCCTTTCCAACTCATTCAGGTTGTCACTGGGACAGATAATTTGTCTATTGATTTAACTATCTTGCTGCCTGCACATCCCTTTTCAACGTCCCATCTCAAGCATCCTTTTTTTTCAATCTGTCATTGTTTTTGATTGATCCATTTATTCGTTAGCTCGTCAGTTTATCGATTTGTCTACATACATGATAGTTATGTTGCTGTCATTAAATTTACTTTACGTGGACAGTGATGGCTAGTGTTATTGGGTAAGGTATTGTTTATATATTTTTGTATGGCAGTGAGTCACGGACAAGGAGCAGACAAATGGTAAGAACATTGGAAGCCAAAGAAATGTGATTGCTCAGAAGAATGTTGAAAGTTCCATGGACAGCTAGAAAGACCAATGAAGAGATGTTTTCGGAGACAGATTCATATCCAAATCTAATCAATCGAATAAGATGTAGATGGTCACGGTTTTTCGGACATATAATTAGAAGGGGCAGTTTAGAACATGTGGTTACAACAGGCGAAATACAGGGGAAACGAGATAGAGGGAGACAAAAGGTCAACATTCCGGACGACTTGAAATCGTGGTTCGACAATGGTTCGGTGACGAAGTTAATGGATTGTACCAGAGCCAGACCGATGTGGAGAGACATGATCACCTACTCCAACCGGCACCGCACTGGATTGATTGAGTGTTTACATGGCATTATCATATTTTGCTACTTCTGTCGGGAATATATAGTTTTTCTTCTTCTTAGAACGCTCCATACCGATCAATGTTAACCACTCTTTGTGATTTGTATGTGATCTGAACCTAAGAGCGATTGTAGCTGTGCCTGTTATGCGCCGATAAGTAGGCCAGCACATCCGATTTCTGCGACGTTTTTATTTACTAGGGTAGCTTTCCTAGGTCCCTACCTCAGTCGCCTCTTACGACATGCTTTGTAGGTTGCATTGTTACTATTCTTTGCTCCCCTTGATGGCCTGGCGACATATAGTTCAAAGGTTATGGTTACAGGACCCACATAACTGCATTCAGAGCTAACTCCCATTACCGATTACCGGCCCAGTTAATCATATTTCTTATGAAAGTATCGACATCATAGAAAGATCTTCGTAGCAGGCGCTACGATTTTGAATGTCCTTTCTTCACTAATTGGGACAGGCAGTCATTTATAAATTAGTCACATGGAGGGTCAACCGTACCCGGGTCTCGTTCAATGTACATGTGGGTTATGAAGCCAGGTTTCTAACTACATAACCAGATCGATGATTTTGTTGATGGGTGGTTGCGTGCGTGTGATTACATCTATATTGATTAATCGCAGCGCCGTGCGGTCGATTTTCTCAGTATGATGCATGTCTTCGAAATGCCGCCGTTTAAATGTTTTTCCTTTAAAATAACCTTCGATTGGTATTTTTTAAATCTGCCCAAAATATACGAATACTATTCTTATTTTGAAAATATAAACTGCTTTAAAATAATGATATCAACGATTACAAACAAAATTAATAGCTTCGCTCTGTCAGATCAAAAGTCTTTCGACGAGTGCTTGCCAGCGATCACCTGCACCAGAAACCGAAATCAAATGGTACCAAAAGTGCTTAGACAGAGGCGTGGGATAAATCATCATAAATTATATACATAAATATCTTGCAAACAATGCCCCGACTCAAGTGGCAGAAGTATTGACAGCGCCGATATCATCAATGTGGTACGCTCTCAATTATGTGACATGGACAGGTCTCAGACACTGGAACGAGTTCGAGAATTAAGCGTTAAGTTTGGACATGCCAGACAGTGTCGTCTTCGTGGTAGAGAGAAGATATAGTAATCAACTTCACATGGGTACGGTGAGCACATGGACTTTGGGGTGGCTGCTGCAACGGAGGACAGAGCACGAATAGGAATGCCCAATGTGCCATGACGTCGATCACATAACATAACATACATCAATATCGGAATAACATATACCAAATAGAAAAGGTTGCGTCAGCAATATCGGAATAACTATACCAATATAGAAAAGGGTTGCGTAAAGATTTGTAATTATTGAATGATTAAAATTGTATTTTGATGTCACTGCTTATGCCGCCCCTTTCCGGTTCCTCCCGATGCAACCGCCTCTTTGTATCAAGATGGTGGACATTGTAAATCCCATATCCCAACTATCCCATATAGCCCTAGATATTGACAAACTTATTACATCACATGACATCAAAATAACCATGCAGTGGATCCCTGGACATTCAAACACACCTGGAAATGATAAAGCAGATAGGCTAGCCAAGAAAGGGTCAACACAGGAACAACCAATCACAGCAACAACTCTCCATACAGCAAAGCAAATCCTAATGACAACAAATAAAGAAATTTGGCTGAACAGTTGGGCCATGGGAAACACAGGAAGAGAGATTACAGCCATATGGCCAGCCCTAACCTTAATGACAACATCAACCACCTTACAAGAAGAGATCAGAGCACCATTTTAGACTCCGAACCCAACACATAACACTTAATAATCACTTGAACAGAATTCATCCACAACACACTCCAGAGTGCCAACTGTGTGCACATCATCATGAAACCGTTCACCACCACCTCTTCAAGTGTCAAGCACTAAAAGACACCAGAAAGACCCTCCTTCCTCCAAGGCCAGATAAATGGAACACATTATACGGAACAAAAGAACAACTTACAAACACATGCAGATACCACTACATAGCATTGAGCCGAAGGGCAAAAGCTCAAGTGCCGCTGGATCATTGAAGAAGAAGATAGACACCCCTTTCATATCTTGTCACTGTTTGTCTTCGTTGTGAGCTGCTTACCACACAACACATGCGTTAGTGTGATTTCACAGAACTAAAGTAGTCATATTTCACGGATTAACGGTTAGTCATAGAGTGTTCGCTTATCGATTCAGACTCGAGAGGGTTGTGGGTTTAATCCCACGCTCGACGTTCCACACTGAGAAAATCAATTGACCCTCCTTCCTCCTGCACACTAAGGTATAGAAATGTGAAGTGACAGACATTTCATACATTACGGTGTGAAAAGGCTGCAGGAAATGTTATTTAATGTATGCGATACGTATGGGAATATGTGTAATAGGCACATTTACAAAAACATCTGACACGATAAAAGCTAACACAACACGACAAAATGGTAAATAGCACGTAATCCATACAGAAGGAATGAGAAAAAGAAAATTAAATGTTATTTATACTATCGAAGGGTCTGACCACGACCGACTCTATAATATAGTAAAATATAGATACAAATAGTAGGTCGTGGTCTGTCTACCAACGAAGCTCTCTGTGACGTGAAGGCACGGTGCTGACCTCTAGCTCCACGCGTTCTCGGTTTGCTTCCCACCTGGAGAAGTTGGGATATTTTTCCTATGATCACTGACCACAATGTAAAGTGTCATTCTTTACATTGTTCACTTTATCTTATGTCTTCAATGTTTTACTAAACCAGTACTGTTTCTTTTCCTTATTCAGCGATCTCTAGTCATACATTTAGTTTACTGTGGACCACAAACTGGGCAGTTTGCTTGAGGTCTGTCATGTTTCCCCAAAGCTTAGTTGTTAGGTGAACTTTTTATAGCCACATGTTGCTTCTCAGCTCACCCGGGAGAGGATAGTCTTGCAGGACATGCTCCGGTGTCTGTTCCGCCTGTTGACACTTGCAGAGAGGTGTTTGACTTACTCCTAGTTTATGTTTTCTGTTGAGTAGGCGTGCCCAGTACGTAGACGAGTTGTAATGACATTGCCTGTTCTGCTTAGGTCTTTGAGGAAGTCTTTTCCATAATCATATCCAGTGTTTGTCTTCCAGTCTACTGCCTATTTTCTCAGTAGGAGGGTTTTGATATTTTGAAAAGAAACCAGTACGAGATGCGTGACTTGTAATGTTGGTATCGAATTAGTCATCCATGCTAGACAATCATGGTTTATCACACAATTTAATTTTATTTGGAAATGCATGCTTAATTTAGTATTTATTCATCCTACTTTTTTCTAACTCAATGGAAAGGCTATACCCGATTTGTCAGACTTCAACATACTGATATATTATTTCCCTCTTATGTTGTGCCCATATCGATTACTGCTACTAATAATCATGGATAGTTAGTCTACAGTGTTGTTCTTTAGTTTGTATGCTAGGTCTGACAACGTATAATCTCTCCTCGGATGGTTCATTGCTCGGACCAGTCCTCTAGAGACGCTAGAAGCCTCAGACTGACCACGGCTTTCTTTGAATATGTTCAGGTTGACATTTAAGATCTTGAGTGTACACAGAAACTTAATAGCTCTGTGCTGTTCGTGCATTATTTAGTACACACAAAGTGATGCACATCTGTGTAGTATAATAGTGGAATAAATTATTGCCTAAACGTGTCACTAGCAGCGATTCTCAAAATGTGTCGTACCTTCGACTCTCTTTACAGTCTTGTGCAATTTTGATCGCCCTTATCTTAACCCCTTGTGGACCAAATACCACACTACGTGGCTCTAGATTGAATACCTTTTTACAAGCATCCACACTAAAGGGCGCTTTTTATGATAAAAACAAACGGCTTGTAAAGACATGACTTTTGCCCTGACCCACTAAGAGTTATTAATATTTTTGAAGTGTGTGAAATAACATACACAGAGAAGAGAATAAATTGAAACTAGTGTTTCTTTCTAGGAGGGGAACTGAAATATTTGAACTGGTTGTTTGCGTTCGTTCTTTTCAACCAAGTTGACCACTCTTTGTGATATGTGGGGTTTACTCAGAAAACGTTAGGACGTTTAATTTATAGGTTGGTTGTAAAAAAAATTTTTTTGCAGCCTGTGTTAAACGCAGCACAGACAATCTACCCGCTCACCTCATGTTAAGAATCCCTGGTGGCTAAAATACTTGGCCATCCCATTAAGTATACATTCGTGCCTAATTCTGTTTTATTTGCATACTAGTTCAGTTCGATTACAACATGTATTCATGACGTTGATCCTAGCTTTCCCTGTCGTATTACAAGGAAGTAGTTTGTTCTTTTAAGTGCTTGTACAGAATGGTAAGCTGCAGATGGAATAATAACTTCAAGTGTTACATATATGGTATTGTTTAACTGTTACAGCTGTAAGTGTTACAGATACGGTATTGTTTAGCTGTTACAACTGTAAGTGTTAAAGATATGGTATTGTTTAGCTGTTACAACTGTAAGTGTTAAAGATATGGTATTGTTTAACTGTTACAGCTGTAAGTGTTAAAGACATGGTATTGTTTAACTGTTACAACTGTAAGTGTTAAAGATATGATATTGTTTAGCTGTTACAACTGTAAGTGTGAAAGATATGGTATTGTTTAACTGTTACAACTGTAAGTGTTAAAGATATGATATTGTTTAGCTGTTACAACTGTAAGTGTTAAAGATATGGTATTGTTTAACTGTTACAGCTGTAAGTGTTAAAGATATGGTATTGTTTAACTGTTACAACTGTAAGCGTTAAAGATATGGTATTGTTTAACTGTTACAGCTGTAAGTGTTAAAGATATGATATTGTTTAACTGTTACAGCTGTAAGTGTTAAAGATATGGTATTGTTTAACTGTTACAATTGTAAGTGTTAAAGATATGATATTGTTTACTGTTCAACTGATAGCTGTTAAAGAGTAGTTTGTTTTAACTGTTGTACAACTGTAAGTTTAAAGATATGTATTGTTTAACTGTTACAACTGTAAGTGTTAAAGATATGGTATTGTTTAACTGTTACAACTGTAAGTGTTAAAGATATGATATTGTTTAACTGTTACAACTGTAAGTGTTAAAGATATGGTATTGTTTAACTGTTACAACTGTAAGTGTTAAAGATATGATATTGTTTAAGCTGTTACAATGTAAGTGTTAAGATATGGTATTGTTTAGCTGTTACAACTGTAAGTGTTAAAGATATGGTATTGTTTAACTGTTACAATTGTAAGTGTTAAAGATATGGTATTGTTTAACTGTTACAGATGTAAACGTTAAAGACTATGGTATTGTTTAACTGTTACAGATGTAGTGTTAAAGATATGATATTGTTTAGCTGTTACAATGTAAGTGTTACAGCTATGGTATTGTTTAAGCTGTTACAGCTGTAAGTGTTAACAGCTAGGTATTGTTTAACTGTTACAATGTAAGTATTAAAGATACTGATATTGTTTCGCTGTTACAACTGTAAGTGTTAAAGATATGGTATTGTTTAAACTGTTACAGCTGTAAGTGTTAAAGATATGATATTGTTTAACTGTTACAGCTGTAAACGTTAAAGATATGGTATTGTTTAACTGTTACAGATGTAAGTATTAAGCTAGTATTGTTTAGCTGTTACAACTGTAAGCGTTAAAGATATGGTATTGTTTAGCTGTTACAGCTGTAAGGTTAAAGATATGTATTGTTTAGCTGTTACAGCTGTAAACGTTAAAGATATGGTATTGTTTAACTGTTACAGCTGTAACGGTTAAGATATGGTATTGTTTAGCTGTTACAACTGTAAGCGTTAAAGATATGGTATTGTTTAGCTGTTACAACTGTAAGCGTTAAATATATGGTATTGTTTAACTGTTACAACTGTACGTGTTAAAGATATGGTATTGTTTAACTGTTACAACTGTAAGCGTTAAAGATACAGTATTGTTTAACTATTACAACTGTAAATGTTAAAGATACTGTATTGTTTAACTGTTACAACTTCTTCTTCTTTCTCGAATCCTGTATGCCTCACAGCGTCAGGTCAGGAAGAGATTTCTAAAACGGGCCCTGTATGCGCTTCGTAGATAGTCTCTTTCGTCGCCTCTGTTATCTCTGAGGTCCATCTTTGCGTGGCCGGCCTTTGCTTTGTACCCATTGTATCGGAGCAGCATTGCTCTTTGGGTGCACTGTCTGGTGGTAATCTGCTTACGTGGCCGAACCATTTAATTTGTTGTTTCTTGATGAAGTCTAGTACTGATGTTGTACCCACTTTTTCCTGATGTCTTCATTTCTCAACCGGTCTCTTCTTGTTACACCCAGCATTCTGCGTAGACACTTCATCTCTGTTGTGACTAGTTTTCTTCTATCGTTTGTTGTCAGCGTCCAGGTTTGGCACTGGTAACATAATGTGGGAGAAAGATTGTGTTGAACATTGCTCTTTTGTGTTCATGGTGACGTGTTTGCATCTTAAAATTGGCGCCATTTGACCTATCATTTCATTTGCTTTGTTGCATCTGTGTTGAATTTCATTAGTTATTCTTCCATTTGCTGAAAAAATGCTCGCCAGGTATGTGAAATCTTTTACTTGATTTAGTAGGCGATTATCGATGGAGATATTGATAGTGCTTTCCTCTCTGGCGAATGTCATTACTTCTGTTTTGTCGATGTTTATTCTCATGTTGTATTCGTTACATGCTAACTGGAGTCTGTTGATGTGTTGTTGTAGCTGTTCTTCTGTTGTTGATACTACTGTTACAACTGTAAGTGTTAAAGATATGGTATTGTTTAAACTGTTACAGCTGTAAGTGTTAAAGTTACAATCAAGTTCAGACGTTGCTCAAGAGTGTTACAGATTACTTATATGTTATGTAAACATTTACAATGCACATATTTGTGCGTAACATTAAAATATATTATTATTGTTTCCCCATCTCTAATCGATTACGACATTTCATTATGTTTCCTGTTTCAGACAGTTACCATTTTAGCTCATTGCAGAATGTTGTCTTTTGTTGACCCAATTGCAAAATAGTTTTCCCATCTCTGTACTTAAAAGTAAAAACGAATGCACGGACTAATTAAGTGGTATTGTGCAATACAGCGCATTAAATATGTTTTTACTACCCGTGAGCTAAGATGTTACCGTGGTTCTCCTGCAACATAGTAGAAGAAATATTGATAATCATAAATAGACCTTAGGTTATGTTCTTCGTAATGATAATTTGGTATAATATAACTCGATTTTTTAACTAATAGCGCTGATAACTGTGAATCCAGGGTTCATTATTCTCACTAGCGTTTAGAAAATGAAACAGTACATTAGGTCGGGTTAAAATTAGCCAAGAGAAGACAAACGTACTGCGAAGCAAGAACTTACATGAAGTCCATATATTGTGTGTAGGAAGAGATCTAATGAAATGTTGGTGAGTTTGCTTACTGTGACAGTTAGATCACCAAGAAACATATGATGATATTAACGTCAAGATAAGGGCAGCAACCATCAATCATTTGTTCTACTAAACAAAGTGTGGAAATCTATTGCCTCCTTCACTAAAACAAAGCTCAGGATGTTCATCTCAAATGTGAAATCTGTCTCGTTTCATGAATCAGAAAGGGGCAAATCATCAAGTATAAGACAAATAAGACTCATACCTTCGTTCACAAATGTCTTTGTGCAATTTCAAACTGAGATGGTATGACAGAGTGGTAAACGTAGACCTGTGGATGAGGACAAGGCAGGGACCCATGAGAACCCAGGTCAGGAGAAAAAAAGGAAAGGGGTCAGACATACCCTACAGAAGAGACAGTTGAGTGTCACTAGACATGAAGTTGAGGAACCCGCAGTGGAAACGGAAAAGGGGGCGCCTTAAACAGTCCTAGAGACGGAGTTTTCTTAAGGAACTAAAAAAAAAGTGCCGGGTTATCCTGGGAAGTTATAAAGAAAACCACCCGAGACTTGGGAAAAGTAGAGGGCAGCTGTTGAGACCCAAGGCTCCGCGTGGAACTGAAAGTAATAATATGAAACTTTCAGAAATTATAAATATCTAACACACATTGCGATATAACAATCGATGTATCACTCTTATAAAAAGCATAGTCTGTGTTAATGACTCCGAAAGTGTAACCAGCGTGGAAGAGTGCGCACGATTCGTTTTAATAACCCATAACCGCCCTGGAGTGTACGCCGCGTAAATTGCAGCGCAATTTTATATATTCTATGTATTGGTTATTGGTTAACCGCCCTGGAGTGTACATCGCATAAATTGCAGCACAATTTTATATATTCTTTATTGGTTATTGTTACTGTACCGACATCGTTCTACTCCGGGCAGACCCATAGGTGCTCAGTCTCCTCAAACATATGATGAATGGTGTGTATACTGATGGTTCCCGTGACTCGCTGGTTAACCACGCTCCTCACTTTCCGTGTAAACATTAAGAAATATTATTGACACGTTTATTTCACTTCTCATTATCTCAACCATCTGGTATATCTTCGCCTTCGAACGCTCTATGTCAACCACTTATTAATCACACTTTGTGATTTGTATGTGACCCAAGTCTAAAAGCGATTGCACATTGTGCCAGTTATTCGCCTAAAAGAAAGCGCTCGAGCAGCTTTTATTAACTTCAGGCACATCTTGTAGGTGATTCAGTCATTTGAAAACAACCGTCAATTTGAATCCCTGCATGCCTTTTCAAATACAATCATCGTTCAATAGCTTGTTCTTATTTAATAGCTTGTCCTGAGCAGAACTTTGCCACTATAACAATCTTTGCAAATTATACTCTCATATGCCAGATGTCCCTCCTCCGTCCTGCTTATATCATCTATCACATCCATAATCCAGCTGCCACGTGTTCTTCCTCTTCTTCTCTTTACCGGTGTGTCTCCCTCCATAATTGTCTTCTCCAGCTGTTCTTGTCTTTTTATGTGTTTAAAATACTTCAATTTCCTCATTCTTTTTTATAGCATCAGCAAGTATTCTTTAATTTTGAGTTCCTACTTGATTTATCTATTTGTTCCTCCCTCTCTCTCTATCTGTCCATTGTATACATGGGCCCTTTGTAACATTTGCATTGAGAAGCACATATATGCTTTTCCGCTGCCTTATTAAATGTCCATGCCTCACACCCATACGTTTCTACAGGGTGTTCAAGATAAAAGCAGCCCGAGTGACAAATCAAACGTTGTCAGTTACTTATTGCGTTGTGTCTATTTACTATTTAAACCGGTTCTGACTAGCTCTTCCTACGTCACATTTGTTCATCGCCCCTTTCCGCACTACAATTACACCGTCACACAACCTTGACCTATACTACGTCATAACTGAACCTCATTTTCATAAACATATGTCAGATTAACTCCCTTGACGACGATGCTTCCTGAACGACGAGGCTGCCCGCCTGCCCAGCGTGTTCGTAGCGCGTTGGACGACGGTGTGACAAGCCCTCTGTGAATGCGGGTTCAATTCCGCGGGCTGGCAGAAAAAGCCACAGGGTCTCCAGATTTACGGTGTTCGTGGCACCGAACCGAAGGGTTACGGTGTTCATGGCACCGAGCCGAAGAGCTGAAAGCTCAAATGCTTGTGGATCGAAAAAAAAAACCCAAAAACAAACGACGAGGCTGCTTTTATCTTCAGCACCCTGTACTTGAAATATGTATTCTCTCAGTATTTTGATCTTTGTTGTCCTATCAGTTCCAATCCATACTGTTTTTAATTGTGTGGGTTTTTGTAAGTCTACGTGTGTTCTTCTTTTAATTTCCTTCCTACCCTCTTTCCAAACTGTTGTTTTTATGCGTTTATTTTATCTGTCTTATATTAGTAAATGTCCATCTTTGTTAGCGTCTATTTTATCTGTCTTATATTAGTAAATTTCCATCTCTTGTTAGCGTTTATTTTATCTGTCTTATATTAGTAAATTTCCATCTCTTGTTAGCGTTTATTTTATCTGTTCATATTATAATTTACTTGCGTTATTTTCTGTAATTGATATTTGAAACATAACCTTTGCTGCGAATCTCAGTTATTTGACAAGAATTACATGTAATAGTGTAGTATTTATCTCTCATGCCTTATAATTGACTTTACGCTGACAATGAGATATTTTTTCCTATGAAACCGTAGTTCACTATTATCATTATTACTACAGTCGGTCCTGTTTACTAGTATGTGGCATTGTCAAGGCTTGCAATGTAAACATACCAATATTAATTGGTCCATATAAACTACCATGGCAACTTAATAGTTGATATAAAATTCAGAAGAAGTATCATGCACAGATAAATATTCTCAGCGTGGACACTTACCATTTATAAAGCAACGATTTTTTCGAGAAATTTAGTCACCGATATGTCGGTTATACTGTTCATTGTGAAATGTTTTCCTTTGGGTGCTTTCGACCCAGACGGTACTTTAAAATCTTGAATTTTAAACAATGAAATACCATCATACTTTCGGTGTTTACTTACAACGTGATAGGACGCTGAATCACCGCCGGACACATTACGAGTATAAACACTAGTTTCTTATAATTGAGAAGCTACAGTAAAATATAGATTATCTTCTTACAAGACAGGAGGTTACAGTGTCGTATGTTTTGTCTATGATGTAGGGGTTTCAAGAACCCAAGGGAAATCTCAGTATGATCAATAAATAGACAAGTGAACACGTATTAGCAGCTTCCGATAAAAAACAAATTATCAAACACAGAATTCGAACCACAACACTTTGTTTTTAAGAACTCACCCAGCTAACTATCCACATAAAAATACGAACTTCACTAAGCTGTGCCTTTCATAAACAGCATTGTCTGTTGAACACAGAATAATTAGGACAGATTCGATCAAACAGTGTTTACACAAACACAGGCGATACATATTGTGTGTTTGTTTATTTGAGACGAGACAACAGCATACTTACACACACGTACACACAAACATAACATACATGCGCACACCATTCATAGTAGCTTCAAGTTTCCATGAAGTCATAAGTTATGAACATATAGTTAACAGGTGATAGTGGCTTAGCAACGAAACTACTAATTTGATTAGTTACACTACTTTAGAAATCAACTTTGTAAGGATTAAGTAACATTGCTTTATATAAATGCACATCGTTGATTTCATTGTTAGTTCTATGGTATGTTAACAGTCACTTTCTTGTAACTTCATCTAATCATAGTTCATATGTACGGTTCCAACTTCATTGCAACAGGTCACCCCATAATTGCTCAGTTCATGTGCCAAACAAAATCACACGAAATGCTAACAACTGTCTCCTGTGGGGACTAATTCCATAATGAAACAGCCATACCGCCACAAAAAGCAACCTGCACCGCATAAATGCATATGACCGTCGCTAAAGTGTCATCTAATCTATACCATCATACTGCAAGGTGTCTGTCTGCTCTTCGGGTTGTGTCTTAGGTAAGGGGATAGATTTTTGTTTATAACGAATTTGGTTCCTACACTGTGAGTATATAGTGTTATAAAGCTTGATAAAGACATTTTGGTCGAAATGTCATTATGCTTTGTTTATTCGTTATAAAACTACCCTACTTTTCGTTTTACAGATTGTGTCTTTGATACTGTCTTGTTGGACTACTGTTACAGATTGTGTCTTTGATACTGTCTTGTTGGACTACTGTTACAGATTGTGTCTTTGATACTGTCTTGTTGGACTACTGTTACAGATTGTGTCTTTGATACTGTCTTGTTGGACTACTGTTACAGATTGTGTCTTTGATACTGTCTTGTTGGACTACTGTTACAGATTGTGTCTTTGATACTGTCTTGTTGGACTACTGTTACAGATTGTGTCTTTGATACTGTCTTGTTGGACTACTGTTACAGATTGTGTCTTTGATACTGTCTTGTTGGACTACTGTTACAGATTGTGTCTTTGATACTGTCTTGTTGGACTACTGTTACAGATTGTGTCTTTGATACTGTCTTGTTGGACTACTGTTACAGATTGTGTCTTTGATACTGTCTTGTTGGACTACTGTTACAGATTGTGTCTTTGATACTGTCTTGTTGGACTACTGTTACAGATTGCGTCTTTGATACTGTCTTGTTGGACTACTGTTACAGATTGTGTCTTTGATACTGTCTTGTTGGACTACTGTTACAGATTGTGTCTTTGATACTGTCTTGTTGGACTACTGTTACAGATTGTGTCTTTGATACTGTCTTGTTGGACTACTGTTACAGATTGTGTCTTTGATACTGTCTTGTTGGACTACTGTTACAGATTGTGTCTTTGATACTGTCTTGTTGGACTACTGTTACAGATTGTGTCTTTGATACTGTCTTGTTGGACTACTGTTACAGATTGTGTCTTTGATACTGTCTTGTTGGACTACTGTTACAGATTGTGTCTTTGATACTGTCTTGTTGGACTACTGTTACAGATTGTGTCTTTGATACTGTCTTGTTGGACTACTGTTACAGATTGTGTCTTTGATACTGTCTTGTTGGACTACTGTTACAGATTGTGTCTTTGATACTGTCTTGTTGGACTACTGTTACAGATTGTGTCTTTGATACTGTCTTGTTGGACTACTGTTACAGATTGTGTCTTTGATACTGTCTTGTTGGACTACTGTTACAGATTGTGTCTTTGATACTGTCTTGTTGGACTACTGTTACAGATTGTGTCTTTGATACTGTCTTGTTGGACTACTGTTACAGATTGTGTCTTTGATACTGTCTTGTTGGACTACTGTTACAGATTGTGTCTTTGATACTGTCTTGTTGGACTACTGTTACAGATTGTGTCTTTGATACTGTCTTGTTGGACTACTGTTACAGATTGTGTCTTTGATACTGTCTTGTTGGACTACTGTTACAGATTGTGTCTTTGATACTGTCTTGTTGGACTACTGCTACAGATTGTGTCTTTGATACTGTCTTGTTGGACTACTGTTACAGATTGTGTCTTTGATACTGTCTTTTTGGACTACTGTTACAGATTGTGTCTTTGATACTGTCTTGTTGGACTACTGTTACAGATTGTGTCTTTGATACTGTCTTGTTGGACTACTGTTACAGATTGTGTCTTTGATACTGTCTTGTTGGACTACTGTTACAGATTGTGTCTTTGATACTGTCTTGTTGGACACGTTACAGATTGTGTCTTTGATATGTCTTGTACTACTGTTACAGATTGTGTCTTTGATACTGTCTGTTGACTACTGTACAGATTGTGTCTTTGATACTCGTCTTGTTGGACTACTGTAAACAGATTGTGTCTTTGATACTGTCTTGTTGACTACTGTTACAGATTGTGTCTTTGATACGTCTGTTGGACACTGTTACAGATTGTGTCTTTGATACTGTCTTGTTGGTTTACTGTTACAGATTGTGTCTTGATACTGTCTTGTTGGACTACTGTTACAGATTGTGTCTTTGATACTGTCTTGTTGGACTACTGTTACAGATTGTGTCTTTGATACTGTCTTGTTGGACTACTGTTACAGATTGTGTCTTTGATACTGTCTTGTTGGACTACTGTTACAGATTGTGTCTTTGATACTGTCTTGTTGGACTACTGTTACAGATTGTGTCTTTGATACTGTCTTGTTGGACTACTGTTACAGATTGTGTCTTTGATACTGTCTTGTTGACACTGTTACAGTTGTTCTTTGATACTGTCTTGTTGGACTACTTTACATTGTGTCTTTGATACTGTCTTGTTGGACTACTGTTACAGATTGTGTCTTTGATACTGTCTTGTTGGACTACTGTTACAGATTGTGTCTTTGATACTGTCTTTTTGGACTACTGTTACAGATTGTGTCTTTGATACTGTCTTGTTGACTACTGTACAGATGTGTCTTTGATACTGTCTTGTTGGACTACTGTCATAGATTGTGTCTTTGATACTGTCTTGTGGACACTGTTACAGATTGTGTCTTTGATACTGTCTTATTGACTACTGTTACAGGTTGTGTCTTGATACGGGTCTTGTTGGACTACTGTTACAGATTGTGTCTTTGATACTGTCTTGTTGGACTCCCTTTAAGATTGTGTCTTTGATACTGTCTTGTTGGACTACTGTTACAGATTGTGTCTTTGATACTGTCTTATTGGACTACTGTTACAGATTGTTCTTGATACTGTCTTGTTGGACTACTTACAGATTGTGTCTTTGATACTGTCTTGTTGGACTACTGTTTTCTAATGTGTCGATACTAATCATAATATAACATGTTGGTTTGCGTTGATGACTGACCAGGAAGAAGATTCTTCATGCGGGAACACACACGAAGATTCCGCATGCGGCACACATATTCATACATGCACACGTGATAATATATATATGTTTATATATATATATATACACGTGATAACACAGATACACATGTTTATATATATATATATATATATATGCACACACACACACACGCAGTAACCTACACACACACACATACATACATTCTTGTTTTAATATCTTTGAAAGCCATGTTTACTATTGGTATTACCGCATACTGTGTCATGTTGAAGAACATGCCGTTCTCTCAACACATCCCAACCTCTCCATCTCAATATCTCACGTACATTCTCTGTCTATATTTAAGCCATCAATATTATCTGTGTGTATGAGAGACACATTTTTACTGACGTTTTTTATGTGTGTGTGGAATACATTTATTTACTTGCCAGCACTTACTTCATAATGCCGGTGCGTTGTAATATGAATTCCCCAAGTTCTTTTCTCAGAATGATGTAGTTTCGTGTCAATATAATTTTTCCAATTTTTTTGGTTTGAAAAGTGTGATCGTGACTTTTCACAGTCAGTTCCATCCACTTTTCTTGCTTGCACATTTGCTACATTAGTCTATGAAATCCGTCAAGGCAGTGGTTTTCAAACTATTGGATAACGGCTTTGGTTACAATCTTATCTTGTGCTAGTCTGCCGAATATTCGAATGAGTGTCTAGTTAAATCAACTGTACGTTGATGTTAAACTATGGGATTTATGATAACCATAATTAGGGGGTCTGTGGCTAAGGGGTTAAGCCATCGACATGCGTTCCAAAAGTCGTTGCTTCGAATCCGGATCGCGCCGTTATGTTCGCGCATTTTTCTTCAGAGACTTGTTGTCGATGTTACGAAGTTCATGTTTTTTGCAAAACTCTCGGCAAGTGTCGGACCATTTCTGCGGAGTCAGACCGAGCCATATTGTGTAAAACCCGGCGTAATGATGACAATCCTTTAGCATTGTTCCCTTTTTAAGATCACTACGTAACACTATTCTGGCACTAAGTTATGCACGCTCATCTCACTGCCAATGTGATACGATTATCACTTAATCTACATTGATTTATTAATATTTATTTATTTATTAATATAAATTGTGAATTTTTAGTATAATTGGACGTATTTTCAACCAAACAGACACATTTTAAAGTCCTGCCAAGAACAACTGGGCGAGAGATGACATAGGTTATGAAAAAGATGATGCCTCTACGAACAACTCAGTAGAGAAGAACATGTTATTTTTTGGTTAGGAACAGGGCACAATAGACTGAGGTACCATCTGTTTAACAACTGCCAGATATGCTCTACGGATATATGTACATGTGGCACCAGCAAGGTGACATAGGCACACATCTTGAAATAGTGTCCAACATATGATGAACAGAGGAAATAATAATAATAATAATAAAACCCATAACCCGTTAGTGTCGTAGGGGTGTCACTATGGAGACATCAGCACAAAAAGCACGCCATGAATCTCCATCTTTAACTCCTCGAACGATTGTGGAGAAACGATGTCCTGACCAGCTCTTGATGTTGTCAAACCAGGATTTTCTCTGCCCTCCTTTCCTTTTTCCACCCTCAACTGTTCCCTATAGAATAATCTTGGGCGTTATGAATAAACGTTATTCATGATCACATTCTACATATGTTACTTACAATGTAGAAATGCATGTTTGTGCCCCTAAGTAATCATATTACAAAGCAGAGATGTTACGTATGTGAAAAAGAATATGCATGATTGAATGTCTGTTACGCCCGTGTGTTGGCGGGACTTGCAAAGAGAGCACAGACTAGTAACACTGCTACAGTGCATGTCGTAAGAGACGACTGAGATAGGAGCCTATGGAATCTACCCTAATAAATAAAAAGCGTAGCAGAAATCGGAAGTGCTGGCCTACTTGTAGGCGCATAACTAGCACATTTCAAATTGTGTCTCTTATTGTCACACCTGCAGCTCTTTTCAGGCACCTCATCTCCGTCGTTACGATTTTCCGCTCATTAACTTGTTTGTTTTGTTTGTTAGGTGGTGGGTTAAGCCTCTATGTGGCCGAGGCACGCCCCTTCAACCTAAAATATGTCTTTTGGTTATATCAGGGCGTATTGGCCTTTTTTCTTGGTGTAGCCTGGGACTTGTCCTGGTGTGGACTGTGTGTTATTGTGTCTTGATCTGTGTTTGTCCTAATAAGGACATTTTGTCTTGATCTGGCTCATTAGCTGCTGTTATTGACCATGTTTTATACTGTTAACTTAGATACACTGAGCATTTATAACAGTATATCCACCCCAAAACTTGGAGATTTGATACCACTATTTCATTCATGCATTCCTATCTCGGCCAATTATCTTACATGTGTCGAAGTAAGTATCTCGCACAATAATAATAATAATTTAATGTTGGCCTCTGTTGGGGTTTTGAAGTACCAGTTAAGTTAAGTTAGTTAGTTTGTTCCTTTCGTGCCAAAGGTGGCACATAGGGCAGCGGTTTTAGATCTCCATGTGATACGGTTCTTTGCTAGCAGTTGGAGATCTTGTATGGTTTACATCCCAATAGTTTACTTTCTTGTTGGATGGTTCTTGAAGAGTGGTCTTTGGTCTTCCACGTTTTATTTTCCCAACTGGTGACCACATAAGGACTTGTCGATTTAGTCTCTTTTCGTCTGATCTAAGAACATGACCTAAACATTTCCACCTTCGTTTCCTTATAATATTTGATACGGGTTGTTGGCGTGTTCTATCTCTCACTGTGTTGACCAGTTAAGAGTGTACAAAATTAAACAATTGACCCCATACCAATTATGTTGTTTAAGCAGGAATGTAAATGTGAATAGCAACCCTCATCATCTAGAATATTTATATACGATAGAAAACGAGGGTTTGAAAACTGCAACATTTGTTCACCATTCAGACACATATTTTTATATATTGTACGGACCTGTTGGCCAATGTCACGAAAGACATGCATAATCAACATACCTTGCTCAAATTACGGAATCGTTCACTTCTGTAATATAAGTTGTTTAGCTCGTTTACGTTCGTTAGGTGTATGTTTCACATTATTTTTTTTTCTACACCTCTAGAAATAACAATAGGCGGACCGATTTGTAGTCCTGTTGTTTCTTCAGCCGGCATATTTCTGAGATCAAAAAAGGGGATCTAGAGCCTCATCATGTTTGTAAACTATTAATTTAGAGATAGGTACAACAGTTTGCACATCTCTGAGATTAAAAATATGATGGCATTTTTAATGTTCAAATAAAAATAAAGAATTATCAGATTTACTGTCAAGATCATTACAACTAAAATATTATAATACCTGCCTATGCTTCTACACAGTGGCGGCTCGTGATCACTTTTGATGGTGGGGCCAGACAAATTTTTCCGGATAAATCATGGTTTTTGGTAGCTTTATTGTAATTTATAAAATAATAAATACACGTTATACATTATTTTTGGTGGGGCCCGCCCCACTGGCCCTTAATGACAAGCCGCCACTGCTTCTACACAAGATACAGTTAGCAAAATAGATACATTTTCAGACATGTCATTACACATAAGAAACAGTACAGCAGCAGAGGTAACATGTACAACTAATAGAGCTGTAAATCTTACGGAATAAAGACTAATATAATACACTTTATTTCAGTTCCTATACGTCGCTCTTGTGTTGCTGGGGCTTGTAACACTGCGACATACAGGCCATGTCGTAAGAGGTGACTGAGGTAGGGGCCTAGTGAAGCTACCCTAGTAAATAAAAAGCGTAGCAGAAATCGGATTTGCTGGCCTACTTGTAGGTGCATAGCTGGCACAATATACAATAGCTCTTAGGCTCAGATCACATACAAATCACAAGAGTGGTTAACAAGTGGTCGATATGGAGCGTTTGAAGAAGTTCCTATACACAAAGTATAGTCATTTTAATCGTTTCAGTATTTGATTTGTTATGGAAAATTGTAGGTGTTATTTGAGTTTTTGAATTTATTTCACAGGAAACAAGAAAGTTGCATTTGGAAGAGAACTAGTTAAACTTGCAGCTTGAACATAGGATTTGTGCATCGGATTTGGTTTACAAGTTGAACATTGTTTTTTTACAAAACTGGTTTGACGTACCAGTTTAATATAGGATTATTCAGTGTGTCTAATAATTTTAATTTGTGTGAACTAAACTGTGGTTGAGATTAATTAATCTCGGATACTTGTTAAATAAAACTTTGGTTGGTTCGGCGCAGCATATTTTCATCCATCGGTTCAGCATATATCTTCATTGTTATCTTCCTTTGTGACAATGTCAGTCAATGACGATGTCTTGCTTGGTGGCAGTGACAGCTTCTGGGAGATAGGCAAGTACATCCGCACTGTCAAGAGGTGTGACAATGGATACCAACTTTGCAGTCATTTGAGGAAGTTGATAGATGAGAGAAGCGAAATAGAGAGGAAGTATGCAGCCATGTTGCAGGAGTGGAGCAAGAAATGGAACTCTTTCTTAGATAGAGGTAAGAAATACGTTTATAATTTTGATTTGCTTTGTTGATAATGTGTTTTAATGATCTATGCAAGAGTGGCATGTATGCTATTTGATTCTTGGTATTAGACTATCACAGGGGTCTCTTCGGCTCAGTGCTTAAGCCCTAGCCTTGCATTATGAAGGTTGTGGCTTCAAAGTTGGAATTATAATTTTGTTCATGTGTGTATTTTACCCAGAGAACCCTAGGATTATTGCCCCAGATCTAAAGAGTTCATTCTTTATGCAATACTCACAGCAGGTGTCATGCCATTTCTGTGAAGATGGGCCGAACCATATTGGCTAAAACCCAGTGTTATGAAATCAATCCTACCTGCTTTGGACACATTTTATTTGGCTATCTCGCTTCATGAGGAAGTAAAAAGGAGGAGATGGAAGTGATTGGGACATTCATAAAGAATGTAGATGACCAGACACCCACATGTGGCTCTGAAATGAAATCTGGGAGGCAAGAGTGGTAGTGGAAGATTTAACCAGTCATACAGACTAACTGTAGGCATAGAAAGAGAAGATGCAGGAATTATCTGGAATGAACTAAGCTGGATTGCTAAAGACAGATCTAGCTTGAAGAAATTTGTTGATGCATTATGCTTGAAGGTTAGTTGAGAGACAAAGAAGAACATTAGACAGTTGATTAAAGTGCAGGAAGAGGAAGATTAAAGATATAATTAGGGGGAAACAGAAACTTACAGCAGAGAGGTTAAGAGATGAAAGCATGGAGAGGCAAGAAGTTTGTTGTTTTCTTTGTTTAAATCTTATGCTATGTGTCTGTTGATTTCATATATGTTTGTTGAATTCTTTGTTTAGTATTCAAGGTGTGTTTGTTTGTTGATTAAAATGATAACAATTTTTTCCTGATTTATTTGATTATATTGGTTAGATATGAAACCTCTCATATTACATTTGTTATGGATATAAAGGAAGACTGCAGTAAAACTATGTAGCAATGCTGAAACACGTAAAACAAAATACTTGTACTGTAGTTTTACAAAAACAATAACAATACACAGCAACGTTTCAACCAAAATGCCTTTTAGGGCCGTATTCAAGAAGTTAAACACAATGAAGAACATGTGGCAAAGCACTAGCAAAATACTAAAATTAAAAATATTGAGAGCATGCATTTTCCCAGTGGCTACTTATGGTTGTGAATCATGGACTATTACACAAAAATTAAGAACGAAAATCCAGTCCTTCAAACTAAATGCTACAGAAAGATCCTACGAATACCATGGACAGAAAAAGAAAGAACACTGATGTCCTGAAAGAACTAAATGTTAAAGAGAATTGGCTGATAAACAACATACTATACATAAAAATTACATACTTTGGTCACATCAAGCATCACGAATGTACTTTGGCCTGGAAAGAACAATACTAGAGGGCAGGGTCCCAGGACGCAGAGGCAGACCAAGAAGAAGATGGCTACAAGATATTAAAGAAACCATGAACATGACCATCGACGAAGTGGGTGAACTGGCAAGAGACAGAGTGAATTTCAGATGTACTGCAAAGAGAGCAACGTCCTATAAAGGATACGCACCTTGATGATGATGAGGATTTATTGTTTGATTCTAAATGTGTAAGAAGTAAATTTCTCTCATCCTTTGCTTGATAAAGACCTTTTGGTCGAAACGTTGCTCTGTGTATTGTTATTGTTTTTGTATTTGGTAAAACTACAGTACTTTGTTTTGCCATGTATAAAAACTACATAATCAATAACTGCTCTCAGTTACTTCTAGAGTACATGAGTACAATACTACATGAAGAGAAAAATATTGTCCACAGATATAGAATATGGTACAACAGAAGGTGCTTGGAGAGGTATCCTTACTGAGTCTGATGAAGTGGCAAATCTACACACACGGATGTCTGATAAACTAATTGCAGATGTATATGCTAGTATTAAAGTCTGGCAGAAGGATAACTACCACAAGTCTATGATGCATTTCAAGGAGACTAAAGAGTTTGAAGAAAGTTTCAGAAAGGTATCTTATCATTATGTTTCAAAGATTACTTTAATCAATATACATGTTTCAAACTAGTTTTATTTGATGAGTATTGAAGTTTCTGACTTGTTTTATGTCATGACAACAGAAGAACAACAGAAAAACAGCTACAACAACACATTAACTCTTAGGGGACCAGGGTATCTATGTTTTTAGAGTAAAATATGCCACTTAGTGTGGTGTCTGGTCCACAAGGAGTTAACAGGCTCCAGTTAGTATGTAATGAATACAATATGAGAATAAACATAGACAAAACTGAAGTAATGACATTAGCCCACCCGAGTGGTTACCTGGGCCCAAATTTGGAGTGTAAAGAATAGAACCACTGTTACCTGCCACACATGTCGTAAGAGGCAATTAAGGAGGTCTGGCTGAAATCGGATGCATGTGTCCTAAACGTGTAGGTCTATGCGTTTAGGGGCCTACCAAACCAATGTACAACGTATACATGTTCTTGGCAAAGATCAAACATATCACAAAGAGTGATTAAAATTGGTCGAAAAGAACGAACGCAAAGAAGAAGACATTCACCAGAGAGAAAGCGCTACCAATATCTCCATTGACAATCGCCCATTAAAACGAGTAAAAGACTTCACATACCTGGGGAGCATTTTTTCAGTAAACGGAAGAATAACTAATGAAATTCAACACAGATGCAACAAAGCAAATCAAATGATATGACAAGTGGCGCTAATTTAAAAATGCAAACATGTCAACATGAACACAAAAAGAGCAATGTTCAACACAATCTTTCTCCACACATTATGTTACCAGTGCCAAACCTGGACACTGACAACAAACGATAGAAGAAAACTAGTCATGGTAGAGATGAAGTGTCTACGCAGAATGCTGGGGGTAACAAGAAGAGACTGGTTAAGAAATGAAGACATCAGGAAAAATGTGGGTACAACATCAATACTAAACTTCATCAAGAAACAACAAATTAAATGGTTCAGCCACACAAGCAGATTACCAACAGACAGTGCACCTCAAAGAGCAACGCTGCTCTGATACAATGGGTGCAAAGCAAAAGGCAGGCCACGCAAAAGATGAACCTCAGAGATAACAGGGGAGACTAAAGACACTGGTTTGACCACTTATTAAGAATGCGAACAGACCAAACTGCATATGAAGCTTTCCAAAACAGAATATCAGGAGGGAAGGTGAGAGGAAGACCAAGAAAAAGGTGGATAGATAACGTAGTTGAATTCTGCTAGGGGACTAAGAAAACCATCACACAAGTCACCAGAGACGCGCAAGACAAATACATAAAACCACGACACTGGGTTAACAACCCGGTAACAGTGTGCTGACAAAAGAAGACGATCTTTCTTGTAAGGAACAAAAGTTAGTTGTACAGCTCTAATTATAATAAATAACTTAATGTATATCTCATTAAATAGCTTGTCATGAGCAGAAAACTTTGCCACAGTCCTTCAGAATTTCTTTCTCTCATAGTCTTGACGTGTCCCACCTCTTCAGCTGTCACGCTGAAATCATCAGTTACATCCTGAATCCATCTTCTCCGTGGTCTTTCTCTTTTCCTCTTTGCTGGAATGCATCCTTCCATAAGGGTCTTCTCCAATCCTTTGTGTCTCTTCTTCTTCTTCGAACGCTCCTTATTGATCACTTGTTAAATTACTCTTTGTGATTTGTATGTGACCCAGGCCTAAGAGCGATTGTACGCTGTGCCAGTTATGTGCCTACAAGTAGGTCAGCACATCTGATTTCTGTGATGCTTTTTATTTACTAGGGTAGTTTCCTTAGGTTCCTACCTCAGTCGCCTCTTACGACATGTCTTGTAGGTTGCATGTTACTATTCTTTTCTCCCCTTGAGGGCCCTGACATTGTCTCTCTATATGTTTCTAATAGCTCAATGTTCTCATTTATGTTAACCAGGCACAAAAACCATGGGCCAAACGTGTGACCAAAGTTATAGCAGCAAAGAAAGAACATCATAATGCATGCAGAGCTGAAAAGAGTACAGCAAACCAAGAGAACAATGCAAGAGGAGATCAAACGCTTTCTATGGACCAGGTATCTATCTTATATCTCAAGTTGATTCATTCTGGACTCTAGCTTCTTTTATTGATATCATTATTTATATTATAATTGATATCAAGTTAGTATAATGAGAGGAAAGCAAACATTAAGAAATGGACAACCAACCATTTGGCAGACTTGTAGAACTATGAAATACAGGGTGTTCAAGATAATTGCAGCCCCATTGACAATTCGAAAGTTGCCAGGTACACATTGAGTTGTGTTTATTTACTATTTAAACCGGTTCTGACTAGCTCATCCTACGTCACATTTGTTCATTGCCCCTTCCTGCACTACAATTACACACCGTCACACAACTTTGACCTATATTACGTCATAACTGAACCTTCTCATTTCCATACATATATGCCAGATTAGCTCCATTCACGGGCTGCTTTTAAGTTGAACACCCTGTATTTGGTATATTGATAAATGCAGTGCTATTTGTCTTATTTTCATCTCAGACCACCAGCACATGATTTCTGTGATACGTTCAACATTACGCCAGCCACCTTTATTTTCAATGTTTCTCTTGTGCTTATTGGAGGCAGAGTCAACTTAAAAGTCATGTACAGTTTGAAAAGCCCCACTTTAACTGAGGGTTGAGCTTGGACTACCAATCGTTGGCCTAAAATAAGGGCCTAAAGCCAGCCAAAGGATTGACTTTATTGAGCCGGGTTTTACCCTATAGGGCTTGATCCCTTTCCGCAGAAATAGCATGCTACCTGCTGAGAGTATTGCACAAAACATTAAATTAATAGCTCCGGACATGATCCTAGAAGGTCTCTTAAAATAAAATGCACTCGTGAACAGAATGACGCGATCTGGATTCAAACTCACAGCCTTCGGAACACAAGGTAAATACTTAATCACTTAGCCACAGAGACTTCCTTTATTCAAATCTTTGTTCTATGATCTATAACTATATTGTTGTAGAATGTAATGTAAGAAGTTTGAACTTGATTGAATCACATTCATTTTCTTGGTCTTAGCTGAAAAAACTTCAAGACAAGCTTCGTAAGTGCCAGCAAGAAGTGGAAAGTACAAGAGACAAGTACAATGCAGCTCTCAATGATATCAATGGTTACAACGCAAAGTACATAGAGGATATGAGTGAGGTATACACTTTGTAATTATCTTTTTTAAAATAGCTTTTTCATTCTCCAAAGGTGTTGGTTCTTTTTGTTTTGTATGTGTGTTTGTTGGTTTACACCAGCGTTTCCCAAAGTGGGCGGTACCGCCCCCCAGTGGACGCTGAAGCATTCCTGGGGGCGATAGTGGGTTCAGAAGAATTTGGGGTGTGTGCATGCGATTAAGGGGTCGGTGTCTCCTTAAAGAAGAAATTAAGAAAAAATATTCTAAAATAAATTATTTTCATAATTTTTCGATTGAATAATCATTTCAAATTTAAATTCTGCATTTTAATTCATCTTATGCCCATCTTACATGATCCATTTTTCCTTCAGTTTTCTATTTCATGCATATAATTATTAGAAAATTGACTGTGTAGTACATAAATATATCAATTTTCTATGTCAAAGAGAAAATAGAGCATGTATAAATGTGTGGGAGGGGGCATTGGCAAACTGTTATAATGTGGAGGTGAGCGTTACAAAGTTTATGTTGTGCAAAGTGAACGGTGGGCTGAAAAAGTTTGGGAATCTATGGCTTACACAATCTGATCTAGCCAAAAAAATTGTTCTTAGGTTAAAAGTGGCATGCCTCTGCTTAAAGAGGTTCTAGTCCCTCCCTTACATAACAAACAAACAATTATCTTTTTTTGAGCATCTGGCCAAATGGATTAGAGAGAGGCTAACATGTGGGAGACCCGGGTTCAATCCCCGATAAGGCCACAATTTGTTTTTCTGTCGAGGGCATAAAGAAGACATCCTAACCAGAATAGTTTTGCGGCGACTGCACTAGCCAATCGGCCATTAAATTCCACAGACTCATGTCTCTCCTGTCCTACACCGCCTAAAAAGCGATACTGCAGGCAGTAACGAAAGTATATGATGATCATCACAAATATATCTCTATCTACTGTATTTTTCATCTCTTTGCATTTTATTAAATATTTTCTTATCATATTCTGTTGATTTTCTACTCATATGACTTTGTGTTTCAAATTATGCTTTGTATTGTTGTGTTCCACAGTTTTGCTATTTACCTTGTTTTTCATGTTATGTTTTATAACTTGCACAACACTACCTTATGCTGTAGATAGCTAGAGTCTGTAAAAATTGAGTATAACATGTTATTTTGTTATAACTTGCACAACTGTACCTTATGCTGTAGATAGCTAGCATCTGTAGATATTGAGTTTAACATATTATTTTGTTATAACTTGCACAACTGTACCTTATGTTTGCTGTAGATAGCTAGCATCTGTAGATATTGAGTTTAACATGTTATTTGTTATAACTTCCACAACTGTACCTTTTGCTGTAGATATCTAGTGTCTGTAGATATTGAGTTTAACATGTTATTTTGTTTACTTCAGGTTTACAAAAAATGTCAAGAGTTTGAACAGAAAAGAATAGAGTTCTTGAAGAAAACATTCTTCCAGTTGCACTCATGCTTAGATTTGAGTGTTGATGCTAAGTAAGTAGTTAGGGAAATGTTTGGCCATTATCAGAGAATTATTTGCTTGGTTTTTAGTTTCTGAATTCTTATTCTTCTTTGCGATCGCTTTTTGATGATTATACCGTTAGAAGCGTTCTTATGATGAAATCGACTGTTGTCTGGAGCTCATCTCTATTGCCATGTAGTTTTGAATGTAGTGTTGTGTTGTAGGGCCAGCATTCCTTTCTTGGGAGGACATACAGGTGGCAGTCTTGCAGGACATGTTCTGTGGTTTGTTCAGCGGAGGCACAGAGGGGTTGGGGTCAATCGCAGCCTGTGTTTGTTCAGTCGGTTATGACCCATCCTGAGTCGGAAGATGATAGTCTGTCCTTGTCTGTCAAGTGTGTGGTAGTCATCGTTAGATGGTTTAGGTTCTTTTCTAATGTCCATGATAGCTTTTTTTTCAAAGTATGTGATTTCATTATCTATTTGTTCTCATTCTGCTCCATTTTTAGCAAGTTTGTCTGCCTTCTCGTTACCTGGCACTCCGCAATGTGATGGTACCCACTGAAGTGTAACTCTTTTGTTGGTAGAGATCTTGCTGAGCTCTTTTCTCAGGAATGGATGGTTACTCTGTAGGGCTTGCAAAACAGATAGTGCATCTGTGAAAAATACCACTTGTTGGCAGTCAGAGTTGGAATTATTGATCATGATTGCGGCCTGTATTAGTGCTTGAGCCTCTGCGGTGTAGTTTGAACAAAATTTACCAGTTGGCATGTACTTTGTTTCGGTGTGATTGTTGGGATATGTAATATAGATACCAGCCCCTCCGTTCTTGATTGCATCTGTTGCAGATCCATCGGTGTAGGCGTGGATCCATGATTGTTTAGGGTAGTTTTCTTGGATCATGCACATAGTGACTGTTCTCTTCTGCAGGTCATTGTGTATTTCTCCAGTTGTGATTCCACTAATTGTTGTGATGATTTTTGCTGTATCGCTAACTTGTTCCCAGGAACAGGATCGAGACTAGGTATCAGCGGTGTTGTGTGCATTGGTAAGTCATCTTGGTACTGTCTTTTTAGTCGCTTTCCCGATGGACGAAGCTGCTGCGTTTTATTCGTCCAAGTGCCAGATCAATTAATCTTGCTTTCATTGGATGCAAGGGCATACTGGTGTATTTCTCCATCTGGATCATATTTTGGTTTCCCTTCTGTAAGCTTGTACTCCAGTGGTATTTTGCATCTCTGTGATAGGCGTAGATTTCATGGCTCCGGTGATGATCCTGAGTGCTTGATTTTGCACCTGAATTGATGTCATAGCAATCCAGGCAGATCCAGAGGTGCTTAGTCTTCCATAACAGAAGTTGAAGGATATGCATACTGATGGTTCCTGTAGCTCACTGGTTTGTATACTTATAGTTCCCGTAGCTTGCTGGTAAAACACACTCCTCACTCTGCCCCTCAGTCATCCATTTCTACTTGTACAGTATATAACTCAAAACTCCTTACTTTACATTATAGATTCAACTTCAATTTTATTTCAACATCTTGCACACATCGTCTGCTTGGTCTTCCTCTCATTCTTCTTCCAGGCACTATTCCCTCACAAATTATCTTCTCTAGGCATTCATGTCATTTGATGTGTCCCTAATATTTAATTTTCCTTGATGTTATGCTCTTTAATAGTCAACTAACTTTAATATCTTAAAAAATGTTACAATAGTAGAATATATTATAAACAATAGAATCTAATAAAACAGAACTGAGTTGATACATTTCTCTGCTATGTTTGTTCATATTTTGCATGTACGTAAACTATCTAGTGTTTACCTCTATTTAAGATTCAATCAAATCTACACAAGTTTACACAGTACAATAAATAATGTGGACTACAACAAGGATCTCAAATGGTGGTCAGCCAACCATGGAGTTGACATGGCTATGAATTGGCCAACATTTGAGGTTGGTGTATGCTGTTCTATCTTTCAACATTGTTATTCTATGTGTGTTTTTTTATTATGTCTTACTCTCCGTTTATTTTAATCTCAATTCTTTGCGCTGACTTCAAATGATCGAAGAAAACTAGTCACGTCGGAGATGAAGTGTCTACACAGAACGCTGGGAGTATCAAAAAGAGACCAGTTTAGAAATGAAGACATCAGGAAAAAAGCAGGTACAACATCAGTACTAAACTTCATCAAGAAACAACAAATTAAATGGTTTGGTCACATAAGCAGATTACCAACAGACAGTGCTCCTCATAGAGCAATGTTACTCCGATACAGTGGATACAAAGCAAAAGGTTGTCCACGCAAAAGGTGGACCTCAGAGATAACATAGTCTGTGAAAAAGACTATTTATCAAGTGCATACAAAAACCTGCTCTATAAATCTTTTTATATCCAGCTGGTGTGAGGCAAAAACAGGATTGGAGACAAGAAAGAAGAAGACCCAATTTTCTACATTTAATTTGGTGTTTATATATAACATTTTGCCCGAGAGGTTCTTTCTTTCTCTCGAATCCTGTTTGCCTCACAGAGTCAGGTCAGGAAGAGATTTCTAAAACGGGCCCTAGTATGCGCTTCGCAGATAGCGGGGCCAAAGTTGGGGTGTAAAGAATAGAACCACTGTTACCTGCCATGCATGTCTTAAGAGGCGACTAAGGAGGTTTGGCTGAAATCGGATGCATGTGTCCTAAACGTGTAGAAGTCTATGTGTTTAGGGGCCTACCAAACCAATGTGCAACGTATACACGTTCTTGGCAAAGATCATACATATCACAAAGAGTGATTAACATTGGTCGTAAAGGACAAACGCAAAGAAAAGAAGGAGAAGAGACATGTAACATTATGTTTGCTAGAAATATATAGAAGCAAGAAATATTGGACTCAGTTCCATAGAACAGATTTAATAAGTTGCCCAGGACAGTTCAATGGAACAGGTTGCACAAGTTGCCCAGGACAGTTCCATGGAACAGGTTGCACAAGTTGCCCAGGACAGAACAGTATGGAGAGTTACTTGCAGGCTTTATGTAAGGTACACAAAACGGTACAAGAGGAATATATATATATATATAATTTCTTTCAGGATAACTCTTGAACACGTTTATAATTGTCTATAATGTGCTTTATTAACATCCTTTTTTCCAACTTTGTATTGTCGGAATAGCCATGAATAATTTGTTTTTCGATTTATAGGATTACTCACCTGAACTGCAAGCCATCTCCAAACGTAGCAAGACTAATTTGACAACATCAGATGGTGGGATAGTAATTACAGGCATCAAACATTCCAGAGATAGCAGCTTTGGGAGTAATACTACTGAACCTGGTGTTGTACAAAATCGACCATCACAAGCCAGTAATATGCAGACATCCACCATTTCATATGAAGCTGCATCCGGTAGTGGACTAGATAGGTGGGTTGTCTATCTTCTCATATGTTTCTGTTTCTTCTATCATTAATGTGATTTAGCTGCTTAGTGAATTTCTCTTTTGTCAGACTGTTTTATCACTTCTATCTGTTAGAAGGGAGGGGAAAGGCTGACTGTTTTCAACCAGACACATCAATGGATGGAAGATATTGAGATGATCATCAGACATTAAGTGTCATCTTCAGACTAGTCTGTGTGTTGCTGAGGCCCGAATGGGAGCAAAGAATAATACCACTGCGATCTACAAGACATGTTGTAAGAGGTTACTGAGGTAGGGGCCTAGGGCAGTTACCTAGTAAATAAAAAGCGTCACAGAAAATGGATGCACTGGCCTAATTCTAGATGCATAACCGGCACAACGTACAATCACTCTGAAGCTCATATCAAATACAGATCACAAAGAGTGGTTTAAGAAGTTTTCGATATGGAGCATTCGAATAAGAATATCTTCAGATCCTATGAGCTACCTCTGTGTAGGAGTAGAGCCGGGATTTTATGAGTCTGCTGCCTTGAACTGGAGAAGCCTGCACTAAGTGCTGACAACATGCATAATTATTTATCAAGATCAGTGACCTGCTTGGAGAAGCCTGGACTTTGTGCTGACAACATGCATAATTATCTATCAAGACCAGTAACCCGCCTGGAGAGCCTGGACTTTGTGCTGACAACATGCATAATTATCTATCAAGATCAGTGACCTGCCTGGAGAAGCCTGGACTTTGTGCTGACAACATGCATAATTATCTATCAAGATCAGTGACCTGCCTGGAGAAGCCTGGACTTTGTGCTGACAACATGCATAATTATTTATCAAGATCAGTGACCTGCCTGGAGAAGAATTTATAACATTCATGAGAGTTTTATTTCCCCATTTCTTGACTATCACTAAAATTCATTTGATTTTCCTGTGATGTTTCATTCAATATATACATCATTCAAAATCACAGCTATTAGTACCTAATAGTCTGTTATCTACATCTCTATCCATCTCTGCCGATGATTTAATATGCTTCAAGCCTGTACAACTGAATAATTTACTTTTCACAATGTGTGTCAGGAAATCATTGCTTCAAGGAAAAAATTACATATTTTGAAGAATTTTCAAAATTCAATTATTTTGCATCTTTGACTTAGCGGTAGTGAGCTAGATCACAACCCAATAGTTCAAACTCCGCCTGGACAGTTTGGAAGTGATTTTGTTCCTGGAATGTTAAGAACAGTAAAAATAGACATCACTGCTCAGAAAGCAATATCAAACTACTTAATGTATAAGTGGTGCTTAGAAAATTCATCAACTCGTTTACTGGGGTTGATGGTGTCATCCTGTAAAGGATATGCCACTATTTTCATTCATCAGAAATCACTTTTATTTTGTTTGTGCATAATTTGATAAGAATAAGACATCACCTGCAGTTTCGTGAACTAAAATGCTATGATACTTTGTGCTCTGTACTTTAAAAAATATATACCATGATCAACTGTTATGCATCTTAGTACATCACCTACAAAATGTTAACCATCATGCTATGCTCACTTCCATCACATATAAACATACTATTAGTCACTATAAAGCTGGTCTTATGTAGTCTAGCTTCTATAAACTTGTTTACATGCAGTATAAATTGTATATTTTGTAACACTTGTAGAAATATTGGTGGCATCTGTGACCTAGGGGATAGTGACTCGGTCTATTAACCTCGACGTTCTGAGTTCGAATCACGCTACGGACAGTTTGGTTGCAAATTGTTTCGCGTGGATTGTTACAAAGGACGATGGCACCACCCGTTCAGAAAGCAATGGCAAACTACTGAACGTAATAATGCCTAGAAAAATAACAAACAGCATTAAAAAGCTGGGGTTGATCGCAAAGTCCTGTAAAGGATATGTAATTAACTTTTTTTTGTCAAATTTTAAGGATTTAGAAGTGATAACTGAGTTTGTAAAGAAATTCTGTATCTTTGGTTTGTTTCCCAATTTGATTGACATACATACTGTTCTAGATATTAATTTTTAATGAGCATATACATATGTATACACACATGTCTAAACTCTCTGTCTTCCATACAACATGTCTGCGGAAGATCAAGAACTGCTTTGCACAGTGTCAACTAGCTAATATAAGCAATATCATCCACAAGAGATGCTGGAAATGGATCGGACATGTGATAAGCATGAAGACTAATTCTGTCATAAAAATGGCACTGAGATGGACATGAGAGGGTAAAGGAAAATGTGGAAGATCCAAAATGACCTAGGGGTGAACATTAGAACAAGAACTGAAAGAAATGAACTTCAGCTCAAACACAATACATAGGATGGCCAAGAATAGAGAAGAATCGAGTACATATTTTGTTGCCCTAATAGCCAGGGGCATCACAGACTAGAGAGATAGAGAGAGAGATGTATTTTTTTAAATTGTATATCCTTTACAGAACTTTACGAATCAACCCCAGCTTTGTAACGCTGTTTGTGATTTTTCTAGGCATTATTACGCTCAGTAGTTTGCCATTGCTTTCTGAACGGATGGTGTCATCGTCCTTTTGTAAGAATTCACTCGAAACACATCGCCCACTCGAAACAATTTGCAACCAAACTGTCTGCAGTGTGATTCGAACTCAGAACGTCGGGTTTAATAGACCGAGTCACTATCCCTTAGGCCACAGATGCCACCAAGAGATGTATATGCACACAAATATATGTTCAAGTAATTGTAAGACTCATGTTTTGATAGTAACTTGTTTTAGTAATTGTGCTGAAACTGTTAACAGAGGAAGCTATTATCAACTTTAGACAATCACAAACAATATTTTGTGGGCATTTGAAGGAAGACTTTTTAGAAAACTACTTTAGTATACCTGGTAAGATAAGATTAGCACTAGCCCAAACTTCAAGCACAAACTGCTCTGAAAGATATAAATAAAGAGATACATAAAAAAGAAGATGGTGATAGATTTATCATGTTCTCATGATGAGAAAAGAAAGATGGCCATGACAGACAATGAAGTAGACACTGCAGGGTCAGCGAAAAGAAGGAGGCCTAGGGGTACATAGAGACAAACTTTTGAAGCAGAACTCAAAGATATGCATTTGACTAGGTTTAAGTGAAAAGTTTGAATTGAATGACAATAATTTGCCTCTGACTTACCTTGGCTGGTGATGACAAAGGGCTGATGGTGATGATGATGGACACATTTCAACATCAGAACTAGTAGTTGGTTATCATTACATACAATTATGAAGATCCATTATTATCTATACCAGCCGCCCGAGTGGTTACCGGGCCCAAATTTGGGGTGTAAAGAATAGAACCACTGTTACCTGCCACGCATGTCCTAAGAGACGACTAAGGAGGTTTGGCTGAAATCGGATGCATGTGTCCTAAACGTGTAGAAGTCTATTTGTTTAGGGGCCTACCAAACCAATGTACAACGTATACACGTTCTTGGCAAAGATCAAACATATCACAAAGAGTGATTAAAATTGGTCGTAAAGAACGAACACAAAGAAGAAGATCTATACCAGCTGTTATTGCATATGACCATATCATTTTGTTTTCCAAAACCACCTTTATGTTGCCGGGTCTACAAGGGAGAAATGAATAGTAACACTACGACCTAGAAGGCATGTCGTAAGAGGCAACTGAGACAGGGGTCTACAAGGGGAGAAATAAATAGTAACACCACGACCTAGAAGGCATGTCGTAAGAGGCAACTGAGACAGGGGTCTAGGTAAGCTACCCTAGTAAATAAAAAGTGTTGCAGAAATTGGATGTGCTGGCCTACTTGTAAGCGCATAACTGGTACAACGTATAACCGCTCTTAGGCTCAGATCACATACAAATCCCAAAGAGTGGTTTAACAAGTGATCGATATGGGGCGTTGGAAGAAGAAGAAAGTTTTTCATAACAAATGGTAATTTAATTGGTCATTTCTATGTAATGAAATGTTGAATTTCATTTGATCTGGAGAGTTGATTCCTCAGCCATTTTGTGTCATCACTTATCTGCACTTGTTGTTGAAGCAATGTGACATTTATGAACTGATTGCATGCTCTGTTTGCAAGATTGCACCAATGATATTTTTTGTGTATTGAAAATGCAACTTATTTTACAACTTCTGCTGATCAGCTCTGCAAGGTATAATGAATCCCTGAATCCATTTGATGATGATGATGATGATGATCAAGATGAAGACATGGGCGAAGCGCAAGATAAAAAGTACAGTGATGAAGAAAATGAGAAACAGGATTCTCCGAAACCAGAGAGTTACAACAAGCCAGTTAGGACACCCAGAAGTGTAGACAAAAGTCTAAAGTAATGACTTTGGCATCGTGTTTAAGAACTGGAATGCTCTGCATGCAACTGATGGTGCTTTCTCAATATTTACTTGTGTCATGCATTTTCTCCAACACACCAACAACAAACACTAATGTAATGCTTGTGGCCCGTTGAATGTTCCTTGTTTTGTTATTCATCATTGTAATCAGAACTTTCATCTTTTATTTTTTGCTTTCATTATCCATGTACGTGTCTTGCAACATTATTCTTGTACCTGGCATTTGTCCACACATTCCTTTATTCAATCAAATCTAACACAATCGTTGTCTGTATCTACAAAGTATCTCACAGGTAGAGAGAATGATTGGTCTGTACCAGTATGACTATATTCAAGCAGGATAATTGAATAAAAAACTCATGAGAAAATGATGAATATCAATAAGGTATCCTTGTATCATTGATAGATAATACAGAACATGAGATTACTCAAGGCTTAACCAATAGTGATAGGGAAGATAGCACTTTTGTATATAATGATATTACTGTGTTATTACTAATCACCAAATATAATGAAATACTGTTAACATTATTTGAAGACGCTTAGATATTCTGAGTGATTCATTGAGTATGACCCAGAAGGGGAATGCTGGTTCGGTGCACAGACAATGGACTGAATCACTACAAGGATGACCAGTTTGCAAAAATTCCATTCATATTCGTTCTGGGCACATGGATGTTGATGATAATGAGAGAATGGACTGGCTAGCTGGCTATAACACCAAATCAGGGTAGTCAGTAGATGGAGCTGACATTCTGAACACATTATTAAAGTGTTATCGCTAAGAGTATTTTCATAATAAACAAATCAACAGCTAGAGTGTAAGAGCTTGAATAGAAGATTGGAGTGGCAAAAAAAAGAACAGCACAACAAGTGTATGAGTAGGTTCATCAATCAACATAGAACTGGTACGACTTGTTGCTGGACACTGTTGCAGATTTTTGCAAAGGAGATCAGAGCGTCTATGAACATGTCTGGAGTTTTTAATGACAACAAACAACAATATTGAAAACTTAAACTTAAACATATGTCTATAGTTGAGGGTGAATGTTGACTTCATTCAGGCCTAGTGGAGGTGTACCATAAAATAACACTTCAAACTGGAGGAAGAAAGTCTCCTGCAATAAAAGAGAGAATAGAAAACATTTAACATCTTGATAATCACAGCTCAGGATTACATTTCAGTTGCTCCTTCATAGCTTCATTATTCTTCAGTCAATCATCATTAATAACAATTAAATGTGGTAAACTGACCCCTTTTTCATACCTCAAATGTATATTAGGAAATACAGTGTTAGATCTCTATGCTTTATTGACACTTCGGGACACAATGGTTGGTGTGGTCAACATTACATGGGCCGCTTTATTTGTGCTTGTCTTTCCTGGTGGTTGACCTGAGAGCCGATACAGTCAGAAAAATATTCAATGCCCACTGTATAATATAACCTGGTCCACGCGCCTAAGAAACGAGTTCACTAACACTTACATTACTGTGGCTCTCAATCACTGATAACGGCTACCGTTTTCATGTTCTGTAACCCTATCATTATTCTAAATATCCAAAACATGGGTGCGACATGATTGAACTGTATATAGGTCTTTGTCCTAGCAACATTTTATAAGTACATAAAATAAATAACTACTTGAATTCAGAATAAGCAAGCCTTATATTACCAATCCACGTCAACTACTAGATTGCAAGAACTGGGTTTGAAGATTGGTGTGGCAAGAAAAGAACGGTACAACAGGTATACGAGTCGGCTCATTAATCAAAATAGAACTGGTACAGTTAGTCGCTGGACGCTGTTGGAGATATTGCGAAGGAGATCGGAGCACCTATGGACATGTCCGGAGTGCAATGAAGATATTCCAAACTGAAACTGAAACTGAAGCCTTGTATTTTGTATGTTTTTATTTATGAAAGTCAGTTATTTCTTTAGTAACTTTTATATTTCTCTAGATCTTTCTGAGTTGTTTTTTTTAGACATATCTGACCTTCATTTTATTTTTTATTTATTATATTTTGTTTTGCTATGTTTATTCTGAATGTTATGTTTGCTTGAGTTGCAACTCTGATTTTAATTTAGTACACTTACAACTTTAGTATCATTTTGTTTGAGTTGCAACTCTGATTTTAATTTCGTTCACTTACAACTTTAGTATCATTTTGCTTTTGTATTAACATTGTGTTGTTGAGATCATTCTGAATTTTCTGTTTTAAAACTAAAATATTAATCTATTTTTAAAATCAGTTATGGTTCAGTTTATGTGCTATTATACTTTTGTTATACCTTTTATATGTGTGAACTTGATGCGAATATACATGTTCACTTACACATCCACACTTATTCCTCTCCGCTCCTTGTTAAGCATAGGACCTCAAAGTTGTTCTTCACTTTTACCAGTCTCTCACTGTTTTATTTTTAGTTTCTGTAACTACGTCCTTTTTTAAATGGATGGGTAGTTAATCCATTGGACACTCCCCAACCTGGAGGAACAGGAGGCTGCATTTAGTCTGACCTCTTTCACTTGACCTGTCCGGCTTTGGTAACAATGTCAGGAACAATGTTCGCACCGGCTTAACTCTCCGGGTCATTGATATATGCAAGCTCTTCAACCACTACAAAGTAATGGCCGTATAGCAGAAATGCACATGTCAATATAGTGGAATTATGATTTGTAAAGTAAAACTTTTTTTTATACCACTTGGTATATAGGGCAATACGGGGTTCAGTCTGTATTATTCATTGACCGTCGGCACAGGATGGATCGACCTGAGAGCCGTTACAGTTGGACAAAATTCCACACACACTGTGGGAAATTAACCCATACCATTAGCCTGAAAAGCAAGTTCACTAACAACTACGCTACCGCAGCTCTCAATTATGATATGTATTTATTTAATTGATTGCGCATCGTATATGTTAGTTGCATTGTGACTGTAGTTGTTCTGTTTAGTATGTAAGTTGTTGTCTAACTTGTTAACACTGCAATATTATTTTATTTATATTACTTTCAAGTAAATGTATTCTCATTGCTTTGTGCAAGCTTTGACTTTTACAGAATTGTTTGTGCTCAGTGTTCTCTAGCTTTGTTATGCTTGCTTGTTCTTGGAATACTTACACAATCCTCAGACTTTTTATCACATCAATCAAAGTAAAGTTGCTGAACTTTTCTGGATATCCAAGAAACCGTTGTAGTGAAAGAGTTGACAGGATTTCATACAAATCACCTATTTATGTGTTTTTGGATATGTGTAATTTAGACTTGTTGTAGTTGCTTGTTAGTTATAATAGAGACAACTATGACACACAACCGAAATGACATTATTAACGCATTGAGAGAGTATTTCTGAACAGAGGAGTTTCAGAGTTGATAATCCCAGCCGCTGACCAGATTGCGAAAGACAGGTGTTGATATTGGTAGACTGACATACAAAATTATGCAAAAATATTGATTGATCAACACCAAACTGGAGTGTTGGGCCTCAGGATGCAGCTGGATGTGTTGATGCGGAGATTGGAGCACCTATGGACATGTCAGGAGTGATTAATCAACATTAAACTCGTGTGTTGGGTCGCTGAACGTTGTTTGATTTGTTGAGACATAGATCGGAGCACCTATTAACATGTCCAAAGTGCTATGATGATAGTACTCAAACTGAAAACTGAATAGAGCAATTTTTGTTTGCAAACATATTTTTATTAGACAGTTTATAAACCACCGTTTGTGATTTCAGTCGTTTGTACATAAGAATGCAACGCCAAGTTGTCATTGGTTAGCTTTTCTTTCATTCTTCTAGTGCCTATACCATAGCATTTCTGGTAACGTTACCGACATCTTGTCTAAGGACATGTCTTGTCTAAGGACATGTTAAGACATTATAGACACCGTCCGAGTGGTTACCGGGCCCAAATTTGGGGTGTAAAGAATAGAACCACTGTTACCTGCCACGCATGTCGTAAGAATCGACTAAGGAGGTTTGGCTGAAATCGGATGCACATGTCCTAAACATGTAGAAGTCTATGCGTTTAGGGGCCTACCAAACCAATGTGCAACGTATACACGTTCTAGGCAAAGATCAAACATATCACAAAGAGTGATTAAAATTGGTCGTAAAGAACGAACGCAAAGAAGAAGATTATAGACACATACATGCACCAATCAGTCTATTGGTTACTGGTTACTGAACTGACATCACAGCACTCTGAGCAGACCCATATTTACTCAGTTTGACCCAACAGATGTTGAAGGGCATGCATACTGATGGTTCATGTGGCTCGCAGGTTAAACACATTTCTCTCTCTGCCCCTCAAGCATCCAGCTCTGCTTGTACAACCAATCAGTACGTACATGATTGTTAGGATGGGGGGAGGGGCTTAAGTTGAAGCAAATGATATTACAAATTTCATCATGTGGGCCAGCAATTCAGAGCAGAGACAGGCATTATTTCCTATCCAAATAGTGGCTATGGTAACAAGCTGCATCACTACAGTCTGGCTAAACAAGTTGGGATTGAAGAGGGTACGCAAACCATGTTCAGAAAATGCAGTGCTGAAAGTGGATGTGTATTACCAAAAAGGGACAGGACAGATATTGCCACTGTGCTGTAAATTTGGACGTAGTGTAACACACATCTTTTTCAAGATGAACGATAACAGAGAAATGTGCATAGTCAACATTGATTATCAGTATTCTAATCACTTTGCGACCTACAATCGGTTAATATATCGTACATTTTACAAATAATTTATTATATAAGCAATTTTATGGATGAATATGCAATTTTACGGACACCCTAGGGAAACCCTGAAACAAACTGTGCTGAGAGAGGCAAAATATATCAGACTCAATCCATGGAAGAGATTTTACGAGTTGCCCAGGACAGAGCGGAATGGAGAAATTACTTGCAGGCCCTATGTAGCGTAAAACGGTACTTGAAGAATATATATATATATGTACTTGAGCATATTTGAATCTTTGTTTAATTGGTTTGATATAAATGGTAATGTATCTGTGCTTGAATTTTACTATACTTGTTTCTCTCAAGACTCTCAGCATGGCACATGATAATGATTACCAGGCTGCATGATATTAACACTGCCATCTTCCCTGTACCTTCCTCCATGCATTCTCAACTCATTCTATCTTTATCATTAAGTATATTCTTGCTTTTTTTTTTTTTTTTTTTTGGTTTGTTTGTCAAAAATGTGTTATGTACTCATCTGGTGATTATGTTACTTTCTTGATGGACTCACCTGTGTGTTGTCGGGGCTTGAAAGGGGAGCAAAGAATAGTAACACTGCAACCTACAAAGCATGTCGTAAGAGGCGACTGAGGTAGGGGCCTAGGAAGCTACCCTATTAAATAAAAAGCGCGCAGCAATCGGATGGGCTGGCCTACTTGTAGGCGCATAACTGGCTCAATGTACAACAGCTCTTAGGCTCAGATCACATAAAAATCACACAGAGTGGTTAACAAGTGGTTGATATGAAGCATTCAAAGAAGTTGATGGGCTCATTATTAAATCTTTGTCTTATTCTGTATGAGATTGTTATATATCAATATCTCTACACTTTTCAGAGACTGGATAGTAGTTGATAGAGGTTTGATATCGTTATATATCAATATCTCTACACTTTTCAGATACTGGATAGTAGTTGGTAGGTGGTTAAGGTCTGAGCAATATAGTTTCAATTTCATTATTGTTTTGTTGTAAAGTTGGTATTGGTTCGAATCCGTGAGATGTGAATATTTATCAGGGGTCTGTGGAGAAACGGTTACACCATTTGCCTTTGCATTTGGAAGGATGCTGGTTTGAATCTATACTGCATCTGTACGTTCACAAGTGTTTTTGTTTTTGGAGATACCTAGGACTGTTGCTGAAGCTACAGAGTTGGTGCTTTGTTCACAAATCAAAGAGGGAACTCTTTTTGCATAACAAGTACAACATTTTGAAACAAAGAAATATGTCTAGATAGTGTATATAAATAAGTTAGAAACATAGCATACAGGTCAACAATGAGATAATGCATCTAAAGACGTAAGACTGAATTCATTGCACCGGGTATACTCATATGGCTCGTCCCTCTCTACAGAAATAGCATTCGATCTGCTGAGAGTGTTGCACAAAGCAAAAACTCTGTAGCTCCAGCAACAATCCTAGGGATCTCCTGAAAAAATTGCACATTTGACATGTGGTCCATATTCAAACTTACAACCTTCAGAATGCTAGACAAACATCTTAACCACTACACCATAGAGACTCCCAAGAGATGATGCATATTACAACTCAGTAGAGAAGAAAGTCAAGACCTTCCAGACTCTACACAGACCACATCTGACTGAGGTATTGACAAGCTAAAGATAGGATTATCTGATGAGTATGGGGCACAGAATCAGTTGAAAATGTACTCTCAGGTGTAACAGAGAAAACATCTGGGATCTGATAATTCTTTCTTTCAGCATATTTAAGTCGACATCTTCTTTTATTCTGTTTTGCCTCACAGCATCAGGATAATAAGAGATTTATTGAACAGGCTTTTTTGTGCGCTTCATAAACAGTGTTTTTAACCATCTCTGTTATCTCCGAGGTCCACCTAATCTAATTTATGCTCGTAGAATTGTGAAAAGATTTCAAGTTGATATCTTGCAGTGTATAAAGTGAAATAAAGGAAAGAAACCCTTATTCATACCATTAGGTACATTGGTGAATGCAGTGTTAGGTCTGTATCGTTCACTGACCATCTGCACACAATGGGCGATGTGGTCAACATTATCTACTTATTCATACCATTAGGTACATTGGTGAATGCAGTGTTAGGTCTGTATCGTTCACTGACCATCTGCACACAATGGGCGATGTGGTCAATATCATGCCTGCCGCCTTTTCTTCCCAATGCTTTTCTGGTACCCAATTGAGGCTAGGACGACCTTAGAGATGTTTACAGTTATATAAAAGTTCCTCTCCCTTTGTGGAAATTAAACCTAGACTGTGTCTATGAGAAAAGGGCTCTAACCACTATACTATCACAGCTGTCTGTTATTAAGTGTAATCAGAAGAAGAAAAATGTGTGATCATGACTCCTGCAACAGTTGTTTAGTGTGACTGACTAACAACAGTTTAGGTTTGTAAGTACAAGCTGTATTTCTTATTGCTGCTTTATTTATTTTTCAGAGGTCGATCTTGTTCTCCGGCCAACAATGGTGAGAATCCATTTGGAGAGCCAGATGATGAAGATGATGATGGTGGGGATGGAGAGGAGCCTCCAAGTCAGGGCTGGAGTGTGAGAGCTCTCTATGACTATGTACGAGCAGATGATGATGAGTTGGAGTTTAAAGCTGGTTAGTCACATAGTTATATTTTACTGAAACATACTCATTGTACTTCTCGATCAAAGTTTCCTACCTCCTGCACACTAGGATCTTTAAATGTGAAGTGAAATAAATTCATTATGGAGACAAGCTGGAGACGGAATGCAAGAGATTGGGGAGAGTGGGGAGATCTGGAAAAGATGGACTTGGATAGGCAGGCTTGGGAGGCCTTTTTGCGGACCTATGCTTCCCTAGGGGCGAAGGGTGGAAAAGAAGATGAATTCATACCCCAAGATCTGAAAAGGCTACAAGAAATTTTTAACAAATATTTATTAAATTGGGTTGTTTATATTATAGTAAAAATGTGAAACGTTAATTGTATTCCTATTTTTTCACCTTCGTTTGTTTGATCTCATCACATAATCTTACAACATGTTTCTTTTATTTATATTTCTTCAGGTGACATTTTCATTCAAACTGCAGTCGAGGATGAGATGGGATGGTGTATGGGTCGAAAGGAGGGCAAAGTTGGCTTATACCCCAAGAACTATGTGGAGAGGATATAGAGGAACACATATTGAGATACTGAAGAAACAGTAGTTTAACCAAATATTATTTTAGACAGGATACATAGCCAAGAATAGATACGTTAGTCTGTACTAGATGAACGAGATAGTATATCATTTGAGATAGGATACACGACCAGAGTAGATATCTTAAGCTGTTCTAGATTGTCAAGATAGTATATCATTTTAGATAGGATACACAGACAAAACTAGATATTATTGATTGATTGATAGGACCATCATCATTGCACAAACTCTCTAACACCGGCGAGGGTCCCCGATGTAATTTAGTAGATGTTGAAGATATTTTGAAGGAACTTTATTTTCAATCTTTTCTAATGAATTTTGCCCGTGCAGTGACTTTTTCAACCTGTTTATTTTTATTTTGAACTTCAAAAGGTTCTTTTATATGCTCAAATTGAACACGGGACCTACGTTTTATTGTTAGTCTCTAATAGGACTAGGAATTCAACCTCACCTACACCAAGATCACAGATCTCTGGAAAAATATCCAGATGGCTCTACGAGGGATCGAACTTGATACCTTTGACACGAGACGTAAGTACCTAACCTCTACGCCACAGAGGTCCCTGATAGATATACCAAGCTGTAAATGATGGACAAGACAACACTTCAATCCAGATCATTTTATAGAAGAAAATTCTGCCTGGAAATTATTCGTAAACTGTACTGATCGTCACATACTCTAGTAGAGATTGTCAATAAATGTTGCTGCATTTTTCTGTAGTTAGATCAAAAATAATTGTATTATGTTAGAGTTGCTGTGGAGTATTTGTTAGCCTCATGTTGTTTAGTACAAGATGAAGAATGGTACATAATATGTTGTAACTACAGTCATATACAGCGATACTTTAGTTATTACAGACAGTAATAATATTACTACTGATAATTTAATATTGAACACATTTTTTGTATCCAGAAGCACTTGAGTTTTCAGCTCTTTGGCTCGGTGCCATGGACGTCGTAACCTTTTGGTTCAGTGTCACGAACACCGTAAATCTGGAGAACCTGTGTCTTTTATGCCAGCCCGCAGAATTGAACCGTACTCACAGGGGGCTTGTCACCCGTCGTTTAGAACTGGTTAGAGAAACTAGTCAGAGAGTTATGTTTTCCTTATAATTCAGAAAGAAGAAATAGGCAATATAAATGTGTTGCTATTGTTGACAAAGTTTTATACTGGATAGAAACACAATTAGATTCATGGTACAACATGTGAAAACATACTTTGTTAGTTGGTACAACATGTGAAAACATGTGTTGTTAGTTGGTACAACATGTGAAAACATGTGTTGTTAGTTGGTACAACATATGAAAACATATTTTGTTAGTTGGTACAACATGTGAAAACATGTGTTGTTAGTTGGTACAACATGTGAAAACATGTGTTGTTATTTGGTACAACATGTGAAAACATACTTTCTTAGTTGGTACAACATGTGAAAATGACATTTGGTACTCAGTACAGCATGTGAAAATTATATTTGGTACTTGATAGAACATGTGTAAACATGCTTTAATACGTAGCAAAACATTGATAGAGCCGATATCATCAATGCGTGCGTTCTCAATTATGTGACATGGGCAAGTCTCAGACACTGGAGCGAGTTCGAGAATTAGGCGTTAAGTTTGGACATGCCAGACAGTGTTGTCTTCGGGATAGAGAGAGAAGATATAGTAATCAACTTTTCATGTGTACGGTGAGCAAATGGACTTTGGGATGGCTGCTGCAGCAGAGGACAGAGCACGAATGAGAATGCCCAATATGCCACAACGTCGATCACATAACATAACTTGGTAAAACACATTGTCAATGGGACAAGAGAACACAAACGAGGACGAAACAAGTCTAAAACTGTGACTCAAGAAAGTAAAACACGTAATTACAAAGTACTGTAGTTTTACAAATTACAAAAACAATGACAAAATACAGCAACGTTTCGACCAACAAGGCCTTTATCAAGCAAACGAACAAACAGGAGTGACAAATTAAAATGAAACACAAATGGACGACCAAATACAAACGTATCTAAGGAAAATCTGGAATAAAAACGAATAACGAAATAAATGTAACACAAAAACACACATAAAACTAGAAATAGAAAGGAAAAGAAACAATGAAACATCTAGTAAATA